>CM022303.1:189344567-190544567 GCA_011799875.1 Thinopyrum elongatum | reverse complement strand
TATTGAACTCCTCTCTATAGCAGGCTTTTGGGCCTAACTCTGCCGCTCTGCCCTGTGGGCCTATTGGGCCATGCGGGCCTGCATCCTGGCCCAACTGCGGTTGGGTTTCTAGTCGTATGCAGGCCGTTGTGGCCCAGTAGGCGGGCTTTTTTATTTTTTTTTTCTTTTCTTTTCTGCTTTATTTATTTTCTTTTATTTATTTGTGAGTTGTTTTTTGCTGTATTTAGACTTTCTTTGTGAATATTTTTGCTTTAGGTACAAAAAATTACAAACTTTCTGTTAGTGCCAGTAGTTTTCAAATTTGAATAGTTTAAATTTGAATTATTTGAAATTTATGTGAATCACTAGTTTGTGAATAACTTTACTTTGAAAATAGATTTTCCAGTGATTCTTTTTTCTTATGTTTAATATTAGTGTGTTTTATCATTATATTCAATTTGGTAATACTTAGGTTATTTAAAAAAATGAAATGCCTTTGTAACAGATGAGTTTTCGTCCGAAACCCTGATACTTCGAAAGAGATTGTCCATTTCGTACACAAAGTGCATCCAGTTTTTGCCGTAACCCTCTCTAGTTTTTTGCACATGCTATGTGGGTGAAATGATGATACCATGCCAACTTTCAACCTTTTCAGAGTTCATTTGTAGTGCTTTCCAATTTCAGGGTCATTTAGCTAAAAAAATCAGTAAATGAGCTGAAAATTAGCAAATGAAGTCAGAAAAGGGTTGAAAATTGATGATGTGCCTTTGAATGGTGCATATTAAACACACAAAAAGTCTGAAGTTAAAATAAGTTATTAAAAATGAAATCCCTTGGTAACAGATGAGTTTCGTCCGAAACCCTGATACTTCGAAAGAGATTGTCCAGTTTGTACACGAAGTGCATCCAGTTTTTGCCGTAACCCTCTCAACTTTTTAGCACATACTATGTGGGTGGAATGATGATACCATGCCAAGTTTTAACTTTTTTAGAGTTCATTTGTGGTGCTTTTCAATTTCAGGGTCATTTAGCTCAAAACAAATCATTAAATGCATGAAAATTAGCAAATGAAGGTAGAAAAGAGTTGAACATTGATGATGTGCCTTTGAATGGTGCATAATGAACACACAAAAAGTCTAGAGTTAAAATAAGTTATTAAAAATGAAATGCCTTTGTAACAGATGAGTTTTCGTCCGAAACCCTGATACTTCGAAAGAGATTGTCCATTTCGTACACGAAGTGCATCCAGTTTTTGTCGTAACCCTCTCTACTTTTTTGCACATGCTATGTGGGTAAAATGATGATACCATGCCAACTTTCAACCTTTTCAGAGTTCATTTGTAGTGCTTTCCAATTTCAGGGTCATTTAGCTAAAAAAAACAGTAAATGAGCTGAAAATTAGCAAATGAAGTCAGAAAAGGGTTGAAAATTGATGATGTGCCTTTGAATGGTGCATACTGAACACAAAAAGTCTGGAGTTAAAATAAGTTATTAAAAATGAAATCCCTTTGTAACAGATGAGTTTCGTCCGAAACCCTGATACTTCGAAAGAGATTGTCCAGTTTGTACACGAAGTGCATCCAGTTTTTGCCGTAACCCTCTCAACTTTTTAGCACATACTATGTGGGTGAAATGATGATACCATGCCAAGTTTCAACTTTTTCAGAGTTCATTTGTAGTGCTTTTCAATTTCAGGGTCATTTAGCTCAAAACAAATCATTAAATGCATGAAAATTAGCAAATGAAGGCAGAAAAGAGTTGAACATTGATGATGTGCCTTTGAATGGTGCATAATGAACACACAAAAAGTCCGGAGTTAAAATAAGTTATTAAAAATGAAGGAGAGGCGCAATGCTCACCGGCACGTTGCTTAGCTTCAGGCCTTGAGAAACTACACATAGCTCTGTGCAGTCTACACCATTTCCTCAAGGCCTGAAGCTAAGAAACATGCAGGTGAGCATTGCGCCTCTCCTTCATCGTTCCTCGTCTCTGCACTCAGGGCTTATAAACCGCTGCGAGTCCCTCTCACTTGGCGAGGTGGGACTAAATTTTAGCCACCGCTATAATATTCTTCAATAGCAAAAAGAATCAACTAAAAATCTCTAGTACCGGTTCGTGGCATGAATCGGTACTAAAGGTGCTGGTGGGGCCCCGGCCTGACAACAGCCTGCCACCACCTCTTTAGTACCGGTTCGTGGCACAAACCGGTACTAAAGGTTCACCACGAACCGGTACTAATGAGCGTCGCCCGCCTAGCCGTTGGAACCGGCACTAATGGTCACATTAGTGCCGATTCAATTACAAACCGGGACTAATGTGCTTCACATTAGGCCCTTTTTCTACTAGTGATCACTCTTTGTAGTAGCCTGAATGGCTGATGATGCTAGCTATTAAAGCAAAATGAAAAAAAACTTCTTCCAATGAGAAAAAAATGCTTCTGTTAGTACTTTGTCGTATCAATGCAAAAAAATTACATGTATAATACATCAACGATGTTTAGAGCAACTCCAACGCACCGACCCATTTTGTCCGCGCGCGTCCGTTTGGGTCGGCGCGGACCTGCCGACCCATTCCCGGCCCGCGCCGCACCCGTCTCCTCCTCCCCCTGGCCCGCTAGTCGGTGGCACATTGGCCATCCTCTCCCACCCCAACAACGAACCCTCGCCCACATGCGACGTGTCGCCGCCGCCACCCATTTCCGGTGCCTCTGCCAGCAGCCGGTGCCGACACACCTCCCCCCAACGCCGCCACCTCCCACATCGCCGCCACCACCGCCTCGCCGCCGGGGCACCGAAGCTTCCCACCCCCACCTCCCGACGCTGACATGAGCAGGAAGCCGCATCGCCACCCCCACCAGCTCCTTCGGCCTGACGCCGGCACGCTCGTCGGACGCCGGCAGGCCAGCCACCTGGTCCAAAGGAGGCGGGCATCTCTTCACCGGCCGGCTTCTTCGGCGATGCCCGCAAGCTGTTCGTGAAGGAAATATGCCCTAGAGGCAATAATAAAGTTGTTATTTTATATTTCCTTATTCATGATCAGAAACTTAAATACATGTGTGAATACATAAACAAATACCGTGTCCCTAGTAAGCCTCTACTAGACTAGCTCATTGATCAAAGATGGTTAAGGTTTCCTAACCATAGACATGTGTTGTCATTTGATAACGGGGTCACATCATTAGGAGAATGATGTGATGGACAAGACCATCTGTTAGCTTAGCATTTTGATCATTCAATTTATTGCTATTGCTTTCTTCATGTCAAATACATATTCCTTCGACTATGAGATTATGCAACTCCCGGATACCGGAGGAATACCTTGTGTGCTATCAAACGTCACAACGTAACTGGGTGATCATAAAGATGCTCTACAGGTATCTCCGAAGGTGTTTGTTGAGTTGGCATAGATCAAGATTAGGATTTGTCACTCCGAGTATCGGAGAGGTATCTCTGGGCCCTCTCGGTAATACACATCATAAGCTTGCAAGAAAATGACTAAGGAGTTAGTTACGAGGTGATGTATTACGGAATGAGTAAAGAGACTTGCCGGTAACGAGATTTAACTAGGTATGAAGATACCGACGATCGAATCTCGGGCAAGTAACATACAGATGGACAAAGGGAATTACGTATGTTGTCATAACGGTTCGACCGATAAAGATCTTCGTAGAATATGTAGGAACCAATATGGGCATCCAAGTTCCGCTATTGGTTATTGACCGGAGAGGTGTCTCGGTCATGTCTACATAGTTCTCGAACCCGTAGGGTCCGCATGCTTAACGTTCGTTGACGATATAGTGTTATATGAGTTATATGATTTGGTGACCGAATGTTGTTCGAAGTCCCGGATGAGATCACGGACACGACGAGGAGTCTCGAAATGGTCGATAGGTAAAGATTAATATATAGGAAGATGGTATTCGGACACCGGAATTGTTTCGCAGTGAAACGGATAGTCATCGGGTCACCGGAAGGGGTTCGGACACCCCCGGTAAGTGTATGGGCTTAATGGGCCAAAGGAGGGGACATACCAGCCCACTAGGGGGCTGGTGCTCCCCTCTACATGGCCGGCCAACCCTAGGGGAAGGAAAGGAGAGGGGTGGCCCCTCCTGCCTTTCCCTACTCGTGAGAGAAAGGAAAGGGGGGGGGCGCCTCCTCCTCTTGCCTTCCTCCCGCACTCATATATGGAAGGGGGCGCGGCTTGGGGAAGTCCCCAAGTAGGATTCGGCCCTACTTGGGGCGCCCCTTGGCCTCTCCCCTCTCCCCCTCCCCACCTATATATATGTGGGAGGGGGCGCCACACATAAGCACGACAATTGCTTAGCCATGTGCGGCGCCCCCCTCCACCGTTTACACCCTTGGTCATATTTTCGTAGTGCTTAGGCGAAGCCCTGCGGAGATCACTTCACCATCACCGTCACCACGCCGTCGTGCTGCCGGAACTCATCCACTACCTTGCCATCTTGCTGGATCAAGAAGGCGGAGGACGTCACCGAGCTGAACGTGTGCTGAACACGGAGGTGCCGTACATTCGGTACTCGATCGGTTGGATCACGAAGAAGTTTGACTACATCAATCGCGTTGTCAAACGCTTCCGCTTATGGTCTACGAGGGTACGTAGACACACTCTCCCCTCTCGTTGCTATGCATCTCCATGGATAGATCTTGCGTGTGCGTAGAATTTTTTTTGTTTTCCATGCAACGTTTCCCAACAGTGGCATCCAAGCAAGGTCTATGCGTAGATGATATGCATGAGTAGAACACAAAGAGTTGTGGGCGGTGATAGTCATACTGCTTACCACCAACGTCTTATTTTGATTCGGCGGTATCGTGGGATGAAGCGGCCCGGACCAACCTTACATGTCCACGTACATGAGACCGGTTCCACCGACACACATGCAACTTGTTTTGCATAAACGTGGCTAGCAGGTGTCTATTTCTCCTACTTTAGTTGAATCGAATTTGACAGCGGCCGGTCCTTGAAGAAGGTTAAAACAGCAAACTTGATAAATCACCGTTGTGGTTTTTGCCGTAGGTAAGAACGGTTCTTGCTAGAAGCCCGTAGCAGCCACGTAAAACTTGCAATAACAAAGTAGAGGACGTCTAACTTGTTTTTGTAGAGCATGTTGTGATGTGATATGGTCAAGACATGATGTGATATACGTTATTGTATGAGATGATCATGTTTTGTAATTTATCGGCAACCGGCAGGAGCCTTATGGTTGTCTCTTTATTGTATGAAATGCAATCGCCATGTAATTGCTTTACTTTATCGCTATGCGTTAGCAATAGTTGTAGAAGCAAATAGTTGACGAGACGACCACGACGCAATGATGGAGATCAAGGTGTCGAGCCGGTGACGATGGAGATCATGACAATGCTTTGGAGATGGAGATCAAAAGCACAAGATAATGATGGCCATATCATGTCACATATTTTGATTGCATGTGATGTTTATCCTTTATGCATCTTGTTTTGCTTAGAACGATGGTAGCATTATAAGATGATCCCTTCACTAAATTTCAAGATAAAAGTGTTCTCCCCGAGTATGCACCGTTGCTAAAGTTCGTCGTTTCGAAGCACCTCGTGATGATCGGGTGTGATAGACTCTACATTAACATACAACGGGTGTAAGACAGTTTTACACAAGCAGAATACTTGGGTTAAACTTGACGAGCCTAGCATGTACAGACATGGTCTCGGAACACTGGAGACCGAAAGATCGAATGTGAGTCATATAGTAGATATGATCAACATAGAGATGTTCACCATTGATGACTACCCCATCTCATGTGATGATCGGACATGGTTAGTTGATTTGGATCACGTATCACTTAGATAACTTGAGGGATGTTTATTTAAATGGGAGTTCATTAGTAATTTGATTAATTGAACTTAAATTTATCATGAACTTAGTCTTATAGTTTTGCATATCTATGTTGTAGATCAATGGCCCGTGCTACCGTTCCCCTGAATTTTAATGCGTTCCTAGAGAAAGGCAAGTTGAAAGATGATGGTAGCAACTACACAGACTGGGTCCGTAACTTGAGGATTATCCTCATTGCTGCACAGAAGAATTATGTCCTTGATGCACCACTAGGTGACAGACCTGCCGCAGGAGCTTATGCAGATGTTATGAACGTCTGGCAAGCTCGATCTGATGACTACTCAATAGTTCAGTGTGCCATGCTTTACGGCTTAGAACCGGGACTTCAAAGACATTTTGAACATCATGGAGCATATGAGATGTTCCAAGAGTTGAAGTTAATATTTCAAGCAAATGCCCGGGTTGAGAGATATGAAGTCTCCAACAAGTTCTATAGCTGCAAAATGGAGGAGAATAGTTCTGTCAGTGAACACATACTCAAAATGTCTGGGTATCATAACCACTTGACTCATCTGGGAGTTGATCTTCCAGTTGATAGTGTTATTGACAGAGTTCTTCAATCACTGCCACCAAGCTACAAAGGCTTCGTGGTGAACTATAGTATGCAAGGGATGAATAAAATGATTCCTGAGCTCTTCGCAATGCTTAAGGCCGCGGAGGTAGAAATCAAGAAGGAGCATCAAGTGTTGATGGTTAAAAAGACCATGAGTTTCAAGAAAAAGGGCAAGGGAAAGAAAGGGAACTTCAAGAAGAATGGCAAACAAGTTGCCACTCCCTGGAAGAAGCCCAAAGCTGGACCCAAGCCAGAAACTGAGTGCTTCTACTGCAAAGGGAATGGTCACTGGAAGCGGAACTGCCCCAAATAGTTGGCGGATAAGAAGGATGGCAAAGTGAACAAAGGTATATTTGATATACATGTTATTGATGTGTACCTTACTAATGCTTGTAGCAGCGCTTGGGTATTTGATACTCGTTCGGTTGCTCATATTTGTAACTCGAAACAGGAGCTGCGGAATAAACGAAGATTGGCTAAGGACGAGGTGACGATGCGCGTTGGGAATGGTTCCAAGGTCGATGTGATCGCCGTCGGCACGCTACCTCTACATCTACCTTCAAGATTAGTTTTAGACCTCAATAATTCTTATTTGGTGCCCACGTTGAGTATGAACATTATATCTGGATCTTGTTTATTGCGAGACGGTTATTCATTTAAATCAGAGAATAATGGTTGTTCTATTTATATGAGTAGTACCTTTTATGGTCATGCACCCTTGATGAATGGTCTATTCTTGTTGAATCTCGATCGTAGTGATACGCATATTCATAATATTGAAGCCAAAAGATGCAAAGTTGATAATGATAGTGCAACATACTTGTGGCACTGCCGTTTAGGTCATATTGGTGTAAAGCGCATGAAGAAACTCCATGCAGATGGACTTTTGGAGTCACTTGATTATGAATCATTTGATACTTGCGAACCATGCCTCATGGGCAAGATGACTAAAACTCCGTTCTCCAGAACAATGGAGTGAGCTAATGACTTATTGGAAATAATACATACCTATGTATGCGGTCCAATGAGTGTTGAAGCACGCGGCGGGTATCGTTATTTTCTGACCTTCACAGATGATTTGAGTAGGTATGGGTATATCTACTTAATGAAACACAAGTCTGAAACATTTGAAAAGTTCAAAGAATTTCAGAGTGAAGCAGAGAATCATCGTAACAAGAAAATAAAGTTTCTACGATCTGATCGCGGAGGCGAATATTTGAGTTACGAGTTTGGCCTTCATTTAAAACAATGTGGAATCATTTCACAACTCACGCCACCTGGAACACCACAGCGTAATGGTGTGTCCGAATGTCGTAACCGTACTTTATTAGATATGGTGCGTTCTATGATGTCTCTTACCGATTTACCACTATCATTTTGGGGTTATGCATTAGAGACAGTTGCATTCACGTTAAATAGGGCACCGTCTAAATTCGTTGAGACGACACCGTATGACATGTGGTTTGGAAAGAAACCTAAGCTGTCGTTTCTTAAAGTTTGGGGATGCGATGCTTATGTCAAAAGGCTTTAGCCTGATAAGCTCGAACCTAAATCGGAGAAGTGCGTCTTCATAGGATACCCTAAATAAACTATTGGGTACACCTTCTACCACAGATCCGAAGGCAAGATCTTTGTTGCTAAGAATGGGTCCTTTCTAGAGAAGGAGTTTCTCTCGAAAGAAGTGAGTGGGAGGAAAGTAGAACTTGATGAGGTAATTGTACCTTCTCTCGAATTGGAAAGTAGCACATCACAGAAAACCGTTCCCGTGATGCCTACACCAACTAGAGAGGAAGCTAATGATGGTAATCATGAAAATTCGGATCAAGTTACTACTGAACCTCGTAGGTCAACTAGAACACGTTCGGCACCAGAGTGGTACGGTAACCCTGTCCTAGAAGTCATGTTGTTAGACAACGGCGAACCTGCGAACTATGAAGAAGCTATGATGAGCCCTGACTGTTCCCGTGATGCCTACACCAACTAGAGAGGAAGCTAATGATGATGATCATGAAACTTCAGATCAAGTTACTACTGAACTTCGTAGGTCGACCAGAGAATGATCCGCACCAGAGTGGTACGGTAATCTTGTCCTGGAAGTCATGTTACTAGACCAAGGCGAACCTACGAACTATGAAGAAGCTATGATGAGCCCAGATTCCGACAGATGGCTTGAGGCCATGAAATCTGAGATAGGATCCGTGTATGAGAACAAAGTGTGGACTTTGGTAGACTTGCCCGATGATCGGCAAGCCATAGAGAATAAATGGATCTTCAAGAAGAAGACTGACGCTGATGGTAATGTTACTATCTACAAAGCTCTCGACTTGTCGCAAAAGGTTTTCGACAAGTTCAAGGGGTTGACTACGATGAGACTTTCTCACCCGTAGCGACGCTTAAGTCTATCCGAATCATGTTAGCAATTGCCACATTTTATGATTATGAAATCTAGCAAATGGATGTCAAAACTGCAATCCTTAAGGGTGTGTTTGGTTGGAGTCATGGACCGGAATGGCATGGGTCCGATCCATTCCCAGGCCTCGTTTTCGCGTTCGGTTAGACAAATGGAACGACACCCACTCGTTCCCCCGGACCGAATATTCGGCCCAGATGCAGAACGAGGTTGTGACGCCCCCGGCTTAATCGTGCACTAATCATACACGCAAATGCAAACGATCAAGCCTAAGGACTCACTTGAAGATATCACAACACAACTCTAGACACAATTTAAAATAATACAAGCTTTATATTACAAGCCAGGGGCCTCGAGGGCTCGAATACATAAGCTCGCTTACAAGCATCAGCAGAAGCATCAGATATTTGAGTATAGATATAAAAGATAAAACAGATAGGCCTTTAAAAGGCGGGGCAAAAGAAAACACTGTGATCGAAAAGGCGCAAGCCTCCTGCCTGGGACCCTCCGAACCTACTCCTGGTCGTCAGCAAACTCGAAGTAGTAACCATCCTCGGGGTAGTAGTAGTGGTCGTCGGCGGGGGCAGTTGTCTCAGGGGCTCCATCATCTGGTTGCATCAAACGGATATGGGGAAAAAAGAGGAAGCAAAGCAACCGTGAGTACTCATCCGAAGTACTCAGCAAGCAAGGATCTACACTACATATGCAACATTATCAAAGAAAGGCTGTATATGTGGACTGGGCTGCAGAAATGCCAGAATAGAGAGAAGGCCTAGTCCTATCGAAGACTAGCATCTTCAGCGGTCTTGCAGCATTAGAAGAGTGTAGATTAGCACCGTATAAAGTAGTAGTAGTATTAAGTATCAACCTCGCCCAGAGATCCTTCCTCGATTCCCTGCGAGAAAGCGATCCTAGAGCCCTAATATCCATTTCTCATCAAGTATCCAGTTCTAGTTGTATCGATTGGGATACAACTCCGAGCGTCCGTTACCGAGGATCCGACTATGCATAGATGTTTTCTTCCCTGCAAGGGTGCACCAACTTACCCACCACGCTCGCTTAACTCCGGCCGGACACACTTTTTTGGGTCATGCCTGGCCTCGGCTAAACAACACGCCGCACCCCGACCAAACACTTAACAGAGAGGTCAGCACGCCGGACTAAACCTATGCACCCAGGGGTCTTGGGCCATCACCCCGGGTGCTCATGCACGTTGCGAGGGCGGCCGGTGAGCAGACCTAGCAACCCACACTATCAAGGCAGTTGCGTTACGCGGTCCAACCCGGCGCGCGCCGCTTAGTCGCTAACGTCTAGAAAGCTTCGGCTGATGCATACGATGCAGAGTGCCCATAACTATTCCCACGTGATGGTTAGTGCTATCGGGCCAGAGGCCCACTCGGATCAAATATCCAAACCGTTAGTGTATTGGGGGTGTGCGGTAACGAGCAGAGACTCAGGATCGATGTGATCCCGTCGCCCCGTCTCGAGGACTTGCGGCAAGGGCTAAGAATGCCCGGCCACGCCTCGTAATTGTCTCTCGGGTACCCTTCAGGTCAACCCGACTTCACATCCCTTGCTTCTTATGCTCGCTCGGGTACCCCTCAGGGTCGACCCGACTTTCCAAGTAACAGTTGTAAAGTCCAAGTATCCGTGTGTCCATAACATCAGGGGAATCCGAGGTATCACCCTCGTTGGATTCCTACTCGATGTAACCGTCAAGGTGAACTCGGAGGAATCACCCTCGATGGGTTCACACTTGAGGTGTTGCACGACAGCGTCGTTATCGGGAGTGGTGAAGGAGGAATCACCCTCGATGACCACGACCGAATAGCTACTCTACAAAGTTAACATCAGAAGTGCTAAACGAGGTATCACCCTCGGCACTCGATAGTAACGATGCAGTGTCGTACAACTAGGGGGGTGATGTGTGGTGCCGGGGCCTGGTTGTCGGTCATGTTGATCGAGTCATCTGATAATCCAGCGGGGGCAGTTGGGTCAAAGTGGGATCTCTGTTGTGCCTCTAACCAGCCTATACTAAGCAGTTTAGGATAAGCAGGTAATTATCAAAAGCAGGTTACAAAAATCAGGCTATGCATCATAATAGGTAAAGCAGTAGCAGCAGCAATTCTAATGCAAGCACAAGAGAGAAGAGAATAGGTGATATAGGCATGCTCAAGGGGGGGTGCTTGCCTGGTTGCTTTGCAGACATCAACGGGTCTTCGACGAGGTAGACGATCATCGGGCCATCATCGGTCTCGGGGTCTAGCGAATAGAAGGAGGGGGAAGAAACAATAAATAAAGGCAGGTAAATGCAATCACAGAAGCATAGCATGGTAGCATGTTACTCGAGGTGCGCCCTAATGCAGTACTACACAAGTTAGTGGGAGTGGGAACTATTCGGGAGTGTTTTCCCAGGTTCGGGTGATTATTGGATAGATGAAATGGAGGGTAAAGTTCCATGTTCATCATACTAGAGGCATGTGACAGGTATGAGGAGGGCATATTCGGATTCGTCAAATTTTTTTGATCAACTTTCATGTAGAAAGTTTTTCGATCCGAGCTACGGTTTAATTTCTACGATTTTTCAAAGATTTTAGCATTTTCTGAAATTATTTAAATTAACAGAGATGAAATATGACATCAGCATGACGCAAGTGTGACATCAGCAGTCAACAGACTCGCTGACCAGGTCAAACCTGACCAGTGGGTCCCACCTGTCAGCCTCTATGACATAACAAAGTTTATTTAAAACTAAACAGAGTTTAATTAAGGGGTGGGCCCCAGATGTCAGTGGCTAATTAGGTTAACTAATTAAGTTTATTTTTTGAAATTGTTTTAATTAGACTAATTAAGCGGTGGGGCCCGCACATCAGTGTCACTGGGCTGCCCAGTCAGCACGTTAACTGGGTCAACCCAGTCAACGGGGCCTGTGGGGCCTGCTGGCAGCGACCCAGGGGTGGCCCCAGGTGTGCCACATCGGCAGTGGCCGGCGTTTCAATGCCGGCGACGTCAAACGTGGCGGCGCACTCGAAAACTCGCCGGAAATCGGCCTCAGGCGACCGTTCAGCCCGCGGCTAGTTGCGTTGGAACGAGCACTCGCTCGCGCGTCGATATGTGGCAGTGGTTTGACCGGAAACGGCCGGAGACGGCGATGGCGAGCGGCGGAGGCGGCGCCGGAGTTCGGGCATCAGCGGATCCGGCGATACACAGCATGGCGGAGCGAGCTAGCTAGCGCTACGGGGCCCTACGCGTGTGCTGAGCACGACTACGAGCTCGGATGAGCTCATCGGCGAGCGTGGCCACGGCGAGAAGCTCGACTGCGGCGCTGTGTTCGGCCACAGCAGAAGCGGTGAGCTACGGGCGCAGCAAGCTAAAGGAGGAGATGGGAGAGGTGACGGAGCTCACCGAGCGGCTCAAGGTGGCTGGCGAATGGCTTAGTAGCTGCAGGGTGGCCGGAATCGAAGGAGCTCACCGGCGACAGAGGTGGAAGGGGGCGGCGCCGTCCGGCGTCTGTGGTGCTTCCCGGCTCCACCTGAGGGCACCAGGAGACGAGGCGGACGACGGCAAATGTCTACGACATCTTGGCGAGGCGAGGCGGTGACGGTGGCCGCGGTGGCGTCGGAGCTGCGGCGGCGGGCGCGCTCGGTGGCGGTGGATCTGGAAGGGGAGAGGGGAGGAGAGTGAGCAGAGCGAGGGGGGAGTGGATGAGGATGGCCAGGGGGAGGGACGAGGCCTCCTTATCCCCTCGGCGTCGGTGGCGTCGCGCTGTTGGCGTTTCGCCGAAGCGGCGAGCTGCGGCCATGGGCGTGGCGACAGCGTGAGAGAGAGAGAAAGAGGAGGGGAAAAGTGGGCCTGGTGGGCTGGGCTGAGTGCACTGTGCACTTAGGCCCAGTCCCCAGCAGTAGTCTAGGCCTTTTTCTTTTTTCTTATTTTTGTTTTATTTTAGCAGCAGGCTTTTGCAAATAAAATAGCCACCAAATGACTTAGCAAAAATGCGTGCGTGGCCAAAACAAATATTATGGAATATTGTGCTCTGCCACAAAAAGTTTGGACAAGTTTTGATTCCATTTCGAATTTTCAAAAATGGATATGGCATTAATAGTGTTGTTTTGGCACTATTTTAAATGCTTAGGCCCATTTTGAGTTGATGGTGATGTTGTTTTCCTTAACAACAAATGTTTTGGATTATTTGCTGGTTGGTGAACATTTTTCCAGCAGATTTTGAGCAACTTCATTTTGCACTTTGAATTTGAATTGGATTCAGAGAAGAATTTGAATTGAAGTGTTTAACCACTGTGATCATGAAATGCAAATGATGATGACTTGGCATGATTAACTCAAAGTCACAGTGCTCTGTTACATCGGGGTGTTACAATTCTCCTCCACTACAAGAAATCTCGTCCCGAGATTTAAGTGGGGAAGTAAAGAGTATCTTCGGGAGAATTGACCCTTATAGGGTTGATTATCTGATAGACAATTCAGGGAATGTGGCAGAAGTGTCTCTCGAGTTGAAACTTAAGAAAACATCGTGAGCAAAGTATGAAGGTACAATAGGAAGTTTCAAGTGAATGGACAAATGATCGATACCTGAACAGAGTGTGAGAAAGGGGTTCAGAGCATCGGGAATAGATTATCTCTCGGAGGGTGGCTTGTGATAACACACAAAACCAAGGGCATATGATACTTCGGAATCAAGGATGTACAGGAGAGTCAGGTTCCGATCCTGGGGAACTGTGGGGGGGGGGTGTCGATCATAAGTAGGGAGAACGGTGGCATCTTACCGATCACGACAACAAGGTATGTCAGAGGATAGTCTATCGGTTATGTCGGTGACAACATCGGTACCAAGGGCGAGGGACGAAGAGAACCATTTTCCTGCTCGTTAAAATGAGGTGGACCAATAGGCAAAGTTCTCGTCCATCGGGGGTTACCAGAATGTCATCAACAATAGTAACAGGGTCTCACCGACAAGGTTGTACATCGGGGTGTTTTATAAGCAGGGAATTATTACTGCTTAGAGCATATAGACCACAAGAAAGATCAAACAGACCAATGGAAAGGAAAATGTGATTATCAGGATTAAACAAACCATTGGAAAGGAAAATGTGTATACACAAGTATTAGGTGTATAACCTTCCCAAGAACAAGCAGGGCGGGATAATCATGAATTCGATTGATATCTTAGATCAATTCAGTATTTTGATGGTGATCACGACAAATTTTGTCGAGAGGCTCTATGAAGATGCCATCGAGCAGCGATGACATCAAGCAAAAGGAAGGATGAAGCGAAAGGCTATGGGAACCACGGATATGATACAAGCTCGAAATCAAGCTTGTTGTTCGAGGTAAATTGATATGACGAGAAGATCGACGTAAGCTTAGCGCGTCATCGGAGGTTGCTCCGGGCATAAGGACCAGGTAGCACAGTTAAAGTTAGCACGATAATGATATAGCCGATCAGGCTAGGAATGACTTGAAGGATTATTAAGCTCGTAAGCAGCGAAAATTACTTAGAGTTATTGAATCAGAGTGCGGAATTGATTCACTTATCGGTGTTCTCGAGTGACAAACAACTCAGAACCCGGGAAAATTGGAATTGGTGATCAATGATAGTAGATGAAGAACTCATAAGAAATTATGTAGTTCCTATGATATTCTCGAGATACCAGGGGTAATACTTGATGGTAGATCAGAATAGAGGTTGGACAGGTGAAATGATCTGCAGAGGACAAGTATTTTAACTTGTCCGGGAAATGGAAGCAAGAAGAACATATGGTCGGAACCACGATTGCAAAGTATCAATTCTCAGATACAAGATGAATTTATACCAAGGAATTAATTATTCTTACGAGCAGCTTCCATGATAATTTCTACATCGGGTCCATGGGCATGAACACAAAGGTTCAAGGTCGACTCCCACTTCTTCAATGCATAACCTTTCATTCACTGCTCTGTTAAAAATTATATGAACGTGAAGAACTACCTGGTGAAATACCAAAGGAGTATGACCCGCGAAAATTATTAGGTTCACATAGATTTAGAAGGCATAGGTTCAACCCATTGGGGCATCTTAGGAACATATACCACGAACTTCAGGAGTACATAACTCAAGCTCGATGGTAGAGCATGGCTGACTAAAGGAGAGGATACATTTTACCAAAGGCATTATGTATCAGGGGAGAACTTACAAGATTTCAGATGTTAAGGACACTGTCAGATAACAAACCAACAATGGATCTGGCGATTCACGACGGAGTTGATGTGAGTATCGGCAATCAATCAGAGGGAGAAGGGATACAAAGGCATTGACAAGCAATGTCAATGAAGATTGCTAAACATAAGGAATTAACCGTAATGCAAGCAGGCAAGAATTTCAAGAGCAATAGTCTGCAGAGGATTTTCGGGAGATCGGATAGCAATACGAAGTATTTCATGAAACACAAGAACAATTGGGGATGAATGGATCCCCGGAAATGTGAGGAATTATTCATAAGTATGTTCAGGCGGAAAGGAACTGCAAGGCAGTAGGTTCAGAGAATTCTCGAAATGTCGGATAGTATTTCGATATGTCGGATGGAACAAAAGAGTAACTGGAATGAATATATGCACGACAGGTGTAAGTAGTTATCCGTCAGGATTTATCGGTGGCCAGGAACTATAAAGCAGTGGGCTCAGGTTCTCGGGAGACATCGAGGAGTATCTGCAGAATCTTCTGGCGAAGCAAGCGATCATCTGTAGTGAAGGGGCTCTCCGGGATGAAGTGGTTACAAGAACCTAATGTCAGAATTAGTAAAATCTTTCACCCGAATAGAAGAGAGATCAGAGTCCCAGAGTATAGACGAGGAATAAAAGATCCTAATACCACCCAATGGCGACGTGGGCCCGTAAGCCACACAGCCATGTTAGTAAAACGGTTTTCATGACTAGACTCAACTTCGACCAAGGAATTGGAAGGGGGCTTCCTACAGGCAGTCGGCTCTGATGCCAACCTGTGACGCCCCCGGCTTAATCATGCACTAATCATACACGCAAATGCACATGATCAAGCCTAAGGACTCACTTGAAGATATCACAACACAACTCTAGACACAATTTAAAATAATACAAGCTTTATATTACAAGCCAGGGGCCTCGAGGGCTCGAATACATAAGCTCGCTTATAAGCATCAGCGGAAGCATCAGATATCTGAGTACAGATATAAAAGATAAAACAGATAGGCCTTTAAAAGGCGGGGGAAAAGAAAACACTACGATCGAAAAGGCGCAGGCCTCCTGCCTGGGAGCTGATACGTCCATTTTGCATCATGTTTTCCCACTGTTATTTATGATGTTTTATGCATGATAATGCTTTTTGGAGTAATTCTAATGCCTTTTCTCTCATAATATGCAAGGTACACACAAAGAGGGAGAATTCCGGCAGCTAGAAATCTGGACCTGAAAAAGCTACGTCAGGCTACCTATTCTGCACAACTCCAAATGAGCTGAAACTTTGCGGGGATTTTTTATGGAATAAATGAGAAATATTAAAGCCAATAAGTACCAGAGGGGGCCCACCAGGTGGGCACAACCCACTTGGGCGCGCCAGGGAGCCCAGGCGCGCCCTGGTGGGTTGTGCTCCCCTCGGCCCATCTCCGGTGCCCATCTTTTGGTATATAAGTCATTTTGACCTAGAAAAAATAAGGAGAAGACTTTCGGGATGGAGCGCCGCCGTCTCGAGGCGGAACTTGGGCAGGAGCACTTTTGCCCTCCGGCGGAGCGATTCCGCCAGGGGAACTTCCCTCCCGGAGGGGGAAATCATCGTCATCATCATCACCAACAACTCTCCCATCTTGGGGAGGGTAATCTCCATCAACATCTTCAACAGCACCATCTCCTCTCAAACCCTAGTTCATCTCTTGTGTTCAATCTTTGTACCGGAACTATAGATTGGTGCTTGTGGGTGACTAGTAGTGTTGATTACATCTTGTAGTTGATTACTATATGGTTTATTTGGTGGAAGATTATATGTTTAGATCCAATATTCTATTTAATACCCCTCTGATCTTGAGCATGATTATCATTTGTGAGTAGTTACTTTTGTTCTTGAGGTCATGGGAGAAATCATGTTGCAAGTAATCATGTGAACTTGATATGTGTTCGATATTTTGATAGTATGTGTGTTGTGATTCCCTTAGTGGTGTCATGTGAACGTCGACTACATGACACTTCACCATATTTGGGCCCAAGGGAATGCATTGTGGAGTAGTTATTATATGATGGGTTGCGAGAGTGACAGAAGATTAAACCCTAGTTTATGCGCTATTCCGTAAGGGACCGATTGGATCCAAAAGTTTAATGCTATGGTTAGAATTTATTCTTAATACTTTTCTCGTAGTTGCGGATGCTTGCGAGGGGGTTAATCATAAGTAGGAGGTTTGTTCAAGTAAGAACAGCACCTAAGCACCGGTCCACCCACATATCAAATTATCAAAGTAGCGAACACGAATCAAACCAACTAGATGAAAGTGACTAGATGAAATTCCCATGTACCCTCAAGAACGCTTTGCTTATTATAAGAGACCGTTTTGGCGTGTCCTTTGCCTCAAAAGGATTGAGCTACCTTGCTGCACTTTTGTTACTACTATTGTTACTTGCTCGTTACAAATTATCTGGCTATCAAACTACTCTGCTACTTACAATTTCAGTACTTGCAGACATTACCTTGCTGAAAACCGCTTGTCATTTCATTCTGCTCCTCGTTGGGTTCGACACTCTTACTTATCGAAAAGGCTACAATTGATCCCATTTACTTGTGGGTCATCAAGGCTATTTTCTGGTGCCGTTGCCGGGGAGTGAAGCGCTTTTGGTAAGTGGAAATTGGTAAGGAAAAATTATTACTACGTGCTGAAATTTATTGTCACTTGTTACTATGGAAAACAATCCTTTGAGGGGTTTGTTCGGGGTATCTTCACCTCGACCGGAACCACAATTAGTTACCCCTCAACCTACTGCACCTACTGAAAATATTGAATATGAAATTCCTTCGGGTATGATAGAACAACTACTAGCTAATCCTTATGCAGGAGATGGAACCGAACATCCTGATATGCACTTGATATATGTGGAAGAAATTTGTGGATTGTTTAAGCTTGCAGGTTTACCCGGGGATGAAGTTAAGAAGAAGGTTTTCTCTTTATCTTTGAAGGGAAAGGCATTGGCATGGTATAGGCTATGCGATGATATTGGATCTTGGAATTGGAATCGATTGAAATTGGAGTTTCACCAAAAAACTTATCCTATGCATCTAGTTCATCGTGACCGGAATTACATATATAATTTTTGGCCTCGTGAAGGAGAAAGTATCGCTCTAGCTTGGGGGAGGCTTAAGTCAATGTTATATTCATGCCCCAATCATGAGCTCTCAAGAGAAATTATTATTCAGAATTTTTATGCTCATCTTTCTCGTGATGATCAATCCATGCTTGATACTTCTTGTACTGGTTTCTTTATGAAGAAGACCATTGAATTCGGGTGGGATCTTTTGGAAAGAATTAAACGCAACTCTGAAGATTGAGAACTCGACGAAGGTAAAGAGTCAGGTATTAAGCTTAAGTATGATTGTGTTAAATCTTTTATGAATATCGATGCTTTTCAAAAGTTTAGCACTAAATATGGTCTTGACTCTGAAATAGTAGCCTCCTTTTGTGAATCATTTGCTACTCATGTTGATCTCCCCAAGGAGAAGTGGTTTAAATATCACCCACCTATTAAAAAGGAAATTAAAGAACCGGTACCAGCTAAAGAGGAAACTATTATTTATAATGTTGATCCGGTTGTTCCTACTGCTTATATTGAGAAACCACCTTTCCCTGTTATGATAAAGGAACATGCTAAAGTTTCAACTGTGGTCAATAAAAGTTATATTAGAACACCTAAACCTGATGAACAAATCAAAGTAGAACCTAGAGTTGCTATGGTTAAGGATCTCCTGGAAGAAAACATAGATGGGCATGTTATTTACTTCTGTAATGAACCTACTAGAATTGTTAAACCTGATAAGTCCGATATTCGTAGACCTGTTGTTGGCATGCCCGTTGTCTCAGTCAAAATAGGAGATCACTGTTATCATGGTTTATGCGACATAGGTGCTAGCGTGAGTGCTATTCCCTTTACCTTATATCAAGAAATGATGAATGACATAGCACCCGCTGAGATAGAAGACATAGATGTTACTATTAAACTTGCTAATAGAGACACCATATCACCAATTGGGATTGTTAGAGATGTTGAAGTCTTGTGTGGGAAAATAAAATATCCTACTGATTTTCTTGTTCTTGGTTCCCCACAAGATGATTTTTGTCCCATTATCTTTGGTAGACCTTTCTTGAACACCGTTAATGCTAAAATAGATTGTAAGAAACAAACTGTCGGTGTTAGTTTTGGTGATGAGTCTCATGAGTTTAACTTTTCCAAGTTTAGTAGAAAACCTCATAAAAAAGAATTGCCTAGTAAGGATGAAATAATTGGTCTTGCTTCTATTGTTGTGCCTCCTATTGATCCTTTAGAACAATATCTGCTAGACCATGAAAATGATTTACATATGCATGAAAGAAATGAAATAGATAAGATTTTCTTTGAACAACGTCCTCTCCTTAAACACAATTTGCCTATTGAAACTCTAGGAGGTCCTCCTCCACCTAAAGGTGATCCTGTGTTTGAATTAAAACAATTGCCAAACACTTTGAAATATGCTTATCTTGATGAGAAAAAGATATATCCTATTATTATTAGTGCTAACCTTTCAGAACATGAAGAAGAAAGACTATTGAAAGTTCTAAGGAAGCACCGAGCTGCTATTGGATATACTCTTGACGATCTTAAGGGCATTAGTCCCACTCTATGTCAGCACAAAATTAATATGGAACCTGATGCTAAATCCATTGTTGATCACCAACGTCGGTTAAATCCGAAGATGAAAGAAGTGGTAAGAACGAAAATATTAAAACTTCTGAAAGCAGGTATAATCTATCCTATAGCTGATAGTAGGTGGGTAAGTCCTGTTCATTGTGTCCCTAAGAAGGGAGGAATTACCGTTGTTCCTAATGATAAAAATGAACTCATCCCACAAAGAATTGTTACAGACTATAGAATGGTAATTGATTTTAGAAAATTAAACAAAGCAACTAGAAAAGATCATTACCCTTTGCCTTTTATTGATCAAATGCTAGAAAGATTGTCAAAGCACACACATTTTTGTTTCCTTGATGGATATTCTGGTTTTTCACAAATACCTGTTTCTCAACCTGATCAAGAAAAGACCACTTTCACTTGTCCCTTTGGAACTTATGCTTATAGACGTATGCCTTTTGGTTTATGCAATGCACCCGCTACCTTGCAAAGATGTATGACAACTATATTCTCTGACTTTTGTGAAAAGATTGTTGAGGTTTTCATGGATGACTTTTCTGTTTATGGGAAGTCTTTTGATGATTGTTTAAGCAATCTTGATCGAGTTTTGCAGAGATGTGAGCAAACAAATCTTGTCTTGAATTGGGAGAAGTGCCACTTTATGGTTAATGAAGGTATTGTTTTGGGCCATAAAATTTCTGAAAGAGGTATTGAGGTGGACAAAGCTAAGGTTGATGCAATTGAGAAAATGCCATGTCCTAAAGATATCAAAGGTATCCGTAGTTTCCTTGGTCATGCTGGTTTCTATAGGAGATTTATCAAAGACTTTTCTAAAATTTCTAGGCCTCTTACAAATCTTTTGCAAAAGGACACTCCTTTCGTTTTTTGACGATGATTGTTTAGAAGCCTTCGAAACACTCAAGAAAGCCTTAATTACTGCACCTATTGTTCAACCACCTGATTGGAACTTGCCTTTTGAAATTATGTATGATGCTAGTGATTATGCTGTTGGTGCTGTTCTAGGACAAAGAGTTGGTAAGAAACTAAATGTTATCCATTATGCTAGTAAAACTCTAGACAGTGCCCAACGAAATTATGCTACTACTGAAAAAGAATTCTTAGCAGTTATGTTTGCTTGTGATAAATTTAGATCCTACATTGTTGATTCTAAAGTGACTGTTCACACCGATCATGCTGCTATAAAATATCTTATGGAAAAGAAAGATGCTAAACCTAGACTCATTAGGTGGGTTCTCTTGCTACAAGAATTTGATTTGCATATTAGTGATAGAAAAAGAGCAGAGAATCCCGTAGCTGATAACTTGTCTAGGCTTGAAAATGTCCTTGATGACCCACTACCTCTTGATGATAGCTTTCCTGATGAGCAGTTAGCTGCAATAAATGTCTCTAATAACACTCCTTGGTATGCTGATTATGCTAATTACATTGTTGCTAAATATTTACCACCTAGCTTTACATACCAACAAAAGAAAAAATTCTTCTATGATTTAAGACATTACTTCTGGGATGACCCACATCTTTATAAAGAAGGAGTAGATGGTATTATTAGACGTTGTGTACCTGAGCATGAACAGGGGCAAATCCTATAGAAATGTCACTCCGAAGCTTATGGAGGACATCATGCGGGAGACAGAACTGCTCATAAGGTATTGCAATCTGTTTTTTATTGGCCTACTCTCTTCAAGGATGCTCGTAAGTTCATTTTATCTTGTGATGAATGTCAAAGAATAGGTAATATCGGTAAGCGTCAAGAAATGCCTATGAATTATTTTCTTGCTGTTGAACCATTTGATGTTTGGGGATTTGATTTCATGGGACCTTTTCCTTCCTCTAATGGGTATACTCATATTTTGGTTGTTGTTGATTAGGTTACTAAGTGGGTAGAAGCTATTCCAACCAGTAGTGCTGATCACAACACCTCTATTAAAATGCTTAAGGAAGTTATTTTCCCAAGGTTTGGAGTTCCTAGATATTTAATGACTGGTGGTGGTTCACACTTTATTCATGGTGCTTTCCGTAAACTGCTTGCCAAGTATGATGTTAACCATAGAATTGCATCACCCTATCATCCTCAGTCTAGTGGTCAAGTTGAACTTAGCAATAGAGAAATAAAATTAAGTTTGCAAAAGACTGTCAATAGGTCCCGGAAAAATTGGTCTAAGAAATTAGATGATGCACTTTGGGCTTATAGAACAGCATATAAAAATCCTATGGGTATGTCTCCTTATAAAATGGTTTATGGAAAAGCTTGTCATTTGCCTCTTGAGTTAGAACATAAAGCATATTGGGCAATTAAAGAACTCAACTATGATTTTAAACTTGCCGATGAAAAGAGGTTATTTGATATTAGCTCATTGGATGAATGGAGAACCCAAGCTTATGAAAATGCCAAGTTATTTAAAGAAAAAGTTAAAAGATGGCATGATAAAAGAATCCAAAAGCGTGAGTTCAAAGTTGGAGAATATGTTCTTTTGTACAACTCTCGTTTCAGATTCTTTGCAGGAAAACTCCTCTCCAAATGGGAAGGACCCTATGTTATCGAGGAGGTTTATCGGTCTGGAGCTATCAAAATAAATAATGCCGAAGGTACTAACCCGAAGGTTGTTAATGGGCAACAAATAGAACATTATATCTTAGGTACGCCCATTAATGTTGAAAGTAATATTATCCAAACTATGACACCGGAAGAACACATAAAAGAGTCCTTCCGGAACACTCCAGAATCGTGAAAAAGAGAAGGTATGTGATACGGTAAGTAAACGGGCTCCAAAAAATCCGCAAAAATATTTTTTGTCAGTTTTGGAATATTTAGAAAATTAGGAAAATAAGAAGCAACCAGGAAGGCACACCTGGTGGGCACAAGATACCATTGTTCCCACCTCGGGTACCTTTCGGACTCCGTTTTTCTTCCGTTTGCTTGTTTTCCAAGATAAAAAAATCTTTATATACCCCCCCGAACCTATTGACCTCCATATCGCGGAGAAATCTCCTGTTTTCTAATAGATCTAATCCACCATGGCCGCTTCAAGCTTCTCCAAGGACAAGTTCTTCGAGAACGTCATCAACCCATATCTGCGGGACGTGATGCAGCACCCTCAAGCTATCCAGATGCGTGAGGGGGTGCTCCACATCCGCGATGTGCAGGGCCCCAAGGGGACTGGATCCGTGGAGGCTAGGCTTGAAGCTGTAGAGCAGGATGTTTTCCGATGCAAGAGGATGGTGGAACGTGGACTCAATGCCAATCACCTCATGATCGCGGACTACACCCGTGATCTCAAGGTGGAGGGCAAGTCCATGAAGGACATCGTCTTCTCCTTCAACAAGCAAATCAACTTCCTCCAGAGCTAGATCTACGACCTCCAAAACCAAGTCTTTGAATATGAGGCAAGGTTTAAAGGTATGAGTTTGGCTGCCAGTTGCAGGACCCGTGAGACTCACTCCTCCTCTTATAATGGCGAGCCCATGCCATGGAAACCCGAGGACAGGATCGCTTCTACTTCATCATCACCACCACCTCCTTCTTCATCACCAAAAGAAAGTTGAGTATCGGGTATGGGCACTCCCCTTGGCTTCCACCAAGCTTGGGGGAGGTGCCCCGGTATCGTATCACCCCCACTATCTTTTGCCTTTACTTTTCTTAGTTCGATCCATGGTTATCTTTTGCTTTAGATGAATAAAAGTTTAGTTCGATCCTTTCTTTTTGAGAGCTTGCTTAGTAATCCATCCTTGTAATCATGTGCGAGATATATAGTAAAGTTTAGTTTGAGTTTTTGCTTTCTTTACTTTCATGTTTCAATAAAGAGAAAGGAAATAAATGAAAAGATCATATGGTAGGTGATAACACCACATAAGGAAAAGTATAAGTAGAAAATTTTATTAGAGATTGACAAACATAGCATTAGTCAATGATGCAACTCATGAAAGAATTAATAAGGGAAGAGAAGATTCACATATAAATACACTATCATGGAAATCTTTTGTGATTGTGAGCCCCCATCAAAATATTATATGCCAAAATTGTGGACGTTGGACAAGGAAGACAACTTAATGATTTATGTTTGTTCATATTCACATAGAAGTTATATTGTCATAGATCCTTCAACATGTGGTGCTTGCCCCCCATCTTTGCTAGCCAAAAATTCCGCACTAAGTAGAGATACTACTTGTGCATCCGAAAAACCCTTAAACCCAAATCTTATTTTCGAGAGTCCACCATATCTACCTATGGATTGAGTAAGACCCTTCAAGTAAGTTGTCATCAATGCAATAAGGCAATAAAAATTGCTTCTAAAAGTGTGAGATCATTTAGTGTAAGAGAAAATTGAGCGTTGTACGAACTTGTGATGGTGAAGAATAAAAGCGACACACTGCATAATAAAGGTTGCCATCACAAGGGGCAATATAACGTGACGTTCTTTTGCATTAAGGGGTTGAGCATACAAACAAATAAGTGCATGGCAACCTTTGCTTCCCTCTGCGAAGGGCCTATCTTTTACTTTTATGTATTTACTTTTATGCAAGAGTCAAAGTTCTTCTCTCTTTTCCTTTTATTTTTCTCCTTTGGCAAGCATCATGTGGTGAGGAAAGATCTAGGCACATATGTCCAGTTGAATATGGGCAGCATGAGTTATTATTGTTGACATCACCCTTGAGGTGAACACGTTGGGAGGCGGAACTATAAGCCCCTATCTTTCTATGTGTCCGGTTGAAACATTTTGCTCATGTGTATGCGGTGAGTGTTAGCAATCATAGAAGACTATATGATGGTTGAGTATGTGGACTTGCCTAAAGGCTCTGATACATGACCCTTCCTGAATAGATGATGAATTGTAGTTGCAAAGTTGACTGAGAACATAGTTTGTTGGTTTCTAATAGAGTTTATGCTTTATACTTCGATTGTGTGATGAATTGTTACTTATTCATGGGAAGTCTATGATAAAAGTTCTATGATAAAAGTTTTATGTTAAAAGTTTGTTGCTGTTATAATAAAATTACATGATGCTTCTATGTTCGTATTTTGTTTTTATCGACAACTCTCTCTCTCTCTCTAAGCATGTGGACATGTTTTTCGATTTCGGTTTTCGCTTGAGGACAAGCGAGGTCTAAGCTTGCGGGAGTTGATACGTCCATTTTGCATCATGTTTTCCCACTATTATTTATGATGTTTTTATGCATGATAATGCTTTTTGGAGTAATTCTAATGCCTTTTCTCTCATAATATGCAAGGTACACACAAAGAGGGAGAATTCCGGCAGCTGGCAATCTGGACCTGAAAAAGCTACGTCAGGCTACCTATTCTGCACAACTCCAAATGAGCTGAAACTTTGCAGGGATTTTTTTTATGGAATAAATGAGAAATATTGGAGCCAATAAGTACCAGAGGGGGCCCACCAGGTGGGCACAACCCACCTGGGCGCGCCAGTGAGCCCAGGCGCGCCCTGGTGGGTTATGCTCCCCTCGGCCCACCTCCGGTGCCCATCTTCTGGTATATAAGTCATTTTAACCTAGAAAAAATAAGGAGAAGACTTTCGGGATGGAGCACCGCCGTCTCGAGGCGGAACTTGGGCAGGAGCACTTTTGCCCTCCGGCGGAGCGATTCCGCCAGGGGAACTTCCCTCCGGAGGGGGAAATCATCGTCATCATCATCACCAACAACTCTCCCATCTTGGGGAGGGTAATGTCCATCAACATCTTCAACATCACCATCTCCTCTCAAACCCTAGTTCATCTCTTGTGTTCAATCTTTGTACCGGAACTATAGATTGGTGCTTGTGGGTGACTAGTAGTGTTGATTACATCTTGTAGTTGATTACTATATGGTTTATTTGGTGGAAGATTATATGTTCAGATCCAATATGCTATTTAATACCCCTCTGATCTTGAGCATGATTATCATTTGTGAGTAGTTACTTTTGTTCTTGAGGTCACGGGAGAAATCATGTTGCAAGTAATCATGTGAACTTGATATGTGTTCGATATTTTGATAGTATGTGTGTTGTGATTCCCTTAGTGGTGTCATGTGAACGTCGACTACATGACACTTCACCATATTTGGGCCGGAATGCATTGTGGAGTAGTTATTAGATGATGGGTTGCGAGAGTGACAGAAGATTAAACCCTAGTTTATGCACTATTCCGTAAGGGGCCGATTGGATCCAAAAGTTTAATGCTATGGTTAGAATTTATTCTTAATACTTTTCTCGTAGTTGCGGATGCTTGCGAGGGGGTTAATCATAAGTACGAGGTTTGTTCAAGTAAGAACAGCACCTAAGCACCGGTCCACTCACATATCAAATTATCAAAGTAGCGAACACGAATCAAACCAACATGATGAAAGTGACTAGATGAAATTCCCGTGTACCCTCAAGAACGCTTTGCTTATTATAAGAGACCGTTTTGGCGTGTCCTTTGCCTCAAAAGGATTGGGCTACCTTGCTACACTTTTGTTACTACTATTGTTACTTGCTCGTTACAAATTATTTGGCTATCAAACTACTCTGCTACTTACAATTTCAGTACTTGCAGACATTACCTTGCTGAAAACCGCTTGTCATTTCCTTCTGCTCTTCGTTGGGTTCGACACTCTTACTTATCGAAAAGGCTACAATTGATCCCATATACTTGTGGGTCATCAGGACCCTCCGAACCTACTCCTGGTCGTCAGCCAACTCAAAGTAGTAACCATCCTCGGGGTAGTAGTAGTGGTCGTCGGCGGGGGCAGTTGTCTCAGGGGCTCCGTCATCTGGTTGCATCAAATGGATATGGGAAAAAAGAGGAAGCAAAGCAATCATGAGTACTCATCCGAAGTACTCAGCAAGCAAGGATCTACACTACATATGCAACATTATCAAAGAAAGGCTGTATATGTGGACTGGGCTGCAGAAATGCTGGAATAGAGAGAAGGCCTAGTCCTATCAAAGACTAGCATCTTCAGCGGTCTTGCAGCATTAGAAGAGTGTAGATTAGCACCGTATAAAGTAGTAGTAGTATTAAGTATCAACCTCGCCCAGAGATCCTTCCTCGACTCCCTGCGAGAAAGCGATCCCAGAGCCCTAATATCCATTTCTCATCACAAGTATCCAGTTCTAGTTGTATCGATCGGGATACAACTCCGATCGTCCGTTACCGAGGATCTGGCTATGCATAGATGTTTTCTTCCCTGCAGGGGTGCACCAACTTACCCACCACCAACGTTTAACTCCGGCCGGACACACTTTTCTGGGTCATGCCCGGCCTCAGCTAAACAACACGCCGCAGCCCGACCAAAAACTTAACAGAGAGGTCAGCACGCCGGACTAAACCTATGCACCCAGGGGTCTTGGGCCATCACCCCGGGCGCTCCTGCATGTTGCGAGGGCGGCCGATGAGCAGACCTAGCAACCCACACTATCAAGGCGGTTGCGTTACGCGGTCCAACCCGGCGCGCGCCGCTCAGTCGCTGACGTCTAGAAAGCTTCGGCTGATGCATACGACGCAGAGTTCCCATAACTGTTCCCACGTGATGGTTAGTGCTATCGGGCCAGAGGCCCACTCGGATCAAATATCCAAACCGTTAGTGTATTGGGGGTGTGCGGTAACGAGCAGAGACTCATGATCGATGTGACCCCGTCGCCCCGTCTCGAGGACTTGCGGCAAGGGCTAAGAATGCCCGGCCGCGCCTCGTAATTGTCTCTCGGGTACCCTCTAGGTCAACCCGACTTCACATCCCTTGCTTCTTATGCTCGCTCGGGTACCCCTCAGGGTCGACCCGACTTTCCAAGTAACAGTTGTAAAGTCCAAGTATCCGTGTGTCCATAACATCAGGGGAATCCGAGGTATCACCCTCGTTGGATTCCTACTCGATGTAACCGTCAAGGTGAACTCAGAGGAATCACCCTCGATGGGTTCACACTTGAGGTGTTGCACGACAGCGTCGTTATCGGGAGTGGTGAAGGAGGAATCACCCTCGATGACCACGACCGAATAGCTACTCTACAGAGTTAACATCAGAAGTGCTAAACGAGGTATCACCCTCGGCACTCGATAGTAACGCTGAAGTGTCGTACAACTAGGGGGGTGATGTGCGGTGCCGGGGCCTGGTTGTCGATCACGTTGATCGAGTCATCTGATAATCCAGCGGGGGCAACTGGGTCAAAGTGGGGTCTCTGGTGGGTCTCTAACTAGCCTATACTAAGCAGTTTAGGATAAGCAGGTAATTATCAAAAGCAGGTTACAAAAATCAGGCTATCCATCAGAATAGGTAAAGCAGTAGCAGCAGCAATTATAATGCAAGCACAAGAGAGAAGAGAATAGGCGATATAGGCATGCTCAAGGGGGGGTGCTTGCCTGGTTGCTTTGCAGACATCAACGGGTCTTCGACGAGGTAGACGATCATCGGGCCATCATCGGTCTCGGGGTCTAGCGAATAGAAGGAGGGGGAAGAAACAATAAATAAAGGCAGGTAAATGCAATCACAGAAGCATAGCATGGCAGCATATTACTCGAGGTGCGCCCTAATGCAGTACTACGCAAGTTAGTGGGAGTGGGAACTATTCGGGAGTGTTTTCCCAGCTTCGGGTGATTATCGGACAGATGAAACGGAGGGGAAAGTTCCATGTTCATCATGCTAGAGGCATGTGACAGGTAAGAGGAGGGCATATTCAGATTCCTCTTGTTTTTCTGATCAACTTTCATGTAGAAAGTTTTTCGATCCGAGCTACGGTTTATTTTCTACGATTTTTCAAAGATTTTAGCATTTTCTGAAATTATTTAAATTAATAGAAATGAAATATGATGTCAGCATGACGCAGGTGTGACGTCAGCAGTCAACAGACTCGCTGACCAGGTCAAACCTGACCAGTGGGTCCCACCTGTCAGCCTCTGTGACTTAACAGAGTTTATTTAAAACTAAACAGAGTTTAATTAAGGGGTGGGCCCCAGATGTCAGTGGCTAATTAGGTTAACTAATTAAGTTTATTTTTTGAAATTGTTTTAATTAGACTAATTAAGCGGTGGGGCCCGCACGTCAGTGTCACTGGGCTGCCCAGTCAGCATGTTGACTGGGTCAACCCAGTCAGCGGGGCCTGTGGGGCCCGCTGGCAGTGACCCAGGGGTGGCCCCAGGTGTGCCACATCGGCGGTGGCCGGCGTTTCAACGCCGGCAACGTCAAACACGGCAGCGCGCTCGGAAACTCACCGGAAATCGGCCTCAGGCGGCCGTTCGGCCCGCGGCTAGTTGCGTTGGAACGAGCACTCGCTCGCGCGTCGATCTGTGGCGGCGGTTTGACCGGAAACGGCGACGGCGAGCGGCGGAGGCGGCACCGGAGTTCAGGCATCAGCGGATCCGGCGATACACAGCACGGCGGAGCGAGCTAGCTAGCGCTACGGGGCCCTACACGCGTGCTGAGCACGACTACGAGCTCCGACGAGCTCATCGGCGAGCGTGGCCATGACGAGAAGCTCGACTGCGGCACTGTGTTCGGCCACAACTGAAGCGGCGAGCTACGGGCGCAGCAAGCTAAAGGAGGAGATGGGAGAGGTGACGAAGCTCACCGATCGGCTCAAGGTGGCCGGCAAATGGCTTAGTAGCTGCACGGGTGGCCCGGAATTGAAGGAGCTCGCCGGCGACAGAGGCGGAAGGGGGCGGCGCCGTCCGGCGTCTGTGGTGCTTCCCGGCTCCACCTGAGGGCACCAGGAGATGAGGCGGTCAACGACGAACGTCTATGACATCTTGGCGAGGCGAGGCGGTGATGGTGGCCGCGGTGGCGTCGGAGCTGCGGCGGCGGGCGCGCTCGGTCTAGAAGGGGAGAGGGGAGGAGAGCGAGCAGAGCGAGGGGGGGGTGGATGAGGATGGCCAGGGGGAGGGACGAGGCCTCCTTATCCCCTCGGCGTCGGTGGCGTCGCGCTGTCGGCGTTTCGCCGAAGCGGCGAGCTGCGACCATGGGCGTGGCGACAGTGCAAGGGAGAGAGAAAGAGGAGGGGAAAAGTGGGCCTGGTGGGCTAGGCTGAGTGCACTGTGCACTTAGGCCCAGTCCCCAGTAGTAGTCTAGGCCTTTTTCTTTTTTCTTATTTTTGTTTTATTTTAGCAGCAAGCTTTTGCAAATAAAATAGCCACCAAATGACTTAGCAAAAATGTGTGGCTGGCCAAAACAAATATTATGGAATATTGTGCTCTGCCACAAAAAGTTTGGACAAGTTTTGATTCCATTTGGAATTTTCAAAAATGGATATGGCATTAATAGTGCTGTTTTGGCACTGTTTTAAATGCTTAGGCCCATTTTGAGTTGATGGTGATGTTGTTTTCCTTAACAACAAATGTTTTGGATTATTTGCTGGTTGGTGAACATTTTTCCAGCAGATTTTGAGCAACTTCATTTTGCACTTTGAATTTGAATTGGATTCAGAGAAGAATTTGAATTGAAGTGTTTAACCATTGTGATCATGAAATGCAAATGATGATGACTTGGCATGATTAACTCAAAGTCACAGTGCTCTGTTACATCGGCGTGTTACAGAGGTGAGACCTCGAAAACGGCCGGACCACGCGGAACCGCTCACCCTCGCACTCTCGCAGCCCTATCCCCTCGCCCTCCCAGGTGCGCCGCCTCCCCTCCTCTCTCTCCCCTCCATCGATCTGAGCGGCGCCGGCCGGTTCCTCCCTTCCCCACCGGTCGGTTCTCGCCTTCCTCGCCGGCCGGTTCCTTCCTTCCCCGCCACCCGCTAACCCCTCTCTTTCCTCTCGCGATTTGCAGCAGAACAGGGAGAGGTCGATCTGGATCCTGTTGCGGCGGCTTGCAGAGGATTAGCAGCGGGGCGGCGGCGGCTTTCGGCGAGCTGACAGTGGCAGTAGAGGCGCATCATAGCACCTCACTCTCAAGGTAAAACCATCAATCACTTCCTCTTATATATGCTGCTGCTGCTCTTGTATATTCCCAGCCGAGAATGATAGAGAGAAAGATGTAGACCTTATTGTGATGACTCATGGTTGTTGGTGATTCACTTTTGTTGCTTTATGTTGTTAAAACCAGTGGTCTCTTTTTCTAATTTGTACCAAAATACATGCTGTCCAGTGTATCTTTGCAATATATATGTTGATGCAAGCATCATTGATAGTATGCATCACTTGTAGATGGTCAAGAAGATGAACAAAAGAAAAAAAGATGGTTAGAGGAGCTGTTGTTTTTGTTGCACTAGCTGCAATGGCAGTCATTGTTCGGGCTGTAATAAGGAAAAGAAGACCACGCATTACCTATGGGCCAATGCATGAAAGAGATCGAATCAGATTTGGGGAAGGGTAGCCAACTTGAAGAATTTAAGTGGAGCTCTATGGGATGAAGACACTTGCACAATTAGGCTCAGCGAGGAGCACTATGTAGGGCATTGTATGGTATGCTTCTCACCCCACAAATCTGATGCCATTTATGTTTGCATTATGCTAATCAATTTGCACAATGTTTGTAGACCCACAAAGCTGATGCCCCCTTCTTGAATACACCAATTGAATACTATCATGCCATGGCTTCCATTTATGGGACAATGGGGGCCAAGGGGCAGAATGCTAGGTCTGGCAACGATCTTCTTTCTATTGATCTCGAAGACGAGGAGAATGGTGAGGTGAACACGTCACCAAATGTTGGTGAGTCTTCTGACCCCAAAGCACCACCCAAAAAGAAGGCTAAGGTAAAGCACGTTGTTGAGGATCCACTAGTTATCACTCTCAAAGATGGGTTCAAACTTGTGGCTGAAGCGCTTGTGAAGTCTAGTGGAGATGATGATGACATACCCGATGACCTTTGGGATGTAATATCCACATTGCCAGATTTTGAAGAAGAGCACCTAGCCCACTACTATTCTCATCTTGTGGACAACCCCAAGACTGCAAGAGCCTTCATGAAACTTACCAAAATCAACAAGTCTGTTTGGGTGAGTAGGTATGTCAAGAAGAACTTTTAAATTCGATATGGTTGTATGGTTGCCAAGTATGTGAACTTGACATGTATGGCTGTAGTGCACTTTGATTGCTTTTGGAGATTTCGTATGTGAACTTGACATGTGTGGCTGTCAAGTATGTGAACTTGACATGTATGGCTCTATTGCACTTTGGTTGCTTTTGGGAATTTCGTATGTCAACTACACATGTATGGCTGTTAACTATGTGCACTTTGTTGAAAACTGTGTTATATGTGTTGTCATTTATATGTTAAGATTGTCAATATATATTGTTATGTTGTCTTTCTTGAAAATACAAATGAAATGCTGCCGAAATTTTGAATTTTATGTCATTCCATTTTTCAGTCTGTGCTTCCAACCAAACAGCGGAATGGAACCAACCCGTTCTGCTCTTTTGCTCCTACCAAACACAGGAATGGAACGGACCCGTTCCTCTGGAATGGAACCATTCTATTCCATGAAAGTTGGTTCCCCAACCAAACACACCCTAATGGATTTCTTAAAGAAGGGTTGTATATGATGCAACCAGAAGGTTTTGTCGATCCTACAGATGCTAACAAAGTGTGCAAGCTCCAGCGATCCATCTATGGACTAGTGCAAGCATCTCGGAGTTGGAATATACGCTTTGATGAGGTGATCCAAGCATATGGTTTTATACAAACTTAACGGTGAGGGTGAGTGGGAGCTCTGTAGCATTTCTGATATTATATGTGCATGACATATTGTTGATTGGAAATGATATAGAATTTCTGGATAGCATAAAAGGATACTTGAATAAGAATTTTTCAATGAAAGACCTCGGTGAAGCTACTTATATATTGGGCATCAAGATCTATAGGGATAGATTGAGACGCTTAATAGGACTTTCACAAAGCACATACCTTGACAAAGTTTTGAAGAAGTTCAAAATGGATCAGTCAAAGAAGGGGTTCTTGCCTGTGTTACAAGGTGTGAAATTGAGTCAGACTCAAAGCCCGACCACTGCAGAAGATAGAGAGAGAATGAAAGTCATTCCCTATTCCTTATCCATAGGTTCTATCATGTATGCTATGCTGTGTACCAGACCTGATGTGTGCCTTACCATAAGTTTGGCAGGGAGGTACCAAAGTAATCCAGGAGTGGATCACTGGACAGCGGTCAAGAACATCCTGAAGTACCTAAAAAGGACCAATGATATGTTTCTCGTTTATGGAGGTGACAAAGAGCTCGTCGTAAATGGTTACGTCGATGCTAGTTTTGACACTGATCCGGATGACTCTAAGTCGCAAACCGGATACGTATTTATATTGAATGGTGGAGCTGTCAGTTGGTGCAGTTCCAAGCAAAGCGTCGTGGTGAGATCTACGTGTGAAGCGGAATACATAGCTGCTTCGGAAGCAGCAAATGAAGGAGTCTGGTTGAAGGAGTTCATATCCGATATGGGTGTAATACCCAGTTCATCGGGTCCAATGAAAATCTTTTGTGACAACACCGGAGCAATTGCCTTGGCGAAGGAATCCAGGTTTCACAAGAGAACCAAACACATCAAGAGACGCTTCAACTCTATTCATGAACAGGTCAAGGATGGAGACTTAGAAGTTTGCAAAATACATACGGATCTGAATGTAGCAGACCCATTGACTAAGCCTCTTCCACGAGCAAAACATGATCAACACCAAGACTCCATGGGTGTTAGATTCATTACAATGTAATCTAGATTATTGACTCTAGTGCAAGTGGGAGACTGAAGGAAATATGCCCTAGAGGCAATAATAAAGTTGTTATTTTATATTTCCTTATTCATGCTAGAATTGTATTGATCGTAAACTTAAATACATGTGTGAATACATAAACAAATACGATGTCCCTAGTAAGCCTCTACTAGACTAGCTCGTTGATCAAAGATGGTTAAGGTTTCCTAACCATAGACATGTGTTGTCATTTGATAACAGGATCACATCATTAGGAGAATGATGTGATGGACAAGACCCATCTGTTAGCTTAGCATTTTGATCATTCAGTTTATTGCTATTGCTTTCTTCATGTCAAATACATATTCCTTCGACTACGAGATTATGCAACTCCCGGATACCAGAGGAATACCTTGTGTGCTATCAAACGTCACAACGTAACTGGGTGATCATAAAGATGCTCTATAGGTATCTCCGAAGGTGTTTGTTGAGTTGGCATAGATCAGGATTAGGATTTGTCACTCCGAGTATCGGAGAGGTATCTCTGGGCCCTCTCGGTAATACACACCATAAGCTTGCAAGCAAATGACTAATGAGTTAGTTACGAGGTGATGTATTACAGAACGAGTAAGGAGACTTGCCGGTAACGAGATTTAACTTGGTATGAAGATACCGACGATCGAATCTCGGTTAACTAACATACCGATGGACAAAGGGAATTACGTATGTTGTCATAACGGTTCGACCGATAAAGATCTTTGTAGAATATGTAGGAACCAATATGGGCATCCAGGTTCCGCTATTGGTTATTGACCGGAGAGGTGTCTCGGTCATGTCTACATAGTTCTCGAACCCGTAGGGTCCGCACGCTTAACGTTCGTTGACGATATAGTGTTATATGAGTTATATGATTTGGTGACCGAATGTTGTTTGGAGTCCCGGATGAGATCACGGACATGACGAGGAGTCTCAAAATGATCGAGATGTAAAGATTAATATATAGGAAGATGGTATTCGGACACTGGAATAGTTTCGGAGTGCACCGGGTAGTCATCGGGTCACCGAAAGGGGGTCCGGACACCCCCGGTAAGTGTATGGGCTTAATGGGCCAAAGGAGGGGACATACCAGCCCACTAGGGGGCTGGTGCGCCCCTCTATATGGCCAGCCGACCCTAGGGGAAGGAAAGAAGAGGGGTGGCCCCTCCTGCCTTTCCCTCCTCGTGAGAGAAAGGAAAGGGGGGGCGCCTCCTCCTCTTGCCTTCCTCCCACACTCATATATGGAAGGGGGCGGCTTGGGGAAGTCCCCAAGTAGGATCCGGCCCTACTTGGGGCGCCCCTTGGCCTCTCCCCTCTCCCCACCTATATATGTGGGAGGGGGCGCCACACATAACCACGACAATTGCTTAGCTGTGTGCGGCGCCCCCTCCACCGTTTACACCCTCGGTCATATTTTCGTAGTGCTTATGCGAAGCCCTGCGGAGATCACTTCACCATCACCGTCACCACACTGTCGTGCTGCCGGAACTCATCCACTACCTCGCCGTCTTGCTGGATCAAGAAGGCGGAGGACGTCACCGAGCTGAACGTGTGCTAAACACGGAGGTGTCGTACGTTCGGTACTCGATCGGTTGGATCGCGAAGAAGTTCGACTACATCAACCGCGTTGTCGAACGCTTCCGCTTACGGTCTACGAGGGTACGTAGACACAGTCTCCCCTCTCATTGGTATGCATCTCCATGGATAGATCTTGCGTGTGCGTAGAATTTTTTTAATTTTCCACGCAACGTTTCCCAACAGTTCGACAATTTGCCAAGGTACAAAATGGACTCCGCCGACGAGTTCTTTTTCCACAATTTCCTTTGCGACTCCGACGATTCCTCGTCCGATGATGAGGAGGAGATCTTGGTTGCTGTGTTGGTCCATCACCACCTTAATAGCCAGCGGCCGTTGTTCCGTGGCTCCATCCCGGGGCACCTTCCGGCGTTGAATCGCAACCGAGAGAGTGGCCATTTCCTTCTTTGGAAGGACTACTTTGACTCAACCAACCCACTGTTTAACCGTCAGAAATTCCGACGGCGTTTCCGTATGAGTAGGCATCTTTTCAACTGTATTAGAGAGGGGTAGCCAGATACGATGACTATTTCAAGTGCAAACAGGATGTCGTTCGAAAGATTGGTGTGACGCCCCCGACTCAATCGTGCACTAATCATACACGCAAACATGCACGATCAAGCACAGAGACTCACGGGAAGATATCACAACACAACTCTAACAAAAATAAACGGAGATCCACAATATTACAGACTAGGGATCATTTGTGACGTCCGGATAATTAGGCTACAATAATCACACCCTAATGATGCCCTGTCATCGCAATTATTTTTCTAAACCTCACTTTGTTCCAAACCAAATTCAAATTCAAATCAATAAAGTCAAGTTATTATTTCTCCAAACGGTAAAACAAAAATGTTCGCTGGGTTGCAAAAAATTCACTAACTAATTTTTATGAATAAACCAACATTAAATGGAATTTTAAATTACCCCTAGAAATATTTTAGTGGATCAGCGGAATTAAATAAACACATTTTAATTCAAATATAAATTTGAACAGTTCCAATTGACCTCAAAACCTTTTTTTTTGTGCAGCCCTGTAAGATAGCCTAGTCTTTATGTGCTAAGTCTCGCAATTAACAAAAATCATCTGACCGCAAAAGATAAATGCAAATATTGGAGAAAACTACAAAACAATAAATAAAATAAAAAGATATGGCCTGCACTACTGTGCACTTGTAGCCCAGTGCTACAGTGCCAGCCCAAGCCCACAATGGCCTTTTCCCCCACCTCTGTACAAAGTCATGGAGGCCATGGCGTGGTGGACGCGTGCCCGCCGTCCAGGCCGATGACTGACGCCGTGTCGAGCATCCGACGGAACCACGTGATGGATAAGAACACCCCGCACGCCCTGGACAAACCCTAGATGCTTTCCCCTCACCCCTCGCGTCGCTCTCTCCCTCACAGTACCCCACCGCGTCGCTGCCGCCATGGTCGTCGTCGTCGTCGCGGCCACCGACTTCCCCGGCGCCTGAAAAGCTATCGAGGAGCTTCCCCACCTTCGTCTCCTTCGACTACGCCCACCAAATCGAGTTGAGCCGCCCCGTGTGCTCGCCATCGAGCACATCTTCGTCGCGTACATCACCGGCGTCCGACGTCATTTGCCGCTACTCCGGTCCGTTCCCGGCCTCCCCGACCTCGCCATCGAGCTCGCAGTGAGCTTCTCCTCCATCTTCCTCTGTTTTCCCCTTCGATCCGACGCCGTAGACTGCTCGTCCCGTCGTGCCCGAAGCTCCATGCCCGCAGCCTTGCTCACCTGCCCATGGTCGCGCCCCTGGCCGCGTCCGGCCGCGCGTGCGTGCACTTGCCACACCCTGGCCGCGCGCCCGCGGCTCCCGCGCTCGCCCTGCTGCTTCTTCTCATTGTAGTGCTGCTGCTGCGCTGCTGTTGCTGCTCGGCTACTGCCGCTGCTACCCGCTGCCGTGGCCCCTGCCGCTCCTCCTCGCTGCTACTACTACTTGTTGCCGCAGCTGTTCTTCTGCTCGCTGCTGCTTTTGCTTAGGCTGCTATGCGCTGCTGCTGCTCTGTTGCTCTACGCTGCTGCCGTTGCTTAGCCATGGCCGTGCGTGAGTGTGCGTGCTGCGTGTGCGTGAGTGAGTGTGTGTGCTGTGTGTGTCCGGCCGGCCAAAGTGCTAGTTTAGGGACTAATTTAGTTAGTCTAATTAGTAGTACTAGTTAAGTACAATAGTAGATGACATGTGGACCCATGGTTAGTTTAAAGAAAAATATTTTTTTTTAAAGGTCTAAGTCAATGACATGTGGCCCCTACACTATTCTTATGTTGACTAGTCAAAACATTTGACTGGGTCAACCCAACCCCACTGGCCCCACCGTCATACACTACGGCTAGAATAGCACTATGTGACAAAAGTATTTTGCTGTTTTATTTTGAATTAAAAGAATTCTGTAAATTCATAAAATGTTTAAAACTTTGTAAATTCATATAAAATAATTCGTACCTCGGATAAAAATACTTTGTACATGAAAGTTGCTCAGAATTTCGAGACGAATCCGAATACGCTCTCCGTTTGTTCACCACACGTCCCTAGCATAGCGAACATGCAACTTTTCCCTCTGGTTTGACTGTCCGAAAATGCCAAACACCGGGAACACTTTTCCGGATGTTTTCCCCCTTCGCCGGTAGCACCTAGTATTGCGTTAGGTCACCCCTAGCACCGCGTATTGCCATGTTATGCTTTGCGATGCTTTGATTGCTCTGTTATTTATTGTGTTCCCCCTTCGTTACTTCTTTCCAGTAGACCCCGGGACCGCGGTTGAACCATTGATCGACTACTTCACCTTCGAGGGTCCGTTTCTGTCTGCAGAGCAACCAGGCAAGCCCCCCCCCCTTGAGCATCCAGATATCGCCCATTCCATTTCTCCTGCTTGCATTAGATTTTGCTACTGTTAATGTTTGCTCCTATTCTGATGCATAGCCTGCTTTTGTAACCTGTTTATTGTTACCTTACCTGCCTATGTTAAACTGCTTAGTATAGGTTGGTAGTGAACCATCAGTGACCCCCACCACCTTACCCTTGTTGCCCCTGCTTGATCATCGACGACTCGATCAATGTGATCGTCGACCAGAGACCGACACATCACTTCACCCCGTTAGTTGTACGACTCTGCATAGTTACTATCGAGTGCCGAGGGTGATACCTCATAACGCACTCCTGATGAATACTCTGCAGTGTAGCTGTTCGGTCGTGGTCATCGAGAGTGATTCCTCCTTCTCCACTTTCGATACGACTCTATCGTGCAACCCCTCAGTGTGAACCTCGAGGGTGATGCCTCATACGTTCACCCTGATGTTTTCGTCGAGTGGAATCCATCGAGGGTGATTCCTCGGGTTTCCCCCTTGATGTTATGACCACACAGTTACTTTGACCTTTGTTACAGGCGGGTCCACCCTGGCGGGTACCCGCTGGGGATCTATGATGTCGGGTGTGCCGGAAGGGCACTCGAGTGTGATATTGTGGCGGAGCATCAGAGACTCTGATTGCCTCCGCGTGATACTAAATGAGCCTATTGGATTTGGGTGTGTGATCTGAGTGGGTCGACGTGCCCTATACGCACTACCACCACGCGGGATAATGGTTATGGAGCCCTCTGCGATGTACGTTTCTCCCGAAAGCTCGTCAGACGTCACGATTCACCGTGCGGGCTGATTGTCGGGAATGGGCTGGATACTTCACTGATGAGTTCAGTGTCGCGCCTGCTCCCCGGCCAGTCTCGCAACGCGCAGGGTGCCCAGGGCGATGGCCCAAGACCTCTGGGTGCATAGGTTAGTCCGGCATGCTGACCTCTCTGCTGAGCCTAGGTAGGGCGCTGCTTCGTGTCGATCTCCCGAGGACGGGCATTACCCAGCAAGTGTGTCCGGCCAGAGGTGATCGAGCGTGTTGGGTAACAGTAGTGCACCCCTGCAGGGAAGAATAATCTATCGATAGTCGGTCCTACGGTAAAGGACGCTCAGTTTGTGTATCCCGATCTACTACTTGAACTGGATACTTGTTACTTAATTGAAGCATCGGGATCGCTTTCTCGCAGGGAGTCGAGGAAGGATCTCTAGGCTTTGCTTCAACATGTTTGCTTAATAAAATGCTTTCTATACTCTTCTAATTGCTGCATGATGATGGCTTCGTGAAGATGTTTGAAGATGCTAGTCTTCGATAGGACTAGGCCTTCTCTCTATTCTGGCATTTCTGCAGCCCAGTCCACATATATAGCCTCTCTTTGATAATGTTGCATATGTAGTGTAGATCCTTGATTGCTGAGTACTTTGGATGAGTACTCACGGTTGCTTTGTTACTTCTTTTTCCCCCATACCCCACTTTGATGATACATCATACGATGGAGCCCCGGAGCCAGATGTCCCAGCAGGAGCTTACTACCAGGAGGGTCCAGACGGCTCGTACTACTAGATCGAGCCAGCCGACCAGGAGTAGGATCAGAGGCTCCCAGGCAGGAGGCCAACGCCTTTCGATCTAGAGTCGTTGTTTGTGCTAGCCTTCTTAAGGCAAAACTTGTCTAACTATGTTTGTACCCAAATATTATTTGTATGACTGACTTATGTGTTCGGATCCTCGTGATCCCTGGTCTGTAATATTCGTGGATCTCCGTTAATTTGTGTTAGAGTTGTGTTGTGATATCTTCCCGTGAGTCCCTGTGCTTGATCGTGCACATTTGCGTGTATGATTGGTGCACAATTGAGTCGGGGGCGTCACAAGTTGGTATCAGAGCCGACTACTTGTAGGAAACCCCTTCCAATTCCTTGGCCGAAGTTGAGTCTAGACATCGAAAAAACCAATTTACTAACTTGGCTGTGTGGCTTCTTGTAATAATAACTATTTCCTTGATAAATATCATCTGGTATATGTAAATTGATCATTTGCAACCGTGGTTTCGACCATGATTGTTCTTCTTTGATCCCATTTCTCGGACAAGTTAAAGTACTTGTCTTCTGCATATCATTTCACCTGTCCAACCTCTATTCCGTTCTACCTTCGGGTTTTACCCTCTGGTATCTCGATAATATCACAGGATCATTTCGCTTAATTATGAGCCCTCATCAAGTATTAATTCCCACCGATTCCAATTTTTCTGGGTTCTGAGTTATTAGTCACTCGAGAACACCGATAAGTGAATCGATTCCGCACGCCGATTCAATAACTCTAAGTAATTTTCATTGCTTACCCGTTTATTAATCCTTCAAGTCATTCCCTAGCCTGATTGGCTATATCATTATCGTGCTGGTGTTAACTGTGCTACTGGTCCTTATTCCCGGAGCACAACTTTTGACGATGAGCTAAGCTTACGTCGATCTTCCTTGTCTTATTGTTTCACCTCGAACAGAAAGCTTGATTCCGAGTTGGTGTCGTACTCATGGGTCCAATAAGCTTTCACTGCATCGGTCTTGTTGCTTGATGCCGTCGCTGTTCGATTCCTTCTTTGAGGAGCCTCTCGACAGAATTTATCGTAATCATCATCAACATTATGACTCCTTCCAAGATATCTATCGAATTCATGATGAGAAAATACCATCCTTGCCCTCGATGATTTGTGATATCATCGACAACCTTATTGCCTTCCCTCCGACACAAACTTGATCATGTTATGGAGCTCCTTGCTATCCAGCATTTGTTCTTCTTTACCTTGGAGTATTACCATCTTTTATGTCAAGAATGTCGCGAGAATTTTGCCACCCCTTAAGAATTCTTGATACAAGTGATACTTATTACCATCACCATTCTTTTCTTGGTCCCCGTGTTGTTTCTAACCGGAATACCGACAAATGGCCTGTGATGTGTAAATTCAAAAACTTCTAGCAACCCTATTGCTTTGACGTTAATGGTCGATAGCTTCATTCTAAGTCTATTGCTTATTGAATCATCATTCAAACATTGATCGTGCTACCTAGTCCAGATTTCCGGGTGCACCTTTCTATCATTGTTCAATCGTGTATGTTTTCAATGAACATACATCATTATATCACTTGATCTGACTAATGTTATCTCCTTGTTCACATAATTGTGGAAATCCATCCTTTTGGAAATCTCGATGAATTGTCGCTGAGTCCATCAGCCACCTCCTCATCCTCTCCTTGGTTTAATGATGAACTCTTGTTTCGGAATTCGCTTCCATAGTTCATTTCCCGAGAACCTTACAATGTTATCTCGTCAATTTGTGTCGCACCTTTTCTTCCCAGGCATCCTAAGTCTGAGATATCCTGACACCAATCAGATCTAACATACTCCCAAGAGTTATATCAAGGTGATGTCATGCCTAGCACACCTGCCCGGAGGACCTATTGTTATAGTTTCCTTTTTAGCAAGGTTAACCATTCTTCCATGAGGAAATTGAAAGACTTATTCTATAAGTTCTTCCTGATGAATCCATTGAGTATCCAAAGTCCGACCTTGCTTGAAGACCATGTCAATGCTATCTCGAAGCATGTCTGTGGTACTCCGATTTTCAATATTTTTTTAAGCCCAATGCTAAATTTTCCTTATCAATTATCCAAACACCGTTGTATGGGTAACGTCATGAAATTCCTCTCCCCTTACCTAAATGGTTTTCTACCTTCTATCCTGTCATGGATATCATGCTCTGCTTGTCCTTGGGAAGGATATACCCCTAAAATATGTGTTTAAACACATCTTCCTTTCCATTGTCCTATTTAATCTGATGATCACATTTTCCTTTCCATTGTTTTGTTTAACCTTTCTTGTGATCTATATGATCTAAGCAGTAATATTCTTTTGCTTATGTAAACACCTTGGTGTACAACGGTGTCAGTAAGACCCTGTTGCTTTTGTTGATGGCATTCCGGTAACCACCGATGGACAAGAACCTTGCCTATATGTCCGCCTCGTTTCAACGAGCAGGAAAATGGTTCTCTTCGTCCCTCGCCCTTGGTACCGACGTTGTTGCTGACATAACTGACAGGCTATTCCCTGACATGCCTTGCTATCATGACCATGCAAGATGTCGCCGCCCCTCTTGCTTTAACCCACATGGTGGGCCCATAACCCACAGTTCCATAGGATCGAAACCTGACTCTCCTGTGCATCCCTGTTTCAAAGTTATCCCTTGCGCTTGGTTTCGTATGTAATTCACGGACCCCTCCCCCTTCCTAGTGATCTATTCTGGTATCAGACGCAATACTTATTCCCGTTGCTTTGAACCCCTTTCACGCCCTGTTTCAGGCATAGCACGCCTGCCTGCCCGCTCAAAGCTTCCCATGATAGCTCCTCACTTTTCTCTCGACATTTTCTTAAGTTTCGATTCGAGAGTTACTTCCCGCCACCTTCCCTGGTTTTATCTACCAGATAAGCAACCTTAGGACCGTTCTTCCGATGTTACCCCTTGTCTTTTCGTAAGTACGATGGAGATCCTGAAGAAAGGATGACGACTTCATCCTGATGGCCTGAAATAGAGGAATGAAGACATCAACGTAATGGATCGACCTCTCGAGAAGAGCAACCAAGACCGAGAAGATTCGTTAGAATTTCGTAACCAGACCTTTACCCCTTACTCCACCTCTTAAATCTCGGGACGAGATTTCTTGTAGTGGAGGAGAATTGTGACGCCCAGATAGTTAAACTACAGTAATCCCATGCTAATGTTGCCACATCATCATTTTTACTGTTGCTAAGTCCCACGTTGATTCAAGTCAATTCAAAATTCAAATTGCAAGTGAGAAAACGGTTCTTCAAATGGTCGAACAAAAATGTTTACAATATTATAAATAATCCCCTGGTATTTGTCGAAGAGGAACCAACATTAAATGGAATTTTAAATTACCCCTAGAAATATTTTAGTGGATCAGCAAAATTAAATAAACACATTTTAATTCAAATATAAATTTGAACAGTTCCAATTGACCTCAAAACCTTTTTTTTGTGCAGCCCTGTAAGATAGCCTAGTCTTTATGTGCTAAGTCTCGCAATTAACAAAAATCATCTGACCGCAAAAGATAAATGCAAATATTGGAGAAAACTACAAAATAGTAAATAAAATAAAAAGATAAGGCCTGCACTACTGTGCACTTGTAGCCCAGTGCTACAGTGCCAGCCCAAGCCCACAATGGCCTTTTCCCCCACCTCTGTACAGAGTACAGAGTCATGGAGGCCATGGCGTGGTGGACGCGTGCCCGCCGTCCAGGCCGACGACTGACGCCGTGTCGAGCATCCGACGGAACCACGCGATGGATAAGAACACCCTGCACGCCCTGGACAAACCCTAGATGCTTTCCCCTCACCCCCCGCGTCGCTCTCTCCCTCACAGTACCCCACCGCGTCGCTGCCGCCATGGTCGTCGTCGTCGTCGCGGCCACCGACTTCCCCGGCGCCTGAAAAGCTGTCGAGGAGCTTCCCCACCTTCGTCTCCTTCGACTACGCCCACCAAATCGAGTTGAGCCGCCCCGTGTGCTCGCCATCGAGCACATCTTCGTCGCGTACATCACCGGCGTCCGACGTCATTTGCCGCTACTCCGGTCCGTCCCGGCCTCCCCGACCTCGCCATCGAGCTCGCAGTGAGCTTCTCCTGCATCTCCCCCTGTTTTCCCCTTCGATCCGACGCCGTAGACTGCTTGCCCCGTCGTGCCCGAAGCTCCATGCCCGCAGCCATGCTCACCCGCCCATGGTCGCGCGTGCGTGCACCCGCCACACCCTGGCCGCGCGTGCGTGCACCCGCCACACCCTGGCCGCGCGCCCGCGGCTCCCGCACTCGCCCTACTACTTCTTCTCCTTGTAGTGCTGCTGATGCGCTGCTGTTGCTGCTCGGCTACTGCCGCTGCTACCCGCTGCCGTGGCCCCTGCCGCTCCTCCTCGCTGCTACTACTGCTTCTTGTTGCCGCAGCTGTTCTTCTGCTCGCTGCTGCTTTTGCTTAGGCTGCTATGCGCTGCTGCTGCTCTGTTGCTCTACGCTGCTGCCGTTGCTTAGCCATGGCCGGCGTGAGTGTGCATGCTGCGTGTGCGAGAGTGAGTGTGTGTGTTGTGTGTGTCCGACCGGCCAAAGTGCTAGTTTAGGGACTAATTTAGTTAGTCTAATTAGTAGTACTAGTTAAGTACAATAGTAGATGACATGTGGACCCACGGTTAGTTTAAAGAAAAATATTTTTTTTTAAAGGTCTAAGTCAATGACATGTGGCCCCTACACTATTCTTATGTTGACTAGTCAAAACATTTGACTGGGTCAACCCAACCCCACTGGCCCCACCGTCATACACTACGGCTAGAATAGCACTATGTGGAAAAAGTATTTTGCTGTTTTATTTTGAATTAAAAGAATTCTGTAAATTCATAAAATGTTTAAAACTTTGTAAATTCATATAAAATAATCTGTACCTCGGATAAAAATACTTTGTACATGAAAGTTGCTCAGAATTTCGAGACGAATCTGAATACGCTCTCCGTTTGTTCACCACACGTCCCTAGCATAGCGAACATGCAACTTTCCCCTCTGGTTCGACTGTCCGAAAACGTCAAACACCGGGAATACTTTCCCGGATGTTTTCCCCCTTCGCCGGTATCACCTATCCCTGCGTTAGATCACCCCTGGCACCACGTATTGCCTTGTTATATTTTGTGGTGCTTTGTTTGCTCCGTATTTACTGTTTCTTCCACCTCTTCTTCTCCGGTAGACGCCGAGACCGACGACGCTGCAGCTGGGTACGACTACACTACAGACGAGCAGCCCGTTGACGACCCCTCTTTCTTGCCAGAGCAACCAGGCAAGCCCCCCCCCCTTGAGCATCCAGATATTGCCCATTCCATTTCTCCTGCTTGCATTAGATTTTGCTACTGTTAATGTTTGCTCATATTCTGATGCATAGCCTGCTTTTGTAACCTGTTTAATCATACCTTACCTGTCTATGTTAAACTGCTAGTATAGGTTGGTAGTGAACCATCAGTGACCCCCACCACCTTACCCTTGTTGCCCCTGCTTGATCATCGACGACTCGATCAATGTGATCGTCGACCAGAGACCGACACATCACTTCACCCCCTTAGTTGTACAACTCTGCATAGTTACTATCGAGTGCCGAGGGTGATACCTCGTAACGCACTCCTGATGAATACTCTGCAGTGTAGCTGTTCGGTCGTGGTCATCGAGGGTGATTCCTCCTTCTCCACTTTCGATACGACTCTGTCGTGCAACCCCTCAGTGTGAACCTCGAGGGTGATGCCTCATACGTTCACCCTGATGTTTTCGTCGAGTGGAATCCACCGAGGGTGATTCCTCGGGTTTCCCCCTTGATGTTATGACCACACGGTTACTTTGACCTTTGTTACAGGCGGGTCCACCCTGGTGGGTACCCGCTGGGGATCTATGATGTCGGGTGTGCCGGAAGGGCACTCGAGTGTGATATTGTGGCGGAGCATCCGAGACTCTGATTGCCTCCGCGTGATACTAAATGAGCCTATTGGATTTGGGTGTGTGATCTGAGTGGGTCGACGTGCCCTATACGCACTACCACTATGACGACCCCAGCTTAATCGTACACTAATCATACACGCAAATGCACACGATCAAGCCTAAGGACTCACTTGAAGATATCACAACACAACTCTAAAACATAAATAAATTCATACAAGCTTTATATTACAAGCCAGGGCCTCGAGGGCTCGAATACATAGCTCGAGGACATACAAGTGTCAGCGGAAGCATTAGATATCTGGGTACAGATATATTACAGAACAGAGAGATAAGCCTTCACAGAGGCGGGGTAAAATAAAATACTACGATCGAAAAGGCGTGGGCCTCCTGCCCTGGACCCTCCGATCCTACTCCTGGTCGTCAGTCGGCTCCTCGTAGTAGTAGTACTCTCCGGGCTGGTAGTAGTACTGGTCGTCAGTGGGGACAACTGGCTCCGGGGCTCCGTCGTTTGAATGCGACAAAGGAATAAAGGGGAAAAAGGAAAATAAAGCAAACGTGAGTACTCATCCGAAGTACTCAGCAAGCAAGGATCTACACTACATATGCATCATTTTCAAAGGGGGCTGAATATATGGACTGGGCTGCAGAAATGCCAGAAATAGAGGGGGAAAGCCTAGTCCTATCGAAGACTAGCATCTTCATCAGTCTTGCAGCATTAGAAGAGAACAGAATAACATAATGTAAAGTATAGTAGTAATGTCATCAAACTCGGCCAGAGATTCTTCCTCGACTCCCTGCGAGAAAGCAATCCCAGAGCCGTACTATCCAATTCTCATCTCAAGTCATGTTCTAGTTGTACCGATCGGGATACAACTCCGAGTGTCCGTTACTGTAGGACAGGCTATCGATAGAAGTTTCTTCCCTGCAGGGGTGCACCAAGTTACCCACCACGCTCGCTTAACTCCGGTCGGACACACTTTTCTGGGTGATGCCCGGCCTTGGCTAAGCAACACGCCGCAACCCGACCAAATACTTAACAGAGAGGTCAGCACGCCGGTCTAACCTATGCCCCCAGGGGTCTTGGGCCTTCGCCCCGGGAACTCCTGCGCGTTGCGTGGGCGGCCGGAAGCAGACCTAGCAACCCCTTAATACAAGCGCGGTTGCGTAACCAGTCCAATCCAGCGCGCGCCGCTCAGTCGCTGACATCTATTAAGCTTCGGCTGAAGTATACGACGCAGAACGCCCATACTATGCCCACGTGATGGTTAGTGCTATCAGGCCAGAGGCCCCTCAGATCAAATATCCAAACCGTAGTGGATTAGGAGCACGCGGAAACGAGCAGAGACTCACGATCGATGTGACCCCGTCGCCCCGTCTCGAGGACTTGCGGCAAAGGCTAAGAATGCCCGGCCACGCCTCGTAGTTATCTCGCGGGCACCTCTCAGGTCAACCCGACTCCACATCACTTCGCATTCATGCTCGCGCGGGTACCCCTCAGGGCCAACCTGTCTTTAGTATCATGGTTCAAAGTCAAGTCATAGTAACCAAGTCTCTGTGTGTCTGACACCAAGGGGAAACCCTGAGGAATCACCCTCGATGGAGTCCCACCTGATGTTCTCGTCAAGGTAAACGAAGGAGGTATCACCCTCGAGGTCCACACTTGGACAGTTGCACGACGATGTCGTTATCGGGGGTGGTGTAGGAGGAATCACCCTCGCTTACCACGACCGATTAACTAACCTACAAGGTTATCATCATAAGTGCTGACGAGGTATCACCCTCGGCACTCGATAGTAACCCAGTAGTGTCGAGCAATTTAAGGGGGAAGTGACATGGGTGCCAGGGTCTGATCTTCGATCCCGTTGCTCGGGTCTTCTGAGAGTCCAGCGGGGCAGTCGGGATCAAGTGGGGTCTCTGTCGGGTCTCTACCCAGCCTATTCTAAACAGTTTAGGATAATCAGGTAGGTAACAAAGTAGGTTACAATAATCAGGCTATGCAGCAGATATAGGAAAACAGTAGCAGTAGCAGTTCTAATGCAAGCATAAGAGAGAAGAGAATAGGCGATATAGGCATGTTCAAAATGGGGGTGCTTGCCTGTCTGCTCGACGGCAAGGGCAGGGTCGTCGGGGACGTAGTCGTACTCCGGAGTGGCGTCTGCCTCAGGAGCTACGGCAACGTCGGGGTCTACCGAAAGAGAAGAGGGGGAGGAAACAAGTAAATATAATGCAAACAGATGCAACACAGTGCGTGTGATGCTATGATGCAGTGCAGGGTTGCCTAAATATGCCTCTAAGTCATTTTAGTTATTTTTAGAATTAATCTGGGATTTATTAACCGGTGTATGTGCACTATTCATCTACCGAAATCGAGCTCGGAGTTACAAGTTATTCTACGTAGGGGGTTCTCGCATTGAAACAGACGGCAAGATCAGACTCGTCTTGTCGTTCTGAGCAACTTTCATGTTTTAACTTTTTCGATCTGAGCTACGGTTTAAAAGTTATTAATTTTTAAAGATTATTGGATTTTCTAGAATTAGTTTTATTTACAGAAAATGAATTATGATGTCAGCATGATGTCATGCTGACATCAGCAAGTCAACAGTGGCTGTACAGGTCAAACCTGACATGTGGGTCCAGTGGGACCCACATGTCAGCCTTTGTGACTTTAACAGCGAATTAAACTAATTAAATGAGTTAATTAGGGAGTGGGCCCCATCTGTCAGTGGGACATTAGTATACCTAAATTGTTTTTATTTAATAAAATGTTTAATTAGGTTAATTAACCGCGGCGGCCCACATGTCAGTGGCTGGGCCGCCCCGTCAGCGCAGTTGACCAGTCAACTGGGTCAACTGGGCCAGCGGGGGCCCAGCGTCAGTGACTGGGAGGTGGGGCCCCATCGTGCCACCTCAGCAGCCGGCGCCGGAGTTGCTCCGGCGACCAAAACGACGGTGGCGCATCGCCGGAGTTCGTCGGGACCGCGCTGTGGGGATCCGTTTCACGTGCGGCTTGCCGCGTTCGAAAGCTGGATGAGCGCCGCGTCTAGTGGTGCTGTCGGATGGGCTCGGAGGTGGACGGAACTGCGCCGGCGACGAGTGACAGCGGCGGTGGAGTTCAGGACCTCGCGGATCCGGCGAAAAACAGCGCAAGGGCTCGAGTTGATCATCTAAGCAGTAGCAGTAGCACTCCAGGAGCTCACGAGAGCCACTGGCTCGAGCCATAGGGGCTCGGGAGCGCGCTGATGGCTGCGGTGGCGGCGGCCAGAGCATGGCAACGTCGGTAGCTCGCCGGAGGCGTCTTAGCACGCGGAGAAGGAAGCAGGGGAAGGGGCGAAGCTCACCTAGCGGCTATGTAAAGCCTCTGTTAGCTTAGTAGCAGCAGGGGCTCGAGGTCGACGGGGATTTCCGGCGTTCAGGAAGAAGAGGGGCGGCTTGATCTGCTCGTTGTGGAGCTCCCCGGCGCCATCCAGAGGCACCAGAGGTTGAGGAAGACGACGGCGGAGCTCCTCGGCACGTTCAGCAGGCACGGGGCCGCCGGTGGCCGCGGGGACGACGGAGTTGCGATGGCGAATGCGCTCGGCAGCGGCGGATCTAGCGAAGGGGGAAAAGGAAAGGAGGACAAGCGGGAGTGGGAAGTGAGCTAGGGTTCGTCGAGGAACCGCTGGGGATGCTCTTATCCTCCTCGCAGCGGCAGCGGCGCCGGGGGATGGGCGACAGCTGCCCATCGCCGGCTCGGGCGCGCGCGCGCACTGACACGGGGAGGAGGGAGAAGGAGGAGAGAGGCAGGCCGCGGTGGGCTGGACCACGGGCACTGTTGCTTCGGCCCAGTGGCCAGGCAAGCCTCTATTCTTTAGCTTTATTCCTGTTTTCTATTTTTCCTTTATTTGTTTTCTGTTTGGTATTAGTTAGGCCACTTGTTCACTTTTGTAGAATATGGAACTTGGCCCAGATATTAACATGCAATGTAAGCATCCACCAAAAATTGGTTTGAGCAAAGTTGGGCTTCATTTGAATTTAATATGATTTTAAATGGATTTATTAATTCTGTTTTGGGGCTGTTTCAATTTGTTTAAGTCACTTAATTAATCCAAGTATTACTGGTGATATTTTTATGTGTGCTCTTGGAATATTTGCTAATTAGTGAACATTTTTCCAAAGGTGTTTGAGCAAATTTATTTTGCACTTTTGAATTTGAGTTAATGTTTCAGATTGGAGTTGATTTTATTTTGGTTAACCACTATGATTAGTCTCTGCAAATGATATGACTTGGCAATATTAGCAGTTGATCACAGTGGCTATTACACAGGGGTGTTACAAGTTCTCCTCCTCTAAAAGAAATTCTCATCCCAAGAATTTAGGAGGTAGAAGGAAAGAGGTCGCGATATTCTTCCCGAAGATGATCGTCGCGTTCCCAAGTGGCTTCATCTTCAGTATGATTCGACCACTGCACCTTCAGGAACTTGGTCGTCCTCTGACGAGTTCGACGTTCAGCTTCATCAAGGATGCGGATCAGATGCTCCTTATTAGATAAGTCATCTTGCAGCTGAAGCATCTCGTGATCCACTGCGCGGTGCGGAGATTCCTTAAAGCATTTTCGAAGTTGCGACACGTGGAAGACGTCGTGGATATGAGAGAATTGCGGCGGCAACTCCAATTTATAAGCCACCTGTCCACGTCTGGCAACAATGCGAAAGGGACCAATATAGCGAGGAGCTAGCTTGCCCTTGATTCCGAAACGACGAGTGCCTTTCATCGGAGTGACACGGAGATAAACTTGATCACCTGGTTGATAAGTCAGACCCCATCGCTTGCAATCGTAATTGCTCTTCTGGCGGTCTTGAGCTGCTTTGAGATTGTCCCGAACAATTATGACTTGTTCTTCAGCGTGTTGAATAATGTCCGGTCCAACGAGTGGTCGTTCCCCTGTTTCTGACCAGTTCAGAGGGGTTCGACACTTACGTCCATAAAGCACTTCGAAGGGGGCCATTTTCAAGCTGGCTTGATAACTGTTGTTATAAGAGAACTCGGCATACGGGAGAGATTCTTCCCACTTCTTACCGAATGATATAACACAAGCGCGAAGCATGTCTTCCAGCACTTGATTAACGCGCTCAACTTGGCCTTGGGATTGGGGATGATAAGCTGAACTCCATGTAATGTGAGTTCCCATAGCTTCTTGAAAACTTTCCCAGAACTTGGACGTGAAAAGACCACCACGGTCCGAACTGATCTCCTTCGGAATGCCGTGGGGTGAAATGATTCTGGAGATATACAGCTCTGCTAGCTGGCTAGCAGTGATAGTCTCCTTAACAGGTAGGAAATGAGCAACCTTGGAAAGTTGGTCGGCGACGACAAGAATAGCATCGTGACCTTTCTGAGACTTAGGAAGACCAGTAATGAAATCCATCTGCACTTTATCCCACTTCCACAAAGGGATAGGGAGTGGTTGAAGAATTCCAGCAGGCTTCTGATGTTCTGCTTTCACGCGACGGCATACGTCACATTCAGCAACGTATCGAGCAATGTCCTGCTTCATTCTGGACCACCAGTACCTCTGTCGGAGATCGCGATACATCTTGGTGCTACCCGGATGGATAGACAGCGGTGTATCATGAGCCTCCTTCATGACCTTGTCAGTCATAAGCTCGAAGCGAGGTACTACGATGCGGTCTCTGAAATATAATGTTCCATCTTCAGCAACTGAGGAATCCCGGTACTTATCAAGGTGAAGCTCTTTCTTCATCAAGTCAATTTCAGCATCTTTGGCTTGCGCTTCCTTAACAGCCTTTTGAAGGTCTGGTTGTACCACAAGGTTATTAAGAGAACCTTGGGGAACAATTCACAGATTCAGTTGAGTCAGTTCTGCATAAAGACGAGGTTGAGCTCGCCTAACCATGAGGTTGTTGCAATATGACTTATGGCTCAGGGCATCGGCCATCACGTTAGCCTTGCCCGGGGTATATGAAATACCGCAGTCATAGTCCGTAATTGTTTCTAACCATCGTTGCTGACGGAGATTAAGATCCGGTTGAGTGAACAAGTATTTCAGACTTTGGTGATCAGTATAAATCTCACACCGATTACCCAGAAGGTAATGCCGCCATAACTTTAATGCATAGATCACTGCAGCAAGTTCAAGATCATGCACTGGATAATTTTCTTCATGCAGTCGCAATTGACGTGAAGCATATGCAATCACTCTTCGTTCTTGCATTAGGACACAGCCTAATCCCTGTCGAGAGGCATCACAATATATCACAAAGTCCTTGCGAGAATCAGGAGGAGCAAGCACTGGAGCAGAAGTAAGCTTGTCCTTGAGGGTCTGGAAACTTTCCTGACATTTGTCAGTCCACTCAAACTTAACGCCTTTGTGGAGCAGATTAGTCAGGGGCTTGGCGATCTTGGAGAAGTTCTCGACGAATCGACGGCAATAACTGGCTAGACCGAGGAAGCTTCGGACTTGCTTGGCATTCTTCGGAGGAGTCCAGTCAAGGATAGCCTGAACACGCTCTGGGTTAACGGCAATACCGTCCTTGGAAATCACATGTCCAAGGTAGGTCACTTCGGAAAGCCAGAATTCACATTTGGAGTACTTGGCATATAACTTGTGCTCTCGAAGCCTCTCCAGAACAAGGCGAAGATGTTCGGCATGTTCTTCCTTATTCTTCGAATATACTAGGATACCGTCCAGATATACCACGACGAACTTGTCGAGGTAGTCCATGAATATGTAATTCATTAGGCGGGAGAACGTAGCCGGAGCATTCGTTAGGCCAAATGACATGACAGTGTATTCATAGGAGCCATAACGAGTAACGAATGCAGTCTTTGGAATATCCTCTTCACGGACACGGATCTGGTGATAACCCAACCTCAAGTCGAGTTTAGAGAACACCGAAGATCCAGCAAGTTGATCATATAAGTCATTGATCCGGGGAAGCGGATATTTATTCTGAATGGTTGCCTGGTTGATAGGACGGTAATCTTGGACCAACCTATTCGTACCATCTTTCTTCTTGACAAAGAGAGACGGTGCTCCCCAGGCAGAGGAACTAGGGCGAATGAAACCTTTCCTTAAGGATTTATCAATCTCTTCCTTAAGCTCGATAAGATGGTGCGGAGGCATCTTGTAGGGACGCTTCGCAATAGGAGTGGTGCCAGGCTTTAAGTCGATGACGAACTCGACAGCTCTAGCAGGGGGTATTCCTGGAAGTTCTTCTGGAAAAACATCTGGGAAGTCACAGGAAACTGGGATGTTCTCGATCCCCTCAAGTGGAGAAGCGTTCAACGCATTCAAGGCATAAATCTGAGCCTCGGCGTTCTGAGTGATATGAGCTTGATAATTCACTATCTCATTCGATGGGTGCAGGAGGTGTACCACTTTAGTGGCACAATTGATTGAGGCGTAATGAGCCTTCAACCAATCCATTCCGAGAATAAGGTCAATCTTTGAAGATTGTAGGATAATGGGGTTTGCATGAAAATGCAACCCTTCAATCTCAATAGTGACTTGGGGGCTGAATATAGAAGTTTGGCATCGTCCCGCGGGAGTGTTTACTACTAACGGATGTTGTAGTGTTTCGCACTTAACGTCATGCAGGAGTGCAAAATGTTCTGACATGAATGAATGCGATGCTCCTGAATCAAATAAAACAGTTGCAGGTACTGAATTAACAAGAAGTGCACCCATCACGGTTGCTGGTTGTTCGGGGTCTTCATTCATGTTGACATGGAAGACCTGCCCACGACCATAAGAAGGTCTGGCATTGTTGTAGCGAGGCTGAGAATTCCCACGGCCATTACCACGGCCGGCAGAAGGAAGAGCCAACTGATTCTGATTCTGAGAGCAATCTCTGGCACGGTGACCTGGCTGGCCACACTTGAAGCAGAGTCCATTGTCGGGACGGGGTGCAGGAGCTCGAGGTGCTGGAGCTTGTAGAGGCTGCCTCGGTGGTGGAGGAGGCAGACGTGGTGCAGCATAGGAAGGCCTGTGTGCTGGTGCTGCTGGACGGTACATGCTCTGCGGAATCCAGATGCGGCGCTTCTGGGAGGACGAGCCCAAAGATGAGCCCGTCTCACGAGTGCGTCTGGTAGCTTCCTTGTGCTTCTTCAATCCAGTCTCGACCATGATAGCCTTATTCACCAAGGTGGCGAAATCAGGGTAGTCTTGAACAAGCAGGGCTAACTGAATGTCATGGTGCAGCCCTTCACGGAATTTCTCCTGCCTTCGGTCATCAGTGGGAATGTCTTCTTCAGCATAGCGAGACAAGTCAAGAAACTCACGCTGATAAACTTCCACAGACTTATTGCCCTGAACGAGACTACGGAACTCGGCCTTCTTCCGAGCTATGATAGCTTGAGGAATGTAGTGGGCACGGAAAGCAATCTTGAATTCTGCCCAGGTGACGACGGTACCAGGTGGTAGGGTCTGTCGGTGAGTAGCCCACCACGGTGATGCGGGACCCTTCAGAAGGTATGTCGCAAAGGTGACATAGTTGACCGGGGTGACACCAGCAGACTCCATCTCATGGGAGATGTCACGCAGCCAGTCATCGGCATCCAGCGGGTTGACTGTGTTGCGGAAGAACGACGGATTAAGTCGCATAAACTCTGGCAAGGTGATGGAAGGTAGCGGCTGGTCGGCATTAGGACGGGGGAATTGCTACATAATCCCCGTCATGAATTGGCGGCTGAGTTCGAACTGTTGCATCATCGTAGCCATATAGTCAGGTGGCGGCGGCGGTGGTGGATTATTGTCAGCCATCCTGCTAAATCGACAGGGGTAGTTTAGTAGTAGCCAATGCGAGTGTTTAATGACATGCATGATGTAACACGATGGAATTTAAATAGTATAGCAGATGCTTAATAGTAGTCATTAAGTCATACAGATCCATACAGCGTCGGTTACATTCGGGCAGCATAACGGCGAAAATTCAAAAGCTAGACATGCTAGGTGGCGCGTAGGCTCGCGGTAAGGAAGTACACAACGAGACATAGCAAAGGCTACATCAACGTCGGAGAAAACCACTGAAATGGGGTAGTTGCAAGTGCGGATGACGGACGTTCGTCGCAGAAGGACCCTGCGCTCCATGTGCACTCTGATGCAGAACCCGGTCTCGAACTATAAGAAGAGGTCCACGTGCAGGCGTGTGACCTCCCACAGCAGGCCAATCGATCCCTGATGGCAACTCTGTCCTGCTCGGGTAAAGAATGTGCTCCGAATGTATCCCTGCACGAACAGCTGGTAGCAACTGCGTCATAGCCTCGTAGAGTCGTGCTCGAGTGGCAAACAACTCGACCGCAAGAGCGCGAACAGTGCGATCCAGAGCCTGAGTACAGTGAATCAGAACTCGCTGATCATAGCGGCGAGGCTCGTAAGGGGCACAGACAGCTGTGTAGTATCCAGTAGCATCTCCAGCAGGGGCATACGAAATGTTCCGATACTCAGAAGCATCCAAGCTGGCGCTGTGCTCTCCTCGGAGACGTGCGACAGCAGAGTAGGCGGCATCATGGACTGCCATCTCAATCGTCACGCCGATACCGTGAAAATAGTGTAACTCAGTGTCTGAGTCATCCTGCTGATCGTAGATGCGAACATCAGCATAGTACTGCTCCTGGTTGAACTCACGATAAACCTCGTAGACCATGTACTCGGGGCACCAGCGGTATCCCAGCCTGATCAAGAGGGCGATCAGAACAGCTGGAAACCCAGGGACGTCTCGAGCACAGGTGCGAAGCACAAGCTGCGTCGTAGGACGAGGTGGAAACAGACCGTCCATCTGAAACAGAGAAGATTCAGGATTGTCATTCAACGACGAGAAATATAACAGATCTCGAATGGAAAGATTAAACAAAACAATGGAAAGGAAATGATTATCAGACTAATCAGATCAATGACAGGGAAATCGCACTGAATCCAGCTCTCCGGGTGGATAGAATTTACGAGATCCTAAGTGTCGGTGTTAGTAAATTTTATTAAACCCGAATAGAAGAGAGATTAGAGTCCCAGAGTAAAGATGAGGAATAAAAGATCCTAATTCCACCCAGTTGGCGATGTGGGCCCGTAAGCCACACAGCCAAGTTAGTAAAACAGTTTTGGACCACTAGACTCAACTTCGGCCAAGAAGTTGGATAGGGGGATTCCTAGAGGCAGTCGGCTCTGATACCAACCTGTGACGACCCCGGCTTAATCGTGCACTAATCATACACGCAAATGCACACGATCAAGCCTAAGGACTCACTTGAAGATATCACAACACAACTCTAAAACATAAATAAATTCATACAAGCTTTATATTACAAGCCAGGGCCTCGAGGGCTCGAATACATAGCTCGATGACATACAAGTGTCAGCGGAAGCATTAGATATCTGGGTACAGATATATTACAAAACAGAGAGATAAGCCTTCACAGAGGCGGGGTAAAATAAAATACTACGATCGAAAAGGCGTGGGCCTCCTGCCCTGGACCCTCCGATCCTACTCCTGGTCGTCAGTCGGCTCCTCGTAGTAGTAGTACTCTCCGGGCTGGTAGTAGTAGTGGTCGTCGGTGGGGACAACTGGCTCCGGGGCTCCGTCGTCTGGATGCGACAAAGGAATAAAGGGGAAAAAGGAAAATAAAGCAAACGTGAGTACTCATCCAAAGTACTCAGCAAGCAAGGATCTACACTACATATGCATCATTTTCAAAGGGGGCTGAATGTATGGACTGGGCTGCAGAAATGCCAGAAATAGAGGGGGAAAGCCTAGTCCTATCGAAGACTAGCATCTTCAAGCATCTTCATCAGTCTTGCAGCATTAGAAGAGAACAGAATAACATAATGTAAAGTATAGTAGTAATGTCATCAAACTCGGCCAGAGATTCTTCCTCGACTCCCTGCGAGAAAGCAATCCCAGAGCCGTACTATCCAGTTCTCATCTCAAGTCATGTTCTAGTTGTACCGATCGGGATACAACTCCGAGTGTCCGTTACCGTAGGACAGGCTATCGATAGAAGTTTCTTCCCTGCAGGGGTGCACCAAGTTACCCACCACGCTCGCTTAACTCCGGCCGGACACACTTTTCTGGGTCATGTCCGGCCTCGGCTAAGCAACACGCCGCAACCCGACCAAATACTTAACAGAGAGGTCAGCACGCCGGTCTAACCTATGCCCCCAGGGGTCTTGGGCCTTCCCCCCGGGAACTCCTGCGCGTTGCGTGGGCGGCCGGAAGCAGACCTAGCAACCCCTTAATACAAGCGCGGTTGCGTAACCAGTCCAATCCAGCGCGCGCCGCTCAGTCGCTGACATCTATTAAGCTTCGGCTGAAGTATACGACGCAGAACGCCCATAATATGCCCACGTGATGGTTAGTGCTATCAGGCCAGAGGCCCCTCGGATCAAATATCCAAACCGTAGTGGATTAGGAGCGCGCGGAAACGAGCAGAGACTCACGATCGATGTGACCCCGTCGCCCCGTCTCGAGGACTTGCGGCAAGGGCTAAGAATGCCCGGCCACGCCTCGTAGTTATCTCGTGGGCACCTCTCAGGTCAACCCGACTCCACATCACTTCGCATTCATGCTCGCGCGGGTACCCCTCAGGGCCGACCCGTCTTTAGTATCATGGTTCAAAGTCAAGTCATAGTAACCAAGTCTCCGTGTGTCTGACACCAAGGGGAAACCCTGAGGAATCACCCTCGATGGAGTCCCACCTGATGTTCTCGTCAAGGTGAACGAAGGAGGTATCACCCTCGAGGTCCACACTTGGACAGTTGCACGACGATGTCGTTATCGGGGGTGGTGTAGGAGGAATCACCCTCGCTTACCACGACCGATTAACTAACCTACAAGGTTATCATCATAAGTGCTGACGAGGTATCACCCTCGGCACTCGATAGTAACCCAGTAGTGTCGAGCAATTTAAGGGGGAAGTGACGTGCGGTGCCAGGGTCTGATCTTCGATCCCGTTGCTCGGGTCTTCTGAGAGTCCAGCGGGGCAGTCGAGATCAAGTGGGGTCTCTGTCGGGTCTCTACCCAGCCTATTCTAAACAGTTTAGGATAATCAGGTAGGTAACAAAGTAGGTTACAATAATCAGGCTATGCAGCAGATATAGGAAAACAGTAGCAGTAGCAGTTCTAATGCAAGCATAAGAGAGAAGAGAATAGGCGATATAAGCATGTTCAAAATGGGGGTGCTTGCCTGTCTGCTCGACGGCAAGGGCAGGGTCGTCGGGGATGTAGTCGTACTCCGGAGTGGCGTCTGCCTCAGGAGCTACGGCAACGTCGGGGTCTACCGAAAGAGAAGAGGGGGAGGAAACAAGTAAATATAATGCAAACAGATGCAACACAGTGCGTGCGATGCTATGATGCAGTGCAGGGTTGCCTAAATATGCCTCTAAGTCATTTTAGTTATTTTTAGAATTAATCTGGGATTTATTAACCGGTGTATGTGCACTATTCATCTACCGGAATCGAGCTCGGAGTTACAAGTTCTTCTACGTAGGGGGTTCTGGCATCGAAACAGACGGCACGATCAGACTCGTCTCGTCGTTCTGAGCAACTTTCATGTTTTAACTTTTTCGATCTGAGCTACGGTTTAAAAGTTATTAATTTTTAAAGATTATTGGATTTTCTGGAATTAGTTTTATTTACAGAAAATGAATTATGACGTCAGCATGATGTCATGCTGACATCAGCAAGTCAACAGTGGCTGTATAGGTCAAACCTGACATGTGGGTCCAGTGGGACCCACATGTCAGCCTCTGTGACTTTAACAGCGAATTAAACTAATTAAATGAGTTAATTAGGGAGTGGGCCCCATCTGTCAGTGGGACATTAGTATACCTAAATTGTTTTTATTTAATAAAATGTTTAATTAGGTTAATTAACCGCGGGGGCCCACATGTCAGTGGCTGGGCCGCCCCGTCAGCGCAGTTGACCAGTCAACTGGGTCAACTGGGCCAGCGGGGGCCCAGCGTCAGTGACTGGGAGGTGGGGCCCCATCGTGCCACCTCAGCAGCCAGCGCCGGAGTTGCTCCGGCGACCAAAACGACGGTGGCGCATCGCCGGAGTTCGTCGGGATCGCGCTGTGGGGATCCGTTTCACGTGCGGCTTGCCGCGTTCGAAAGCTGGATGAGCGCCGCGTCTAGTGGTGCGGTCGGATGGGCTCGGAGGTGGACGGAACTGCGCCGACGATGAGTGACTGCGGCGGTGGAGTTCGGGACCTCGCGGATCCGGCGAAAAACAGCGCAAGGGCTCGAGTTGATCATCTAAGCAGTAGCAGTAGCACTCCAGGAGCTCACGAGAGCCACTGGCTCGAGCCATAGGGGCTCGGGAGCGCGCTGATGGCTGCGGCGGCGGCGGCCAGAGCATGGCAACGTCGGTAGCTCGCCGGAGGCGTCTTAGCACGCGGAGAAGGAAGCAGGGGAAGGGGCGAAGCTCACCTAGCGGCTATGTAAAGCCTCTGTTAGCTTAGTAGTAGCAGGGGCTCGAGGTCGACGGGGATTTCCGGCGTTCAGGAAGAAGAGGGGCGGCTTGATCTGCTCGTCGTGGAGCTCCCCGGCGCCATCCAGAGGCACCAGAGGTTGAGGAAGACGACGGCGGAGCTCCTCGGCACGTTCAGCGGGCACGGGGCCGCCGGTGGCCGCGGGGACGATGGAGTTGCGGCGGCGAACGCGCTCGGCAGCGACGGATCTAGCGAAGGGGGAAAAGGGGAGGAGGACGAGTGGGAGTGGGAAGTGAGCTAGGGTTCGTCGAGGAACCGCTGGGGATGCTCTTATCCTCCTCGCAGCGGCAGCGGCGCCGGGGGATGGGCGACAGCTGCCCATCGCCGGCTCGGGCGCGCGCGCGCGCTGACACGGGGAGGAGGGAGAAGGAGGAGAGAGGCAGGCCGCGGTGGGCTGGACCACGGGCACTGTTGCTTCGGCCCAGTGGCCAGGCAAGCCTCTATTCTTTAGCTTTATTCCTGTTTTCTATTTTTCCTTTATTTGTTTTCTGTTTGGTATTAGTTAGGCCACTTGTGCACTTTTGTAGAATATGGAACTTGGCCCAGATATTAATATGCAATGTAAGCATCCACCAAAAATTGGTTTGAGCAAAGTTGGGCTTCATTTGAATTTAATATGATTTTAAATGGATTTATTAATTCTGTTTTGGGGCTGTTTCAATTTGTTTAAGTCACTTAATTAATCCAAGTATTACTGGTGATATTTTTATGTGTGCTCTTGGAATATTTGCTAATTAGTGAACATTTTTCCAAAGGTGTTTGAGCAAATTTATTTTGCACTTTTGAATTTGAGTTGATGTTTCAGATTGGAGTTGATTTTATTTTGGTTAACCACTATGATTAGTCTCTGCAAATGATATGACTTGGCAATATTAGCAGTTGATCACAGTGGCTATTACACAGGGGTGTTACAACCACCACGCGGGATAATGGTTATGGGGCCCTCTGCGATGTATGTTTCTCCCGAAAGCTCGTCAGACGTCATGATTCACCGTGCGGGCTGATTGTCGGGAATGGGCTGGATACTTCACTGACGAGTTCAGTGTCGCGCCTGCACCCCGGCCAGTCTCGCAACGCGCAGGGTGCCCAGGGCGATGGCCTAAGACCTTTGGGTGCATAGGTTAATCCGGCGTGCTGACCTCTCTGCCGAGCCTAGGTAGGGCGTTGCTTCGTGTTGATCTCCCGAGGCCGGGCATTACCCAGCAAGTGTGTCCGGCCAGAGGTGATCGAGCGTGTTGGGTAACAGTAGTGCACCCCTGCAGGGATGAATGATCTATCGATAGCCGGTCCTACGGTAAAGGACGCTCAGTTGTGTATTCCGATCTACTACTTGAACTGGATACTTGTTACTTAATTGAAGCTTCGGGATCGCTTTCTCGTAGGGAGTCGAGGAAGGATCTCTAGGCTTGCTTCAACATGTTTGCTTAATAAAATGCTATTCTACTCTCTTCTATTGCTGCAAGATGATGGCTTCGTGAAGATGCTAGTCTTCGATAGGACTAGGCCTTCTGTCTATTCTGGCATTTCTGCAGCCCAGTCCACATATACAGCCTTCCCCTTTGATAATGTTGCATATGTAGTGTAGATCCTTGCTTGCTGAGTACTTCGGATGAGTACTCACGGTTGCTTTGTTACTTCTTTTTCCCCATACCCCGCTTTGATGATACATCAGACGATGGAGTCCCGGAGCCAGATGCCACCTCAGGAACTTACTACCAGGAGGGTCCAGACGGCACTTACTACTGGATCGAGCCAGCCGACCAGGAGTAGGATCGGAGGCTCCCAGGCAGGAGGCCTACGCCTTTCGATCTAGAGTCGTTGTTTGTGCTAGCCTTCTTAAGGCAAACCTTGTCTAACTATGTCTTAACTCAGATAATATTTGTATGACTGACTTATGTATTCGGATCTTCGTGATCCCTGGTCTGTAATATTGTGGATCTCCGTTTATTTGTGTTAGAGTTGTGTTGTGATATCTTCCCGTGAGTCCCTGTGCTTGATCGTGTATGTTTGCGTGTATGATTAGTGCACGATTGAGTCGGGGGCGTCACAATTGGCTTCTCATCTTATCAGAAATGCACTGCAGCCGTCCGGATGCTTGCATACGGAGTGCCTAGTGATCTCATTGATGAGTACGTCCGTATGAGCGAGTCTATATGTCTAGACTCCATGTACAAGTTCTGCAAGGCTGTAATTGTTGTGTTTTGCCCTGAGTACTTGAGAGAGCCGACTGCTGAAGATACAACCCACTTGTTGGCGATGAATGCCAGCAGAGGCTTCCCAGGGATGCTTGGCAGCATAGACTGCATGCACTGGGAGTGGAAGAACTTCTGCTTGGCAAGGGCAGTATAAGGGCCATGTCAGGGTTTGCACTGTCATACTTGAGGCCGTGGCCTCACAAGATCTCTGGATCTGGCACTCTTTCTTTGGCATGGCTGGATCACACAATGATATCAACGTGCTTCAATGCTCGCCGATGTTTGCTAGGCTTGCTGAAGGCAACAACCCACCGGTGAATGTTACCATCAACGGCCACAACTACGACAAAGGATACTACCTAGGTGACGATATCTATCCTCAGTGGACCACTATTGTGAAGACAATCCCCAACCCTGTCGGAGAGAAGAGGAAAATATTTGCCCAAGAGCAAGAGAGTGCTAGGAAGGACGTCGAGCATGCCTATGGTGTTTTGCAATCTCGATGGGGCATCGTTCGGTATCCTGGCAGGACTTGGAACACGAAGAAGCTGTGGGAGGTGATGACTGCTTGTGTGATCATGCACAATATGATCGTAGAAGATGAGCGCTCAGAACGTATCTACGATCAAGGGTTTCAGTTTCAGAGCGAGAATGTTGTGCCTGAGCATGGAGGAGCGGCAACGTTTGAACAGTTCACTCAATTTCGTCGTGACATGCGTGATTGGGAAACTCACGTGCAGCTGCAAAATTATTTGGTTGAGCATATGTGGGCTCATGTTGGCAACCAATAGATGTATCTTTTTTATTCGGCTTTCAAAACTATGTGAGACTATTATTTTTATTCGGCTTGTAAAACTATGCCTAATTTATCTGTTTGTGAAACTATGCTATGTATTTGGTTATGAAACTATATGTTTGCTTGTGAAATAATGCAAAAATGTGTGCATATTTGTTAAAAAGGGCGGCCAGCCGGCCACGCCGGGCTAAATTTCGTGTTTTGACCCTTTTCGTATACTATTTCCGGATCTGACCTTCATTGGAAAAAATTTCGGGATCTGACCCTTTTCTTACCGCCAGGCACCTTGGCGGTAGGGATTGGACACCCTACCGCCAAAAAATTCTAAGTTTCCAACACAGAGCGTGCCCAGGGCCTACCGCCAGACCCCTTGGCGGTAGGGTATAACAGCCTACTGCCAGACCCCTTGGCGGTAGGCAGGAACCCTACCGCCAAGCCCCTTGGCGGTAGGCTGTTATACCATACCGCCAAGGGGTCTGACGGTAGGAAAAGGGTCAGATCCCGAAATATTTTCAAACAGGGGTCAGATCCTGAATTTGTTAGCAAAAAGGGTCAAAACACGAAAATTTGCCGCCACGCCGGCAAATATGTGTCGGCGCGTTGGACGCACTGTCGACCCAAATCTTAAACAGGACGGACGCCGTCCAAACAGACAAATTGCGGACAAAAGCGTCGTCCGTTTGGGTCGGCGCGTTGGAGTTGCTCTTACGCTCAAAATCAAGCCACCATCCCCTAATTTTCATCTAAAAAAATAAAAAGTCCTCTAGTTTCCCCCGAAACAAAATCAGACCCCGTTCCAGCACGACCGCAACACAGGGAGTATCCGGCGTCCGTGGGCCGCCACGCCACGTCCACGGTCAAAAGCCCCCGGTCCACAGACTGCTGCGTCGACCGCCCCACGTGGTCAGAAACGTCCGCCCGGGCAACCTTTTCCGCTTTTCTTTCCTTCCCCGCTCTCGTCAGTTTCCGGTGTTCCCGCTTCCTACACACACGCGCACAGTCCCCCCTCCCCCGGGTCTCCTCCCCACTCCACCGCCGCTGCCCCATTTCCATTCCCGTCTCCCCCTCCTCTCGCCTCAGTCAAAATCCACCTCCTCTCGCTCTCCACGCCACCGCTAAACCCTCGCCCACGCCGCCCGCTTCCTCCCTCCCTCCTCGCCTCGCCTCTCCCCGCCGGTCAATCTCCTCCGTCCTCGCTTGGTTTCGGCAGCAATTAATCTCCGTCGTCGTCTTCGTCGGCTCGAGATCTCCAGGGTTCAGGTTCGAATCCGCTTCCCCCGGTTTTTTCGCTCTCGTGCCCTGGGAGATTTTGTTCTCCGTATGGTTCGAATCGGTGATGAATCTAGCGAGGGAGGAGGGATGCCCCCGGCCGGTTCCCTGCTCGCTCCCGCCGCGGTGCGGGAGGTTTCTCTAGGGTTTATCGCGTCGTAGTGTCGGGGGCTGGGATCTCGTGCTGTTTCGTCTGCGAGCTCGGCCGGGTTGGTTATGCGCCAATTGGTTGTTTTGGTTCCGTGTGTTCATCCACCGATGTTTGTGGGCAGCGGTTTGGGGGCGGTGAGGTGCGGGTTTATTGTCGGAATGCAAACACCGCGTCCGTGCGTCTCCGCGTGCGATTAATCCGGGGGTTTGTCTCGCGTGAGATCTCAACCTGTAAATGCATTTGAGTGCGCACATGGCTAGCACCGTGCATATGTGCTGATTACGCGGATTAGTACTGGCTAATGACAGCTTTGCCATGCCATATTGGTAACGTTGATCTACTGGTGTTTGGCCCCGTGGTTTATTGGATGCAACGTGTTTGCATTTGGGGCGTTAGTCAGTCAGGTACTATTTGCCCAGGCTTAATGGTTGGTCGTCCCGCGGGCAGAGCATTTGTGGATGCTGCTTCTGATTGCCGATCGCGTGCATATCTTGCAGTTCATCATGCACAACAAAGGCTTTTCACTGTGCACTCTTCTATTCCGTATCCATTTCTTGAGATAGCGGGTGCCAAATCTGTATCAATGCATATTTACCCTATCTAGTTTGTTTATGCTATTAAAAGTCTAATATAAAAAGCATTCACCTGCATTCATATGAGTTGCTGATCGGTACTAACCATGCCATGCGGAATTTTTTGGAGCTACATGAACAGAGAAATGCCCTCTATCCAAATTTAACTTGCATAACAGTTCATTCCATTCTGACATATGTGTTGTGTTGGTCTATGATATATGACAAATGCGAGCATATTCCCTCACTGCATGAAATTTTTGTCATATGGTAGAGATCACTGTGCCACATGTCTTTGATATTCTCCTTTATTTGGCTTGTTAATTGAAGAATATCCAGCAGAATTTTATTTCCATCCATTCCATGCCATTTTTAGTTTACAAGTTTACAGTTCCTTGCATGCACAAGCTTCTTACTTAAAGCTATTTTTGCAGATTGGTAAGCTTTCCTCGCGACATGGAGGATGGGGACAAGGATGTGATAAAAACTTCTGTCAGTGAAGAGTCCCCTAATCCTGGAGAAAAGGATGTGATAAAAACTTCTGTCAGTGAAGAGTCCCCTAATCCTGGAGAAAAGGGTGAAGATGAAGGGGATTTGTCGAGGAAAACAGAAATGTTGGGCGTAAAAGAAACAGTAAATTCAACGAGTGAGAATTCAAGCGATGAGGTAAAAGGGCAGACCCATGGGAGAGATAACCCAGAAAAGGATCTCAATGAGCAGATGGATAAAAGCAGAAGCCCTGATGCCATGAAACCTATAGATTCAGACCAGACTGTGAAAGAGATTCTTGAAGAAGAAAAATCTGAAGAGCCAGTTTTTGATGGAACTGAGATTCCTGAAATGGAACAAATGAGGCATTCTTCTGATCAATCTGTGGAGCTTGATTCAAAAGCTCAGCAAGGGTCTGTGATCAATGAAAGAGCTGCTGCAATCGGGAATTTTGTTAAGGAAAAGGGAGCCATTGCAGTGTCAACATTTATACGCCGCCTATCTGGCAGAAAGGATGAGAATGATCTTCCTGTTGAAGATGACAAGAATGATGGTTCAGCAAGTGGCAATGGTGAGAAGACCGTCTCAGATTCTGAAATTAAACCAAAAGAGGTACAGAAGAAATCTGAGGAAAGAAGCACATGGAATCCACTCAACTTGATTAAAGTTGGAGGAGATATTGTTACTTCTACAACTGGGGAAGCTGGGGATGCAAATGTGCCTGGTTTGACAGGGCAACCAATAGCAAAAGGAAGGATTATCGTATACACAAAACTGGGATGTGAAGATTGCAAATTGGTTCGCTTGTTCATGCATCAGCAAAGGCTCAAGTATGTTGAGATTAACATTGATATATTCCCTAGTAGGAAGTTGGAGTTGGAAAAGAATACTGGGTCATCCATAGTACCAAAAGTGTATTTCAATGACCTGCTGATTGGAGGCTTAACTGAATTGAAGAAAATGGAGGAATCTGGCATACTCGATGAGAAAACTGGTGCTCTTTTCAATGATGAGCCCTCCTCTGCTGCTCCTTTGCCTCCTTTACCCGGGGAAGATGATGAATCTGGATGTGGGAAGATGGATGAGTTGGCAACCATTGTCAGAAAAATGAGAGAGTCGATTACTCCGAAGGATAGGTTTTACAAAATGAGAAGATTTAGTAACTGCTTTCCTGGCAGTGAGGCTGTGGATTTTATATCAGAAGATCAGTATTTGGAGAGAGATGAGGTAAAATGTTTACTATTGACTATTTTTTGGGCCATGCTATATATAGTACTTCCATGTTGATTTTAAACAACATGAGTCTTGGTTTTGTCTGACTTTTGAGGCTAATTTAATTTAGGTATATATGGCAAGTTTGCATTATTTATAGCAGATCTTTGGAAAGATTTCACATTTAGGAAAGCGCACATCTGTTTTGTATGTTCCCTACTGTACCGTCACCTTCCTTAACATTTTGTGGATATATATTATCCATGCAGGCAGTGGAATTTGGAAGAAAGCTTGCAAGCAAACACTTCTTTCGTCATGTTCTAGAGTAAGCTCTTGAAATGATCTTACCATATTATTCTTATTTCTATTATTTATGTCTCCATTAGTTGGAATATTTGGAGGTTATTATTATTAATACATTGCTTGTATTGCAGTGAAAATGTCTTTGAAGATGGAAATCAGCCTTATCGTTTCCTAGATCATGATCCCGTTATTATGACACAGTGTTACAACATCCCTAGGGGCATCATTGATGTTGCACCAAAACCCATGGCGGAAATCGCATCAAGGTTGAGAAAGTTGTCTTGTGCCATTTTTGAGGCCTATGTATCTGAAGATGGTAGGCATGTTGACTACAGAAGCATCCAGGGTTGTGAGGAATTTAAAAGGTTAGCACATGTACATACTTAAGTATATGCAGAAGACATGGAACTGCATAATCCATGTATTATTTATGTGCAGATACTAAAATGAATGACAATTTATTGCTTGTTCTGACTACTTCTGATAATCTTTTAGTTGATACATATGTTTAAGTTCATAATTTGATCAGTAAACTCCAATTTTCGCTACCTGAGTATATCTCTATATATTTTATTATGTTGTGTGATAAATTTATAGTTGCACGTGCTGTAAGTAGACTGATAATTGATAACTTGGTTCTCGTGTCTTGATTGCCCTAGTGCCATAGGTGATCGGTACACTTATATGAAGCTCATGTTTCTTGCACAGGTATATTAGAACAACTGAGGAGCTTCAGAGGGTGGAAACTAGTGAGCTGTCACGTGAAGAAAAGCTTGCTTTCTTCATAAATCTGTACAATATGATGGCTATCCACGCGTTAGTGACATGTGGTCATCCTGCTGGACCATTGGACAGGAAAAAGTTCTTTGGAGACTTTAAGTATGTCATTGGTGGATGTGCCTATTCACTGTCAGCTATTGAAAATGGCATTCTACGTAGCAACCAAAGGCCACCATACAATCTTGTGAAACCTTTCGGACAGAAAGACCAAAGATCCAAGGTGAACAAAGCAGATCCACTCCAAAAAAGAGGAACATATATGTTTCTGTTTACTAAAAATCTGTCCTGTCATGAACTCATGATGATACCTGGACTCATGTTCCTTGTCTTGAAGCTTTCCTGTTATATACTTTTCTTACATCAAGTGCTTCTCTAAGTATATGCATGCAGCAAAGCACATATTCAGTAAGGTGTTCCGACAATTAAACTCGTGAATGTGTTTTTCTTGTTTAGACTCTAGGTTATACAATCTATCCGCAGTTCTTCCTAGAAAGGGTAGCTTAAAGGAAACATGCTTGATCTGTGTTGGTGCCTGTAAAAATTGCCAAACATTAGTGTGGTGGAGATTATTTCAAACTTGCCTATTGTGTGCAAGAAATAAACTCAACTTATCTTGACCTTCTATTTCAAACAAATAACATGGGTCTCTTTTCTCATAAATGCATGTTGATAAAATTTAATATCCGTGCAGTATAATATCGGTTTGCATGTGTGCAAGGGTACATGCGAGTGAGTATTATCTAGCATATACCAGTCATATAGAAGGCAGAACTAGTTCTACGGATGTTACTTTTTTCCGGAAGAAATGATTGAAACTTACCTAGCATGTAGGGCCTAGGGCGTAATCAGTTCCTGGAAATCTGAAGGAATATAGAAGGCAAGGCCTACTGTGTGTCCATTATATGTTTACCTCTTTTTTTTCTATGTTTCTGGAAAGTCAGATTGAAGATATGTGAAAACCTTTTTGAAAAGGTCGTATATGCAATAAAGGGCTGCCAAGGGAAAACGACTATATATAGAAACTGGGCGCCAGCTGATCTGCATTATACCACTTGTTTTAGCGCACTGGGATCCCATAACTGTACCTACTTGCCAAATCAGCCACATAATGCACACAACCGTTAGCATGCTATAGCAGCACTACAATATTAGTGTGACATTCTATTTAAAACACCATCATTTTAAACTACTAAATTCCTTGGTTCTTAAGCAAGCATTTCGAGTCGAGCGACTAGTCGATAGACTCTAGTCTATGAGTCGCATTCTGGATGTCGACTAGAAAATTCGTGTAGTCATGGACAGGGGTGCGTGGAAGCTTGCTATCCATGTGCCAGAACCATGAGTTGGTCGCGAGATCTTATGGGTTTCACTTCTAGCCTACCCCAACTTGTTTGGGACTAAAGGCTTTGTTGTTGTTGTTGTTGTTCGCCGAGTCGAGCAGTCGAGGGACTAGTCGTAGACTAGTCTGGACTAGTCGTGCACTTTGAGTCGTTCGACTCGATTTTTTTATATTTTTTTAGGGATTGGGAGGGGTTAAGTGAGCCAGCCGCCCAGCCCGCAGCCCGTGGGAGCGAAAATTTGTATTTATCCACTTCTCATGCATTCAGTTTGTATTTATACTGTACTGTGCTACTGCTATATACATAGTATATACTACATACTAATACTAGGTTTTAGTAATTGATTACTGCAAGGTGTGTGTTACAGTACCATGTCGACTAGTCCAGCAATAGTCTAGACTAGTCACGATTAGTCTATGAGTCTCAACCTTGAAAAGACTCGTCGACTCGTAAACCCTGCTCTTAAGTGATGCTAATTTTTCAGTGCTATAAATTCTCACCGCCTTTTTTTTCCTTGTTTGTAACTGCAGGTGGCCCTATCATACCCTGAACCTCTTGTTCACTTTGCTTTGGTATGTGGTACCAAATCTGGACCTGCACTTCGGTGTTACTCGCCGGGAAATATTGATAAAGAGTTAATGGAAGCTGCACGAGATTTCGTAAGGAATGGAGGACTGATTGTTGATCCTGAAGCAAAGGTTGCATCTGTAAGCAAGATCTTACGATGGTAAGACGACAAAATGATTGATATTCTTGCTTTACCAATATGTTCTTGAGTATTTACCGTTCTTGCTTAGTAGTGTGCGACTGTTCGGCACCAGAATTTGTAGTATAACAATGACAATGCATTTAATAGAGCTATTTACCGGAACATCTAGCACATTGACATGTCCAATAGTACTACTGACTGCAAAGAGCAGTTTACTCTAGGTATAAGGTACAACCTTAGAGCTGCTCGAAACATAAGCTAGATAAGTTTATTGCTAGGTGATCTAGCTTTTTCGGTCTTGTAGTTGGAGACAAAGTAGAATACCTGTCTGATTTGGGGCTATTCTTGTGCGTCATAGTGACATAGTCCTCTAATGTTTGCTTGGTTTTGGTTACTTGAATTCGCCCTTTGGTTAAGTTGGATATGAATGAATATATGATGAGTAATGCTCCAAACAGCGGTCAACCAAGCTTGTAGCACTCTGTGTGGTGCATTAACACTCATGTGGCCTTTTATGATTACTTTGCGTGTAATTTCAAGTGGAATATAGCAGGACGCTGATAATTTTTATAGATATGGATTTGTGTGCTTTGCCCTATTAGTGTTATAACTAATGAAGAATAACTAAAATATACTTATTGAGATCGCTTTATCCAATAATTTGAAGGCCATAACGGCAAGTGAGGTGGTTATGACCCGCATTTAGTCTGTGGTCACTAGAAATACAACTGGAACTGCACAATGCCCAACAAATTAAAGGGAATGCGGTTTCAATGAGTTCATTGGTGATGTGACATCGGCCATTTATTCTGCATGAGATAACAACAAATGCATTACCGTGTTACTACTTGACAGATTGGCGAATGATCATACATTTGTTACACAGTTATATCGCTAGAGTGCAAGTCCCAAATATTAACTTGGTTAATTTTACCTGATATGCACTGTGATGAAATTATAACAGTAGCAATTGAGAAGTTGAGCATCAGTTACCAAATCTGGACCTGCACTATGGTATGTGGCAATGCTTTGATAACTTAAGCTTGGAAACTCATGGTCCAAATGATTTTATGGTATAAGTACACAGATTTTGGTAAAATGAGATACAGCTCAAAAACTCTTGTTCTGAATTGTTTGCAGGTATAACACAGACTTCGGTAAGAATGAGACAGAAGTACTGAAGCATGCAGCAAATTATCTGGAGCCTGCAGCGTCGGAGCAATTCTTGGAGCTGCTTGCAAACACTCAACTGAAGGTCTCGTATCAGCCTTATGACTGGAGCTTGAACATCTAGCTGCAGCCAGGATTATACAAATGTTTTTTTTCCTTATAGCTAGAATACCTGTTGCCCAAAGATTTGTGGAAGGATGCTACCTGTGTACCCAGTTTCTTTTTTGCGAAGTCAGGTGCACTAAGGAATTTTCATGTATTATGGATTTGTGGCGAACTGGATGGCCGCCAACCAACCATGTTCCGTTCATTTGACTAAATGGGCCCCCTCCATGTTGATTATCGTATCTCTGTTCTTGGGACTGCTCAATTGTTGTTGCCTCCAGATGTTATGTTGCCTTCGGTATTGCTGGCACTCAGTTGTTGCCTGCAGATGTTTTGTTTGCTGATGCCTTGCATAGGCATGTGCGGTGTTTATTATTTTTCGTTCTTTTCGTTTGAGAAAAGATAGATTTACTGTTCCATTTTAAATGCTTACCCAAGTTGTCACATATGAACATTTTTATGTATTGTTCAATCTTGCAATGCATTCACTGTTGAGCTATGTAGCTGTCGTATATGAACATTTCTGCATTTTGTATAGGTTCTTTGGAGGTTGTGGAAAAGCGACGAGGTGTCGGTTCTAGTTCTTCGTTTATTAGTCTTTGGAGGTTGCATTTGTTCTTAACCAAATGAGTTGAGATCCACCGAACCTTCCATGGACTGATCCAGACGGGCCTCCAGTATTGCGGAGTGGTTGAAGACTAAAAAAGGTACCCCTACCCACTTTCAACCTTTTCCTAAGTCTGACCATTAAAAATGGATAGGCGAAGTAACAAGAAAACTGGCCATGTTATCATCCCTGGCGTCGTCAGCCACCCAGTTACAATTCTTTGCTCAGTCAGATGGTAGCTGGCCGACGTGACAGCCAAACCGACGCCATGGTCGACAGCCCGACCAGCGGCTGCCGCCGGCGCCGTCCAGCACAAGCTGACAAGGCAACTGCTCCGAGCACACCCACAGCTGCAAGCAAAGCTACGAGCAGAAGAACAAAACACACATACAAACTGCCTTCCGTCAGTCCAACATATTCCCTTTACACTTCTGAACAGAAATCACTTCCCTATTACATATATATATAATATGTAGTGGCAACTTGGGGGAAAAAATCTCGACAAATACTATACGACGAGTATATATGTAGAAGCAAAAAATAAGAAGTGGAACCTCATTTCCGACGTCACTACACAATGTCTACATCTTAAAACAACAGCAAGCATCCCAGCTCCTGACTTACTGCATACCCGTTACAGCTTACATGGATGTATGGAAGGGCCCCCCGCTGTAACCAAACTTTACTGTCGAGCAGAGATGAAATATATATGGGTGTTAAGTTACCGTCTCTAGGCATTTCATTCAAGAATGGCTTGCAAGAATCAAGTGTTAGGGTGAACTTGCAATCGTTGTGAGCATGGATGGCACCAATATACAGGAATACACAACGCGGGCTGAATCGAAAGCGTCACAATATCGTGCACCCACATCTGTTCTGCTTGGGAGAATTCGAGAGGTGCTTATCTGGAAAGAAAAAAGGATGGTGGCACATTAAGATCAGAAACAAATCAAACGGAACTATGATGCTAAAGCAAATTAAACAAATGTATAAATGCTGGAGTGCAATATGCTTGTCCACATAGTTACCCTTTCAATTAACATCAACATACTCTGGATTATCACAATAAAATGGTTCCATTTACAAGACATCAGATAGCGGCGGCAATGCGAATAGCATGCAATAACAAGTCATCTAATCGCATTCTGACAATGAGAAAAAAGAGTCGGAAGCATAAACTGCTAGTTTAATTCAATGGCAAAGTTGCTGATAGAACTGAGCATCGGGTAATGGATCAACTAAACGAGGCGAAAACAATGTTATGACCAGCATAGAAAAAATGTACACCTAGAGATATACAATGTGTGCACTCTTAAGTCTTAATTTTTTAGTAGTAGGACTGTTAGAATGGCAAAAAGATGGATGACAACTTCTTCGGACAGAGAATAGTCAGAATTCTCATTCATGTCACACATAATAGAAGTTCAACCCTTCGGATCTTAAACCAAGTGAGGTCATCAAACATATAAAGAGATGGGAATTTGAATAAATAAGAGGGGAATCAAAGCAATACCACTTTTGTCACTTTGGGGAGGGCGTACAACAACATGCATCGTGATCACACCTCCTGGAACTTCTCCTACTGGGACTCGAGACTCAGCAAGAGTTTTGTTATTCTCAAGTATCCTTCCAGCATTGATGAGCTTCACGTCATTGAGAGTTTTTGGAATAATGTCTTTGTCTGTCAAAAACATTGTTAAAAAGACACTCTTAACACAGATAATGATATATTCCATAAAGCTTCTACAAGACTGAAATAATCAACAGCAGTATTCAGAGAATTTGAAGCACTCGCAAAAGCTGTATACCATTACCCTGAAAAGAAAAGGGCAAAACCCTGGAAGTGCAAACTCAAAACATCTCATCACAAGGCAAACTCTCCTTCTGAAGCATTGGTCATCTACATGTTATGGACCATTTTGCGGCCTTATCCTCAAAGGACACACTTGCATATGTTGCAAAAGGGAAACATCTATTTCCTTCTCTACTGTGAACATGTCACAGTGATCAATTAATCCATGTTTTATTAGACACTAAATGAACATGTCGGAGGAAGAACAGAGACAAAATAGGAAAAAGAATCATGTTCATGAGGACTTAAACCTGGGTAGTGGGATTGTACATCCACTTCACCCATGTGAGCCAGTTCCTATTATTAATCTGTGCAGGCAAATAAGAACTGGAGCTTCCTGCTACCACTAATTCCTCCTTTCCTTGCCGTCGGGTTTTGAGGAAACTTAACCAAAGGACAATTTCTGCAGAAACAGCTACTCCCTCCGATCCAAATTAATTTGGATCGGAGGGAGTAGTGTTTCTTGTTCGATTACCAAACACACAATTAAAAAAGTGCACATCATAACTAATCTGCCGCTTCGGCCGTTAGTATTTTGGTACTTCCCATGTGCCTACATTTCGGTCCAGACTCGTGCTTAAACGCTCTCCAAATTTACCGTTACGACTTACGAGCATAACCCACCCATACTTGCCTCTATAAAAGCAGTGACTGGACTTCACAGCCAGTAATTCAGAATTCAGACTGGACCACTACAAACCAGGATAGTATCCAAGGACACCAACAGGATAAGAAGGCAGACAAACAGCCTCCTCAAATGATCCTGTCATCACATGTTTCAGCATGCATCGTAAGATACAGAGATCCATAATTCTTTCGGAGCACTAACAAGTAGCAACAAATGTCATCACCATAGTACTAAATACAGCAAAAACGTGCCTTCTGTCTGTCCCTTTAAGAAAATGCAAGAACTTGTAGATGTACTGGCATATCTACTCTCTGCCTGTCACCATACTATTTGCTACTTAGGGGTAAGGAGACTTCTAAAAGCCTCAGTTACCTGCAGGTGTGTTACCTAACTGGCCAAAGAGCAGAAGAATCACGCAACCCACGGAACAACCTGATCAAATCACTCTGTTTTATCGCGAAAGGGAAAGGTGAGGATGGCTCCCAGATCCAGACCGAACCATCTGCACAGGGATTCTTATACCGGATCAAGAAACCGATGGAGAGGACACGAGGGGCGAGACGACCGCGCAAGCAACCGCCCCGAAACACATGGCATCAAAAGCGGAGGCGTGTATATATATGCGCGGAGGAAAGGGAGGGGAGGTCGATCGGCCTCACCCTGCGGCCACCGAGCGAGGACGAACTCCTTGAGCGCGGTGACGGTGGTGGCGGGGTCGTACTTGTTGGGCCCGATGTCCGTGCCGTCGAACAGGCGGAACTTCACCTCGATCGGCTCCTTCCCGCCGGCCATCTCCCCCCGGCCGGATCGCCCCCCGACGCAAGATCCCAACAACCGGCGGCTCAGTCGACGGCGGCTGGCCGGGCGGAGGGATTCAGGGGAGGAAAGAAAAGCTGCCGGATTCGACGCGGCGAGGGCAGGCAAGAACCGATGCGGATCCCAGGAAGGATAGGATCCGCTTTCTTGTTTTGTTAAGCAAGAATTTAGAATTCTTTCGTGGGGAGCAAAGCGACGAGACGGGCGTCTCGAGGGTAGGGAGGAAGAGAGGGAGAGAGAGAGAGAGAAGGGGGGAGTGGGATTCCTCGGTGTTTTCGCAGATACGTCCCCCGCGGAAAACTATATTTATCCTCGAGTTGTAGTGGGAAAATAGCTGTCTTGCGCCTACCTGCTGCTCAGTGGCGACTATTGTGTGTGTCGATAAGATTTTTAAATACTAGATTAATAACGCTGCACATACAACAGCTCTTTTTTTTTTCCGAAAAGGGCTGAGACCATATCACAAGCGCTTATAAACACACCCTTAAAAAAAAAAGAAAACTACGTTCAAAATCTTTGAGGTGTCGAAGTCTTCTTTCACAGCCTCCGCCTCAGGTGAGCGTATTTTGTGAAACCAAGGAGCTTGTAGAAGCAGCGGTTGCGAAGTCTCCAATGCAAACCAGGAGATGCCGGCCGCCGCGATTCGCTACACCGGAGAGAAAAAAGGTGTCGTTTAAGGGCATGTAGAAACTTTGAAGGGTGAGCCGGCCGAATCTAAATGGATCCGTAGAAACTTAAACCGACCGGATCCCGGAAGACCCACTGGAGGCACGGCTCGACACACCATTCGCCAGCGGAAAGCAGACTCACGGAACGGTGATAGGATGGGAAGAACATTATTCCTACCTTGGGCAACGCCGTCCTAAACCAAAACTGAATACACCGCAAAGAAAATCTAGAAAATAACACCCATCCTGTTGTATAACAAATTCGGGTCTGATGTCGTGCTCGTCGTCGTGCAAAGCCATGCATCCATGCCCTCTTCTCCGATGATCTAGCCAGGCCGAGCCAGCGATGAAGAGCGTCATGTTGGGTCCATCCAACAGCCGCCGGCTTCACCAACATCGCCATCGCGCACCGCTCCAGCACCATCTCCTTCGCAGTCGTAGCAACACTCCAGCACCTTCACCGCAAGCCGCCCTGATAAGGACCTCGTAGCTGGCGTCGGCGCGGCCAGAGGGGTAGGCGATGGGTGGCAGCTGGGTTTTGTGGTCAGCGACCTTGCCCGTAGCCTTGAGAAAACAATTCACGTACACACATCAATTTATTATAGATATGCATTTTAGAACATCTTTTATTTTTCTGTGAAATGTTCATTTTAGAACACCAATCGATAAAAAACATAGCACTTCTTTTGAGGTAGAAAAAACTGGCCGTTGTGTTCTTTTAGACGAAGACAAAAAAGAGCACTTAGTTTAGTTCATGAACTTGTTTAGCGGGTGCAAATTGGCTTAAAAATTGGCTGAGATGAGCTAATTCCAATGACGTGGTATGCCACGCAAGCAATTTGCACCAGTGTCAGACATCTGAGCGGGCGACGAGAACCCGAGTATAGTATCACCAACAGTTTCTTTTCCCCGTAAATAATTTCGTTTACAGAAAGTTGGGCCAAAAAAGTAGCTACAACAGCCCCTGTAAAAAGCAAAATAAATTTAAGGAACCCATATAATCAACCTGTTGGTACAATTACTTTGTGTTTTGGAGATTGTTGTCAGAAACAGTTTGGGACTGATGTGTTTGCTAGTGCACACAGAGAGAAATTGTCCCTCGTGTATCGAGAGGATTACTATAATCTTCTGAAAGATTTGCTAGAAGATTGCTATAATCTTCCGAAAGATCTATTGAGAAGATTGTTATAACCTTCCAAAAGATTTGCTACCGAGAAGATTGCTATAATCTCCCAAGAAGTTTGCTATCGAAAGGTTTGCTACCGAAAGATTTGCTATAAAAAGGTTTGCTGTCGAGAAGATTGCTACTTCCGAGAAGTTTGCTATAAACTTATAAGAAAGTTATCTGCACAACAGAGAAGATTGGTATGCTACGAGAGGCTTACTATCAAGAAGATTGTGACTTCCGAGAAGTTTGCTATAAACTTCCTCGAAGGTTATCTGTGTTGCAGAAAAAATTGTCATGTCTCGAAGAAGAATGATTGCAGTCAAGAAGATTCAAGACGAAGCGAAGACGTAGCATTTGTTTCGTTGTTCTGCTTTCTCTTATTTGAGTCGTAGGACCACCGTACTATTAAGAGGGGTATAAGTATTCGAGACTTTTGCCTATTATGATGCTTAGCTGAAACCTATGAGAGTTTGAGATAAATCTCTTTGTGTTTCGAATAAATACTCGTCAGCCAGAGACGTTGTTCTTCGGAGATGCAAGAGATTTGATTCGGACCAAGGAGTTAGCATTACTTGTTCCTCAAGTAATGTTACCGCTGTGCTCAAAATCCGACCATTGGAAATGTGTCGGTTGGCCATTGGCTGGACCGCGTGTCCAAAATGGTCATTTTCCATCCGGGAAGGCTACGGCTATAAATAGCCACCCCGCTTCAACGTCGTCCATTGGCTACTCCGCTTGAAATTCTTAGAAGATTGATTGAGCACCCCTCTCCGAGAGATTTGAATTTAAAATCCACTGAGAGAAAATCAAGAGCCAAAACTTAGAGAGTGGTTGAGCATCACAGTAGATCTGAGTTAAGAGTTCTTGTACCTATTACTCTTGAGAGCTGCATACTCTCTAGACGGATAGGTGTCGGCTCGAGTGATGAAGAGTAATTCTCGTTTCCGAGTCAAAGTCTTCAACAACTAAGAGTCGTTGTGGTTTGCGAAGAGTGACCAAGAGGCTCTGGATGTATTGCATGAAGGTGCGGCTCGTGAACTGTGTGCCGTTGTCGATGATGATTCTGTTTGGAACCCCAAAGCGGCAAACTAGTCCTTTAAAGAACTTGACAGCTGATTGTGCAGTCACCTTTCTCACTGGCTCTACCTCAGGCCACTTTGTAAACTTATCGATGGCAACGTACAAGAAATCAAAGCCCCCGGTAGCACGGGGGAAGGGGCCCAAGATATCGAGCCCCCAGACCAAAAAAGGCGAGGAGAGAGGGATTGTCTGAAGAGCTTATGCTGGTTGACGTATGTTCTTTGAATGGAACTGGCATGCTTCACATCTGGTTACTAGCTCAGTTGCATCCTGGAGGGCAGTGGGCCAATAAAAACCTTGCCGGAAAGCTTTCCTGACAAGGGCTCTTGATCCTATGTGAGAGCCACATATGCCTCTATGTATCTCTGCCAACAACTTGAGTCCATCTTCCCGGTAAATGCACTTTAATTTCACTCCGTTTGGTCTCTTTCTGCACAGAATGTTATCCACAAATTGATACATACTCGATTGACAGGCTACTTTCTCAGCTTCTTCTTGCTCATCGGGAAGTTCTCCTGTCTGAAGAAATTGGACTATGTATTGCGCCCATGCCAGAGTTTGTGGCTCGATAACAAGGTCTAAAGGCATCTCTACGGTTGCGGGAGCGCTGACCTGAACAGCAAGAACTTGATGTTCTGTGTGAAGCCGCTGCTCATCGGTAGGCGCGTTGTTGTTCCCGGCAACATTCTTACCGGTGGCTTTAGGGAGCACTGCCGAAAAATACTTGCCGTTGTTTATCTTTCTTCTCTTATTGGCTTGCGTTGATGGAGTTACTGATGGTTGGTTCAAATGGAGTACAAAAGTTCCTGGTTCCACATGTAGCTTTTGGGCAGCACACTTTGACAGGTGGCCAGCAATGTTGTTCTCCGCACGGGGGATATGCTTTGTTTGCAAACCGTCAAAGTGTTCCTCCAATTTCCTCACTTCTTCCACATATGCTTCACAACAAGCTGCAAATCTCCACGAACGATCAACTTTTTGATCCCCAACTCCACTGCGGTTCTGAGACCGGCAAGAAGCCCCTCATATTCCGCGGTGTTATTGGTTGCTTTCTCCCTAGGAAAGTGCATTTGAACCACATACTTGAGGTGTTCTCCAGTGAGTGCGACAAGCAGCACTCCAGCACCGGCGTCTTGCAGCGAGAATGCTCCATCACAGTACATGATCCATGCATTTTCAGTCTCTTTGCCGGGGAGAGTTGATTCCTGAACCTCATCATCTTGCGTTGGTGTCCATTCTGCTATAAATTCCACCAAGGCTCTGCTCTGAATAGTGGAAGTGCTCTCAAATCTGAGTGCAAAACTTGACAGCTCCAATGCCCACTCCACTATCCTGCCAGTTGCTTATGGATTTCTCAAAATACGCTGCAACGGGAAGCGTGTGACAACGGTAATCTCATGTGCTTGGAAGTAGTGGCGCAACTTTCTCGAGGCCATGAGGAGGCCGAAAAGCAATTTTTGCACCCCAGAGTACCTTGACCTAGCCCCCTACAGAAGGGAACTAACAAAGTACACTGGTCGCTGCACTACCTTCTTCTTTGGCACCAACTGCTGATTGACTTCATTTGCTTGTACCACTCCTGACTTGCCGGCATCGGATCCTGCCGGGGAGGAGCCTGCCTTGTCATGGAATGGGCTTGCCATTGCAATTTCTTCATCATCAGTTTCTCTCTTCGCAACTGTGGCACCCCAGCTCAAAGCAACCGGTTTACCTTGCATTGCCAGCCCAGAGATCAAGTCTTCTAGCAATACACAACAACTTGGTACAAAAAACAACAGATTTATTGATATCTAGCGGGTACATAAGTTCGAGGGGTACATGATGAAGTGAGGCCAAGCGGCACACACGGTGTGGCTGAACTTATGTAAATTATTTAGTAGATAGAACAGGGGCCTCGATGAAACTTCTACGCGGCAGCGGGAACGACGACGTAGTGGAACTCCATCTCACAGGGACACTGTTGGGACACGGCCTAGATCGCGACGAATGGTACAACTCCAACTCCTGGTACAACTTCTCCTGAAACTGGCATGACACGCTAGGTGAGTACTTTGAATGTACTCGCAAGCTCACAGCAAGCAAAGAAAATATGACAAACAATAACAAGACATTTATTCCGTTTTAATGCATGAACATGAAACAACATCCATGAAGTGCGTGTGGTGCAAAGACATCGGTCCCTCGGACCAACTTACCATCTCGGGTTACCTCGAAACCCATATGATCAACTTACCATCGTGATCCTCACTAGATCACCTTCGGAACCAACATCGTGGTCATTACGAGACCACCAACTTCTGGATGTGCCATCCCAGAATATTTAGTGTGCAGATTAGTTATTACTATTGACCCACGGTGTGACCTAGTACGAACTGTGTCCATAACTGAGGACGCGGCTATCGATAGATTATACACTCTGCAGAGTTTAGTACACTGTACCCACACGGCGGAATTCATGGCCTCGTGCTCCCATTCGGGTGGACCAACGACATTCCGACAAAACCAATCTATTGCATGACACTCTCCCGGCCACTTCGACAAACTCCCCTTTGGGCTAAGTCATGGGTGGCCCCGGATGCCCACTCTGGACATCTGTCACCTTTGTGCCCGGCCACCGTCGTGGCAAAACAAAAACAATCCCAAATGGGGACAATGGTACCCTACAACTTTGGGCACACAAGGTTATGGCTGCCTACCGAGCCAGGGCAGCACGAGCACACAACCTTCCCTAGTTGGAGGCACCGGCGAGAGGCATGACAGTAAACCGAATTAGGGCCTCCCCATCCAGGAAAGTGTGGTTGCACTCGTGAGCTCGATTCGGTGGCACCATGACTCGATCAACAACTTGTTCAAGTTGAATTAACAGTAAGTTTAACTTGAATTTAAAATGATTCGATTCATAGTATGAAATGAAATGCATGGGTCATGAATAATCATAATGAATGCATCAACATAGGCATAATCATATAACATAGACTCTACTGCACATAATATCAAGATGACATAAATCCTACTGCAAAGATATAACATGAATGAAATAGTATGCACAAGATTCATATAGCAATTTAATTCAATTAAATGCAATAAAATGAATTTTAATTCAAGTAAAAGTATTGCTATTGCAAAGCCATCCTTGCAAATGATTATTGTGGCTTGCCTTACTTCAGAGGAGTGTCACAATACTCCTGGTCTTCTCCAAGGTAATCAGAACCTTCTGAAAATATTTGAAAATGCAAAAAGAAAATGTCACATAAATCCTTTTATTGCACAAGGAAATATCTACAGCAAGAAAATTCTCAACTTTTGCACGCAGAAAGGTTAGCTCATAACAAAACTAGTGCAAAAAGAATCAACTCATTTGGACTTATAGATTAGGAGATATTGTTGGTCAAAGTTGAGTCAAAATATATGAATTTAACTAAAAAATCAGAAATTCCAGAAGAGGCCACGTCGAAGGCGTATTTTCAGAATACGTCTCCACTTATACCCCTTCGGGCGCGCGAGAGAGAGAGAGAGGCTGACAGGTTTGAGAGAGAGAGAGGGAAACAGAGAGGGCGACGCTGTCGCCGGCGTTTCTCCGGCGAGGAGGCCATGACGACCGCCAGAGAGGAGGGGGATGGATCGGGCTCAACGAGACGAACACACACGTACCCGAAGCGAGGGAAGGGGTGGACGGAAGGTGTTGGAACGGTCGTCTCCAGAGATGGCGGGCGGCGGAGCTCGTCGGACTTGGTGATTCCGACGGGATTCCGACAAACCAAGAGCACCGTCGTGCTCAGGAGGACCACACGAACTCGACAGAGGAGAAGAACGAGGTCGGGGAGCACCACAGCAGGTGGGCAATCGAGAGGATCCGTGGCCAACTACGGTGATGCCCGGCGGCTAGAGGCCCTCCCGGCCTTGCCGCACCAGCTAGAGCTTCGATTTATGGCCAGAGGAGGAGTTGTGGATGGCTAGAAGGGCTCGGGACGAGCTGGTTTTATAGGCGGCGAGGTGGTCGAGCTCGAGTCCGTCGGAGAGGGTTCTGGAGAGGAGCTCGGGCTCGACGTGAAGGATCAAGAGGACGCCACCAAGCACAGTGGAGGGACGCGACCAAGCTACAGGGCTCGCAGTGGGACATTTCGTTCACGCGGGCGCATTGTGCTCTTTGCGTTCGCCGTGTCTGTGTCCGTCGTGCAGGCTGCTAGTGTCGGGGAGCTGCAGAGAGGGGCTAGGTGGATGCGGGAGAGGGTGCTGAGTGTCATGGACGAGCCGCGGTGGCGCGAGGAGGGTGAACGGGCGGCGACAGAGGGGTCCTGGCGCTCAGAGCGCGCCGACCGCTTATCGAACACCGCGTTCACGTGCGGTCACCGCATGCACTACGCACGCAGTATTCCAGGGGCTGCCAGACCGTGTCTAGGTTGTTGTCCCTTCGACGCGGTGCTGTAGAGTGCTCCTGGTTTGACAGCTCGGCCATTGGATGAGACTTGAGCTTGCAGAAAAGTTTCTGGACAGAAACTTGTGATGGAACTAGAGAGAGATTTACTGGGAGTTAAAGAGTGAAATCTTGGGGTTAAGCTTCTGGTAGGAAGGTAGTCATGTGGTAAAAATTTCAGCTCAAGAGGATCAAGTAAAAATGCACTTGCTTCACAAAGTGCCCTTACTGTCTATAAGTGAAAATAATTCTTGAGCAAAATTTCTCCAAATGACTATGGCATATTTTTGCATAAGAAGGTGAGGCATGGTCCAAAGAATATTTGGGAATTTATTGGGAATTTTTTGAGCAAGAAAAATGAGGGTTGCTTCATAGAAGATTGAGAAAATATTAATTTTCAGAAGGAAAATGAATATTATGCCATTAAGAAAATTATTCCATGACATTACTTTGGGAGGGATGAAGTCAAGAGATGGTTTAGAGGTGATTGAACCCACTTGGAAGAAAATCAAAAGAATTTCCAAGTGGTAAGTCCAAAAGAATTGACTGAAAATCCAAATGCAAAAATCAAATATTCAATTAATCCAATAAAAAGAAAAAGGAAAAAATCCAGGGTGTCACAGCAACTAGCGCGGCATTGACCACCTGGTTCGTTGCTGCCAAGTATAGCAACAACAACTCCTGTGGCCTAGGCGCAACTAACGTTGGTGCAGAGGATAGGTACTTTTTCAGATCCTACGGCGCAACCTCCGCTTCTGGAGTCCATTTTACTAGATCTGCCTTTTTCAATATTTTGAAAAAAGGCAGGGCGCGCTCAGTGGATCTTGAAATGAAGCTACTCAATGCAGGAACACAGCCGGCAAGGCGCCGCACATCCTTGACGGTTCTGGGTGCTTGAATCTGTTCTATGGCCTTGATCTTGTCGGGATTTGCTTCTATTCCACTCTGAGATACAAAGAACCTGAGAAGTTTGCCGGATGGAACGCCAAACACACACTTCTCAGGGTTGAGCTTCATGTTAATTCTGCACAAATTTGCAAATGTTTCTTCTAAATCTTGAATGAGGGTTGATTTGTCCTTGGTCTTGACCACTATATCATCCATATAAGCCTCTATATTCCTGTGCAGCTGTGGCTCAAAACCAATCTGGACTGCTCTTGCAAACGTTGAACCAACACTCTTTAGTCCGAAAGGCATATGTATGAAGCAGTACGTGCCACATGGAGTAATGAATGCAGTTTTCTCCTCATCTTCCTTGGCCATGAATATCTGATGGTATCCAGAATATACATCAAGGAATGAGAGCAACTCACAACCAGCAGTGGAGTCTACAATTTGATCAATACACGGCAAGGGGAAAGGATCCTTTGGGCATGCTTTATTGAGGTCAGTGTAGTCAATACAAAGTCTCCACTTTCCATTTGCCTTGCGCACCACAACTGGATTTGCTAGCCAACTTGGATGTAGCACTCCTCTTACCAGACCTGCTGCTTCAAGTTTCTTGATTTCTTCTACAATGAATTGTTTCCATTCCAAAGCTTGCTTTCTGACCTTCTGCTTTACAGGCCGAGCATGGGGACAGACAGCAAGGTGGTGCTCAATTACCTCCCTGGGAATGCCGAGGATGTCAGATGGTTGCCACGCAAACACATCGACATTCGCCCGCAGGAAGGCAATGAGTGCGCTTTCTTATTTACTGTCAAGAGTGGCGCTGATGGTGAAAGTACCACCAGTGCCATTCTCCTTTGCTGGCACCTTCTTCGTCGCAGGTGGAGTGGCTTTGGATCTCTTTCCGGCAGAGCTCTCTGGCAAGTCTTCAACAGGTGTGCAACACTCTGAGGAGGTGCGCTTCCCAGAATTCTTGCTAAATGTCTTTCTAGTTTTCTTACTCTTCTTCCTCTTGGCGGGAGCTTCTACCTTGGTGGCCTCTGCTGCAACCGCATCTCTATAAAGCTTGTCAAAACATATGACTGCATCCTTCTTATCAGGGTTGACGGAAATGACACCCATTGTCCCCGGCATCTTCAACGTGTTATAGGCATAATGCGACGCTGCCATAAACTTAGCCAGCGTCCGACGGCCGAGAATTCCATTAAACGACAAAGGGATCTTGACAACATCAAACACAATCTTTTCTGTTCTATAGTTCAGTTCCCCGCCAAATATCACCGGCAGTGTGATCTTCCCCTGGGTTGGCTCCTCACTAGGTTAATTCCTTGGAATGTCCTAGTTTTCTCGAGCTCTTCGTCAGGAATCTGAAGCCTCTCGATTACCTCAGGTGAAATCAAGTTCAAACCGGCCCCACCGTCAACTAACATTTTTGTGACCTTGAGGTTGCGAATTGTGGGTGAAACCAACAATGACAAGCACCCAACCGCAGTCGTGCGATCAGGGGGGTCCTCGGCATAAAAAATGATAGGCGTGTGTGACCACTTGAGGGGCTTCTGAGCATCTGCTGCTGGCTCTGCTGGGTTGAATTCACATGCCCATTGTTTAAGCTGGCGGTGAGAGGAATGCAAAGATGCACCCTCATCAATGCACATGACTTCTGTTGCCTTCTGGAATTCATGCTCACTAGATTCATCGTCATCTTCTTCTTCACTCTCATCATCTTCTTCTTTCTTTTCCCTGCCCCTAGTAGGTTTTTTTTTCTGCTGATTGGCCTTGCCGCGACGTCCTCCTCAACCACCGCGACCCTTCTTGCCGGAGCCACTAGTACCATCTTGGCCCTTCTCCTTGTCGCGCTTCTCATACTCAGCCTTCTATTTTTCAACCAGCTGCTGAACTTGTCGGCACTCTTGGAGGTCGTGACCCTTGGTACGGTGAATCTTGGAGTATGGCCCGCCAGTCTTGCCGGCTTTCTCGCCCGCCGCAACTACCTAATCAGCGCACGCGACAGCTTCCTTGACGGAGCTCTTTGTTTTGGTTTTCTTGGTGGGACTAGAATTGCTGGACCCTTCCACGGCCATAACCACCTTGCCCTTGCACTTTCTATTGAGCTTCCGACCTTTCTTTTTTGGGGTGGCGGCATCATCATCCTCAGAATCAACTTCAATGCCAGCATCTTCCCCGGGAAGCCTTCTCCCCTCCTCAGCACGTGCACATTTGTCCGCCAATGTGTAGAGCTTGTTGACGTTCTTCGGCAGCCGTATGTTCATCTTCTCCCGCATCTTGCGATTACGCGCGTTCGTGTTGAACGCGGCAATCACAGCTGCAGGATGCACATCTGGTATGCTGCAGTGTACACGGCTGAATCTTTGTATATATCTGCGCAGATTTTCTCCTTCTCTTTGCGGGATCACTTGCAAGTCACTGGGCCATCCAGGGCCTTTACTGGCCCCCGGTGAAGGCACCAACGAACTCGTTGCATAGATCCGACCATGAAGAAATGGAGTTCTCTGGCAAGTTCATCAACCAAGATCTCACATTGGGCTTGAGTACCAACGGGAAATAGTTGGCAAGGATCTTTTCATCCCTTCCTCCAGCAGCTTGCACGGCAATTGTGTAAATGCCTAGGAATTCTGCCAGGTTCAGCTTGCCATCGTACTTTTCTGGCACTTCTGGCTTGAACGCCCGGACAGACGGCTAGCGGACTTGCCGCAGCTCACATGTGAAAGTAGGGCACCCAACCTCGTAAGGTAGGTACCCGCCAACAACGGGCGCTGGCTCATCAACGACCGGACCATTGTGCTCTTCAGATTGACGGCGCGCCTCCCAACATTGTTCAATGGTGGTATGAGCATCTTCTGCTCGCCTATCCAGCAGCACCTGTCGTTGATCTTGCCGCGTCTGCGGATCTGAAGAAGCCATCGATGCTTCATCAGACTCAGCAGTTCGTTGGGTTCGCTGTGGCTACTGACGCTGCTGTTGGGGTTGTTGCCTTGGAGGCGACTGCACCGTTGGTGCACCACCTACAACATGGCCATCAGTTTGAGCTACCGGTGCTGCTTGCGGACACTGTGAAGGCTCCACCAGCTGGGATTTGTTTATTTCTGCAAATCCAATCAAGCTTTGGATGGTGGCCCTCCACTCATGCATCTTGTCTGCCGTTGGAGGGAAATTCAACAGCATTTGGGTTCACGCCATCGTCTCCGTCGCCGTCGAGGGCATGTTTGAGAGCGAAGAACGCTACATCGCTTGAATCCTGGTAGAGCCAGTAGGAGCGCTGTTGCGATCTTGCTGTCATAATGCGGGTGCGACAGCAGGCTGGTGTGGCGAAGGTGGCGCCTGAAGATCTTGAAACTGATCGATAGGCGTCTTGCCGTGCAGACGTTGGTGTGCGTGATCGACAACGCCGCTCGGCGTCATGTCATGCCCATCTCGCGATGGACGTGGTGTGTCCTTCGATGTCATTTCCCTTGCTGCCACTAGAGTTGCTGCAGCAGGAGGATCCCGACTTACGCCCAACCGGATGGTGTTGCTCCGATGGCTGCGCTCGCCGGTGCGTCGAGGAGGCGAGAGTTGCGTGTCCGCACCACCCGCGCCATTGTTGCTGTCCTCGCTAGAGGGTCGTGGAAGATGACCACCTCCAGCGCCTCCACCACCCGTTCCCGCCGCAGTGGGCACAGCGACCGCGCCGCCTGCGCTGGCCATGCCTATGCGGCGTTCATGTCATCCACGGCGGTGGTGCTGCCTGCGCCGCCCGCGGATGCGTGCGAAGGAACTTTGGATGTAGAGGGTTTCGTCGCCATGGTGCCCTTCTTCTTGGGCGCCATGGATGATGAAAATGGCGATGAAGCTCAATGTAATCAAGGCGCCGTCTGCTAATCTAGGTTCACACCAGTGATCCCCCTACCTGGCGTGCCAAAGATGTCGGTGTGGACGACCATCTATGGGGCCATCTAGCCCCTTTTGGTTCGGCTAGGGAATGCACAAAATGCAAAGAGCAAGATCAACAGAGGGCGCAGGGGTCTTTACCTAGGTTCGGGCCACCTTGGAGGTGTAAAAGCCTACTCCTGCTTTGGTGTATTGGAAGTGTGAGAGCACAAGTACAAGGAGCGCTTCCCCCCGGCAAGGTGCAAGGGGAAAGTAGCTACGCGTGTAAGTGTGCGTGGAGTTCAATCTGGTTCGAACCCTTGTAAAGGTTGCCATGACCCTCCTTTTATAGCTCAAGGGGTTACCACAGTGGCAAAAAAGTAATTACATGTTGATTAGACTGCAAACAGTGCTATCATACCTAACTCTGCCAGACTAGGACACAAGCATTAAATGCTCTATTAGGTGTCATGCGGAGGAGGAGCCCCGGGAAGGTTGATGCATTGCTTGCCTAGCCGCCTCCTATTATCTTGACACACCCATAGGACGGGTGTCATTAAAGGCAATCTTCCTTCCAGCAGGCTGCCACGTGCCTGATAGATCCCACCAAACCACCTGCGGGCTCGACACCTCATCGATTAGTGACTAGCTGCTCGATAAGGTGGAGCGCTGGCGGCTGGCAAGAGCTTGCCGGCCGCGGAGCTTGCCGGGCCTTCACCCTTGCCGGCTCGGCTTCACCGGCAAAGGTTGCCTTCGGTATTAGTCTTGATGACCTGCCTTGCTCTTCTCCCCAGTTGGGACCTACCAATGGGGTCTTGAATCTTGGTCTTCTTGATGTACTCTTTGATCTCTAAAAGAGCAGCTTCTCTAGCCTTGAAGCCTTCTTCGTATTTCATCAACCTTGGTCTTGGCAATCTTTGGCAAGTTCCTTGGCCGGAAAGGGAACTGCTACTTGTCTGTGCATAAGTTAGGGTGTAAAACACCCATGTTTTATACACCGACAACCGAAGACTTTTATATGAGTGCCGTCGCAGGTAAATGGGCATGGTTTGAATCCAAGCCCCAGCCTAAAGCCGATGACTTCAAAAATCATGTAATAATTGTATCGCAAAAAGTTGTCTTCAGCACACAATTAAGAGAGAATAGAACATGTATCACACATAAAATGGAAACCGACCACATAGGTCTTCTCTTAATTTATTGCTAAGGTTAAGCCGAGTAATTTGGGCTACCGAAGAAACTACTGAAGATACGAAAATAAAAAAGAGGGAAGGTTTACACAGAGCATCCATTGTTGGGTTTGATATCCTGCCTTGGCCCTCCTGCATGTCTGCGCCTTCATGTTGTGTACCAGAGGGTCCTTGTCGAATCCAAGGTTCATCGATGCCACCTGCTATGTTGCCGTTGTTACGCTAGCTAACAATGCATTCGAGAGGTGGATCCTTTGACGAGGTCGTATCAAGTAGCGAGAGTGTATCAACTTAATGATGTTTTTAAAAGCTCCTAGTGGGCCTTTGACATTGCCCTTGAAACAACCAGGATTTAATTCGACCACTGTGTGGTTAAGCCGAACAGTGTACCTTCATGGTATTGCTCTACAACCTCCCATGGTATTTAGAGTGCAAAGTTGTGTACCCAAGGCACATAGTCTTCAGATAAGTAGGGAGAGCCGTAGAGTGTGTACCCCTATTTGAGGTTGCCACTTGATTGTGTAGAGGCGAAGGTAACACCTCAGAAGTGCCTGACGGAGCTCCGTGTGTTTGATGCCTTAACGGACCTTGATGCCTCCTCTGCGGCTTGATCCTCGGCTGCGAGAGCCACAATTTGCTCCTATGTACGGAGGGAGTGTTCCATATTGCCATTAATTGCTATAATGCCCTTGGGCCCTGTCATTGAATAGTCACGGCAGATGTCCTAGTGTGAGGACTTAGTCGTGGAGCCATTGCAATGAGGTTAGTTTAAAGGGGTTAATCAGGACAAAGGACACGGGGAGTTTATACTGGTTCGGCCCCTTGCGGTGAAGGTGAAGGCCTAATCCAGTTTGAGGTGGTATTGCTAGGGTTTCGATGACCAGGGAGCGAATACGCTTAACCTGGCTCTCGATCTGTTGTTTCTTGTCCCTAAACCGCCACCGGGTCGTCCCTTTATATACACAGGTTGACGCCCGGTGGTTCACAGAATCCCGGCCGGCTCATAAACGTGTCCGGCTCGGTATCCACTCTTTCCTATCTTACAATACAAGTCATATACTTATGGCGGTTTACATCTATGGGCCCTAACTCGCCTTTGGGCTTTGGGCCTTCTTATTAAGTCTCCTTCGTAAGTCGCCATCTTCTATGTCTTCATGGGCTTCAATACAGGTAAATCACTATGAGCATAACCCGGCCCCTCCGGGGCGGTTTATACTCAATAGTTATATCCCCAACATTGGGCCCCAGGTTGATTTGAACTTGTTCATGTCAATCTTCAACACTCAGGAAAATTCCTTCTTCATTACCTTCGCAAAAATTTGTAACTCGCCGTGACATCATCGTCCGAGATCATGATAACCCGCCATGACGTCACCTGTCATTAATTTTATAAACATCCAGAAATCATATATGCATCTCCTTTTTAATGAACCTCCGAAAATCGAGGCGTCAGCCCTGTCACATATCCAATTTGGAGCTCCTCGATTCCCGCGCATGCCACTTATCCATTCACCTTATAAATAGGGCCAGGGGTCCTTTTCACTTTCCCCCCTCGGCCTCTTCGTCTTCATCATCTTCCTCGCGACGCGCTGCTCTCGAGTCCAGCCGCCGCCATCGACCCTCTCCTCTGCATCACCATTGGCCGCTGCATCAACCTGACTTGGTCCAGATTTTGCTCACGCGCCTCCGCCGTTCAACAGCCTTGGTAAGTTCTTCCTCCTTCCCCCTCCGTAGATCTCATTAGGGTTCGAACGAATTCATGGAGGTTCGGCACTGTTCTTCACCTGTTCTTCGCTGTAGCATGAGGTCTGATTCAAGCTTGATATTTATCCTGTGCGGCAATAATCCTAGTCCCTTTTTCCTCATAAGAGCATCTCTTTTAGGTAGAAAAATCCGATCTGGACCTTCATAAACTGCTCAAGTACCAGTATTTTAGGTCTGAATATATTTTCATTTTCTGACACGCGGTAGATCCAAAATTGTAATACCAATCTGTGAAACCTGTTTTTCATCACTTAGCCATTTTCCAACTTCAGATCTATACTTTCAATATCCGTGTAGGCGGTTTAACTTCAGAAAATAATAACCTGCCAGGTACCATTAGTCCCCTCTTAAACCGCCAAGTGCTCGTCTTTGTAATTTGATAACGTCACTGTCCGGTTTAACATTTATGCATGCTTCAACACTTTCTGCCTGTTAACCATGAACCTTAAACCGGCACAAATCTTTTTCAGATTATCGTATAAATGGCCAAATCCTTTTATTCCTGTAACTGGGTTCAATCCCGGGTTACAGAAGAAGAACTGAACGGGTGTGTTGCAACCGGCGCTTTAGCGAAAAAGGAAGACATCCACTGGAGAGCCCCCGGTCCAGAAAATCCTCCTGAGCCCAAGGATGGGGAAGTGATCGTTTTTGTTGATCATCTGAGTCGAGGGTTCAGCCCTCCCGGATCAATTTTTTTCCGTGACGTGCTTCACTTCTTCCAACTTCACCCTCAAGATATTGGGCCTAACTCCGTGTCCAATATTTGCAATTTTCAAGTGTTTTGTGAAGCCTACCTGCAAGAAGAGCCCACAGTCGACCTGTTCAGAGATTTCTTCTATTTAAACCGCCGTACTGAATTTACGGATGGGCCCAATACTGAACTTGGCGGGGTTTCAATTCAGAAGAGAAAAGACGTCAGCTTCCCTCACGCTAAGCATCATAGCCATCCCAAAGATTGGAATCAAACTTGGTTCTATTGCTAAGATACATCTCCAGCTGGCGAGAATCCTCTGCCGGGTTACCGTGCTCACCGGCTTACCGATGCACATCCATTCCCCCAAAGACTCAATGCAAAGGAACGGTCCAAATATGCACCACAGCTTTCAAAGCGCAGAGCCTTTGTGGCAAACGGTTTGACAGACATTGATTTTGTCCGTTGCTGGGTATCTTGGAGCATTTTGCCTTTAAGCCGTCGCTCCGGTTTAATGTGTGAGTACACAGGGGATGTGAAAGACCCTCAACGCCACACTGATATTCAGCTGACTGATGCTGAAATTACTGAATCTGTCAAGAAGATGTTGGATGAACCGGTGACCGACTGTAGCAAAACAGGACTTAGTCCTTTCTGCGCTTCAAATAAACCGCCAACTGTAAGAATTGCCCCACTCCTGCTTTAATCCATATTCTTAATACTCCCTTATGATCTTTTCAATCTTTAAACAGGGTGATGATCCATTCTGGAAGAAGAAACCACAGGATAAACCGGCCAAAACACCTCGTGTCAAGACCAAGGTCAACAAGAAGCCTGCTAAGAAGAAAAACACCGAGCCTACCGAGTTAAACATTGATGATGATAATCCGGAGTCAGAGGTAGAACTTGATTCACTTGGCTCTTTTTTCATACATCTCATTGACGATGATTTTTATCAGGACGATGCAGAAGCTAGCCGCGCAAATGACGTAGAGGTAACTATTCTCTCATCCGGTTCAGAACCTCTGCCCACACAGAAAACCCGACAAGCAAGCCGGAAAGTAAGATTTTCTCACCCCCTAGCTTACTTGGATCCAAACTTTCTTTTGAAGAAGCAGCAACACGAAGCTCGCCGCACAACCCGGCATAGCGGCCATGTGGTCACTTCTTCCGGTTTACCGAACTCGCCAGTTCGTAAACGCCGCCCAGAGGTCTCTTCTATTTCTGACACATCTTATCCCAAGGAGGGTTATTTCTGACAACCTCTTAATCCGTCTGAGTTAAACTATCAGGGAACTTCCCATTCATCCTCTGGCGAGTCCACAGGGACACAAATTCCAACCCTCAAAACTATTCCTGGGTGAGCATTTTTAACCAACCCTTTATACCTTATGCTTGATCATTATACTAACCTGTTATTTGCGTCTCTGTCAGAGCCAAGGCCAGACCCAGTAAAAAGGCCAAATTGAACAAACCGGCTGATGATAGCGCGCCAACTGATCCGGAAAAGAACCTAGAACAGTTTGAACCAAATACTGAAGCTATTCTTGATGATCCGCCACCGCAAGATCATGAAACCTTTGTTGAGCAGATGGAAATTGATCCGATGGGTCATGCTGATAAACCGCCAAGCCCAACTAAGGCTGCTGATGATAAAGCTGACGATGTTGTAGTTACCGGTGTCAGTTATACAGCCTCAGGCAACCCCACTGCTCTGTCAAAACATAGTGCCAAAGAAGAATTTTCTGCTGTTGACAAGGGCAAGTGGTAGGTGGACTTGGAAGGCTATGCCCACCTCAGCGCCCAAGATATTCATTCTAGGTTTTTAAACCGTTTGTACACAAGCCGTGATTATGAAGCCGGTTTACTGAACATGATGAAGGAGCGCTTTGAGGTACATGCTGTTAACTCTGCATAAATATTCTTCCCTTAGCCGCCAAGTTTACTAGACATAAAATAATAGAATGTTCTGTAAACTTTCAAGAACCATATAGATCAACTCCACTAGCCCGCAAGGGCCGTTTTATAACGTCAATATGAATCGGGACTTTAAAATAATAACTCTTCAATTTCGCCTGCGTAGCCCCCAAGGGTCGACTTAACAAATATGTTAAGTTGAGACTAATTATGCTGTAAGGCTCAAAATTCTTACTTAGGACCTTTATAATCCGGTTGACCATCAAGCTGATAGTTGTTATGTGCTTGGGACTTGTAATTTTTTTTTGATAAGAAGCAATAGACATTAGCCCCCAAGTGCCAAGTATATTACTTGTTATGTGCTTGGGACTTTGAATATGCACTGCTATCTAATTAATTACATGTCTCTTGCAGGCTGATCTTAACAAGAAGGAATCTCAAATCGCCGACCTTCAAGAAAATATCAAGTCGCAACAAGCCGAGACCTCCAAAGCCAAGGAAGAACTGACCAGTGCCTTAACAGCAATGGAAAAACTGAAGGAGAGCTTCCAGAACGAGCGGGCAGGTTGGGATACAGAAAAGTCAACTCTACTGAAGAGAGCTGAGGATGCTGAGGCTGCCCTTAATCCGGTAGCTGAGGAGCTGACTGGCTTGAAACAGCAAATAAATGCCATGACCGCTGCCGTATTTGGTAAATAACTTCTTCATAAGCTTTGAACATGTATTATGTAAGAGACTGCCGGTTTACCGATGTTTTTGATGATGCAGGAACTCGCATTGCTCATCTTGGCTCAGATATGCGGCAAAAACTGAAAGCCGCCTATACACTTATAGAGCAATTATATACCGGCGTACAACGGGTTATCTGCACAGCTTCCCATAATAAACCGCCCCCAACCTTGATCAAGGAGACGTTGGAAAGGCTGGCGATGATGCCTGCACGGTTTGAAGAGCTAAAGAAGTCAGCTGCCAGGGCGGGTGCTCTTACTGCACTGACTCGGGCCAAAGCTTGGATATCTGATCTTGATCCGGCCGATGTGGGAAACGGCTACCTGAGCATAAAGGAGGACGGGTCAGACTTTAATAACGATGACCTCAGAGCCTTGATGAGGGAAATGCGCCCATTGGCTAGCAAATTGGCTGAAGAAACTGATCTTTCACATTATCAGTCGATTTATGATGCCAACAGCAAGAGAGTTAACACGCCAACTTATGATGCTCCAAATCTTATTCCTCCAATCCGTAAGCATACCTATGCCCCTGATGTTGACCCCTCCACACTTATAAGTGATGAAGCTGTATTCAAGGCATTAACTGGGATCGATTGGACCACCATTGACTTCCAGCCACTGGGTAAAGAGGAGGAAGATGAACCGGCGCTGGATGATCCGCAACCTTCAAGTCAGCCAGGCCAAGACTCGTAAACCGGGGGCCAGTTTAGCAGCTGCTTTCTTTAAGACTTGTTAAAACAATTATTCTTTTGGGCACCAAACGCCTTGTAATAGGCTAGCTTAAACTATTGTTCTGCTATGCCATCGTGCATATTTACTTTGCATGACACTGCTAATCCACCATGTTAAGATATGCCACTTATGCTTATAATATTAACAATGTGGAATCTGCTCCTGCATGCAACGGATTAAAAGTGTCCTGGCGGTTTACCGCTGGACGGGTCATAATGCCCAATATAAAACCATGGAAACTAACATAGCTTATACCCAAGGCTGGACTTTCAGAATAACCAAATTTGAAATATATCATACCTGTGATATTTGATCACACTGTTGGTTTACCAAACCGGTGTAGTAAGGGGGAGAACCCAAACTTTGAGCACTGGTAATTATCATAGATTGCTTGGCTTATGAACAAAACCAGGCCGGGTTAATAAACACCGGATATTATCTTATCTCATACTGGCGACTTATAGTCAAAAGCCAGGCCGGGTTAATAAACACCGAATGTTATCTTATCTCATACTGGCGACTTATAGTCAAAAACCAGGCCGGGCTAATAAACACCGGATGAATTATGATCATAAAGCATTATAAGCCTCATCAAATAAACCTCAAAAAAAACTGTGGAATAAAACAAACGAAAAAACGAGGCTTTTCATGGGCTGCCAGGCCAAAAATCGAGTGCTTTCACGGGCCGCACAACCACTGAGTTAAACCTATATACAAACCTTATAAGATGGACCTCACATAACCAATCGTCGTTTTAACTTTGACAAGTTCAGGGTCTGTATAAGATTGACTTGTCAAACATTCGGCGGGTCATTCCAGGAATACCTGGGTGGAGTGGCTTACTTAAAAAGGCAGGATAACCCGGGGTTTTAGGTGAATACACCTGGCTTCCAAGCCTGGCTTTTAAGCCTATTACAAGGGTTATACAAACTCTTTGTTCTTTAGAATCAAGGAGCCCCCATGTAATATTTTTGAGCTGTGCTCAAGGGGCACCTATGTTTGAGCTGTGATTTTGCAACAGACTCTCTTTGGTACCTTTAACCTGGGTAGCAAGCCCCCAAGTTTTTTTTTCAGTTGGCTTATAAGCCGGTTCAAAGGGTAATCATAACTTCGCTCATAAGCCGGAAGCCCCCAAGTAACCAAAAACTCATTAAGAAAAGACGACAGAGGCCCTGCTTTAGCAGGGGTGCCGGTTTAATACATACATTGTAAAAAATATGTACATCAGAAGAGCCAATGGCTCAGGTGTAGTAAGGCCGAAGATGAGCAATATTCCACGGCCGGCGAGTCTCTTCCTCCGACGTGCGTGAGTCCTTGTGGTCTCGAACATCAATAAGGTAGTATGACCCGTTGTTCAGATTCTTGCTGACCACAAAGGGTCCTTCCCAAGGTGGGGATAACTTGTGCATATCAGTCTGATCCTGGATAAGCCGGAGCACCAAGTCACCTTCTTGAAAGGCTCTGGTCTTGACCCGGCGGCTGTGATAACGACGTAGATCTTGCTGGTAAATCGCCGAACGAGTCGCTACGAGATCACGCGCCTCGTCTAACAGGTCAAGTGCATCCTGACGTGCCTTTTCATTATCAGCTTCAACGTAAGCCGCCACCCGGGGTGAGTCGTGACGGATGTCACTGGGGAGAACCGCCTCTGCTCCATAAACCATGAAAAAAGGCGTGTAACCCGTAGATCTGTTGGGCGTTGTGTTGATGCTCCATAGCACCGAGGGTAACTCCTCTACCCAACAACCCGGCGTCCTCTGTAAGGGAACCATAAGCCGGGGCTTGATGCCTCTCAGAATCTCTTGATTGGCTCTCTCAGCTTGACCATTAGATTGGGGGTGAGCCACCGACGATACATCAAGCCGGATATGCTCACGTTGACAAAATTCTTTCATAGCACCCATGGAGAGATTAGTGCCATTGTCTGTTACAATGCTGTGTGGAAAGCCAAAACGGAAGATCACCTTCTTCATGAATTGAACCGCCGTTGCTGCATCACACTTACTGACTGGCTCTGCCTCTACCCACTTAGTGAATTTATCAACCGCCACCAAGAGGTGGGTCTTCTTATCCTTGGACCTCTTAAAAGGTCCAACCATATCAAGCCCCCAAACTGCAAACGACCAAGTGATTGGAATCATTCTCAACTCCTGAGCCGGCACATGAGCTCGACGTGAAAATTTCTGACAACTGTCACATTTTTTGACCAAGTCCTCAGCATCAGCATGAGCCGTCAGCCAATAAAAACCATGAAGAAAAGCCTTGGCTACAAGAGATTTAGAGCCGGCGTGATGACCACAATCTCCTTCATGGATCTCGCGCAGAATCTCACAGCCTTCTTCAGGAGAAACACAACGCTGAAACACCCCGGTAACACTGCAATGGTGCAGCTCTCCATTGACAATTGTCATTGACTTGGACCGCCGGGTTATTTGCCTGGCCAAGGTTTCATCCTCAGGTAACTCGCCCCGGGTCATATATGCCAAATATGGAACTGTCCAATCAGGAATAACATGAAGAGCCGCCACCAACTGAGCTTCCGGATCAGGAATAGCCAAATCCTCCTCTGTAGGTAACTTGACCGACGGGTTATGCAAAATGTCAAGAAAGACATTAGGTGGCACCGGTTTACATTGAGAACCCAACCAGCTTAAGGCATCAGCCGCTTCATTTTTCCTCCGATCAACATGCTCAACTTGATAACCCTTGAAGTGACCAGCAATAACATCCACCTCTCGTCGATAAGCCGCCATGAGGGGATCCTTAGAATCCCAAGTACCAGAGACTTGTTGAGCCACCAAATCTGAGTCACCAAAGCACCTTACCCGGCTTAAGTACATCTCCTTAGCCATCCGAAGATCATGGAGCAAGGCCTCATATTCAGCTGCATTGTTAGTACAAGGGAACATCAAACGAAGAACATAACAAAATTTATCACCTCGAGGGGAAGCAAGCACAACTCCAGGCCCCGAGCCCTCTAATTGCCTGGACCCATCAAAGTGAATAGTCCAATACATGTTATCTAGTTTTTCCTCAGGCATCTGCAGCTCTGTCCAGTCATTGATGAAATCCACCAGTGCTTGAGACTTGATGGCCGTGCGAGGCATATACTTCAAACCATGAGGCCCAAGTTCAATGGCCCATTTGGCAACCCGGCCTGTTGCTTCCCTGTTTTGTATGATATCTCCTAAAGGAGCAGAGCTAACCACAGTAATGGGGTGACCCTGAAAATATTGCTTGAGCTTCCGGCTTGCCATGAAAACCCCATATACGAGTTTCTGCCAATGTGGGTATCTCTGTTTGGACTCAATAAGCACTTTGCTGATATAATAAACCGGCCGTGGGGGCGGTTTACCTTTACGACGCTGGCCATTATTCTGTGTGTTGGTGTTAGCCACAAAGTCCAAACTATTATCAGCTTTGCGCTTACCATTGCCTCCCTGATTCACCGGATTATGCTGCTGTCCTCTGGTGCTGCTGCTCTTCTTTCCCTTTCCCGGCTTGTCATCATCAGACTCGGGGTCCTTGGTACCATCAGAGTCAGCGTACTTAACCAGAGCCGCCATCAGCTCTCCCATGTCATTGCAGTGGCACTTGAGCCGACCCAACTTCTGCTTAAGAGGCGTAAACCGGCAATTCTTCTCCAACATTATGACCGCTGAACCGACATTGATGCGATCCGATGAATGTAAGATGGTCGAAACCCGGCGCACCCAATGGGTTGTGAACTCACCCTCTTCTTGGACACAGGCATCCAGATCCACAATTGACATAGGCTGCTTGCATGTATCTTTGAAATTCTGGATAAACCGGGCCTTTAACTCGGCCCATGACCCAATGGAGTTGGCAGGGAGCCCCTTCAACCAAGTGCGAGCCGTTCCATCCAACATCAGAGGGAAATATTTAGCACATGCCGCATCGCTAACATCTAGCAATTCCATGGCCATCTCATAACTCTCGATCCATGCTTCAGGAGGTAAATCGGCTGTATAGTTAGGCACCTTGCGAGGACCCTTAAAATCCTTGGGCAGGCGCTCATTACGTATGGCCGGCACTAAACATGGCACGCCCAAATTCCTAAGGGTTACACCTGGCTCCACTGAAGTTGTCGGACGAACCGGAGAAGGTTGACGGGCCGCATATTGCGCCGCCAGCTCGGCCTCTCGACGTGCTCTACCTTGATCCACCATGTTCTGAGCATCAGCACCACCGCCCGCCAGGTTATGTCCACGAGGCAGGTTATGGTTCCGCCCACTACTTGACACAGCTGGTTCATCAATATGCCTACTGTAACTCCAGCTTGGGCGAGGGGTGGAATGAATCCGGCTTCGACTGTAAGAATAAGCCTGCTGCTGAACCAATGCTGTCTGAAGGAGCTCTCTAGCCCTCCGCATCTCAACCGCCGTTGGAGACTCACCTTCAACCATGATAGCCGCCAATTGTGACGCCGCAGCGATCATGTTATCCAAAGGGTTAGAGTATTGACCCGGTGGAGTTGTCATGTGTTGCGGCGGGATATTGTTCTGACGAGGCGGATCCGTGGTGCGCGGCTGAACCGGCGCTCCCATCCCAGGTGCTTCAACCCGGTCCGCCACTGGCGGGTTACTGGTTCCTGCTCCTGGCTTGTTAAAGAGGTTCCTCGCCTCGTAAACCGGTGGCAGGCGAGACTGATGCCTCCTCCTCATGACTTCGTTTGAAGCATTCTGATCTAGCATGAGCCGGTAAGACTCCGACTGAATCCGCAGCGCCCGAGCATCCAACGTAACCCGCTCCACAGCCATCCTGGCATCTTCAGCTGCCAGGTCTTCCTTAGCTTGAGCTATCTGATCTCGCAATTTCACGACTTCTGCGTTATGCTGATCTTGATTATCCGGGTTAACCTCCGTTGTCAGCAGTGTTGCCAAGGCGTCTAGTAAACCGGACAAGACTTGAGCCGGCGGGCGCGCAGGGCCTCCTGCCCCAGCTACCGTCGCCGCTGCTAACCCGAAAATCAATGCCGCTGCAGTTGAAGAGTGCTACACTGGCTGCGTACCGGCCTTGAAGATTGCAACCCGGTTCGGCGGCTCGTAGGGGTCCGGAATACTATCGCCATCGGAATAGCCCCCAAGCCGACCGTCTTGTAGTCGGTACAATGACTCGGTTTCACCGGTGGATGACTCGCCATCAGAATAGACAACTGTCTCACCGTCAGATACCGATTTATCCTCAGATTCCGCACCATTGATGAATCCCACGAAGGCACGACTCATGGCGGGCTGAACTCGGGCGGGTTTTGCACGCTGAGCCGTCTCGATGATGTCGGTGCAGGTGTCCGGCTCAGGGCCCGGTTTGCCAATCTTGGCAATGAAGACGAGAATTCCACCGAAGGGGACCCGGTACCCGTACTCAATTGAGCCGGCCTCGGGGCCCCAGCCTTCGTCGTCGATGTAGAGCTTGCCGCGATGACTCTTGGTCATCCGGCCCACAGCGTATCCCTTGATCCCTTCGAAGTTGCCCTTCAAGAACTCGAAACCACCGTGCGCTAGCCCCACGGTGGGTGCCAACTGTCGTTGAATAGTCACGGCAGATGTCCTAGTGTGAGGACTTAGTCGTGGAGCCATTGCAATGAGGCTAGTTTAAAGGGGTTAATCAGGATAAAGGACACGGGGAGTTTATACTGGTTCGGCCCCTTGCGGTGAAGGTGAAGGCCTAATCCAGTTTGAGGTGGTATTGCTAGGGTTTCGATGACCAGGGAGCGAATACGCTTAACCTGGCTCTCGATCTGTTGTTTCTTGTCCCTAAACCGCCACTGGGTCGTCCCTTTATATACACAGGTTGACGCCCGGCGGTTCACAGAATCCCGGCCAGCTCATAAACGTGTCCGGCTCGGTATCCACTCTTTCCTATCTTACAATACAAGTCATATACTTACGGCGGTTTACATCTATGGGCCCTAACTCGCCTTTGGGCTTTGGGCCTTCTTATTAAGTCTCTTTCGTAAGTCGCCATCTTCTATGTCTTCATGGGCTTCAATACAGGTAAATCACTATGAGCATAACCAGGCCCCTCCTGGGCGGTTTATACTCAATAGTTATATCCCCAACAGGCCCCGACATTTTTAGCTTTAGATAAGCGTAATGCAGGATGGTGTTGAATCGAGCGAAAGTAGTACGCCCGAGCAGTGCATGATAGCCACTGCGAAAGGGAATGATGTCGAAGATCAAATCCTCACTTCGGAAGTTTTCAGGCGAGCTGAAGACCTCTTCAATGGTTAAAGTCCTGGAGCATTGTGCCTCAGCGCTTGGTATGATACCCTTAAAGGTGGTATTGCCGGGTTTAATCCTTGACAGATCTATGCCCATCTACCTGACCATCTCAGCGTAGATCAGGTTGAGGCTACTGCCTCCGTCCATAAGGACCCATGTGAGGTGAAAACTATCCACTATGGGATCGAGGACTAGGGCCGCATTTCCCCCATGACAGGTACTGGTCGGGTGGTTGCTACTTGTGAGCTGCGTTGGGATTTCCTCAAAGAGGAGAGGATGATGCAGTACAATAGATATAAGTATTTTGCTCAGTTAAGAACCAAGGTTATCAATCCGGTAGGAGAACCATGCAACACCTCGTTAGCAGTACCTACACAAAAAATAACAAATACTTGCACCCAACGCGAACAAGGGGTTATCAATCCCTCGATGGTTAATTGCAAGGATCAAATCTCGTAGTGATAGATAGATGGAACAAAAACACAAATTAAAATAAAGTAAATAAAATTGCAGAAAGGTATTTTTGGATTTTAATATATGATAAAAATAGACCTGGGGGCCATAGTTTTCACTAGAGGCTTCTCTCTTGAAGATAGCATACGGTGGGTAAACAAATTACTGTTGGGCAATTGATAGAAAAGCGAATAATCATGATGATATCTAAGGTAATGATCATGTATATAGGCATCACGTCCGAGACAAGTAGACCGACTCCTGCCTGCATCTATTATTATTACTCCACACATCGATCGCTATCCAGCACGCATCTAGAGTATTAAGTTCATAAAGAACGGAGTAACGCCTTAAGCAAGATGACATGATGTAGAGAAAGTAAACTCAATCATATGAATAAACCCCATCATTTTATCCTTAATGGCAACAATACAAATACGTGTCTTGTCCCCTTCTGTCACTCGGATATAGATCACCGCAAGATTGAACCCATCAAAAAGCACCTCTCCCATTGCAAGAAAAATCAATCTAGTTATCCAAACCGAATCAATAGATCAGAGAGAAATACAAAGCTATAATAATGATGCATAAAAGAGTTCAGAGAAGACTCAAATAATATTCATAGCTAATCTGATCATAAACTCGCAATTCATCGGATCCCAACAAACACACGCAAAAAAAGGATTACATCGAATAGATCTCCAAGAACATCAAGCAGAACATTGTATTGAAGATCAAAGAGAGAAAAGAAGCCATCAAGCTACTAGCTATGGACCTGTAGGTCTATGGTAAAGTACTCACATATCATCGAAAGGGCATCAAGGTTGATGTAGAGCCCCTCCATGGTCGATTCCCCCTCCGCCAGAGTGCCGAGGAAGGCCTCCAGATGGGATCTCACGAGAACAGAAACTTGCGGCGGCGGAAAAAGTATTTTGGGTGGCTCTCTGATGTCAGGGGAATATTTGAGAATTTATAGAGGCGGAATTAGGTCAAGAGGTGCCACGAGGGTCCCACAAGCCTGGGGGGCGCCCCCCTAGGGCGCGCCTCCCGAGCTTGTCGCTCCCTCATGGCTCGTCAGGTCTTCTCCTGAACCTTCTAGGGTCTCTTTTGGTCCCAAAAAAATTAATCCAAAGTTTTTTCTCCGTTTGGACTCTGTTTGATATTGATTTCCTGAAAAGCCAAAAATAACAACTGGCACTGGGCACTAGGTTAATAGGTTAGTCCCAAAAAATGATATATAATGGCATATAATTGCATATAAAACATCCAAGATTGATACTATAATAGCATGGAACAATCAAAAGTTATAGATATGTTGGAGACGTATCAGTGGTCTCATCGGTCGAATGTGATCGGGCAAGTCGACCATGGGTTGTACTTCAGCGCTATGGGCTCCAAAGTGTAGACATCGCATAGCACTCACTTTCTCTTCTTTTTAGGGATGTGGGTAACATAAATCATGTTCACCTCTTTTACTTTGGAAGGAAACTGTTTTTGGCCTTCATTACTTGGCCTGTGGGGTTCATCCTCATCGTCACTATGAGGATGACTCTTGCCTGGGTTCTCGGCTGCAATCTTGCCGACTTGCTTTATGACCCAGTAGTTCCGGTCTGAGCGATTAGCAGGTTTATCCGAAGTGCCGTGAATTTGGCAAGGCTTATCAAGGATCTTGTCCAACGTAGATGGGCCGTCTCTGTTCCCTTTAAAGGGCTTCTTCTCTGGACATTGCGTTGATTGCTGAATCCAGCATTCGCAGTGGCACGACGTTGCTATTGTTGCCTTTATGGCGATGCTTATTGTTTTATTGCGTTGAGGCTTCCCATTCTCATCACATACTTCTGAGGTGCCGGGGTCTCCGTTGTTGCTACTACTACGGGCCAACGAGTTGTCCTCTCCTGCGCATAACCGAGTCATGAGAGAGGTAAGGGCCGCCATGGTCTTCGGCTTATCCTATCCGAGCTATCGCGCAAGCCATTCATCATGAATCTTGTGCCCAGGACAGTCTACAATTTGGTTCTTTTTGGTCAAAACCAATTCCAAAACTTCCTAGCAGATTCGCCAGGCTGTTGGATGATGTGGCTAAGGTCATCGACATCCACAGGCCGAACATAGGTGCCCTGGAAGTTAGCTTGGAAGGCATCTTCGAGTTCCTCCCAGCTTCCGATAGAGTTCTTGGGCAGGCTATTGAGCGAATGCCTCGCTGGTCCTTTAAGCTTTAGTGGTAGGTATTTGAAGGCATGGAGGTCATCTCCTCGGGCCATATGCAGATGTGGAGAAGGAAGTCTTCAATCCACACAGCTGGGTCAGTCGTTCCATCGTACTGTTCGATATTGACGGGTTTAAACCCCTCTAGGAATTGGTGTTGCATGACCTTGTCTATAAAGCACATCGGGTGTGCAGCTCCTCTGACCCGAGCTACGGCTTGGCGGACATCCGTTGCTGTCCGAGCATAAGTATTATCCCGAGCCCTGTCATGCTTATCGAGCCACGCCTGATATCCGGCCTGTCCAGCAGGTGCTTGATCCCAGGATCTATATATGGATCATAGTGGGGCAGGCTGAGCGGTCATTTTTCCCAGTAAATCGCACGACAGAGCAGACGGGATTGGATCTTTGCCTTCACAACGAGGAATTATAGGGGCTCTCCAAGTCCTCCCGCTAGCCTATCCCGCCCCGAGGAGGGCGGTCGAGCTAATCAGCTCGATCATGCGTATATAGCAGATTGTCGTCAACTTCGTCATTGAAATCCAGAAGCAAACGCCGTCGTGGATAGGATTTTGGTTGGTCCGCGACTCTTTGCTTGAGGTCTTGCTTGGCAGCGAGGACCTCCATCCACTTATCATTAAGCATGCCCGGATCGGCTTTAAGCCTCTCATGCCCTCTTTTGATATTTTGGGCGGTACTAATGAGCCACCGTCTAAAGGTTTCAAGAGCGAGGAAGAAGTCCTCATGGTCGTCAAATTCGTCGGGTCCGAGACTCATGTCCTCTTTTGATTCTGGCATGTAGTTACTGTCGTCGGGATAATCATGGTCTTCCATCCTAGCGGCACCATCGATCTGACCAGACGTGACCTTGTCACCATTGCCCTGGTCCTCGGCACCGTCCGGGGTGGCGTTGTTGCCAAACATGCCATTATCAGTGTTTTTGTTGTTGGCGTTTCCCTTCCAGGTATGTTTGGAGTGCTTTCAGCATTTGGGGGGATCCTTTTTCTCCTCCTCCTTGTCGTCCTTGGGGGTATCCACCATGTAGATGTTGTAGGTGGAGGTTGTCGTCTAGTTGCCGGTGTTGGACTGTGCGGCGCCAGCCAGATTGCCGACATCTTCATCCATGTCGGTTGCCTCCTCGGAGGCGTAGTCTAGTACATCGGTTAAATCTTCGACCGTAGCGACTAGGTGGGCAGTGGGAGGGATGTAAATTTCCCTATCATCGGCTTTACATCGTCATAGACCGAAGTCTAACTACCTGGAATCCCAAGGCTCTAGATTCGGTCTAGCATCTCGTTTAAAAGCGAGAGGTGTGCTGGGCCCATCTCTTGACAGTAGGAGGGGCTAACTTGCACTATGCTTGACGAAGCGTGTGACGCGACTTTGGAGCATGGATCCGCCAGGTCAAGGGCTTGGTCTGATTCAGCAAAAATTGTATGTGAACTCGAGGTTGGTTCCGAGGTGAGACTTGATCCGAGGTTCGGATATGAGGTCAGGTCCGAGGTTAAAGCCACGGCCTCTATGGGGTTCTCTAGCCGATCTGGAGCCCAGCCAGAGAGGGTGAGATCGCCACAGGAGTCAGCAGTATACTCCAGACTACCAAATCTAATGATCTGATCTAGGGCGAAGCTTTCAACATGGCCGAGGCATCCGGTCGAATTAGTGTGAAGGACGATGCTGCCGAACGCGAACAATTGGCCGGGGACGAAGACATCACCGCAGCCGATGTCGCTATTGATCTGAAGATGAGCCATTGATCCTTTTTGACCACACAGTGAGACCTATATGGGCCACCAATGTCGGTGCTAAAACTGGCGGATCTCGGGTAGGGGGTCCCGGGCTGTATGTCTAGGAACAATGGTAACATGGGACGAAGGGAGACGATATTCACCCAGGTTCGGGCCCTGTCGAAGAGGTAAAACCCTACGTTCTACTTTGATTGTATTGATGTGATGGAGTACTGTCGGGGCGCATGTGCAGAACACATGCGTGACACCGTGAATGGGAGACGTCCTTCGGCTAGTTCGGAATCGGGCCACGAAGGCATAGATCTACACTACCAAATCAAGCACAATTGACACGGTGGTTTATCCAGGTTCATGCCGCATTGTGCGTAATACCCTATTCCTGGTTTGTGTGTGTTTGATGGTTGGATTAGAGCTACAAAACCTTCTTGGGAACGGGTAGGACAGTGTATCCCTACTAGTGTTTGACCAAGTGTCTAACCTCTAGCTATTTTCCCTTGGGATAAAAGCCCTCTTTTCTTCTCTCTCCTCTCTTCTTCCTTTTTCTCTCCTTCCTTTTCCCTCTGGCCCGGTCCTCCTTTTATACTTCAAGGAGTACCACAGATGGCTTCGAGGCTAAGGAAAGAGATCTTCATCCGACCAGGTAGGTGTATGCATTAAATGCGTGATGAGGTGTCATCGCCTTCTGTCGTCCGGGAACGGACCCCTGTCTTGTCAAAACCGACTTAGGTGCCACCTGCTCGAGGCATGACACGGCTCGGCACAGGTGTGCACCATGCGGTGGCGTGGGTGAGTGAATCACCCGCTGCGTCTTGTGCACCGCCTAGCACGCCTGCCCATCGACCGTGTGGCGCAAGAGCCTTGCGAGCCCAAAACCACTGCGCCACGCGTAGGTGAGGAGGTAGCTTGTCGTCGAAGGCTAGCTGAGTGTGTGATGTCTGCTAGAACTACGTCAGTTTTTCCCCAGAGAGGGAGGGATGATGCAGCACAGCGACGGTAGGTATTTCCCTCAGTGATGAGACCAAGGTTATCGAACCAGTAGGAGAACCACGCAACACCACGTAAACAGCTCCTGCACACAAAGAACAAATACTTGCAACCCGACGTGTAAAAGGGGTTGTCAATCCCTTTCGGGTAACAAGATAGATAAAATTGTAGTAGATTGGAAGATGCAAATAGAAGCAAATAAAATTCAGCGAGGTATTTTTGGGTTTTTGGATTAATAGATCTGAAAATCAAAGATGCAAATAAATAAAAGAGCGAATAGCAAAATAGATCTTGAAGGCAAATATATTAAAGAAGAGACCCGGGGGCCGTAGTTTTCACTAGTGGCTTCTCTCGAGAAAAATAGCAAACGGTGGAAACAAATTACTGTTTGGGCAATTGATAGAACTTCAAATACTCATGACGATATCCAGGCAATGATCATTATATAGGCATCACGTCCAAGATTAGTAGACCGACTCCTGCCTGCATCTACTACTATTACTCCACACATTGACCGCTATCCAGCATGCATCTAGTGTATTAAGTTCATGGAGAAACGGAGTAATGCAACAAGAACGATGACATGATGTAGACAATATCTATTTATGTAGAAATAGACCCCATCTTGTTATCCTTAATGGCAACTATACATACGTGTCGTTTCCCTTTCTGTCACTGGGATCAAGCATCGTAAGATCGAACCCATCACAAAACACCTCTTCCCATTGCAAGATAAATAGATCAAGTTAGCCAAACAAAACCCAAATATCGGAGAAGAAATACGAGGCTATAAGCAATCATGCATATAAGAGATCAAAGAAAACTCAAATAACTTTCATGGATAAAAAGATAGATCTGATCATAAACTCAAAGTTCATCGGATCCCAACAAACACACCGCAAAAAGAGTTACATCATATGGATCTCCAAGAGACCATTGTATTGAGAATCAAATGAGAGAGAGAAAGCCATCTAGCTACTAACTATGGACCTGAAGGTCTACAATGAACTACTCACGCATCATCAGAGAGGCACCAATGAGGATGATGAACCCCTCCTGACGGTGTTTAGATTGGATCTGGTGGTTCTGGAACTTGCGGCGGCTGGAATTGATTTTCGTCGACTCCCCTAGGGTTTCTGGAATATTGTGGTATTTATAGAGCAAAGAGGCGGTGCGGGAGGTCTCCGAGGTGGGCACAACCCACCAGGGCGTGCCTGGGGGCCCAGGCGCACCCTGGTGTCTTGTGCTCACCTCGGGCTCCCTCTTCGGTACTTCTTTGGCCCACTGGATGTCTTCTGGTCGAAAAAAATCTCCAAAAAGTTTCGCTGCGTTTGGACTCCATTTGGTATTGATTTCCTGCGAAGTAAAAAACAAGCAGAAAACAACAACTGGCACTGGGCACTATGTCAATAGGTTAGTCCCAAAAAATGATATAAAGTTGATATAAAATGATTGTAAAACATCCAAAAATGATAATATAACAGCATGGAACAATCAAAAATTATAGATACGTTAGAGACGTATCAGTGTGCACCAGCTATGGGCAACCATTGTCGGGTGGAGTCATTCCCGGGTCTTGGCCATCCGTCGTTGCCGGACGTCTGGATTGGATACTTGTTGAACTGGCGAGCACCAGGGGTGGAAGCAAACCTCATGTACAAAGATTTGCATGCCACCATGGAGCCCATGGCTTGTTTGATGGATCTTCTTATTGATATTCTTCTTCACAAAGATCTGCATACCACCACTGGGAAGATGATGGCACGCAGTTCTTCTCTCTTCTTGAGCTTGACTCGCAGCGACCGTGAGGTGCACAGTGGGTGCGTGACGCATCTTGTCATGACACCGACAAGTATAGAGTACAAGATGATCTACCTCAAGATCGTATGATTGTGTTCTAAACCTTAAGGCTGGTAATCGTGCCTCTACAGACTAAACTCCTTGGCTTATATATGCACCCGGGGTACCTAGGTTACACATATGGGCGGTTGCCAATATGACAACTATAGAGCAGTCCTTGAAGTACAAACAAAGTCATCAAAGGCTTCCATCTTGATCACGTCGAGGTTCACAGCTCCAGTAGTCCTTCCTTTTAGTGATCTGTGGGCCATAAGCCCGGCCCATGGTCTGCGGGCCGTACAGGTAAGTACGCCTAGTCCAGGACACCGTCAACACACAATCTAAGATCATATTTGGTCCCAACACAAATACATGGTTGTAAGCATTAAGACCTCATACCCGTACCTCTTTTTATTATAAGTGTTTAAACACAATTAGCTTGATTGATCCGGTTAAAAGCTGGAATTATTTATTTGACAGAAGCTTGCCAGAGACCATCGCTTCAAGGGAACCTTCCTCTCGTGGGAAATAGGTGTGGGGTACTTCCTGTTTCATTACCAGATCACACAAAAAGGAAGTATCATCCATCCAGCTGGTATCCATGCTGCGTTAATGTCGGTTCAAAGTGGATGTGACTGGACGAGACAATGGGACGCCTTCCTACCACATTCGAGCGGGTTGACATCCGTTAGCCTGCTCGACATTCATGCCGGCATGGCAAATGAGAAGCCAACTCCGGTCGAACACATTCAAGCCGCTGCCCCGCCTGCCTGTGCGCCTGCTACTATTTAAAGATCATTGACCATGGGATAGACCCTACCACCACCGAGCCACATTCCCTCCTTCCGAGCCATCGGTGCACCATTCATTCCCTTCCTCCTTCTTCGACTGTCATGAGCAATGGACAGGAACCATCGTGGGTGGTCGAAGAGCCTGGCGCCACCACAAAATTGCGCCCGAGGTGCACAATTGCGAAGCCCAACATGTGGCCCGTGTTACGATAGGACAAACTCCTAGCTCTTCGGAGGAGAGTTTAGAGGACTAGGACGCAACAATGGAGGAGGCGAAGCAGGACGGTCGGTGGCTGATACGTCTCCAACGTATCTATAATTTTTGATTGTTCCATGCTGTTATATTATCATTCTTGGATGTTTTACAATCATTTTATAGCAACTTTATATCATTTTTTGGGACTAACCTATTGACATAGTGCCCAGTGCCAGTTGCTGTTTTTTGCTTGTTTTTTACTTCGCAGAAAATCAATACCAAATGGAGTCCAAACGCAGCGAAACTTTTTGGAGATTTTTTCTGGACCAGAATACACAAGTTGGGCCAAGGAAGTACCAGAGGGGGGCTCCGAGGGGAGCACAACCCACCTGGGCACGCCTGGGGGCCCAGGCGCGCCCTGGTGGGTTGTGCCCACCTCGGCCGCCTCCCGCACCGCCTCTTTGCTCTATAAATACCCCGAAAATCCAAAAACCCTAGGGGAGTTGATGAAACACAATTCTAGCCGCCGCACGTTCAAGAAACCACAGATCCAATCAAGACACCATCACAGAGGGGTTCATCATCCTCATTGGTGCCTCTCCGATGATGCGTGAGTAGTTCATTGTAGACCTACGGGTCCGTAGTTAGTAGCTAGATGGCTTCCTCTCTCTCTTTTGATTCTCAATACAATGGTCTCTTGGAGATCTATTTGATGTAACTCTTTTTGTGGTGTGTTTGTTGGGATCCGATGAACTTTGAGTTTATGATCAGATCTATTTTATCCATGAAAGTTATTTGAGTTTTGATCTCTTATATGCATGATTACTTATACCCTCGTATTTCTTCTTCGAAACTTTGGTTTAGTTAGGCGGACTAGATCGATTTTTCTTGCCATGGGAAGAGGTGCTTTGTGATGGGTTCGATCTTACGGTGCTCAATCCCAGTGACAGAAGGGGACATGACACGTATGTATCGTTGCTATTAAGGATAACAAGATGGGGTCTATTCCTACATGAATAGATCTTGTCTACATCATGTCATCTTTCTTATTGCATTACTCAGTTTCTCCATGAACTTAATATACTAGATGCATGCTGGATAGCGGTCGATGTGTGGAGTAATAGTAGTAGATGCAGGCAGGAGTCGGTCTACTAATCTTGGATGTGATGCCTATATAATGATCATTGCCTAGATATCGTCATAATTATTTGAAGTTCTATCAATTGCCCAACAATAATTTGTTTACCCACCGTATGCTATTTTTCTCGAGAGAAGCCACTAGTGAAATCTACGGCCCCCGGGTCTATTCTTTATCATATTTGCCTTTGAGATCTATTTTTATTCGCTTTTATTTTCAGATCTATTAATCCAAAAACCCAAAAATACCTTGCTGCACTTTTTTGTTATTTATTTTATTTCGCGTTTCCGCGAGATCTATTTATCCAATCTACTACAATTTTATCTATCTTTTTACCCGGGAGGGATTGACAACCCCTCTTACACGTTGGGTTGCAAGTATTTGTTCTTTGTGTGCAGGTACGGTGTACATAGTGTTGCGTGGTTCTCCTACTGGTTCGATAACCTTGGTCTCATCACTGAGGGAAATACCTACCGTAGCTGTGCTGCATCATCCCTTCCTCTTTGGGGAAATACCGACGTAGTTCAAGCCGCATCAAAAGGAATTTCTAGCGCCATTGCCGGGGAGACATCATCAACATCTATCAGGTTCCTAATCACAAATCTCATCTCCTTGCAATTTACATTATTTGCCATTTGCCTCTCGTTTTCATCTCCCCCACTTCACAAAAATTTGCCGTTTTATTCGCCCTCTTATTCGTTCGCTGTTTTCTCGATAGATCTGTTTTTGTGTGCAATCTTGTTTGCGTAGTCACGATGACTCAAGAGAACACCAAGTTGTGTGACTTTTCTAATACCAACAATAATGATTTTATTAGCACTCCGATTGCTCCTCTCGCCACTAATGCGGAATCTTGTGATATTAATGCCGCTTTGTTGAATCTTGTTATGAAAGATCATGTGACGCCCCGGCTCAATCGTGCACTAATCATACACGCAAATGCACACGATCAAGCCTAAGGACTCACGGTAAGATATCACAACACAACTCTAAAACATAATAAAGTCATACAAGCTTTATATTACAAGCCAGGGGCCTCGAGGGCTCGAATACATAAGCTCGCATACAAGCGTCAGCGGAGGCATCAGATATCTGAGTATAGATATAAAAGAAAACGCAGATAGGCCCTTAAAAGGTGGGGCAAAAGAAAACACTACGATTGAAAGGCGCAGGCCTCCTGCCTGGGACCCTCCGATCCTACTCCTGGTCGTCGGCAAGCTCGTAGTAGTATCCACTCTCGAGATGGTAGTAGTAGCGATCGTCGGCGGGGGCAGCTGTCTCAGGGGCTCCACCATCTGGTTGCATCAAAAGGATATGGGGGAAAAAGAAAGCAAAGCAACCGTGAGTACTCATCCGAAGTACTCAGCAAGCAAGGATCTACACTACATATGCAACATTATCAAAGAGAGGCTGTATATCTGGACTGGGCTACAGAAATGCCAGAATAGAGGGAAGGCCTAGTCCTATCGAAGACTAGCATCTTCAGTGGTCTTGCAGCATTAGAAGAGTGTAGATTAGTACATCATAAAGTAGTAGTATCATTAAGTCTCAACCTCACCCAGAGATCCTTTCTCGACTCCCTGCGAGAAAGCAATCCCAGAGCCATACATTCATCAACCTCGTCCAGAGATCCCTTCTCGACTCCCTGCGAGAAGAAATCCCATAGCCATAGTATCCAATTCTAGTTGTATCGATCGGGATACAACTCCGAGTGTCCGTTACCGAGGATCCGGCTATGCATAGATTAGTTCTTCCCTGCAGGGGTGCACCAACTTACCCACCATGCTCGCTTAACTCCGGCCAGACACACTTTTTGGGTCATGCCCGGCCTCGGTCAAACGACACACCGCAGCCCTACCTAGAGCTCAGCAGAGAGGTCCCCGCCGGTCTACATCCTAAGCGCTCAGGGGTCTTGGGCCATCACCCTGTGCACTCCGTGTCGTTGCGAGCTGGGTGGATACCAGCGCCAACGGCACGATCTGACCCGGCCACAATGCTGAACTGGACATCTGACAGAACTTTCGGCTGATGCCACGATGCAGAGTACCCATATTTATTCCCGCGTGATGGTTAGTGCTATCGGGCCAAAGGCCCACTCGAATAAAATATCCAAATCATTAGTACCTTGGGGGTGCGGTAATGAGTAAAGACTCACGATCGATGTGACCCCGTCGCCCCGTCTCGAGGACTTGCGGCAAGGGCCAAGAATGCCCGGCCACGCCTCGTATTCATCACTCGAGCACCATCCAGGTCAACCCATCTCCATATCTCTCGCGGGTACCCCTCAGGGTCGACCCGCCTTTCCAAGTAACAATTGTAAGGTCCAAGTATCCGTGTGCCCATAACATCAGGGGAATCCGAGGTATCACCCTCGTTGGATTCCTACTCGATGTATCTGTCAAGGTGAACTCAGAGGAATCACCCTCGATGGGTTCACACTTGAGGTGGTGCACGACAGCGTCGTTATCGGAAACGATGAAGGAGGAATCATCCTCGGTAACCACAGCCGATGAACTAACCTACCAGATTAACATCAGAAGTGCTGACGAGGTATCACCCTCGGCGCTCGATAGTAACCCAGTAGTGTCGTACAACTAAAGGGGATGAAGTGCGGTGCCAGGGCCTGGTCTTCGATCCCGTTAACCGGGTCTTCTGATAATCCAACGGGGCAGTCGGGACAAGTGGGGTCACTGATAGGTCTCTACCCAGCCTATACTAGACAGTTTAGGATAAGCAGGTAAGGTTTCAATAGCAGGTTACAATAAACAGGCTATGCATCAGGATAGGTAAAGCAGTAGCAGCAGCAATTCTAATGCAAGCATGAGAGAGAAAGAATAGGCGATATCGATATGCTCAAGGAGGGGGTGCTTGCTTGGTTGCTCGGCGGCAAAGGCAAGGTCGTCAACGGTGTCGTCGGGCTCCTGAGCTGCGTCGGTCTCGGGAACTGCGTCGGTGTCGGGGTCTACCAAGAGAGAAGAGGGGGAGGAAACAAATAAATACACAGCAAACTTATGCAACACAGAATACAACAAGGCAATACGTGGTGCCAGGGGTGATCTAACGCAGGGATAGGTGATACCGGCGAAGGGGGAAAACATCCGGGAAAGTATCCCCGGTGTTTGGCATTTTCGGACAAACGAACCGAAGGGGAATTGTTGCATGTTCGCTATGCTAGGGACGTGTGGTGGACGAACGGACTGCGTATTCGGATTCGTCCCGTCGTTCTGAGCAACTTTCATGTACAAAGTATTTTCATCTGAGCAACGGTTTAATTTATAATTAATTCTGAAGTTTTATTAACCGTCTTTAATTATTTTAATACAGAAATTGTTTACTGCATCAGCAATGATGTCATGTTGACGTCAGCAGTCAACTTGACAGTTGACTGGTCAACTGACCAGTGGGTTCCACTGTCATAGACTAGTCTGACCTAATTATCACATTAGCTACTAACTAGCTAATTAGGTTAACTAATTTAATTAGTTTTAAACTAACAGAGTTAATTAATTAATAAATTAATATTTATTTATTTATTTTTATTATCTATTTCTATTACATTTTTCTTTTTAACTAAACGTTCTGTGGGGGGGTGGGGCCCCTCTGTCAGTGGCCCGGGCGGACGTGCCCGCAGCCGTGCCCATTCGGGCGCCGGACACGTCCGGGCACAGCGCGCACGCGGGCAAAACCGCAGCGGCAGAGGGAGGCGGCACAGGCGAGCGGCGGAGCGGGTCAGCGGGTGGACGGCGGCGGCAGCATAGCAGCAGCGGGCGATGGCTGCAGCGAGCAGTGGGGGTAGGGGCGCGGGGCAGCGGCAGCAGGCGCGAGGGGGAAGCAGAGAAGCAGCTGGGGCGAAGGCGGCCATGGGCGTGCGGGCGGGCACGCATCGGGTGCGGTCGTGTCGCGCGGTGCGCGCGGCGACCGCGGGCGGAGTGCAGGACGGCACGGGGTGGCGGTGATGGGCGCGAGGAGGGTGTAGCGGGGGCGCGACAGAGGCGTGGCCAGGTGCACGGGTGGCTCGGCATAGGCGAGCACGACGCGGGCGGGCGGCAGCGAGGCGGGGCACGGCGATGGATGACGCGGCGGCGCGGAGCGGCCGCGGGGTGGAGAGGCGAGCGTGGGCGTGCGGCGTCGCGCGCGAGGCGACTGGACAGGAGCCGAGAGGGGAGGGGAGTGCTCACAGCCGTTGCCGTGTAGGTGGTCGGCGAGGCTCGAGGAGGCGTGCTGGGGAGGAGGACGAGGAGGCGACGTCGGCGACGGGTGGTGCTCTGACGACGGCGCGAGACGGCGACGGTGCGCGGTCGGGGCGACTGCGCCCAGATCGGGGGAAGAGAGGAGAGCGAGGGGGGGGGGGGGGGGATCGGCTCCAGGGTTAGGGTTTGCCCCGGGTGGGGTTGTAGGGGTAGAGGTGGGCCGGGGAAGGGAGGTGGGCCGGCCTGGTGGGCCGCCGGCTGGCTGGCCAGCTGGGCCTGATGGCCTAGTGGGGAGGGGGGGTTTCTTTCCCTTTTATTTTTGTTTTAACTTTTGTTTATTTTTCTTTTACTTATTTTCTGTTTTATTCATTTTCTATTCTATTTCTTGTTTATTTTAGTTTTGCAAAATATCTAAGTAGCACCTAAACTAGTGCTGCTAAATATGCTGCTGCCATAAAAAGTTTTACCCTTAATTAAAATAGTTTGATAATTTATAATATTAGAAAAGGCATTTAATTAATTGTTAATGCCACTGTTTTATTTATTTTATTGTATTTATACCTTTTATAACAATGTGGTTTCAACACCATAATTACCTATGCATTATTTGACACAACCCGAACATTTCAATTTTAATTTTGAAAACTTTTATGTTTGACTTGATTTTAACTTTAAGTTTAAATTTGAATTTGAATCGGTTTTGAGTCAACGTGAGATTACCAACAGTAATCGTGGTGATGTGGCTTCATTAGCAGGGGATTACTGTAGCTAACCACTGGGGGTGTTACAGATCAGTTTTCTGGTACTCCTAATGAGGATGCCACGTCCCATCTTAACACATTCGTAGAATTATGCAATATGCAAAATAAAAAAGATGTGGACAATGATATTGTCAAGTTGAAATTATTCCCGTTTTCTTTGCGAGATCATGCAAAAATTTGGTTTTCTTCTTTGCCTCGCAATAGTATCGATTCTTGGGATAAGTGCAAAGATGCTTTTATTACTAAGTATTTTTCGCCCGCGAAAATTATTTCCCTTAGGACACAAATCTTGAATTTTAAGCAACTTGAGCATGAACATGTTGCACAATCTTGGGAAAGAATGAAATTGATGCTAAGAAATTGTCCTACTCATGGTTTAAATCTTTGGATGATCATACAATTTTTTTTATGCGGGATTGAATTTTGTTTCTAGAAATCTTTTAGATTCCGCCGCGGTTGGTACTTTTATGGAAATTACTTTGGGTGAAGCTACTAAATTGCTTGATAATATTATGGCAAATTATTCACAATGGCATACCGAAAGAGCTCCTACTAGTAAAAAGGTTAATTCGGTTGAGGAAATAAATTCTTTGAGTGAAAAAGTTGATGCTCTTATGAAGTTGGTTTCTAATAAAAGTGCTCCTATTGATCTTAATGATGTGCCTTTGTCTACTTTGATTGAGCAAACTAGTGATGCCGTAGATGTGAATTTTGTTTCGCGAAACAATTTTAATAACAATGCTTATAGAGGAAATTTTAATCCTAGACCTTTTCTGGGAAATTCCTCTAATAATTATGGTAATTTCTATGGTAATTCTTCTTATAATAATAGGAACACCTCTGATCTTGAGAATAATATTAAAGAATTTATCAATGCTCAGAAAGTGTTCAACAATACGATAGAAGCAAAGTTGAGTAAGATTGATGATATGTCTAGAAGCATTGATAGAATTTCTCATGATGTAGAAAATCTCAAGTTGAAAGTTTTTGTGCCTAAGGTTGAGGAATCAATTAAAGCTTTATATGTTTCTATGGATGAAAGTAAGAAAAGGTGTTTTTTAGTGATTGCTTTCATAAAAATGATGAAGATCTTAAAATGATTGGTGTTTCTTCTATTGATTCCTTGTTTAGTAAAATTAAGATTAATGATAAAGGGACTGAAGAAGAGTCAACTTTAGTTAGAAGGCGTCCCGATAATTTGGAGGGTGAAAATCTTGTTGAGAAAATTGATAAAAGTGGGTTTGAAGAGGTCAAAACTTTAACTAGTGATGTGCCCACTCTTTTGGATTACAAAGACTTTAATTATGATAATTGCTCTTTGATTGATTGTATTTCTTTGTTGCAATCCATGATAAATTCACCCCATGCTTATGAACAAAATAAAGCTTTTACTAAACATATCGTTGATGCTATGATGAAAGCTTCGGAAGAAAAGTTGGAATTAGAGATTTCAATTCCTAGAAAATTACATTGATGAATGGGAACCCACCATTAAAGTCAAAATTAAAAATTATGAGTATTTTGCTTTGTGTGACTTGGGTGCTAGTGTTTCTACAATTCCGAAATCTTTATGTGATGTGCTTGGTCTTACCGATATTGAAGAATGTTCTTTAAATTTGCACTTGGTGGATTCTACTATTAAAAAGCCTATGGGAAGAATTAATGATGTTCTTATTCTTGCAAATAGGAATTATGTGCCCATAGATTTTACTGTTCTTGATATTGATTGCAATCCGTCTTGTCCAATTATACTTGGTAGACCGTTTTTACGTACTATTGGTGCCGTGATTGATATGAAAGGAGGCAATATTAAATTTCAATTTCCACTAAGGAAGGGTATGGAACACTTCTCTAGAACAAGAATTAAGCCACCATATGAATCAATCATGAGGGCATCTTATGGATCTAGAACTAAAGATGACAACACTTAGATCTATGCATTATGCCTAGCTAGGGGCATAAAACGATAGCGCTTGTTGGGAGGCAACCCAATGAATGAAAGTTATTTTTGTATTTTTCTTTCTGTTCTTGAGTGTTTGCACAATTATGCTACTGTTATGATTGTGTTTTTTATGTTTTAATTAGTGTTTGTGCCAAGTAAAGTCTTTGGGATAGCTTTGGTGATAGTTGATTTGATCTTGTTGGAAAACAGAAACTTTTGTGTCCAGTAAAATAATGGTCTAAAATCACAGAGGCAACGAAAAATTCTGAACTTTTTACACAAGATTTATATACAAATTGTCTATGTTGTCCTAATTTTTCAGAATTTTTGGAGTTACAGAAGTATGAGAACAATTCGCATCTTTACAGACTGTTCTGTTTTTGATAGATTCTGTTTTTTTTTGCATTGTGTGCTTATTTTGATGAATCTATGGCTTGTATCGGGGGGTATAAGCCATGGTAAAGTTAGATTACAGTAGATATAATGCAATAACAAAATTTGAATGGGTTTTCTATAGTACTTAAAGTAAAGATTGGTTTTCTTATACTAACGGATCTCACGAAGGTTTTGTTAGGTTTTGTGTGATTGAAGTTTTCAAGTTTTGGGTGAGATCACGATGGATGAAGGAATAATGAGTAAGAAGAGCCTAAGCTTGGGGATGCCCATGGCACCCCAAGTTATTATCCAAAGAGGAACAAGCAACTAAGCTTGGGGATGCCCCCGAGTGGCATCCCCTCTTTCTTCTAACGACCGTCGGTATTTTACTTGGAACTATATTTTTATTCGTCACATATCATGAGTTTTGCTTGGAGCGTCTTGTATTATATGAGTCTTTGCTTGTTTTGCTCTTTAGTTTAAGTCAATTATCATTGCTGGACACACCTATTTGAGAGAGCCAAAATTATGCTATGATTTGCTAGAATTGCTCTATATGCTTCACTTAAATTTTTTGAGCTATGGAATTGCTCTAGTGCTTCACTTATATCTTTTTGAGCACGGTGTGCATTATTATTTTTGAAGAAATGATCTCATGCTTCACTTAGATTTATTTGAGAGTTAGTATTTTTTTAAAGAAATTCTCTCATGCTTCACTTATATTATTTTGTGAGAAGAAAATTTTATGCTCATGTTCTTCACATAGATTTGTTTGAGCTATCAAAAGCAACATACGAAATTAGTCCCAAAGTGATAGATATTCAAGAGGGATATAATAAAAACTTTCATGAAGATCATTGGACAAAATAAACTTGATTCTTTGTAATAGTTTTGTGATCTAATGATAGTGATATGTGAGTCATGTTGGTGAGTAATTATGGTTTAGTAAGAATATTGATGTTAAGGTTTGTGATTCCCTATGCAAGCACGAAAGTCAATAGTTATGTAATGAAATTATATCCTACTTGTGGTGCATTATTCGGTGTTAGTTATGCTTAATGCTCGCTTATGAGATTTTTCGTTTCTTGGTTGGATGCTTCTCAATCTTTTGCTAGCCTTCACTTGTACTAAGTATGATCACTACTTGTGCATCCAAAATCCTTAAACCCAGTTTTGCCATATGAGTCCACTATACCTACCTATATGCGGTATTCTTTTGCCATTCTAAGCAAATTTGTATGTGCCATCTCTAATCTTCAAAATAAATTTCCTTTTTGTGTGCTCGTACCGCTCATGAAACGGTAGGGGGTGGCTGATATTTTTCCATGCTAGATGTGTTATTCTCAAGATGAGTGTTTATTCACTTGTCATTGCACAAGAGTACGACAAAGGTATTAGGGATGCCCAGTCCCGAAATGAAAAATGAATTTACTTTATGTTGTCAAATAATAAATTCCTTGAAAAGTGTTGGTATGGACGGCACCCGTGGATTCGGTTAGCCGTGGAATGTGAAAGTATGGTGGAAGAAGGAATAAACTTTACTTTCTGTTTGGGAACCGCCTATGATATATCTAGCATGGAAAGTATTGGAAATTACTCGATTATTTTCGTTGACAGGAAAGGCATGCCACCCAAAATGTTTTGTCTCTATCTTTTTCGCTTTGAGCTCTGGCACCTCTACAAATCCCTACTCCCCTCTACGAAGGGCCTTTCTTTTTTACTTTATGCAATTTTTATTTTTATTTGAGTCTCCATCTTCTCTTATAAAGCACCAACTAAGGGGCACTATGATCGTACTTGAGCATTGGGTGTAGCTAATATGCGAGTGTGTTTCATGAATGGATCAATGATTGAGCATAATGGGCTAGGGATAACTTGCTTTAGTGTTGATATTTTGAAAGACATGGTTGCTTGTTGATATGCTTGAGTATTGAAATCTTCATGTCAAAACTAGACTATTACTTTGAATCATATAAAAGTCCAAATGTCCATGCTACAAAAGAAAAGAATATGTGATGAACATGATAGGCAGCATTCCACATCAAAAATTCTGTTTTTATCATTTACCTACTCGAGGACGAGCAGGAATTAAGCTTGGGGATGCTAATACGTCTCCAACGTATCCATAATTTATGATTGTTCCATGCTGTTATATTATCATTCTTGGATGTTTTACAATCATTTTATAGCAACTTTATATCATTTTTTTGGACTAACCTATTGACATAGTGCCCAGTGCCAGTTGCTGTTTTTTGCTTGTTTTTTACTTCGCAGAAAATCAATAACAACGGAGTCAAAACGCAGCGAAACTTTTTGGAGATTTTTTCTGGACCAGAAGACACAAGTTGGGCCAAGGAAGTACCAGAGGGGGGCTCCGAGGGGAGCACAACCCACCTGGGCGCGCCTGGGGGCCCAGGCGCGCCCTGGTGGGTTGTGCCCACCTCGGCCGCCTCCTGCACCGCCTCTTTGCTCTATAAATACCCCAAAAATCCAAAAACCCTAGGGGAGTCGATGAAACACAATTCCAGCCGCCGCAAGTTCCAGAAACCACAGATCCAATCTAGACACCATCACGGAGGGGTTCATCATCCTCATTGGTGCCTCTCCGATGATGCGTGATTAGTTCATTGTAGACCTACGGGTTCGTAGTTAGTAACTAGATGGCTTCCTCTCTCTCTCTCTTTTGATTCTCAATACAATGGTCTCTTGGAGATCTATTTGATGTAACTCTTTTTGCGGTGTGTTTGTTGGGATCCGATGAACTTTAAGTTTATGATCAGATCTATTTTATCCATGAAATTATTTGAGTTTTGATCTCTTATATGCATGATTACTTATAGCCTCATATTTCTTCTTCAAATCTTTGGTTTAGTTAGGCCGACTAGATCGATTTTTCTTGCCATGGGAAGAGGTGCTTTGTGATGGGTTCGATCTTACAGTGCTCAATCCCAGTGATAGAAGGGGAATTGACACGTATGTATCGTTGCTATTAAGGATAACAAGATGGGGTCTATTCCTACATGAATAGATCTTGTCTACATCATGTCATTGTTCTTATTGCATTACTCCATTTCTCCATGAACTTAATACACTAGATGCATGCTGGATAGCGGTCAATGTGTGGAGTAATAGTAGTAGATGCAGGCAGGAGTCGGTCTACTAATCTTGGACGTGATGCCTATATAATGATCATTGCCTGGATATCGTCATAATTATTTGAAGTTCTATCAATTGCCCAACAGTAATTTGTTTACCCACCGTATGCAATTTTTCTCGAGAGAAGCCACTAGTGAAATCTACGGCCCCCGGGTCTATTCTTTATCATATTTGCCTTTGAGATCTATTTTTATTCGCTTTTATTTTCAGATCTATTAATCCAAAAACCCAAAAATTCCTTGCTGCACTTTTTGTTATTTATTTTATTTCACATTTCCGTGAGATCTATTTATCCAATCTACTACAATTTTATCTATCTTTTTACCCGGGAGGGATTGACGACCCCTCTTACACGTCGGGTTGCAAGTATTTGTTCTTTGTGTGCAGGTACCGTTTACATAGTGTTGCGTGGTTCTCGTACTGGTTCGATAACCTTGGTCTCATCACTGAGGGAAATACCTACCGTAGTTGTGCTGCATCATCCCTTCCTCTTTGGGAAAATACCAACGTAGTTCAAGCCGCATCAGTGGCCGGGTTCACACTGCAGTGGGCAGAGACACACGACAAATGTGCTGGAGCAGGAGCCACCAGTGTCCTTGTTCTGGATGTTGCAGGAGGAGTAGCGGTGCAACCTGCAGCTCCTCTCGGAGCACCGACCAGCGAAGGGACAAATTGGGTGAGAGCAGGGGTCCGATTAGGCAGCCCCAGCCATGGTCGCGACAGATCCAGGCATCTTGGATGAGCAGGCAATGGAGGACACACCCAATGCCAATATCGAAAACTCTGTGTCATTCACGCAAGGCCGCAGTGACCACAAGGCATGTCTGCCCAACTCAATCGAAACCTCACCACCACCAGCTTCATCATCGACCTCACCTCCACTAACGACGTCCAAGGCCAGACAAACTCCAATGAAGAGTAGAACATGGGACACGTGCCCACGTCTATCAAAGAGTAAACCAGGGTCATATCCTTTTGCTATGTAAAAAAATGAACTATTACTGAAAACTAGTGACCGCTTTTTGCGAGAGAGATTTGATGAAGGTTTGGTAGGGTTTGGAGAGGTTTGGGAGGAAGAAGAAAGAGTTGGAAAAGAGACGGGGAAGATTTACCTCCTCCTTGCACGTTATTCGCATTGATAAAACGCATTACGAGTGAACTCCGTCAAACGTCCTGGATATTTGATCATCTCTGCACATACCTGGTACGAGCATTGGTGCACGCAAATGCATTCATACCAAACATCGTCTCAGAAAACAAGACATTCTGTTGCTCAGCCTGTGAATTTGGTATGACAAATGGTACGAGTAATTGTGCTCGTACCCGACACCGTCTTGGAAAATTGACCCTTCTATAAGGTTTGGTCTTGGCAAGGTATGACTAGAGATATGAGCAACTACGTTCATACTAAGCATAGTTGATCATTTTGGACCTCTGTGACTTTCCTCTCCTCCAGTGGAATGACTACCGGTATGACCATTTGGGTCGTACCATGTGTCATCTCAGCCTTTGAATTGCTTGAAAAATTAGTTTTCTTCGGGATTTTCTTTTTATAACTCGAGAGGTTAGTTCCAACATATAAAATAGGCATAAGTTCCAGACTTTTGACATAAGCACGACGTCGGTGCTAAAACCGGCGGATCTTGGGTAGGGGGTCCCGATTTGGTGGTCTAGACTAGATGGTAATAGGAAGTAGAGAAAGACACAATGTTTACACAGGTTTGGGCCCTCTCGAAGATGTAAAACCCTATGTCCTACTTGTATTGTATTGATTGTAGATGGCGTCCAAAGTACAAGATGATGTACCTCGAGATCGTATGAATGAGTTCTAACCTTTCTAGGCTGCCTCTACAGACTAAACCCCTCGGCTTAGATAGTCACCGGGGGTATCTAGGGTTACAAGTATGTCAGCTACATCTAGGGATAAACATGCCGATCTTTTAAATACGCCTTGAAGTATATGACAACTCATCAGAGGATTCCATCATGAGCACTGAGGGCTATAGCCTACATGGCCCATTCTTTAGTTGCCGGCAGGTCCTTCGCCTGACCCATGATTGGCAGGTCGATGTGGTGAGAACCCCCTAATCCAGTACACCTTCAATAGCCCCTGAACTAGTCTTCAAGCCGAGGACATTAGTCGTTTTGTTGGAGCAGCTTTATCTTGTGGTCCTCGGCTTTGTAGGCAAATTCCATATTCTACGCCGGCTTCAAGATACGAGGACCCATTGAGATCATAAGTCCTTTATGATTTATCATTGGCTTCCCTCATGCTGCTTCCATGTGTAAATCGGAGAAGTGATATATTCCAGGTAATTGATCCGTCTTTTAACAAGGCCTTTTATGCAAATCGTGTATTTTTATCAGATCCGAAGACTCTTGATCGAGGACTCTAGGTTCAAGGTTTCTCACGCTGAGGTTGATTCCTTATAGGTGAAGTTTTATTCTCTGAGGATTCTTCATGACCTTTGGCAGTTTTTACGGCCCCACATCTCGACATACCCGCTAAAGGGAGCTGTTGTGGGCCGCGAGATCCGCTTGTAGCGGTATTTTAACTTTGTTTCCTTGATTCATGTTCCCAAACAAAGCATGACGCTTGGGAAATAGGCAAATTAATTACCAGGGATTCAAGCATCCCATCACAACACGTCCAATCATGGCGAATATAAGACCGAGGGGGAGGTAACTTTGCCTTTTACTCCACCCGCTTCTTCCTCGTGCCTACACAAGCTTCTCTCCCATCGTTGCTTCTAGAGCTATAACAATGGAGAATGTCCCTGGATCGTCAAAACGCCCAAACGGTCCCCTCGAAGGAGACTGGAGAAGTTGCTCTGTTACTCGCGTGTAGCTAAATCAGCTTGCTACACAAGAGTATTTGCCTGAATCAAATTTCGTGCTGGTCTGCCGTGGGCTGGTTGCCACAGATAAAGGGGTTCTCAATGATAATTATCCCACACCTCATGGAGAGGAGAGGGTTTGCTTTGTCCCTGTCCTTATTCAAGGTCTTGGCTTCCCAATTCATCCCTTCCATAGGGGCCTTCTAGCATTCTATGAGATCCAAGTCCACCACCTCTCTCTAAATTCCATCCTTCATATCTTAGGCTTTGTTACTCTCTGCGAAGCTTTCCATGGTTGCGAGGCCCACTTCGGGTTATGGCGTAAATACTTCTGCTTGGTTCCCTGTTCTAAGGATGGTTCTATTTTTGAGGTTGGGGGAGCCGAGGTATGCAGGATTGCCGGGGCAGGATATCTCCCTAGCACTCCAAAGGAGGACGTTTTGAACGTGGGTGACTGAGTGGTTTTATATCATCGATGTGCCACTTGAGGACCCTATCTGACAAGGGCTCCCCTCTTTTTCCCACGTGCCACCGAAGAAGCGGTATAATTGGCGCCCGAGGAGTTAATCCCAAGAGGAAGACACCAAGCTAGCTCAGTTGGTCGTCCAGGTTACCTGCCTCGGCCACCACAAACTTACCATCATTAACGTGATGGCGGTGGCTATAAGCAGAGGAGTCCAGCCACTTCAACACGTACTTTCCCGTTATGGGAGTACAATGGATCTGAGGACACTAACCGGGCCATCAAGGAGGCTTTTGCAAATCATCAGGCTTTGGTGGCTGCGCTGGAGGCCTTTTATAAAGGAGAAAAGGAGGATTTGTCAGGCAACCAATGTTCGATGGCTTCTCCTGCTACAAGCCCATTGAGGCGGTAAGTTGCCTTTCCCAAATCCTAGTTAATCCGAGCAGGGTTTTTATACTTCTGACCAGTTATTTAACATATCCGAGCAGGGATGGAGGCGCTGGTCGAGACAACGAGTTCTCTGGCTCCACAACCAGAAACCTACGCTCCTGATGACGACCCCGGCTTTACCGAGGATCTCAAATTGTCCCTCATATTCAAAGATGGGGTATTTTATCAAGAGGACATTGATAGCGCCGAAGTGGCTCTCATTATTGATGCTCGGTGCCTCTTTCTTTTTCCAACATGGCTAGCACCCCCCGCGCTTCCTCATGGAAGCGAACTACTGCTCCAGCGCCGAGCATGTTTATTTGCTCGAACAAGGGTCGTTGGTTGAAGCGGCAGAAGAACACCTCGACTCCCCAAGGGAATTTGCTGAGGGGAAACCTCGAGCAGACCATAAGGCAGGCCGCTGAGAGTGCAACACACATTCCTCCTCCTTTTGCCGTGTAAGTGCCACTAATAAATTTCCTCATCGCTCATATTAATATTGCGAGCGTAACATTTGTGACTTGCAGGCCTTCCCATCCCATCAATGCGTCGGCACCCGAGGTCTCGGGTACTAACATCCCCGTCCCTGAAGCAGCCTCCAAATAGCCATGCACTACAAAAAAACACTTCCGTGATGATACGTGTTTGTCATAGTAGGTCACATTTTCTGTCATGCATGTACATCCGTGACGATTTTATGACGGAATCAAGATAGTCATACCTGTGCTGTCATAGAAGTGTTCCCTAACAATACTCAAATTATCATCACAGAAGTGTCCACTTTCATGACGATAAATGGCGCGTCATGGAAGTGTTTTCGTCAAGGGTAACCGACACATGGGTTCCACCGTAACGGGTGGCCGTTAAGCTATCGTGCGTGGTTTTGGACCCGATAACCCATTAGTAGCCCGGACCAATGGCGGTTTTCCACGTGTAGAATTCTCATTCGCCAAAGGATCCATGTGTCATCTTGGCATTGCGACAGATGTCATTCATCCAATGGATGAGACGCGCCTATAATACATCGACATGTGGAATGGCCCAACGGTGGCCCATTTCACTTGGTGAAAAGTTAGTGGGCCATCCCATTTAACTTGGTCAAAATTTAGCGGACCAGCCCATGGAAAGCCTATTAATGGTCTGTTCGAATATAGCCCATTTACGGCATGGATACTGATGTGCCGTTATGGCCTTTCCGAATTCGGCCGAGTAGCATCATGTGGGCCGTCCAATATGATTCCATCCAGTTGTCACTTTCGGCCCAAGTATGGCCCATGACGTCTTTCGTCCCATATGAGGCCTTTTGTATCTCTAGGCGCCTTAACGGCCCGTTGTGATTCTGACCCATAATGAACTGTAAATTTGCTTTGGACCCAGTAACGGCCCATGATTCAGTTGGGCCGTTTCCAACCCGTGTTATCTTTTGGCCTTCTAAGGTCCCATAAATTCTTGGGCTCATTTCCGTCTATCGGTTACTTACGGTTCGTTACTGGCCTGTTCTGCTAATGGGCCAAATTTGGCCCGTGGTTACAATCGGCCCGTTTGGGGCCCGTTAACCCATTGGGTTGTTTCCATCACGTCATGTATTCCAGCGCATTAACGACCTGTTATGCCCATCTATAGAATTAGGCCTTTGCTGTCTTCCAGCCTATCAATGGCCCATTATAGTCTGGGCCCATAAACGAATGATTCCGATTTTGGCCTGTTTACGGCCCATATTACGGTCCAGTTGTGGCCCATGAATAGTACGACCCATGTGTGGCCCATGGATCATATGGCTCGTAGGAGGCCCATGGGCCCTATGGCTCGTAGGAGGCCCATGGTCGCTACGGCAGGTAACAGGCCCATGGTTACCATGGTCTGTATGTGGCCCATGGTTATTGCGGCCAATAGCAAACCAAGGAAAAGGAACGTCAATGACTATAAGCAAATAAATAAACAAGATTATAAGGAAATAAATAAGCAAGCAACTAATGCTAGGCTATTTTGGCTATTACACAAATTACATAAACCGGGCATCAGTTCGCTAGCAGTGCAAATATAGGCACCAACAAGGCAGCATATTACATACACTGGGCGTCAAAGTTGGCCACCAGAGCAAATAAACGCGGCAACAAAACTAGTCCAGAACACTGATAAAAAAAACTAGTCCAGAACTGAAACAACTTCAGAAGAGCTCAAGAAACGTTATCCTGGGTATCAACCATGCTGGCAATAAGCTTAGCAAGCTTATTAGCTTTCTCTTGTTTGGCGCAAAAATGCTCCAATGCTTGTTGTTGCACTAGAAAGTATGCATCTGAATTCCTCAAGGACTTACTCAGTCCTTGGGCTTCTTATCGTAGCACAACTAATCAATGTCTTTTAGCTTGTAGTTGAGACTCAAGAAGCTGAACTGATTCAGGCAGCGAGTTCGAAGAGCTTGTGCCAGCAGTAGTGGCCAATAACTTGAACACTACATCAAGACATGGTCTTGGGCTTGTCTCAGTGTCTTCAAGATAGTTTTCCTTGTCTGTTTTATCAACTTTGTTGGAGACCAACAGGGTTGTCTCACTATCTTGAACCTTATCTGCATTACTACCTTTACCATTGCTTAATGGGGTACTCTTCTCCAATATTTTGTCAGGATTCTAAAAGAAGAAACAAGCAGACATATAACAGGTTTAGCGTGTAGTATATGAAACTCATTTTGGTAAACCAGTTCAATAGTAAGGTGGACAGGATTAACTTAACATGTCTTCTATTGCAAAGTAGTACATAATAAAAGCATGAAACAAACATATATCTATGTGCTATGGTCACTTTATTGTCTTGGCAAATCAAAATAGAGACACAACTCAAATCATATTAGTTCAGGACAAAGCAGTGTCGAAAGAATATAAGTGTTGGAAACTACACATCACCACAGGATTACAGATGGGTACCACGGGTATACATGTACAACTAACAACACTATTGGCTCTGTTTTGATGCTAGTAATGTGCATGATATGAGAAGACAACTGTCACACAATTGAAATTGAAATCAACGAGCAATTTAGAAGAGCAAATCAGTTAATGAAACATGTTAAAAACATACCTATTATGCCATTGGAGTTTCGATTGGATCTTTCAATTTAAAAATTAATAGGTATGAGTAAATACAGTGATACAATAGCAAAGCAGTATGCACCATAGCTATGGAATCTTACCTGAGAACAGTTGTTCTTCAGGTTTAAGCAATTGTTCTACAAGAACAGAGTACAATAAGATGCATGCATATAGTACTTCAAAATCAAATATGATCATATAGACCCTACCAGATTTTTGGATCTAGACCAGTACAGAACAAAGTGTTCCCAGGCAATGTCCCATAAATGCGTCTCCGGAGAAAGTAAGGGAATTTGATGAGTTTCCTTGCCAGTGAAGTATGTTTTCTTCAGGTAATTCCGATACTGCCGCAAAGCATTCTTGAAGATAGCACAGGTATTAGCACAGGTTACCTCATCCTAAGTTTCCAAGTCAGTCATTCTATATAGAGAAAATGGGAACATTTGCTGTGTTATAACCAGCATGGAGGTAGAAAGTATGGGACAAAAGTAAAGTAATTGCCATGAATAACATTACTTACACATAACTCTTGGAGGAACACCTGCAACTGGCTTTTTCCTTCATCTTTAGTATAATATTTCCATGGTGGGAAGATATGCACATAGGATTTAACAACATCAACTGCGATAGACACTAAACTACGGATGACTGGTTGTGCTTCGTCCACAAGAATAGGTGTACTAACTAGTGGAGTTGGGGTTCACTATGGTAGTCCTGGCACTTTGGGCACTGGAGCTGCCATATTAACTACTCTTGTTTGGGAGCTCTGTGGTGGATATGGTGGTATGTAAACTGGAACTGGGTTACTATCTATTGGGGTTGGGGTTAGATTAGGTGAAGCTGGTTCTCTGTCCATCGGAGTAGGGGTACAATCTGCGAGAGTATGGGTTATGTGTGGTACAACTGGTTCTTGGGCAAGTACAATCGGGGTGCTTTCTCCATCAACATGTAGCACTATTTTATTTGAAGACCGTATTTTTACTCCGCTAGATACTGCCATCACCCCCTCCAATTCAAATGGCTGATAATCAAGAAAAGTAGTTGAATGTATAGACCTTGTATGATAGACAGATGCAATAGATAGTGAGGAAAAAAGAGGGCATGAAATAGTTCACATATATGTTGTTTAACTAAACAAGATAGCATGACATAATTTCACATATATGATGTCTATCTAAACTGATAGCATGACATAATTCAAAGATATGATGACTAACTAAACAGGATGGCAGGAGATAATTATATGATGTCTTTAGTAAACAGGTTGGCATGTCATAATTCACATACATGTTATCTGAGTAAATAGGATGGCATGATATAATTCACATATATGATTTATATACTAAGCAGATGGCATTCACATACATGATGTCTAAACTAAGAAGATGGTGTTGAATATTGTGTATATGATGTCTAAACTATGCAATGCAAGAAAACATATGAATGATACGAGCAGTATAACCCTACCAAGTTAGAGCATACACCTCGGGGGGGGGGGGGGGGGGGGGATTGGACTGGTCATCTGTCTTTGAATCCTACTCCGAGGAGCTATCTGGACCCAACAAGATATCTGCTTCGACCGGTAGCACTGTCTGCTTTGAAGAACTTGTTTTCACGCTAGATTTTTCCATCACCCTCTCAAATGGCTAATTCACAGGAAGAGTAGGTGAATTTATAAACATTGTTGACAAATGGAAATGTAATGAAAAAAGGAATGCCAAGATATAATTCAAATATATGATGCGTGGCTAAATAGGATGGCATTGCATATTTCACATATATTATGCCTAGCTAAAAAAGATGGCATTGCATAATTCACATATATGATATAGAAACTAAATAGGTGGCATTATAGAACATGTCTAAACTAAGTAGATGACATATATGATGTCGAAAGAAAGCAATGCAAGGCGGCATATGCATGATATGACCAACATCATCATGCCAAGTTATAACAAACACCTCAGGGGGTAAATAGGAGTGTGATACGTCCATTTTGCATCATGTTTTTCCACGGCTATTTATTATGTTTTGGGTCATTATTTCACTTTATGATGCTATTCTAATGCCTTCTCTATCTTATTTTGCAAGTTTCACATGAAGAGGGAGATTGCCGGCAGTTGGAGTTCTGGACCTGAAAAAGCTATAACATAGATAGGTATTCTCCATAGCTCCAAATGACCTGAACATTTACAGAGAATTATTTGGGAATAAATAAAAAATGCCGGCGGAAGAAATACCAGGAGGGAGGCCGCCAGAGAGCCATGAGCTCAGGGGGCGCACCCCCTCCTAGGGCGTGCCTAGTGAGCTAGTGGCCCCACCAGCAGGCCTCTGGGGCCCATCTTCTCCTATATGATGCTATTTTCCCTAGAAAAAAAATCATAAGAAGACTTTCGGGATGAAGCGTCGCCACCTCGAGGCAGAACCTGGTCAGGAGCACTTTTGCTCTCCGGCAGAGTGATTCCCCCGGGGATACTTCCCTCCGGGAGGGGTAAATCGAAGCCATCAAAATCACCAACTATCCTATCATCATGGTAGGACCAATCTTCACCAACATCTTCACCAGCACCATCTCATCTAAAACCCTAGTTCATCTCTTGTATTCAATCTTTGTCTCAAAACCTCAGATTGGTACCTGTGGGTTGCTAGTAGTGTTGATTACACCTTGTAGTTGATGCTAGTTGGTTTATTTGGTGGAAGATTATATGTTCAGATCCTCAAGCATATTCAGTACCCCTCTGATCTTGAACATGAATATGATTTGTCAGTAGTTACTTTTGTTCTTGAGGACATGGGAGAAGTCTTGTTATAAGTAATTATGTGAAGTTGGTATTCGTTCTATATTTTGAAGATATGTATGTTGTTATTTCTTTAGTGGTGTCATGTGAACGTCGTCTACATGACACTTCACCATACTTGGTACTAAGGGAAGGCATTGGGGAGTAAAAAGTAGATGATGGGTTGCGAGAGTGACAGAAGCTTAAACCCTAGTTTATGCTTTATTCTGGAAGGGGATTGTCATGGTTTTGTCACGACAGATGCCCTTGTGAAAGGACTTAGGTGTGGAGCCATCGCAACGTAGGTTAACTTGAAGGGGTTGAGCGGGACGAAAGACACAAGGTTTACCCAGGTTCGGCGCCTCACAACGAGGTAAAAGCCTACGTCCTGCTTCAAGTTGTATTGATTGAGTATTGATTACAAGGGAGCGGAATCGATTGACCTAGCTATCGATTGGTTGTTTCTTAAGTTAACCCGCTGCAGGGTCTCGCCTTTATATACACAGGTCGGGGCCCTGGGCTTACAGGAGTCCAAGTTGAATCACACAACGTGACCAACCCGGTTTCTAAGTCGCCCTGCCTTGCTAGGCAAGTCACCATCGTGGCGGCTCACACCTTCTGGGTCATGATTCTACCTCCAGGTCTTGGGCCTTCAGCAAGCCCACCTTGTAAGCCACCACCAGTCTTCATGTTTCATCTTCTTGGACCTTCTTAGGCTTTCTCGAGTAGAGTCGCCAACAGTGTAACCCGACCCCTCTTGGGCGGGTCACACCTCGGGGTTACATCCCCAACATTAGGCCCCAGATTGATTTGAACTTGTTCATGTAAATCTTCACTGCTTCGGTTAGCGAGTCTGCCTTTCCAACGTTTAACCTTAAACGAATCGCTGTAACCCGCCATGATGTCATGCGAAATAAATCCAGAAAAAACCCATGCCATCACAACGGATCTTTTTGCATTAACTGGTCGTCCGAGAACCAAGGGACCTCCACTGTTGAGATAATCATGTCGCCTCCTTGATTTCCGCGCATGCCATTTTACTGTTTCCTTATAAATAGGGACAGGGGGCTTCCTTTTCACTTTTACCCCCATCTCCCTATCTTCTTCTTATTCCTTGCGCCGCCCTCGCCATCGGAGCTCCGCCACCACCGCGCAACTGCATCAACCGCTTTGTCGAGGCCGCTGCATCACCCTGTTCGGACCAGAGAACTGCGGCGCCCTTCCGCTCTTCCCTCAAATCCTTAGGTAATCCTTTTTCCTTCGATCAGATCCACATTAGGATACCCTAGCTCATGGAGTTTGTCGTAGTTCGTTGTAGTTCACCCAAGTTCATCCTTCTCTCGCCTAGAAAATGTAATTCAATCCAAAAAGTATGTACGGCCAGAGCATCCATTGTTTCCAATCTCTATCTTGCATCTTAGATGAATCTTTCTTTACTTCTTGCATCAATATATAGCTCACTAGTTCTTCTCTGCTGTATCTTAGGTTTAGAAATACTTCTTCTTTTTGAACTGCCTCAGATCCATAAATATAGCCGCATCCTGTGAAACTTGTTTGTCCAACACTTAGCAAAATTTTAACAACCCTGATTTCATAGACAGCTGACCCGCCATTCTTTGTTCGAGCGGTTTTAAATAATAACTTAGTAACCCGCCAGAACCTGGTCGGCTCAACCATGAATTTGTAACTCGCCATATACTAATCACCCTGAGAGTTACCTTACCTTCTCATAAGGGCTGTTTCATGATTCCTCCATGCTTCATAATAATGATATAGCTTGTATCCCTAATCAGCTTGCAGCGACTAAATTATCCACATAACTTTTAAATGGCTCGTCACCATAATATTAATCCATCATGTTTTTACCCCCAGGCCGTAGCTTTTAACCCGCCAACAATGACTAGGGCTCCCACTTCTTGCGACTGGGCTGCTAGCAGAGTCTCCGAGCTCTCATTAGGTGAATATGTAGACATGGGAGTTTTGCCATCCAAAGAGGTTACTCACTGGCGGGTTCCCGGCTCTGAAACTACTCCTCAACCTCGGGAAGGCGAAGTTATTGTCTTTTCAGATCATCTCCTCCGTGGCTTCTCACCGCCCGGGTCAAAGTTCTTCCGGGATGTTCTGCATTTCTATAACCTTCATCCTCAAGACATTGGCCCCAATTCCGTCTCCAACATATGCAACTTTCAAGTTTTCTGTGAGGTGTACCTTCAACAAGAGCCTGAGGTTGACCTATTCAGAGAATACTTTTATCTCAACCGCCAAACTGAGATGACAGATGGGCCTAGCCTCGAACTTGGTGGGATTTCCATTCAAAGGTGAAGAGACGTCATTTTTCCTGTTTCTACACTGCCTAGTCACCCCAAAGACTGGAACTATACTTGGTTTTACTGCCAAGATACCTCTCCAGATGATGAAAATCCCCTGCCTGGTTTCTGTCCTTTCCGGCTCAGCCCAAGCCATGAGCTTTCAGATCGTATCACTACTGCAGAGCGGGCTAAATATTCATCTAAATTTTCGAAGATAAGAGCTCTAGTAGCCAATGGCTTATTCGGAGTTGATCTGGTCCGCTGTTGGGTCTCTTGGAGAATTTTACCATTGAGCCGGCGCAACGGCTTAATGTGTAAATACACAGGTGACCAGAAGGATCCTAAGCGCTATAACCAGACATCCTTAACTGAAAAGGAAACCACTGACATGGTTAAAACATTGCTTGGAGAGCCTCTGGAGAATTTCCGTAAAGTGGGATTAAACCCCTTCTGCACGCTTAACCCGGCTCCAGCTGTAAGTATCTTGGATGAACCTTTCTCCTTATGTATCCATTTTTTGTACTTTATATCCTTAACTTATTACACATATGTACCTGTACACAGGCTGACTCTTCTTTCTGGAAGAAGAAATTACAAGCCGCCGTGCTGATTAAAAAGGCTAAAGGAAAGACTCGCGCGCCGGCTCGTCGCAAGAAACCATTAGCTGAAGAGCTGCTCAAACTTGATGATGAATCAGAGGTAGAACTTGACTCCCTTGGTCTTTTCTTTATGCAACTTTTTTACGCTGATCCCTCTCAGGAACATGCAGAGACCAGTCATGCCGACGCCACAGAGGTAACTATAATTTCCTACGGCTCAGAACCCTTACCAAGAAAGAAAATTCGGCGGGTCGTCCGAAAGGTGAAATTTTCTCATCCTCTTGCTCACTTGGATCCCAACTTTCTTTTGAAGAAATAGCAACACAAGTTAAGACACGCGACCCAGAGCGGCGACTCTCAAGATCTCATCTCCGGCTTACCTAACATGCCTGCTCCTCGCAAGCGTCGAAATGAGGTGCCACATGACCCGGACTTTCTCTATCCATTAGCCAGCCTCACACGTCAACCTCTTAATCCTTCCAACTCAAATTACCAGGGGACGCCTCCGTCATCCGGTGACTCTACTGGAACTCAAATGCCCACTTTCAAGGTTGCCCAGGGGTAAGTATTTTCATTTGTTTATAAATGACTTGCAATGATATACTCATAGACTTTGCATCTTTGTTGTAGAGGTGTTGCTAAAGCAGGCAAGAAACAAAAGCTGGGCGGGTCTTCAAAGGATCCCAAAGCTGCTGAACCAGAGAAGCAGACGGCAGAAATTTCTGAGGCCGTCATTCAAGACCCTGAAGAACCTGTCAATGACCCGCCACCGTCAATTGGCGCTACCGCCCTTGATCAAATGGACCCTGAGCTTAACCCGGCGGCCAGCCATGACCCGCCGATCCCTAAGTCACCAACCCCTCCAAAGCCAGCTGAAGAGATCCCCCTTGAGAAGAACTCTGATGATGTGATTGTCACTGGGACGGCTTATACAGCGCCAGGGGCCTCCACTGTGCTAGCCAAGCATAGTACCAAGGAAGAATCTCCTTCCTTGAAAAAAGGCAAGGCGAAGCTGGACCTGGAGAGCTATGCCTCCTTCAGTGCAAGCGAGATCCACGGAGGTTATCTAAATCGCCTCCATACTAGCCATGACCTGGAAGCCGGCTTAGTGAACCTTATGAAGGAACGCTATGAGGTATGTTGTTAACCCCTTTCCATATATATATTTATATAGCCGCCAAGTCTTAAGTATAGGAAAAAATGTTGAGTATGCTTGAGACTTCATGATAATGTCCAAACCGTAGTCCCCAAGGGCCGGCTTATCTTATCAAGATAAACCGGGTCTTCAAATATTAATCTTGAATGAATCTTGTGCAACTTTTGAAACACCGGCTCATAGTAAAAAAATGAGCCGTATTGATAATTAGCTCTAAGAGCCAAATATGTAGCCCCAAGGGCCGACTTAACTTAACAAGATGAGCCAAGACTTATAGTCACTTAAGAAATCCAAATATGTAGCCCCCAAGGGCTGGCATAACTTAACAAGATGAGTTGGGTCTTATAGACAAAAATGACCTACATTAGCCCCCAAGTGCCAAGCATATTGCTTGCAATGTACTTGGTACTTGATTAATTATACCTCATCAAACTTGCTCCTTGCATTATAACCATTGCCTCATTATTGCATTTCAGGAAGAATTAAACATGAAGGAGTTGCAAGTTGGTGACTTAAGAGAAATATAAAGCTACAGCAAGCAGAGACTTCCAAAGCCAAGTCAGAGCTGAAAACCTCATTGGAAGAGATTGAGAAAATTAAAGCGGGTTTTGATGTTGAGAGAGCCGCCTGGGAGACTGACAAGGCTGCATTGCTGAAGAGAGCCGAAGAAGCTGAAAATCAACTTAAGCCGGTGACTGATGTGCTTGCCGGCTTAAAGCAACACATAACCCACATGACAACCGCCATCTTCGGTAAGTTAAATAGTTGTACTTCATTATCTTTTTTAAAACTTCTTTGACCCGCCTGGCGATTCATGATAGATAATATTTAACCCGCCTGGCGACTCTTGAACAGGCCCCAGAAGCGCCAATCTTGGCCAGAACATGTTGCTAAAACTGAAGGCGGTGTATTCATTGGCTGAACAGTTATACGCTGGGACGCAATGCAGCCTTGCAGCTTTGTCAGGCGGAAAGAAGCCTCCGACTCTGATCAAGACCATCTTAGAACAACTGTCAACAGCACCGGCTCAAGTTGAAGAGATTAAATTATTAGCCGCCCGAGCCGGAGGCATTGTTGCTCTAGGCCGGGCCAAAGCGTGGCAGTCAGAGCTTGACCAGGAGGAAATATTAACCGGGTGCCCAGAATTCAAGGACGACGAGTCGGTCTTTGAAGAGAAAGACTTTAACCAATGCATCAGAGAAATGCGACCCGTGGCATGCAAGCTGATTAAAGAGCTGAACTTGAACCATTACACGCTGGCTTATGATGAGAACAACAACAAGATCAAGCCGCCCACGCATGAAGTGATGGATCTTGTTCCTCCTAGGCGTAAGCACATCTTCGCCCCTGATCTTGACTCTTCAATTATACTTAACAATGAAGCCACATTCGAAGCTTTAACCGACATCGACTGGACATCGGCTGACCTTCAGATGGTCGAAGAGGAAGAACCGGTGCGGGATGACCCAGAAATGTCAAAGCGCCAAGAAAAGAACTGACTTTGGTGAGCATAAGCCAGGTGGTTCTGAAGCCGGGTTACAAGAGTGCAGCTCCCTCAAACATTTGAATTGATATCTTTTGAGCTCAATTTGAAGCCTTGTAATAGCTTAAAATAGTAGTCCATCCTGTCATGCCTTCGTGCATGTTAATTTTCAACTTTTGAGCCGGCAGCTGAACTTTATCACATGCTTGATGAAATCATATATATATGAGCCGAGCCATGACTCTTGTTTTCATTTGAAGTTTTGCATGTCTTGCAGAAAATTAAACAACATGTGTGCTGGCGACTTAAAGTCAAAAGCCAGGGCGGGTGACAATGCAAAAATATATAGCCTTATACGACTACTGAAAAGATCATAACCAAGGCTATTCAAACCAAAACATACTGGCAACTTAAAGTAAAAAGCCAGGGCGGGTGACAACCCGAGATATTCAGATATGGGTAACATAACCCGGAGCCTCATGACCCGGGTAATCAAAATTTGCACAAAAGCAAAAGCTTAGATAAAACATCCAAAAATCCCAAAAGAGAGATATACAAAAAAGGCTCGAATACTTGTTAGGCCGGCTTTCAAGACACGACCAAACAAGTTGGCTCACAGGCCTTGTGCTTTCAAGGCCGCACAACTATTGAGTTTATCCTAGCTCACTGTAAGCTGGCTCTCATGTGACACAAGCCGCCATTTTAACCTTAACAAGTTCAGGGTCTTAAAAAAGATTGACTGTTAAGAGTTCAGCGGGTCACCTGGTGGAGTAGCAAGTTGCAAACAGGCAGGTGTAACTCAGAATGTGGCAACTCAGGCCGGTCAAGAGGGTATGAAAGCTAAACCCGGTGGGTTGGAAGCCCCCAAGTGACCTTATGATCAAATAACAAAGACTCAGATACACATAAATGAAATGACAGAGGCCCTGAATTTTTCAGGGATGACGGCTTTATTATATTGATCATAAAAGGATATATACATCAATAGAAGTATGTACAATGGGGAGAGTCAGTGGCTCAAGTATAGTAAGGCCGAAGATGAGCAATATTCCACGGCCTGTTGGTCTCCTGCTCAGAGGTGTGTGACTTCTTGTGCTCACATATATGAATGAGATAATACGAGCCATTGTTGAGGTTCTTACTGACCACAAAAGGTCCTTCCCAAGGTGGAGACAGCTTATGCATATCTGTCTGATCCTGAATCAGTCGGAGCACTAAGTCGGCTTCTTGAAACGCCTGAGTCTTGACTCTGCGGCTATGATAGTGACGCAGGTCTTGCTGGTATATTGTTGAATGAGCCGCCGCAAGGTCACGTTATTCATCCAAAGCATCAAGTGTGTTTTGTCGTGCCGTCTCATTATCAATTTCAACATAAGCCGCCACTCGGGGCGAGTCATGACAGATATCACTTGGGAGAACCGCCTCTGCACCATAGACCATGAAGAAAGGCGTATAGCTTGTTGACCTGTTGGGGGTGGTATTGATACTCCAAAGCACTGAAGGTAATTCCTCAACCCAACAACCCGACGTTCGTTCCAAAGGAACCATAAGCCGGGGCTTGATGCCTCTCAAAATTTCCTGGTTAGCCCTTTCTGCCTGATCATTAGACTGTGGATGAGCCACAGAAGAAACATCAAGACGAATATGCTCTCTTTGACAGAACTCCTTCATAGCACCCTTAGACAAATTAGTGCCATTATCAGTGATGATACTATGAGGATAACCAAGGCGGAAGATCAGCTTTTTAACAAACTGAACTGCAGTCGCTGCATCACACTTGCTAACTGGCTCTGCCTCTACCCACTTGGTAAATTTGTCAACCGCCACCAAAAGGTGGGTCTTCTTATCCTTAGACCTCTTGAAAGGTCCAACCATATCAAGCCCCCAGACTACAAACGACCAAGTTATTGGAATCATCCGCAACTCTTGAGCCGGCACATGAGCCCGTCGAGAAAATTTCTGACATCCATCACACTTACTGACGATATCTTCCGCATTAGCATGAGCCGTCAGCCAATAAAACCCATGACGAAATGCCTTAGCCACCAAAGATTTCGAGCCAGCGTGATGACCACAATTGCCTTCATGAATTTCTCATAAAATTTCACGGCCCTCCTCAGGAGAAACACAACGTTGGAATACACCTGTCACACTGCAGTGGTGTAACTCGCCGTTGATAATAGTCATAGACTTAGACCGCCGAGTTATCTGCCTTGCCAAAGTTTCATCCTCCGGTAACTCGCCCCGGGTCATATAAGCTAGATAAGGCAACGTCCAATCTGGAATAGCATAGAGCCGCCACCAGTTGCGCCTCCAGGTCAGGAATAACAAGCTCTTCTTCAGACGGTAACTTGACAGAAGGATTGTGTAGCACATCTAGGAACACATTAGAGGCACCGGCTTACATTGAGACCCAAGCCGGCTTAAGGCATCAGCCGCCTCATTCTTCCGTTGGTCAAGGTGATCTACCTGATAACCCTGAAATTGACCAGCAATGTTATCAACCGCCCGGCGATAAGCCGCCATGAGCGGGTCTTTAGAGTCCCACTTGCCAGAAACTTGCCGAGCCACAAGATCTGAGTTGCCCAGACACCTGACCCGGCTTAAATTCATCTCGTTGGCCATACGAAGGTCATGGAGTAAAGCTTCATACTCAGCTGCATTATTAGTACAAGGAAACATTAGCCTTAACACATAACAAAATTTATCACCTCGTGGGGAAGTCAAAATAACTCCAGCCCCCGAGCCTTCTAATTGCCTGGACCCATCAAAATGGATTGTCCAATATGTGTTGTCTGGCTTCTCCTCAGGTGTCTGCAACTCGGTCCAGTCATTTATAAAATCCACCAAAGCCTGAGATTTGATGCCTGTCCTTGGCACATATTTTAAATCATGAGGTCCAAGTTCAATTGCCCACTTGGTAACCCGGCCTGTAGCTTCTCTGTTCTGAATAATATCCCCCAAAGGTGCAGAGCTGACCACAGTAATAGGATGACCAAGAAAATAATGTTTTAACTTGTGGCTTGCCATGAACACCCCATATACCAGTTTCTGCCAATGTGGATATTGTTGCTTGGACTCAATCAACACCTCACTGACATAATAAGCCGACTGTTGAATAGGGTACTCCTTACCCGCCTTCTTACGCTCCACAACAACTGCCACACTGACAGCCCTACTATTAGCCACCACATATAGGAGCAAGGGTTCTTTCTCAATGGGAGCAGCAAGGATGGGCGGCTCAGCTAGCTGTTTCTTGAGCGCCTCAAATGCCTCATTGGCAGCATCACTCCAAACAAAGTGATCTGTCTTCTTCATCATCTGGTATAAAGGGATTGCCTTCTGTCCCAGACGGCTTATGAACCGGCTCAAAGCCGCAATACGACCTGCTAGACGTTGGATGTCATTGACACACGCCGGCTTAGCAAGTGAGGTGATGGCTTTTATCTTCTCCGGGTTAGCTTCAATGCCTCTTTCTGAAACCAGAAATCCCAATAGTTTACCTGCAGGCACACCGAAGACACACTTGGCCACGTTAAGCATCATTTTGTAGACCCAGAGATTGTCAAAAGTCTCCTTCAAATCATCAAGAAGAGTCTCCTTCTTCCGGGATTTGACCACAATGTCATCCACATAAGCATGAACGTTGCGTCCAATCTGACTGTGCAGGCAACTCTGAACACAATGCTGATAAGTCGCCTGGGCACTCTTGAGCCCAAAAGGCATAGACACATAGCAAAAAGCTCCAAAAGGTGTGATGAAAGCTGTCTTCTCTTGGTCTTTAACTACCATCTTGATCTGATGATAACCAGAATAAGCATCCAGGAAACATAAGCTCTCACAACCCGCCATAGCATCAATAATCTGGTCGATATGAGGGAGAGCAAACGGGTCAGCTGGACAAGCCTTGTTAAGATCTGTGTAATCAACACACATATGCCAGATGCCATTCTTCTTGAGTACAAGCACCGGGTTAGCCAACCACTCAGGGTGAAAGACTTCAATCATAAACCCAGCCGCTAAGAGCCGGGCCACCTCTTCTCCAATAGCTTTATGTCGCTCTTCGTTGAAACGACGAAGGAACTGTTTAACCGGCTTAAACTTAGGATCCACATTAATAGTGTGCTCAGCGAATTCTCTCGGTACACCCAGCATGTCGGAAGGTTTCGATGCAAAGATATCCCGATTCTCACGGATGAACTCGATGAGCGCACTTTCCTATTTAGGATCCATATTAGCCCCTACTGTGAACTGCTGAGATGAATCACCAGGGACAAAATCAACCTGCTTAGTGTCATCAGCCTGAAACTTCAGCAGAGGGTCCTGCTCAGTAGTGGGCTTCTTCAAAGGAGTCATATCGGCCGGGTCAACATTGTCCTTATAAAACTTGAGCTCTTCTGTGGCGCAGGCCGACTCAGCATAAGCAGCATCACCTTCCTCACACTCCAAAGCGATCTTTTGGCCTCCATGGACCGTAATTGTGCCCTTATGCCCTGGCATCTTAAGCTGCAAATAAACATAACAAGGCTGGGCCATAAACTTGGCATAAGCCGGCCGCCCAAACAAGGCATGATATGGGCTCTTGATTTTGACCACTTCGAACCATAATGTCTCTGCTCTGTAGTCATAGTCATTAGCAAGGGCGACCTCCAGGGCGATCTTTCTAACAGGATACGCCGACTTACTAGGCACCACACCGTGGAAAACCGTAGAAGACGGCTTAAGATCTTTGTCAGTTAAGTTCATCCGTCGAAAGGTGTCATAATACAAGATGTTAATACTGATTCCACCATCCATAAGCACTTTAGTAAATTTATAACCCCCAACCTGAGGGGCTACCACCAAAGCTAGATGACCCGGATTTTCAACCCAGGGTGAGTGATCCTCCCTGCTCCATGTGATTGGATATTCTGACCACCGCAAATATTGAGGTACGGCCGGCTCAACTGTATTGACCACATGCTTATGAACCTTTTGATCTCGTTTACAAAGACTGGTGGTGAAAACATGGTATTGGCCACCATTGAGCTGCTTTGGATTACTTTGGTATCCTGACTGATTACCCTGTTGTTGATTGCCCTGACTAGACTGTTGGTGATAACCACCCTGACTGCCCTGGCCTTGATAACCAGAATTAGAGCCGCCACCACCAAAGCCAGGCCCCTGCATACCGGATCCTGACCCGCTGGACAGCCCATTATGATTGCCGCGATTCTGATTAAAATTGGCATTCCTGTACTCTCGCATGATGAAACAATCCTTCCAGGCGTGACTCACCGGCTTGTCAGGCAGACTGTGCTTTGGGCAAGGCTCATTGAAAATTGCCTCAAGATTAAAGTTTTTTTTCACCAAAGGACGGCTTACCATTACCGTTGCGGCGCTGGCCTTTATACCCAGTGTTGGTGTTAGCCACAAGATCTGACCCGCCATCGGGGTGTCTGCGCTTACCACCAATACCTTGGTTGTTGCCATTATTCATCGCCATATTCTGCTGCTGACCTTTACCATTGTTACTCTTTTTGCCCTTATTGGACTTCTCATCATTAGATCCCGGGTCCTTGGTGGTATCAGAGTCAGCATACTTAATGAGAGCCGCCATGAGCTCCCCCATGTCACTACAATGACGCTTAAGCCGCCCAAGCTTCTGCTTGAGAGGGGTAAAATGGCAATTCTTCTCCAAGACCAGGACCGCTGAACCTGCCGCGATGCTATCTGATAAGTGGATAATAGCTGAGACCCAGCAGACCCAATGGTGGGTTGACTCATCCTCCCGTTGCACACAGCTATCCAGATCGATAATCGTCAGAGGCTGCTTACACGTTCCTTTAAAAATCTGAATGAACCGTGCTTTTAACTCAGCCCATGAATTGATGGAATTGGCAGGCAATCCTTTTAACCAGGTTCGAGCCGGCCCATCCAGCATCATAGTAAAGTACTTGGCACATACAGCATCATTAACATCCAGCATCTCCATGGCCAATTCATAGCTCTCAATCCAAGCCTCAGGGGGAAGATCAGCTGTATAATTAGGTACCTTATGAGGGCCCTTAAAATCCTTGGGCAGGCGTTCATTACGCAGAGCCGGTACCAAACATGGCACACCAACCATTCTAGAAGTTGTCCCGGCTTCAACTGAGGCCGAGGGGTTCACTGGAAGCTGCTGATAAGCTCCCAATTGAGCTGCCACTTCTGCATCACGACGGGTTCGAGCCTGATCCACAATCGCTTGAGCATTGGTTAGCAGATTATCATCACGGGGTGGGTTATTCCCATGGGGCGGGTCATCATTGCGGGGCGGGTTGCGACGCCGTTCGCTGCTGGAAACCACTGGCGACTCAATACGCTGACTGTAACTTTGACTTGGGCGAGGAGTTGAATGAACACGCTCACGACTATATGATTAAGCCGCCTGCTGAGCTACAGCCGTGTGAAGAAGCTCCACCATGTTCTCGGTCTCCACCGCAACCGGCGCCTCACCCTCAATCGGAATAGCCGCCAGTTGTGTCGCCACTGCTATCATGTTGTCCACTGGGTTAGAAAAATGACCTGGCGGTGGCGTCAAGAAACGTTGAGGGGGTGTTTGATTTGGGGGTGGGTTAGGTACCCGCTCATCCCTCCGTGCCGGCTCAGGCTGCCGAGGCTGAGCCACTGCACCACTATCGGGACCGCCTGGGTTTACCTGAGGGTTTACCCGAGCGCCTGGAATACTTGGGCCTGCTCCAGGGGTGTTAAACAGATTCATAGGCTCATAATGTAGAGGCAGGAGGGTTTGGTGCCTCCTACACAGAACTGCATTAGAGGCGTTCTGATCTAGATTTAAGCGCCAAGCCTCCGCCCTTACATGTTCCGACTCAACTGCGATCTGAGCCCGTTCCTCTGCCTTCCTGGCATTCTCCGCATTGACATCCTCCTGTGCCTTAGCGATCTCTTCCTGAATCTTTCCAATTTCTACATTGCGCTCTGCTTGATTTGCCACGGTCACCTCCGTTGCAAGCAGGGTGTTCAAAGAGCCCAAAAGACCTGACAGAACTTGAGCCGGTGGTATAACTGAGCCGCCAGCCCCAGCCATCGCCGCCGCGGTCAATCCAGATGTCATGGCCGCAACTGTTGATGAGTTTAGAACCGGTTGTGTACCAGCCATAAAAATAGCAGCCCTGCTCGGCGGCTCATAAGGGTCCGGAATACTGTCACCATCGGAATAGCCCCCAAGCCCGCCATCTTGAAGCTGATAGATTGACTCTGTTTCTCCGGTCGAGGACTCATCACCTGAGTAGATGAGAGTATCTCCTCTGGACACAGAATTCTCCGCAAGGTCTGTGGCATGCGCGCGCTCGACGAAGACACACTTCTGGCCGGGTTGAACCCTGGCGGGTCGCACACGCCGAGCCGGCTTGACGATGTCGGTGCAGATGTCCGACTCAGGCTCAGATTAGCTGATCTTGCCGATGAAGACATGGATTCTGCCGAAGGGGACCCGGTACCCGTACTCGATTGAGTCGGCCTCGGGGCCTCAGCCAGTGTCGTCGATGTAGAGCTTGCTGTGGCGACTCTTGGTCATCCTGCCAATGGCGTACCCCCCGATCCCTGGAAAGGAGCCCTTCAAGAACTCAAAACCACCATGCACAGGCCCCACGATGGGCGCCAACTGTCGTGGTTTTGTCACGACAGATGCCCTTGTGAAAGGACTTAGGTGTGGAGCCATCGCAACGTAGGTTAACTTGAAGGGGTTGAGCGGGACGAAAGACACAAGGTTTACCTAGGTTCGGCCCCTGACAATGAGGTAAAAGCCTACGTCCTGCTTCAAGTTGTATTGATTGAGTATCGAATACAAGGGAGCGGAATCGCTTGACCTAGCTATCGATTAGTTGTTTCTTAAGTTAACCCGCCGCAGGGTCTCGCCTTTATATACACAGGTCAGGGCCCTGGGCTTACAGGAGTCCAAGTCGGATCACACAACATGACCAACCTGGTTTCTAAGTCGCCCTGCCTTGCTAGGCAACTCTCCATCGTGGCGGCTCACACCTTCCGGGTCATGATTCTACCTCCAGGTCTTGGGCCTTCAGCAAGCCCACCTTGTAAGCCGCCACCAGTCTTCATGTTTCATCTTCTTGTACCTTCTTAGGCTTTCTCGAGTAGAGTCGCCAACAGTGTAACCCGGCCCCTCTTGGGCGGGTCACACCTCAGGGTTACATCCCCAACATGGATGATTTGGATCCATATGTTTCATGCTATGGTTAGATTTATCTTAACTCTTCTTTCATAGTTGCGGATGCTTGCTAGAGGGGGTAATCATAACAGGGTTGCTTGTACAAGTAAGAACAACACCCTAGCACCAGTCCACCCACATATCGAATTATCAAAGTAGCGAACGCAAATCAACTAAACATGATGAACGTGACTAGACGACAATTCCCATGTGTCCTCGAGAACGCTTTGCTTATTATAAGAGAGCTTTCCGGCTTGTCCTTTGCTATAAAAAGGATTGGGCTACCTTGCTGCACCTTTGTTACTATTGCTACTTGTTACAAATTATCTTGCTACAAAACTATCTGTTACCGCTACTTTCAGTACATGCAGAGAATACCTTGCTGAAAACCGCTTATCATTTCCTTTTGCTTCTCGTTGGGTTTGACACTCTTACTTATCGAAAGGACTACGATTGATCCCCTATACTTGTGGATCATCAAGACTCTTTTCTAGCGCCGTTGCCGGGGAGTGAATCACCTTTGGTAAGGAAACATTTTTATTACTATCACTCGTGACTATGGAAAATAATCCTTTGAGGGGCTTGTTCAGGCTATCTTGACCTCGACTGGAAGCAATAAGAGTTGCTCCTCAACCTACTGAACCTACATCAAATATTTATTATGAGATTCCTTTCAGTATTTTAGATAAATTGCTAGCTAATCCTTATGCAGGAGATGGAACAGTACATCCTGATATGCACTTGATCTATATAGATAAAATTTGTGGATTGTCTAAGCTTACAAGTTTATTCGAGGATGGAGTTAAGAAGAAGGTATTCCTTTATCTTTGGGGGAAAGGCATTGACATGGAATAGGCTATTGGATGATACTGGAACATGGGATTGGAACCGGTTGAAGCTGGAATTTCACCAGAAATTTTATCCTATGCATTTGGTTCATCGTGATCGGAATTATATATATAATTTTTGGCCTTGTGAAGGCGAAAGTATCGCTCAAGCTTGGGAGAGGCTTAAATATATGATCCAGACATGGCCCAATCATGACCTCTCAAGAGAAATAATTATACAAAACTTCTATGCTCGGCTTTCTCATAATGATCAATCCATGCTCAATACTTCTTCTACTGGTTCGTTTATGAAGAGAACTATTGAATTCAAATGCGATCTTCTGGAAAGAATTAAACACAACTCTAAAGATTGGGAAATTGATAAAGGTAAAGAGTCAGGTATAAATCTTGAGTTTGATTATGTTAAATCTTTTATGAAAACCGATGCTTTTCATAAGTTTAGTACTAAATATGGACTTGACTCTGCGATAGTAGCTACCTTTTGTGAATCATTTTCTGCTCATGTTGATCTCCCTAAGGAGAAGTGGTTTAAATTTCATCCACCTATTGAACAAAATTGTGAGGAACCTATTATATCTGAAGATGAAACAATCATTTATAACGTTGATCCAGTTGTGCCTACTACTTATATTGAGAAACCTCCTTTCCCTGTTAGGATTAAGGAACATGCTAAAGCTACAATTGTGGATAATAAGAGTAATATTAAATCACTTAAACCCTCTGAACAAATTAGAGTGGAACCTAATGTTGCAATGATCAAAGATCTTTTGGTTGATAATATTGATGGACATGTCATATATTTCTATGAGGAAGCAACTAGGATTGCTAAGCAAGATACATCAGATAAGAATAAACCCATTGTTGGCATGCATGTTGTTTCTGTTAAAATTGGAGATCATTGTTATCATGGTTTATGTGATATGGGTGCTAGTGTAAGTGCTATTCCATTTTCCCTATATCAAGAAGTCATGAATGACATTGCACCTACTGAGATAGAAGATATTGATGTTACTATTAAGCTTGCAAACAGAAATACTATTTCACCACTTGGGATTGTTAGAGATGTTGAAGTCTTGTGTGTTAAGATTAAATACCCTACTTATTTTGTAGTTCTTGGATCACCACAAGATAATTTTTGTCCCATTATATCTGGTAGACCCTTCTTGAATACGGTTAATTAATGCTAAGATTGATTATACTAGGGAAACAGTCAGTGTTAATTTTGGTGATGTATCTCATGAATTCAATTTCTCTAAGTTTCGTAGACAACCTCATGATAAAGAATTGTCTAATAAAGATGAGATTATTGGTCCTCCTTCTATTGCTATTCCTCCTACAGATCCTTCAGAACAATATCTGCTAGACCATGAAAATGATATGCACATCAATGAAAGAAATGAAATAGATGAAATATTCTTTACACAAGCACTTATCCTTAAACACAATTTGCCAATTGAGAATTTGGGAGATCCTCTCCCACCTAAGAGTGATGCTGTGTTTGAATTAAAGAAATTGCCAGATACACTGAAATATGCTTATCTTGATGAAGAGAAGATATATCCTGTTATTATCAATGCTAAACTTTTAGAGGACGAAGAAAAGAGATTACTTAAAACTCTGAGGAAGCACCGAGCTGCTATTGGATATACTCTTTATGATCTTAAGGGCATTAGTCCCACTTTATGCTAGCACAAGATTAATATGGAGCCTAATGCTAAACTAGTCGTTAATCATCAATGTCGTCTGAATCATAAGATGACGGATGTTGTAAGAACTGAGATATTAAAGTTTCTGGAGGCAGGTATAATTTATCCTATAGCTGATAGTAGATGGGTAAGCCCTGTTCATTGTGTTCCTAAGAAAGGAGGCATTAGTGTCATTCCTAATGATAAAAATGAACTTATCCCACAAAGAATTGTAACTAATTATAGGATGGTAATTGATTTCATGAAATTAAATAAAGCTACTATGAAAGATCATTACCCCTTGCCTTTTATTGATCAAATGTTAGAAAGATTATCTAAGCATACACATTTTTGTTTCCTAGATGGATATTCTATTTTTTTCTCAAATACCTGTATCGAAAGAAGATCAAGAGAAAACCACTTTTACTTGTCCTTTTGGAACTTATGCTTATAGACGTATGCCTTTTGGTTTATGCAATGTGCCTGCTACCTTTCAAAGATGTATGACTGCTATATTCTCTAATTTTTATGAAAAGATTGTTGAGGTATTCATGGATGATTTTTCCGTTTACGGAACCTCTTTTGATGATTGCTTAAGCAACCTTGACTGAGTTTTGCAGAGATGTGAAGAGACTAATCTTGTCTTGAACTTGGAGAAGTGCCACTTTATGGTGAATGAAGGTATAGTCCTTGGGGATAAAATTTCTGAATGTGGCACCCCGGCTCAGAGGGACCGGAATGCCCCATATTCCAACCTAGAGATAAAGTCTTCTGGAATACGGCACTGCTTGGCATAGACCACATCAGCTCTTATTACAAGGATTCAGATACAAGGGTTCCGATATTACAATGGATTACATCGGCACGGCGACACTACGCCTACTCCGGTCATTCTATGCTAGCAGCAGAACAACTCGTAGCAGCGGAACAACGGAGACAGTGATGGCCTCCACTCTGCAGGGACTCTGGCTGGAACGCGTATCCTAGCTCGCAAACATCAGGATCCTCGACAAGCAATCAATCACATCATGACCTGCAAACTGGCATGACATGCCAGGTGAGTACTTTGAATGTACTCGCAAGCTCACGGCAACCAAAGCAATCAAGACAAACAACAGCATGGCATTTACATGTTAATTATCCATGGTGAACATTATACCATTAGAATAATATGAGTATGGCATGAACATATGAACATGATGATACTAGCATGCAACATGTTAACAAAATCAACTTACTCTGTTCGGAGGTTATCTCATAACCACCATAAATATACATCTCACTTATCACCGTGATCATTTTGAGATCACCTCATGATCAACCATGTCGGTATCCACGATACCATCATGATCATCTTGTGACCACATAAAGATCAACCAACTTCTGTCTTCATAGAACCAGAGTTGTTTATTTATACAGCTTATTATTACTGTTGACTCATAGTGTGACCTACTACGAACTGTGTCCATATCCGAGGATGTGGCTATCGATAGATTATACACTATGCAGAGGTTAGTACACTGTACCCACACTACGGAATTCATGGCCTCGTGCTCCCATTCGGGTGGACCAACGATATTCCGCCAAAACCAATCTATTGCATGACACTCTCCCGGCCACTCCGACAAACTCCCCTTTGGGCTATGTCCTGGGTGGCCCTGATGTCAACATGTGACATCTGCCACCTTTGTGGTTGCCACCGCCGTGGCCAAACGAAACAACTTGTCCCAAACAGGGACCTCGGAATTCCATACAGCCACGGGCACACAAGGCTTATGTCCGCCTACCTGATCAGGGTAGCGCACGCACATAAACTTCCCTAGTTGGAGGAACCAGCGAGAGGCATGACAATAGACCGCATTAGGGCCTCCCATAAGGCAAGTGTGGCTGCACTGGTCAGCTCGATTCGATGGAACTATGACTCAGCCAACAGATTTTTTCAAGTTTGATTAATGTCCGGTTAAACTTGAATGGTGAGGAGCTGAGTCATAATAACATAACATAATGAAATAACAATGCATATGAGCATGCCATCAGTGTAACCATGGATGAGCAACATAACCATTTAATATCATAACATCAACAACAATAAGTCATTTAGTCTACGGGATGCAAATGAGCATGGCATAACGATGATCATGGATATCACAAGTATTTTCATGACAAATCATAACCATGCATATGAGCATATCATGATCACGAGCATATGAACTAAATACAAGAATGATACATCAAACCATTATTTAATTTACTGAATGAAAATGAACATGGCATAAGAATGAGCATCGGCAACTGAGCATATACATAGCATTCACAAAATAATTAAATGAGCAAACAATTATTAAATATTCAAGTGAAAACCATGGCTATTGCAATGCCATCATGCAAGTGGCTAGTGTGGCTTGCCTGGTGTGAAGGATTCATCGGGGAGAAGTGCGAGGAACTCGCGGAAAGAATCACCGAAAAAGTTTCTCTCTCGAAGGGGGCTGATTAGGGCAAGGGCAAAATGGTCATTTTCATAATGTATGGTACCAACAGAACGGGCTCGACGAACAGAGAACGTGGGCTTTGGAATCACCTAAATCGGAGTTACGATTGAAGAGATATAGTCAGCGGAATGCCAGGGACTAATCTGTAAAATAAACATCTACAAACAAGCCCCTGGCTGCAAAACAGAAAGCACGCTTCGAAGGAATACACTTTCGCTTCTGGAAAACATCTTCCTGGCTGAAACAGAGAGGGAATACGCTTTCATTAAAAGAAAACGCACACCACGGAATACGCCTCCACTTGCCACGTCAGCTGACCGGGGTCAACTCCCCTGTCTGACTGACGGGTGGGGTCCGCGAGGAGTGGGGCCCGCCTGGCTGGGTCGTCGTCTTCATCCCCTCGCTCGCCCGTGGAGCAGAGGGATGTCGCCGACGCTCGTCCGGCCGGCTCCGGCCACCGTTCGGGATGCTGCGGCTACCGACGAGCTCGGGAGAGAACGCCGCCTCCGTCCCGGGTAGACACGGATGCCGAGGAGGACCGGATCGATGATGGCCTGGACTCCGGCGGAAGTGGCTTTGGCCACCGATGAGCTCGCGGTTGGAGGCCACCGGAGGAGAAGTAGAGGTGCTGGGGCGGCTCCGGGGTGGTGGTGGAGGTCTCTGGTGATGGTGGGAAGAAGAGGGAAGGCCGACATTGCCCGGATTTAAGCCGGAGAGAGCGGCGGCCATGGCGGCCAGGGGAGGTGAGGAGAGGCTCCGGCGATGGATTGAGGGGTCGGGGAGGCTTCTGGGAGTGAGGTGAGGAGGATGAGATGCTCGGGAGGCCTCGGGGTGGGCTATTTATAGCTGCGGTGCCGAGGAGGGGCGAGCACGGCCACCGCGAAGTGTCGCCGGCGCTCTGGCATGAGCAGTCCACGCGGAGGAGGGGGAGAGCATGCCAGAGGACTCACTCACTGCGGAGAGGCCACGAGGGTGCTTCGAGAGAGCTTGGGGATGATGCGTCGAGCGGCCAGGGAGGTGGGGATGGCGGACAGACCGCAGACGCGGTTGCCGTGGCGAGAGGAGGAAAGAGGAGGGGGAAAGGGCTGGGGAGCGAGCGCGTGGCTACGGTGATGCTCTTGGACATGCGGGGACATGCGGAAATGGTAGGGAGAGAGGTGCCTAGAGCTAGCCGACGCCCAGAGCGCGCCAAACACATGCCAACGGCGCGGTCACCGCGTGTGTTGCCAAGGAAAGGGCACGTAGGCTAGGCAAACAATGTTTGAGGTGTTGTCCCTCCATCCGAAAGCCCCAAGGAAGTGATGGATCGATCAAAGCGACTTTGGGTTGATGGGAGGGGTCATCTGAAGTTTGTTGTAGCAAACTTGAGCCATGAACTATGGTAAAATGGGATGATTACTTGGAGTAAAAAGATGTCACAGGGGTTTAGAGCAGGAAGGACTACAGTCCTGTGAATTTTGAGATGGTTTGGACCAATATTTGATATAGTTGCTTCACAACTGCAAATCTGGTCCAGAAAAAGGAATTAAATATTGCACTCACATAGAGTGTTGGATTGAGATAAATTTTGGTGTAGAGGGGTTATTTGGGCATATGAAGACACTGTAAAAATTTCATACCACTTGGATAAATAAAAATGGTACTTTCTTTACAGTGCTTCTTTCTGGACAGAATTTTGGAAAATTATAGAGAGAAATTGGCTAAATGAAATGATCCCAAATTTGGTGGAGGGTGATTATATATGTAGGATAATGTCTTGGTAAATTTTCAGCAATAATGAAGCAATATAAAATATAGTTGCTTCACAATATGAATATCTGACCAGAATCAAAGATTGGATGTTGAGCTCACATGGATAGGTGTATTGAGTTCAAATTTGTGGAGAGTGATGATTTTAGCATATTGAGATCATGGCAAAATTTCAACTCATTTGGATACTCCTAGCTAGTACTTCCTTCCCAAAGCTTCTTTCTGTTCAGAAACTTTGGAAAATTGCTGAGGAATATTTACTAGGCAAATGAAGTTGAATTTTGTCATGTGGCAATGATTTGGATAGGAAAGAGTGCCCAAAAAGTTTGGGAGCAATCAAGCAAAGATAAATAGCACTTCCTTCACAAAGTGCCATTTAGGGCAGAATAGGAAAATGAATAATCTAAATTATTTTTGAACAAGGCAGGGAAGGGTTTGGACATATTTGTGGAAGATATGACCCAAACAATTTATGAGAGTTATTTGGGAATTTTTGGAATGACAGAAATATAGGTTGCTTCACAACCTAGGGCAAACTGGGTTATTCCTTTAATTGAAAAAGGAATATTCCCAAGGAAATGAATTTGAGTTTAGGCCAAGATGGAAATGACATGGTCTTGAGATGGATTTGAGAGTGACAAGCCACTACAAAGAGGAAGAAGAAATGATCTTCCCAGGTTTCAAGACCACAGAGCCACATAAAAGCAATCCAAAGCAAAAATCCAAAGGAATCCAAAAGAAAACAAAAGGGCGAAAAATCGGGGTGTTACACTGAAAGAGGTATTGAAGTAGATAAAGCTAAAGTTGATGCAATTGAGAAAATGCCATGTCCTAAAGATATCAAAGGTATAAGAAGCTTCCTTGGTCATGTTGGTTTCTATAGAAAGTTCATAAAAGACTTCTCTAAAATTTCTAGGCCTCTTACTAATCTTCTGCAAAAAATTTCCATTCGTTTTTGATGATGATTGTGTAGAAGCCTTTGAAATACTTAAGAAAGCCTTAATTTTTGCACCCATTATTCAACCACCTGTCTGGAACCTACCCTTTGGAATTATTTGTGATGCTAGTGATTATGCTATTGGTGTTGTTCTAGGTCAAAGAGTTGATAAGAAATTGAATGTTATTCATTATGCTAGTAAGATCTTGGATAGTGCTCAAAGAAATTATGCTACTACTAAGAAAGAATTTTTAGCAGTTGTGTTTGCATGTGATAAATTTATACCTTATATTGTTGATTCTAAAGTTACTATTCACACCGATCATGCTGCTATTAAATATCTTATATGGAAAAGAAAGATGCTAAGCCTAGACTGATTAGGTGGGTTCTCTTATTACAAGAGTTTGATTTGCATATTGTTGATACAAAGCGAGATGAGAATTCTGTAGCAGATAACTTGTCTAGGATGGAAAATGTTCTTGATGACCCACTTCCTACTGATGATAGTTTTCCTGATGATCAATTAACTGTTATAAATGCTTCTACTTCTTGTAATAATCCTTGGTATGCAGACTATGCTAATTACATTGTTGCTAAATATATACGACCTAGCTTTACATACCAACAAAAAAGTTCTTTGATTTAAGACATTACTTTTGGGATGACCCACATTTATATAAAGGAGTAGATGGTGTTATTAGACGATATGTACCTGAGCATGAACAGGAACAAATCCTACGGAAGTGTCATTTCAAAGCATACGGAGGACATTATGTAGGAGACAGAACTGCACATAAGGTACTACAGTCTGGTTTTTATTGGCCTACTCTCTTCAGGGATGCACGTAAGTTTGTCCTTTTGGGATCAAAGAATTAGTAATATTGGTAGATGTCAGGAAATGCCTATGAATTATTCACTTGTTATTGAACCATTTGATGTTTGGGGCTTTGATTATATGGGACCTTTTCCTTCCTCTAATGGGTACACTCATATTTCAGTTGTTGTTGATTTTGTTACTAAGTGGGTGATACGTCTCCAACGTATCTATAATTTTTGATTGTTTCATGCTGTTATATTATCATTCTTGGATGTTTTACAATCAATTTATAATCATTATATATCATTTTTTGGTACTAACCTATTGACATAGTGCCCAGTGCAAGTTGCTGTTTTCTGCATGTTTTTTACATCGCAGGAAATCAATACCAAAGGGAGTCCAAACGCAGTGAAACTTTTTGTGGATTTTTTTGGACCAGAAGACATCCAGTGGGCCGGAGAAGCACCTGGGGGGGGGGGGTGCTCCGAGGGGAGCACAACCCACCAGGGCGCGCCTGGAGGCCCAGGCGTGCCCAGGTGGGTTGTGCCCACCTCGGGAGCCTCCCGCACCGCCTCTTTGCTCTATAAATACCCCAATATTCCAGAAACCCTAGGGGAGTCGACGAAAATCAATTCCAGCCGCCGCAAGTTCCAGAACCACCAGATCCAATCTAAAGACCATCACAGAGGGATTCATCATCCTCATTGGTGCCTCTCCGATGATGCGTGAGTAGTTCATTGTAGACCTTCGGGTCCGTAGTTAGTAGCTAGATGGCTTTCTCTCTCTCGTTTGATTCTCAATACAATGGTCTCTTGGAGATCCATATGATGTAGCTCTTTTTTGCGGTGTGTTTATTGGGATCCGATGAACTTTGAGTTTCTGATCAGATCTATCTTTTTATCCATGAAAGTTATTTGAGTCTTCTTTGATCTCTTATATGCATGATTGCTTATAGCCTCGTATTTCTTCTCCGATATTTGGGTTTTGTTTGGCCAACTTGATCTATTTATCTTGCAATGGGAAGAGGTGCTTTGTGATGGGTTCGATCTTACGGTGCTTGATCCCAGTGACACAAAGGGAAACGACACGTATGTATCATTGCCATTAAGGATAACAAGATGGGGTCTATTTCTACATAAATAGATCTTGTCTACATCATGTCATTGTTCTTATTGCATTGCTCCGTTTCTCCATGAACTTAATACACTAGATGCATGCTGGATAGCGGTCGATGTGTGGAGTAATAATAGTAGATGCAGGCAGGAGTCGGTCTACTAATCTTGGATGTGATGCCTATATAATGATCATTGCCTGGATATCATCATGAGTATTTGAAGTTCTATCAATTGCCCAACAGTAATTTGTTTCCACCGTTTGCTATTTTTCTCGAGAGAAGCCACTAGTGAAAACTACGGCCCCCGGGTCTCTTCTTTAATATATTTGCCTTCAAGATCTATTTTGCTATTCGCTCTTTTATTTATTTGCAACTTTTATTTTCAGATCTATTAATCCAAAAACCCAAAAATACCTCGCTGAATTTTATTTGCATCTTTCAATCTACTACAATTTTATCTATCTTGTTACCCGAAAGGGATTGACAACCCTTTTAACACATCAGGTTGCAAGTATTTGTTCTTTGTGTGCAGGAGCTGTTTACATGGTGTTGCGTGGTTCTCCTACTGGTTCGATAACCTTGTCTCATCACTGAGGGAAATACCTACCGTCGCTATGCTGCATCATCCCTCCCTCTCTGGGGAAAAACCGACGTAGTTCTAGCAGACATCAAGAGGAGTTTCTGGCGCCGTTGCCGGGGAGACATCATCAACATCTACCAGGTTCCTAATCACAAATCTCATCTCCTTGCAATTTACATTATTTTCCATTTGCCTCTCATTTTCCTCTCCCCTACTTCACAAAAATTTGCCGTTTTATTCACCCTCTTTTTCGTTCGCCGTTTTTCTCGTCAGATCTCATGTTTGCTTGTGTTGCCATGTGCCTTCTATTTGCTTGCATCTTCGCTTGCTAAAAATCTATTGTTATGGATCCTCATCCACTTGCTAATCTTTTCAAAAGATCCAATTATGATGAACCAATTGCTAGTGAATTGAGTTCACTAGATTATCTTTATGAAGTTTTGCTTGAGATTTATGATTCTGAAAATTGTGATGAAGTGTTAAACGAAGGAATTTATAAAGTGGTTCATGATAGCTCCTTGAATGAAAAACATGATTGCAATGATGTTATTATAAATTCTATTAATGTCAATTGTGCTAATAATATGCAAAACCCCAAGCTTGGGGATGCTAATTTTGATATGTCCACTACTTATTGCAATGATCATGATTAGGGTGATTCTTCTTATGATCTTGAAAATTTATTTAAGCCTCATGATGAATATGTTATTGATAATAATGTTTGCAATAATATTGAAAGTGGGTTTGGAAGAGTGTCAACTTTAGGTAAAAATAATCCCACATATTTGGAGAGTGTTCAATCTTATGAATTTTTTGATAAAAGTGGGCTTGGAGAGGTCATGACTTTATTTGATGATAATCTCACTATTTTGGAAGAGTGTCAACTTTGCATGCTTGTGGATCATGTAGAGAATATGTTATGTGATAGCTATATTGTTGAGTTTGAATATGATCCCACATGTAATTATTATGAGAGAGGGAAATATGGTTGTAGAAATTTTCATGTTACTAAATTACCTCTCTTCATGTTGAGATTGCTATTGTTTTCTTCCATGCATATGCTAGATCTTGCTTGTCTTGCTAATTTGTTTTCCTATAAAATTCCTATGCATCGGAAATACATTAGACTTAAATATGTTTGTCACATGTTTTATGATGCTCTCTTTGTGTTTTCATTATTATCTTTCATGTGAGCATCAATAAAATCTTATGCCTAGCTAGGGGCGTAAAACGATAGCGCTCGTTGGGAGGCAACCCAACTTGTATCTTTTTGCTTTTTGGTTTTCTTGCTGTTTTCAATAAAATACCCAATTATACCTCTGGTTTGATGTGTTTTTGTGGTTTAAATTAGTGTTTGTGCCAAGCAAAGCCTTTGGGATGATTTGGGTGATAGTTGATTTGATCTTGTTGGAAAACAGAAACTTTTGCGTCTAGTAAAACAATTTTGAAAATTCACAGCAGAGACAAAAAATTCTGATTTTTTTACACAAGATTTATTTAAAAATTGCCTCTGTAATACTGGTTTTTCAGAATATGTGGAGTTACAGAAGTATGAGAACAATTCGTATCTTTGCAGACTGTTCTGTTTTTGACAGATTCTGTTTTCTTTGCATTGTGTGCTTATTTTGATGAATCTATGGTTTTCTTTGAAGAGTTTTTGCCATAGAAGAGTTGGAATACAGTAGATATAATGCAAGAACAAAATTTGAATGGGTTTTCTACAGTACTTAAAGTAAAAATTTGTTTTCTTATACTAACGGATCTCATGAAGGTTTTGTTGAGTTTTGTGTGATTGAAGTTTTCAAGTTTTGGGTGAGATTACGATGGATGAAGGAATAAGGATTAGCAAAAGGCTAAGCTTGGGGATGCCCGAGGCACCCCAAGATAATATTCAAGAAGTATCAAGCAAGTAAGCTTGGGGATGCCCCCGAGTGGCATCCCCTCTTTCTTCTAACGACCATCGGTATTTTACTTGGAGCTATATTTTTATTCGTCACATATTATGAGTTTTGCTTGGAGCGTCTTGTATGATTTGAGTCTTTGCTTGTTTTATTTTTTATTTTAAGTCTTGAATCCTTGCTGGACACACCTTTTTGAGAGAGCCAAAAACTATGCTATGCTTGCTCCTATGCTTCACTTAAATTTTTAGAGCCTTGGAATTGCTCTAGTGCTTCACTTATATCTTTTTGAGCATGGTGTGCTTTGTTATTTTTGAAGAAATGCTCTCATGATTCACTTAGATTTATTTGGGAGTTAGTAAAATTTTGAAGAAATTCTCTCTTGCTTCACTTAGATTAATTTGAGAGAAACAAATATTATGCTCATGGTCTTCACTTATATTTGTTTGAGCTTATTAAAAAGCAACATATGAAACTAGTCCCAAAGTGATAGATATCCAAGAAGGATATAATAAAAACTTTCATGAAGATCATTGGACAAAATAAACTTGATTCTTAGTAATAGTTTTGAGATATGATGATAGTGATATGTGAGTCATGTTAATGAGTAATTATGCTTTCGTAAGAATATTGGTGTTAAGGTTTGTGATTCCCTATGCTAGTACGAAAGTCAATAGTTATGCAATGAAATTATATCTTACTCATGGTGCATTATTTGGTGTTACTTATGCTTAATGCTTGCTTACGATATTATTCATTTCTTGGTTGGGCGCTTCTCAATCTTTTTGCTAGCCTTCATTTGCACCACGTATGATCACTACTTGTGCATCCAAAACCCTTTAAACCAGTTTTGCCATACGAGTCCACTATACCTACCTATATGCGGTATTTCCGTGCCGTTCTAAGCAAATTTGTATGTGTCGTCTCTAATTTTCAAAATAAATTTCTCTTTTGTGTGCTCGTACCGCTCGCGAGGCGGTGAGGGGTGGCCAATATTTTCCATGCTAGATGTGTTATTCTCACGATGAGTGTTTATCCACTTGTCATTGCACGAGAGTACAGCAAAGGTATTAGGGATGCCCAGTCCCGAAATGAAAAATGAATTTACTTTATGTTGTCAAATAATAAATTCCTTGGAAAGTGTTGGTATGGAGGGAACCCGTGGATACGGCTAGCCATGGAAAGTGAAAGAAATTGTGGAAAAAGGAATAAACTTTATTTTCTGTTTGGGAACCACCTATCATATATCTAGCATGGAAAGTGTTGGGAGCTCTAAGTCGTTTTCGTTGGTGGGAAAAGTATGCCTCTCAAAATGTTTTTATCTCTCAATTTAAGCTTTGAGCTCTGGCACCTCTACAAATCCCTACTCCCTCCATGAAGGGTCTTTCTTTTACTTTATGCAATTTTTATTTTTAATTTGAGTCTCCATCTTCTCTTACAAAGCACCAACTAAGGGGCACTATGATCGTACTTGAGCATTGGGTGTAGCTAATATTCGAGTGTATTTCATGAATAGATCAATGATTGAGCATGACGGGCTAGGGATAACTTGCTTTAGCGTTGATATTTTGAAAGACATGGTTGCTTGTTAATATGCTTGAGTATTTAAGTTATCATGTCAAAACTAGACTATTGCTTTGAACCATATAAAAGTCCAAATGTCCATGCTATTAAGAAAAGAATATGTGATGAACATGTTAGGCAGCATTCCACATCAAAAATTCTGTTTTTATCATTTACCTACTCGAGGACGAGCAGGAATTAAGCTTGGGGATGCTGATACGTCTCCAACGTATCTATAATTTTTGATTGTTTCATGCTGTTATATTATCATTCTTGGATGTTTTACAATCATTTTATATCATTTTTTGGTACTAACCTATTGACATAGTGCCCAGTGCTAGTTGATGTTTTCTACATGTTTTTTACATCGTAGGAAATCAATACCAAACGGAGTCCAAACGCAACGAAACTTTTTGTGGATTTTTTTGGACCAGAAGACATCCAGTTGGCCGGAGAAGCACCTGGGGGGGGGGGGGTGCTTCGAGGGGAGCACAACCCACCAGGGCGTGCCTGGAGGCCCAGGCGCGCCCAGGTGGGTAGTGCCCACCTCGGGAGCCTCCCGCACCGCCTCTTTGCTCTATAAATACCCCAATATTCCAGAAACCCTAGGGGAGTCGACGAAAATCAATTCCAGCCACCGCAAGTTCCAGAACCACCAGATCCAATCTAAACACCATCACGGAGGGGTTCATCATCCTCATTGGTGCCTCTCCGATGATGCGTGAGTAGTTCATTATAGACCTTCGGGTCCGTAGTTAGTAGCTAGATGGCTTTTTCTCTCTCGTTTCATTCTCAATACAATGGTCTCTTGGAGATCCATATGATGTAACTCTTTTTTGCGGTGTGTTTGTTGGGATCCGATGAACTTTGAGTTTATGATCAAATCTATCTTTTTATCCATGAAAGTTATTTGAGTCTTCTTTGATCTCTTATATGCATGATTGCTTATAGCCTCGTATTTCTTCTCCGATATTTGGGTTTTGTTTGGCCAACTTGATCTATTTATCTTGCAATGGGAAGAGGTGCTTTGTGATGGGTTCGATCTTACGGTGCTTGATCCCAGTGACAGAAAGGGAAACGACACGTATGTATCATTGCCATTAAGGATAACAAGATGGGGTCTATTTCTACATAAATAGATCTTGTCTACATCATGTCATCGTTCTTATTGCATTACTCCGTTTCTCGATGAACTTAATACACTAGATGCATGCTGGATAGCGGTCGATGTGTGGAGTAATAGTAGTAGATGCAGGCAGGAGTCGGTCTATTAATCTTGGACGTGATGCCTATATAATGATCATTGCCTGGATATCGTCATGAGTATTTGAAGTTCTATCAATTGCCCAACAGTAATTTGTTTCCACCGTTTGCTATTTTTCTCGAGAGAAGCCACTAGTGAAAACTACGGCCCCCGGGTCTCTTCTTTAATATATTTGCCTTCAAGATCTATTTTGCTATTCGCTCTTTTATTTATTTGCATCTTTTATTTTCAGATCTATTAATCCAAAAACCCAAAAATACCTCGCTGAATTTTATTTGCTTTTATTTGCATCTTTCAATCTACTACAATTTTATCTATCTCGTTACCCGAAAGGGATTGACAACTCCTTTAACACATCGGGTTGCAAGTATTTGTTCTTTGTGTGCAGGAGCTGTTTACGTGGTGTTGCGTGGTTCTCCTACTGTTTCGATAACCTTGGTCTCATCACTGAGGGAAATACCTACCGTCACTGTGCTGCATCATCCCTCCCTCTCTGGGAAAAAACCGACGTAGTTCTAGCAGACATCAGTGGGTAGTAGCTATTCCTACTAGTAGTGCTGATCACAACACATCTATTAAGATGCTTAAAGAAGTTATCCTTCCGAGGTTTGGAGTCCCAAGATATTTGATGACCGATGGTGGTTCACATTTTATTCATGGTGCATTTCATAAACTCCTAGCTAAATATGATTTCAACCATAGAATTGCATCACCTTATCATCCTCGGTCTAGTGGTCAAGTTGAATTGAGCAATAGGGAAATAAAATTAATTTTGCAAAAGACTGTTAATAGATCCAGAAATAATTGGTCTAAGAAACTTGATGATGCATTATAGGCTTATAAAACTGCTTATAAAAACTATCGTGGACTTGACACGGCAGATGTCCTAGTGGAAGGACTCAGTCGTGGAGCCATCGCAACTAGGTTAACTTGAAGGGGTTAAACGGGACCAAAGACACAGAGAATTTACCCAGGTTCGGCCCCTCTCAATGAGGTAAAAGCCTACTCCTGCTTTGTGTTGTATTGCTAGGGTTTTGATTACTAGGGAGCGAATACGCTTGACCTAGTTCCCGATTGTTTGTTACCTGTCCTAAACTGCCGCCGGGTCGTCCCTTTATATACACAGGTTGACGCCCGGTGGGTCACAGAATCCCGGCCGGCTCATAAACGTGTCCGGCTCGGTATCCACTCTTTCCTATCTTACAATACAAGTCATATACTTAGGGCGGTTTATATCTATGGGCCCTAACTCGCCTTTGGGCTTTGGGCCTTCTTATTAAGTCTCCTTCGTAAGTCGCCATCTTCTATGTCTTCATGGGCTTCAACACAGGTAAATCACTACGAGCATAACCCGGCCCCTCCTGGGCGGTTTATACTCAATAGTTATATCCCCAACATTAGGCCCCAGGTTGGTTTGAACTTGTTCATGTCAATCTTCAACACTTAGGAAAATTCCTTCTTCATTACCTTCGCAAAAATTTGTAACTCGCCGTGACATCATCTTCCGAGATCATGATAACCCACCATGACATCACCTAATTTGGAGCTCCTCGATTCCCGCGCATGCCACTTATCCATTCACCTTATAAATAGGGCCAGGGGTCCTTTTCACTTTCCTCCCGTGCCTCCTTGTCTCTGCCTTCCACCTCGCATCGTCTCAGCGCCCGAGCTCCGCCGCCGTCGTCGACCTTTGCCACTACCTCAACAACGGCCGCTGCATCAACCTGAATCTACCAGAGTTCATCCGCGCGCCTCCGCTACTCCACAGTTCTGGTGAGTCCTCTTCCTTCCTTTTCCCCTAGATCCCATTAGGGTTTCCACGAGTTCATCGGAGTTCATCCTCGTTCTTCGCTGTAGCTTGTAATTTTTGATTCAAACTTGGCACTCCTCCTGTGCGGCGGTGGTCATGGTACTTACTTTTGCTTATTAGAACATCTCCTTTTGCATAAGAAATCCAATCTGAATACATGAACTGCTCAGGTACTGAAACTTTTTAGGTCTAAAATTTTCCATTATCTGAACTGCCGTAGATCCACAACTATAGCATTAATCTGTGAAACCTGTTTTTCCAACACTTAGCCATTTTCCAACTTCAGATCTATACTTTCAATATCCGTGTAGGCGGTTTAACCTCAGAAAATAATAACCTGCCAGGTACCATTAGTCCCCTCTTAAACCGCCAAGTGCTCGTCTTTGTGATTTGATAACGTCACAGTTCGGTTTAACATTTATGCATGCTTCAACACTTTCTGGCTGTTAAACATGAACCTTAAACCGACACAAATGTTTTCCAGGTTATCGTATAAATGGCCAAATCCTTTTATTCCTGTAACTGGGTTCAATCCCGGGTTACAGAAGAAGAACTGAACGGGTGTGTTGCAACCGGCTCTTTAGCGAAAAAGGAAGACATCCACTGGGGAGCCCCCGGTCCAGAAAATCCTCCTGAGCCCAAGGATGGGGAAGTGATCGTTTTGGTTGATCATCTGAGTCGAGGGTTCAGCCCTCCCGGATCAAAATTTTTCCGTGACGTGCTTCACTTCTTCCAACTTCACCCTCAAGATATTTGGCCTAACTCCGTGTCCAATATTTGCAATTTTCAAGTGTTTTGTGAAGCCTACCTGCAAGAAGAGCCCACAGTCGACCTGTTCAGAGATTTCTTCTATTTAAACCGCCGTACTGAATTTACGGATGGGCCCAATACTGAACTTGGCGGGGTTTCAATTCAGAAGAGAAAAGACGTCAGCTTCCCTCACGCTAAGCATCATAGCCATCCCAAAGATTGGAATCAAACTTGGTTCTATTGCCAAGATACATCTCCAGCTGGCGAGAATCCTCTGCCGGGTTACCGTGCTCACCGGCTTACCGATGCACATCCATTCCCCCAAAGACTCAACGCAAAGGAACGGTCCAAATATGCACCACAACTATCAAAGCTCAGAGCCTTTATGGCAAACGGTTTGACAGGCATTGATTTTGTCCGTTGCTGGGTATCTTGGAGCATTTTGCCTTTAAGCCATCGCCCCGGTTTAATGTTTGAGTACACAGGGGATGTGAAAGACCCTCAACACCACACTGATATTCAACAGACTGATACTGAAATTACTGAATCTGTCAAGAAGATGCTGGATGAACCGGTGACCGACTGTAGCCAAACAGGACTTAGTCCTTTCTACACTTCAAATAAACCGCCAGCTGTAAGAATTGCTCCACTCCTGCTTTAATCCACATTCTTAATACTCCCTTATGATTTTTTCAATTTTTAAACAGGGTGATGATCCATTCTGGAAGAAGAAACCGCAGGATAAACCGGCCAAAACACTTTGTGTCAAGACCAAGGTCAACAAGAAGCCCGCCAAGAAGAAAAACACCGAGCCTACCGAGTTAAACATTGACGATGATAATCCGGAGTCAGAGGTAGAACTTGATTCACTTGGCTCTTTTTTCATACATCTCATTGACGATGATTTTTATCAGGACGACGCAGAAGCTAGCCGCGCAAACGACGTAGAGGTAACTATTCTCTCATCCGGTTCAGAACCTCTGCCCACACAGAAAACCCGACAAGCAAGCCGGAAAATAAGATTTTCTCACCCCTAGCTTACTTGGATCCAAACTTTCTTTTGAAGAAGCAGCAACACGAAGCTCGCCGCACAACCCGGCATAGCGGCCATGTGGTCACTTCTTCCGGTTTACCGAACTCGCCAGTTCGTAAACGCCGCCCAGAGGTCTCTTCTATTTATGACAAATCTTATCCCAAGGCGGGCTATTTCCGACAACCTCTTAATCCGTCTGATTCAAACTATCAGGGAACTTCCCATTCATCCTCTGGTGAGTCCACAGGGACACAAATTCCAACCCTCAAAACTGTTCCTGGGTGAGCATTTTTAACTAACCCCTTTATACCTTATGCTTGATCATTATACTAACCTGTTATTTGCGTCTCTGTCGGAGCCAAGGCCAGACCCAGTAAAAAGGCCAAATTGAACAAACCGGCTGATGACAGCACGCCAACTGATCCGAAAAAGAACCCGGAACTGTTTGAACCAAATACTGAACTATTCTTGATGATCCGCCACCGCAAGATCATGAAACCTTTGTTGAACAGATGGAAATTGATCCGATGGATCCTGCTGATAAACCGCCAAGCCCAACTAAGGCTGCTGATGATAAAGCCGACGATGTTGCAGTTACCGGTGTCGGGTGTACAGCCCCAGGCAACCCCACTGTTCTGTCAAAACATAGTGCTAAAGAAGAATTTTCTGCTGTTGACAAGGGCAAGTGGAAGGTGGACTTGGAAAGCTATACCCACCTCAGTGCCCAAGATCTTCATTCTGGGTTTTTAAACCATTTGCACACAAGCCGTGATTATGAAGCCGGTTTACTGAACATGATGAAGGAGCGATATGAGGTAAATGCTATTAACTCTGCATACATATTCTTCCCTTAGCCGCCAAGTTTACTGGACATAAAAGAATAGAATGTTCTGCAAACTTTCAAGAGCCATATAGATCAACTCCACTAGCCCGCAAGGGCCGGTTTATAATGTCAATATGAACCGGGACTTTAGAATAATATATCTTCAATTTCGCCTGTGTAGCCCCCAAGGGTCGACTTAACAAATATGTTAAGTTGAGACTAATTATGCTGTAAGGCTCAAAATTCTTACTTAGGACCTTTATAATCCGGTTGACCATCAAGCTGATAGTTGTTACGTGCTTGGGACTTGTAATTTTTTTTTGATAAGAAGCAATAGACATTAGCCCCCAAGTGCCAAGTATATTACTTGTTATGTGCTTGGGACTTTGAATATGCACTGCCATGCAATTAATTACATGTCTCTTGCAGGCTGATCTTAACAAGAAGGAATCTCAAATCGCCGACCTTCAAGAAAATATCAAGTCGCAACAAGCCGAGACCTCCAAAGCCAAGGAGGAACTGTCCAGTGCCTTAACAGCAATGGAAAAACTGAAGGAGAGCTTCAAGAACGAGCGGGCAGGTTGGGATACAGAAAAGTCAACTTTGCTGAAGAGGGCTGAGGATGCTGAGGCTGCCCTTAAACCGGTAGCTGAAGAGCTGACTGGCTTGAAACAGCAAATAAATGCCATGACCGCTGCCGTATTTGGTAAATAACTTCTTCATAAGCTTTGAACATGTATTATGTAAGAGACTGCCGGTTTACCGATGTTTTTGATGATGCAGGAACTCGCATTGCTCATCTTGGCTCAGATATGCGGCAAAAACTGAAGGCCGCCTATACACTTATAGAGCAATTATATACCGGCGTACAACGGGTTATCTGCACAGCTTCCCATAATAAACCGCCCCCAACCTTGATCAAGGAGACTTTGGAAAGGCTGGCGATGATGCCTGCACGGTTTGAAGAGCTAAAGAAGTCAGTTGCCAGGGCGGGTGCTCTTACTGCACTGACTCGGGCCAAAGCTTGGATATCTGATCTTGATCCGGCCGATGTGGGAAACGGCTACCCGAGCATAAAGGAGGACGGGCCAGAGTTTAATAACGATGACCTCAGAGCCTTGATGAGGGAAACCGATCTTTCACATTATCAGTCGATTTATGATGCCAACAACAAGAGAGTTAACGCGCCAACTTATGATGCTCCAAACCTTATTCCTCCAATCCATAATCATACCTATAAGTGATGAAGCTGTATTCAAGGCCTTAACTGGGATTGATTGGACCACCATTGACTTCCAGCCACTGGGTAGAGAGGAGGAAGATGAACCGGCGCTGGACGATCCGCAACCTTCAAGTCAGTCAGGCCAGGACTCGTAAACCGGAGGCCAGTTTAGCAGCTGCTTTCCTTAAGACTTGTTAAAACAACTATTCTTTTGGGCACCAAACGCCTTGTAATAGGCTAGCTTAAACTCTTGTTCTGCTATGCCATTGTGCATATTTACTTTGCCTGACACTGCTAATCCACCATTTAAGATATGCCACTTATGCTTATAATATTAACAATGTGGAATCTGCTCCTGCATGCAACGGATTAAAAGTGTCATGGCGGTTTACCGCTGGACGGGTCATAACGCCCAATATAAAACCATGGAAACTAACATAGCTTATACCCAAGGCTAGACTTTCAGAATAACCAAATTTGAAATATATCATACCTGTGATATTTGATCACACTGTTGGTTTACCAAACCGGTGTAAGGGGGAGAACCCAAACTTTGAGCACTGGTAATTATCATAGATTGTTTGGCTTATGAACAAAACCAGGCCGGGTTAATAAACACCGGATATTATCTTATCTCATACTGTCGACTTATAGTCAAAAGCCAGGCCGGGTTAATAAACACCGGATAAATTATGATCATAAAGCGTTATAAGCCTCATCAAATAAACCTAAAAACTATGGAATAAAACAAACGAAAAAACGAGGCTTTTCATGGGCTGCCAGGCCGAAAATCGAGTGCTTTCACGGGCCGCACAACCACTGAGTGAAACCTATATACAAACCTTATAAGATGGACCTCACATAACCAATCATCGTTTTAACTTTGACAAGTTCAGGGTCTGTATAAGATTGACTTGTCAAACGTTCGGCGGGTCATTCCAGGAATACCTGGGCGGAGTGGCTTACTTAAAAAGGCAGGATAACCCGGGGTTTTAGGTGAATACACCTGGCTTCCAAGCATGGCTTTTAAGCCTATTACAAGGGTTATACAAACTCTTTGTTCTTTAGAATCAAGGAGCCGCCATGTAATATTTTTGAGCTGTGCTCAAGGGGCACCTATGTTTGAGCTGTGATTTTGCAACAGACTCTCTTTGGTACCTTTAACCTGGGTAGCAAGCCCCCAAGTTTTTTTTCCAGTTGGCTTATAAGCCGGTTCAAAGGGTAATCATAACTTCGCTCATAAGCCGGAAGCCCCCAAGTAACCAAAAACTCATTAAGAAAAGACGACAGAGGCCCTGCTTTAGCAGGGGTGCCGGTTTAATACATACATTGTCAAAAATATGTACATCAGAAGAGCCAATGGCTCAGGTGTAGTAAGGCCGAAGATGAGCAATATTCCACGGCCGGTGAGTCTCTTCCTCCGACGTGCGTGAGTCCTTGTGGTCTCGAACATCAATAAGGTAGTATGACCCGTTGTTCAGATTCTTGCTGACCACAAAGGGTCCTTCCCAAGGTGGGGATAACTTGTGCATATCAGTCTGATCCTGGATAAGCCGGAGCACCAAGTCACCTTCTTGAAAGGCTCTGGTCTTGACCCGGCGGCTGTGATAACGACGTAGATCTTGCTGGTAAATCGCCGAACGAGCCGCTGCGAGATCACGCGCCTCGTCTAACAGGTCAAGTGCATCCTGACGTGCCTTTTCATTATCAGCTTCAACGTAAGCCGCCACCCGGGGTGAGTCGTGACGGATGTCACTGGGGAGAACCGCCTCTGCTCCATAAACCATGAAAAAAGGCGTGTAACCCATAGATCTGTTGGGCGTTGTGTTGATGCTCCATAGCACCGAGGGTAACTCCTCTACCCAACAACCCGGCGTCCTCTGTAAGGGAACCATAAGCCGGGGATTGATGCCTCTCAGAATTTTCTTGATTGGCTCTCTCAGCTTGACCATTAGATTGGGGGTGAGCCACCGATGATACATCAAGCCGGATATGCTCACGTTGACAAAATTCTTTCATAGCACCCTTGGAGAGATTAGTGCCATTGTCTGTTACAATGCTGTGTGGAAAGCCAAAACGGAAGATCACCTTCTTCATGAATTGAACCGCCGTTGCTGCATCACACTTACTGACTGGCTCTGCCTCTACCCACTTAGTGAATTTATCAACCGCCACCAAGAGGTGGGTCTTCTTATCCTTGGACCTCTTAAAAGGTCCAACCATATCAAGCCCCCAAACTGCAAACGGCCAAGTGATTGGAATCATTCTCAACTCCCGAGCCGGAACATGAGCTCGACGTGAAAATTTCTGACAACCGTCACATTTTTTGACCAAGTCCTCAGCATCAGCATGAGTCGTCAGCCAATAAAAACCGTGACAAAAAGCCTTGGCTACAAGAGATTTAAAGCCGGCGTGATGACCACAATCTCCTTCATGGATCTCACGCAGAATCTCACACCCTTCTTCAGGAGAAACACAACGCTGAAACACCCCGGTAACACTGCAATGGTGCAGCTCTCCATTGACAATTGTCATTGACTTGGACCGCCGGGTTATTTGCCTGGCCAAGGTTTCATCCTCAGGTAACTCGCCCCGGGTCATATATGCCAAATATGGAACTGTCCAATTAGGAATAACATGAAGAGCCGCCACCAACTGAGCTTCCGGGTCAGGAATAGCCAAATCCTCCTCTATAGGTAACTTGACCAACGGGTTATGCAAAACGTCAAGAAAGACATTAGGTGGCACCGGTTTACATTGAGAACCCAACCGGCTTAAGGCATCAGCCGCTTCATTTTTCCTCCGATCAACATGCTCAACTTGATAACCCTTGAAGTGACCAGCAATAACATCCACCGCTCGTCGATAAGCCGCCATGAGGGGATCCTTAGAATCCCAAGTACCAGAGACTTGTTGAGCCACCAAATCTGAGTCACCAAAGCACCTTACCCGGCTTAAGTTCATCTCCTTAGCCATCCGAAGATCGTGGAGCAAGGCCTCATATTCAACTGCATTGCTAGTACAAGGGAACATCAAACGGAGAACATAACAAAATTTATCACCTCGAGGGGAAGCAAGCACAACTCCAGCCCCCGAGCCCTCTAATTGCCTAGACCCATTAAAGTGAATAGTCCAATACGTGTTATCTAGTTTTTCCTCAGGCATCTGCAGCTCTGTCCAGTCATTGATGAAATCCACCAGTGCTTGAGACTTGATGGCCGTGCGAGGCATATACTTCAAACCATGAGGCCCAAGTTCAATGGCCCATTTGGCAACCCGGCCTGTTGCTTCCCTGTTTTGTATGATATCTCCTAAAGGAGCAGAGCTAACCACAGTAATGGGGTGACCCTGAAAATATTGCTTGAGCTTCCGGCTTGCCATGAAAACCCCATATACGAGTTTCTGCCAATGTGGGTATCTCTGTTTGGACTCAATAAGCACTTTGCTGATATAATAAACCGGCCGTTGAACCAGATATTCCTTGCCTGCCTCTTTCCTTTCAACCACAATAGCCACACTGACAGCCCGGCTATTAGTAGCCACATATAACAACAGCGGCTCCTTATCAACGGGTGCAGCTAGGACCGGCGGCTCAGCCAGCTGCTTCTTAAGCGCCTCAAATGCCTCATTAGCAGCGTTACCCCAGACGAAGTCATCTGTCTTTTTCATCATCTGATACAAAGGGATGGCCTTCTCACCAAGGCGGCTTATGAACCGGCTTAGCGCTGCAATATGACCCGCCAGACATTGAACATCATTGATACACGCCGGTTTAGCTAGAGAAGTAATGGCTTTGATCTTCTCCGGATTAGCTTCAATGCCCCTGTTAGACACCAGAAAACCCAAAAGCTTGCCCGCCGGCACACCAAAAACACACTTGGCCGGATTAAGCATCATCTTATAAACTCGGAGATTATCAAAGGTTTCCTTCAAGTCGTCTATCAATGTCTCCTTCTTTTTCGATTTCACCACAATATCATCCACATAAGCATGAACATTGCGTCCAATCTGATTATGAAGACAATTCTGCACACATCGCTGGTAAGTCGCCTGGGCACTCTTGAGCCCAAAAGGCATAGACACATAGCAGAAGGCTCCAAAGGGAGTTATGAAAGCTGTCTTCTCCTGGTCCTTAACTGCCATCTTGATCTGATGATAACCAGAATAAGCATCCAAAAAACTCAAACGCTCACAACCCGCCGTAGCATCAATAATCTGATCAATACAAGGGAGAGCAAAAGGATCAGCCGGACAAGCCTTGTTTAAATCCGTGTAGTCCACACACATGCGCCAAGTGCCGTTCTTCTTAAGTACCAGCACCGGGTTAGCCAACCACTCAGGATGAAAAACTTCAACAATAAACCCAGCCGCCAAGAGCCGGGCTACCTCCTCACCAATGGCCTTACGCCTTTCTTCATTGAAACGACGAAGAAACTGCTTGACCGGTTTAAACTTGGGATCAATATTGAGAGTGTGCTCAGCGAGTTCCCTCGGTACACCTGGCATGTCAGAAGGTTTCCATGCAAAGATGTCCCGGTTCTCACGGATGAACTCGATGAGCGCGCTTTCCTATTTCGGATCCATATTAGCACTGATGCTGAACTGCTTGGATGAATCGTCAGGAATAAAATCAACCATCTTAGTGTCATCTGCCGATTTAAACTTCAAAACCGGATCATGCTCTGTAGTTGGCTTTTTCAAAGACGTCATATCCGCCGGATCAACATTGTCCTTGTAAAATTTTAATTCCTCCATTGCACAAACCGACTCAGCATAAGCCACATCACCCTCTTCACATTCCAAGGCTATCCTTCGGCTCCCATGTACTGTGATGGTCCCCTTGTAACCCGGCATCTTGAGCTGCAGATAAACATAGCAAGGCCGTGCCATGAACTTGGCATAAGCCGGCCGTCCAAACAGAGCGTGATACGGGCTGTGAATTTTGACTACTTCAAAGGTCAATGTCTCTGACCTAGAGTCATGATCATCTCCAAAGGCAACTTCCAGAGCTATCTTGCCAACAGCGTACGCCGACTTACCAGGCACCACACCATGGAAAACTGTATTTGATGGTCTAAGATTTTTATCTGTCAACCCCATGCGACGGAAAGTTTCGTAATAAAGGATATTGATGCTGCTCCCTCCGTCCATGAGTACATTGGTAAACTTATACCCTCCAACCTGGGGTGCAACCACAAATGCTAGGTGACCTGGATTATCAACCCGGGGCGGGTGATCTTCCCGACTCCACACGATGGGCTGCTCAGACCAGCGCAAGTAACGGGGAACCGCCGGTTCAACGGCGTTCACTGCCCTTTTGTGAAGCTTCTGATCCCGTTTGCATAAATTTGTGGTGAAGACGTGGTACTGCCCACTATTCAACTGCTTTGGGTTACTCTGATACCCAGATTGCTGCTGCTGATTCCCCTGACCTGACTGTTGATGGTAGCCACCCTGATTGCCTTGATTGCCCTGATTACCTTGGAAACCAGAACTAGAACCGCCACCGCCGTAACCCGGCCCATGAGAACCGGACCCTGAACCACCACCCGGTCCATGATTGTCTTGAAAAAGATTGGAATTTTTATACTCCTTCATGATGTAGCAATCCTTCCAGAGGTGGCCAGATGGTCTTTCTCACATCCCATGCCTTGGGCAGGGCTGATTTAGCATCTGCTCAAGATTAAAGCCTGACCCTCCGGCCCGTGGGGGCGGTTTACCTTTACGACGCTGGCCGTTATTCTGTGCGTTGGTGTTAGCCACAAAGTCCAAACTATTATCAGCCTTGCGCTTACCATTGCCTCCCTGATTCGCCGGATTATGCTGCTGTCCTCTGGTGCTGCTGCTCTTCTTTCCCTTTCCCGGCTTGTCATCATCAGACTCGGGGTCCTTGGTACCATCAGAGTTCGCGTACTTAACCAGAGCCGTCATCAGCTCTCCCATGTCATTGCAGTGGCACTTGAGCCGACCCAACTTCTGCTTAAGAGGCGTAAACCGGCAATTCTTCTCCAACATTATGACCGCTGAACCGGCATTGATGCGATCCGATGATTGTAAGATGGTCGAAACCCGACGCACCCAATGGGTTGTGGACTCACCCTCTTCTTGGACACAGGCATCCAGATCCACAATTGACATAGGCTGCTTGCACGTATCTTTGAAATTCTGGATAAGCCGGGCCTTTAACTCGGCCCATGACCCAATGGAGTTGGCAGGGAGCCCCTTCAACCAAGTGAGAGCCGTTCCATCCAATATCAGGGGGAAATATTTAGCACATGCCGCCTCGCTAACATCTAGCAATTCCATGGCCATTTCATAACTCTCGATCCATGCTTCAGGAGGTAAATCGGCTGTATAGTTAGGCACCTTGCGAGGGCCCTTAAAATCCTTGGGCAGACGCTCATTACGTATGGCCGGCACTAAACATGGCACGCCCAAATTCCTAAAGGTTACACCTGGCTCCACCGAAGTTGTCGGACGAACCGGAGAAGGTTGACGGGCCGCATATTGCGCCGCCAGCTTGGCCTCTCGACGTGCTCTACCTTGATCCACCATGTTCTGAGCATCAGCACCACCTCCCGCCGGGTTATGTCCACGAGGCTGGTTATGGTTCCGCCCACTGCTTGACACAACCCGTTCATCAATATGCTTACTATAACTCCGGCTTGGGCGAGGGGTGGAATGAATCCGGCTTCGACTGTAAGAATAAGCCTGCTGCTGAACCAATGCTGTCTGAAGGAGCTCTCTAGCCCTCCGCATCTCAACCGCCGTTGGAGACTCGCCTTCAACCGGGATAGCCGCCAATCGTGATGCCGCAGCGATCATGTTATCCAAAGGGTTAGAGTAATGACCCGGCGGTGTTGGCATGTGTTGTGGCGGGATATTGTTCTGACGAGGCGGATCCGTGGTGCGCGGCTGAACCGGCGCTCCCGTCCCAGGTGCTTCAACCCGGTCCGCTACTGGCGGGTTACTGGTTCCTTCTCCTGGCGTGTTAAAGAGGTTCCTCGCCTCGTAAACCGGTGGCAGGCGAGACTGATGCCTCCTCCTCATGACTTCATTTGAAGCATTCTGATCTAGCATGAGTTGATAAGACTTCGATTGAATCCGCTGCGCTTGAGCATCCAACGTAACCCGCTCCGCAGCCATCCTGGCATCTTCAGCTGCCAGGTTTTCCTTAGCTTGAGCTATCTGATCTCGCAATTTCACGACTTCCGCGTTATGCTGATCTTGATTATCCGGGTTAACCTTTGTTGTCAGCAGTGTTGCCAAGGCGTCTAGTAAACCGGACAAGACTTGAGTCGGCGGGCGCGCAGGGCCTCTTGCCCCGGCTGCCGTCGCCGCTGCTAACCCGGAAATCAATGCTGCTGCAGTTGAAGAGTGCTGCACTGACTGCGTACCGGCCATGAAGATTGCAACCCGGTTCGGCGGCTCGTAGGGGTCTTGAATACTATCGCCATCGGAACAGCCCCCAAGCCAACCATCATGCAGTTGGTACAATGACTCGGTTTCACCGGTGGATGACTCGCCATCAGAATAGACAACTGTCTCACTGTCAGATACCGATTTATCTTCAGATCCCGCACCATTGATGAATCCCACGAAGGCACGACTCATGGCAGGCTGAACTCGGGCGGGTTTTGCACGCTGAGCCGTCTCGATGATGTCGGTGCAGGTGTCTGGCTCAGGGCCCAGTTCGCCGATCTTGCCAATAAAGACGTGAATTCCACCGAAGGGGACCCGGTACCCGTACTCAATTGAGCTGGCCTCGGGGCCCCAGCCTTCGTCGTCGATGTAGAGCTTGCCGCGACGACTCTTGGTCATCCGGCCCACAGCGTATCCCTTGATCCCTTCGAAGTTGCCCTTCAAGAACTCAAAACCATCGTGCGCTGGCCCCACGGTGGGCGCCAACTGTCGTGGACTTGACACGGCAGATGTCCTAGCGGAAGGACTTAGTCATGGAGCCATCGCAACTAGGTTAACTTGAAGGGGTTAAACGGGACCAAAGACACAGAGAGTTTACCCAGGTTCGGCCCCTCTCAATGAGGTAAAAGCCTACTCCTGCTTTGTGTTGTATTGCTAGGGTTTCGATTACCAGGGAGCGAATACGCTTGACCTAGTTCCCGATTGTTTTTTACCTGTCCTAAACCGCCGCCGGGTCATCCCTTTATATACACAGGTTGACGCCCGGCAGTTCGCAGAATCCCGGCCGGCTCATAAACGTGTCCGACTCGGTATCCACTCTTTCCTATCTTACAATACAAGTCATATACTTAGGGCGGTTTATATCTATGGGCCCTAACTCGCCTTTGGGCTTTGGGCCTTCTTATTAAGTCTCCTTCGTAAGTCGCCATCTTCTATGTCTTCATGGGCTTCAACACAGGTAAATCACTACGAGCATAACCCGGCCCCTCCTGGGCGGTTTATACTCAATAGTTATATCCCCAACAAAAACCCTATGGGTATGTCTCCATATAAAATGGTCTATGGAAAGGCATGACATTTACCTCTTGAGTTGGAACTTAAAGCTTATTGGGAAATTAAAGAACTTAACTATGATTTCAAACTTGGCGATGAAAAGGGGTTATTTGATATTAGTTTTCTAGATGAATGGAGGACACAAGCTTATGAAAATGCCAAGTTGTTTAAAGAAAAAGTCAAAAGATGGCATGACAAAAGGATCCAAAAATGGGAATTTAAAGTAGGCGATCAAGCTTTATTGTACAACTCTCGTTTCAGATTCTTTGCAGGAAAACTTCTCTCTAAATGAGAAGGGCCATATATCGTTGAAGAAGTCTATCACTGCAGAGCTATCAAGATCAATAATGCAAAGGGCACTAATCCGAGAGTGGTTAATGGGCAAAGAATTAAGCATTATATCTCAGGTATGCCCATTAATATTGAGACTAATATTATTCAAACCATGACACCGGAGGAACACATAAAATAGACCTTCTGGAATGCTCCAGAACCCTGAAAAGGAATAGGTATGTGATACGGTAAGTAAACCGACTCCAAAAGTTCCATGAAAGTACTTTTTGTTTGTTTCAGAATATATAAAAAATTAGGAAAATAATAAACAACCAGGAACTTGCACGAGGGAGCGACGAGCTTAGGGGGCATGCCCTACCCCCAGGGCACGCCGTGTGAGCTCGTGACTCCCCTGTGGACTTTCCTGACTCCGTTTTCTTTCAGATTACTTGTCTTGCACGGGGAAAATTCATTATATATACTTCTCACTTTTTGACCACCGTATCGCAAGTTTCTCCTCTGTTCTTGTTTCGGGTTGTTTTTCTGATAGGTCTAGATCACCATGGCACCTCCAAGTTCGTCCAAGGACAAGTTCTATGAGAAGGTCATCAACCCTTACCTCCCCGAGGTGATGAAACACCCTCAGACCATTGAGATGCGTGAGGGGGTGCTTCACATCCGGTACATTCAAGGGAGAAAGAAGGAAGGAAGCGAGAAGGCCAGGCTTGAAGCTGTGGACCAGGAGATCTTCCGGTGTCAAGGGATGGTGGAGTACGGTCTCAGCGCCAATCACTCCATGATTACCGAGTTTGTTCGTGAACACAAGTGGAACAACAAGGAAATTGGAGATGCTATCTTCAAGCTCAACAACTGGGTTGATCATCTTCAAGCCCAAGTTTTTGATCTGCAAAACCAAAACTGTGAGTATGAGTCTATGTTTAAAGGCATGAGCTTAGCTGCAACTTTCAGGATTCTAGAAATGCATTCATCCTTTTATGATGGGGAGCCTATGCTTTGGAAGACAGAGGACAAGCCTACTACCTCATCACTATCATCACCGAAGAAAGGCAGTTGAGTGCACGGGTATGGTCACCACCCTTGGCTTGTTCCAAGCTTGGGGGAGGTGCCCCGGTATCGTATCACCATCACTTTTACCATCATTATCTACCTTAGTTCGATCCCTAGCTATTTCGTGATTTACAAGAATAAAGTTTTAGTATGATTTAGTTTGAGCACTTGTTTCGTGATCTATCTATCTATGTAATCGAGTGTGAGAGTTATAAAATAAAGAGTAGTTTGAGTTTGGTTGCTTTACCTTCTAGCTTAAATCTTAGCAACAAAAAGAATAAAAAGATCATATGCTAATCCCATGGGGAGTGATGTCTTCACATAAAAGAAGTATAATTGATAAAATTTGTTGGAGGTTAACAAACATAACATTGGTCATTGATGCAATTCATGAAAAGGTAATAAAGAGAGAGAGGTTTCACATATAAATATACTATCTTGGACATCTTTTATGATTGTGAGCCCCCATCAAATATTTTATGCTTGATCAAATAGTTGACGTTGGACAAGGAAGACAACATAATAGGTTATGTTTGCTTGTATTCACACAGAAGTTATATTGTCATGGATCCTCTAACATGTGGTGGTTGCTCATAATCTTTTGCTAGCCAAAATTCATACTAAGTAGAGATACTACTTGTGCCTCCAAAACCCTTGAACCTAGTTTCTTGCCACGAGAGTCCACCATATCTACCTATGGATTGAATAAGATCCTTCAAGTAAGTTGTCATTGGTGCAAAAAGCAATAAAAATTACTCCTAAATATGTATGATCTTTTATTGCAAAGGAAAATAAGCTTTGTACGAACTTGTGATGGTAAAGAAATAAAAGCGACAAACTGCATAATAAATTTTGCTATCACAAGGGGCAATATAAAGTGACGTTCCTTTCCATTAAGAGTTTGCACATCCTCAAATAAAAAGCGCATGACAACCTCTGCTTCCCTCTGTGAAGGGCCTATCTTTTAGTGCGGTACGACTGGTTCTTGTGCAAGTACAACTGGGGTGCTATCTCCATGACAGGTAGCACTGTTTTTTTTAAGACCATATTTTTACTCCACTAGATACTGCCATCACCCCAACAATTCAAATGCCTGATAAACAAGAAAATTGGTTGAATGTATAGACCTTGTATGATAGACAGATGCAATAGATAGTGAGGAAAAAAGAGGGCATGAAATAGTTCACATATATGTTGTTTAACTAAACAGGATAACATGACGTAATTTCACATATATGATGTCTATCTAAACTGGATAGCATGACATAATTCAAAGATATGATGACTAACTAAATAGGACGGCATGAGATAATTATATGATGTCTTTAGTAAATAGGTTGGCATGACATAATTCACATACATGTTATCTAAGTAAACAGGATGGCATGATATGATTCTCATATATGATTTATATACTAAGAAGATGACATTCACATATATGGTGTCTAAACTAAGCAGATGGTGTTGAATATTGTGTATATGATGTCTAAACTATGCAATGCAAGAAACCATATGCATGATACAAGCAGTATAACCCTGCCAAGTTAGAGCATACACCTTGGCAGGGGAGGGGGGGGGGGTAGGACTGGTCATCTGTCTTTGAATCCTCCTCTAAGGAGCTATCTGGACCCAGTAAGATATCTGCTTCGACACGTAGCACTATCTGCATCAAAGACCTTGTTTTCACTCTAGATTTTTCCATCACCCACTGAAATGGCTGATTCACAGGAAGAGGAGTTAAATTTACAAACATTGTCGAAAAATGGAAATGTAATGAAAAAAAGGAATGCCAAGGTATAATTCAAATATATGATGCCTAGCTAAACAAGATGGCATTGCATACTTCACATACATTACGCCTGGCTAAAAAAGATGGTATTGCATAATTCACGTATATGATATAGAAACTAAACAGGTGGCATTACAGAACATGTCTAAACTAAGCAGATGACATATATGATGTCGAAAGTAAGCAATGCAAGGCGCTATATGCATGATATGACCAACATCATCATGCCAAGTTATAGCAAACACGTCAGGGGGTAAGTAGGAGTGTGATATGTCCATTTTGCATCATGTTTTCCTACGGTTATTTATTATATTTTGGGCCATTCTTTCACTTTATGATGCTATTCTAATGCCTTTTCTCTCTTATTTTGCAAGTTTCACATGAAGAGGGAGATTGCCGACAGCTGGAATTCTGGAACTAAAAAAGGTACAACACAGATATATATTCTCCACAGCTCCGAATGACCTGAAAATTTACAGAGAATTATTTTGGAATAAATAAAAATACTGGCAGAAGAAATACCAGGAGGGGGCCACCAGAGAGCCACGAACTCAGGGGGCGCCCCCTAGGGCACACCTAGTGAGCTCGTGGCCCCACCAGCAGGCCTCTGGGGCCCATCTTCTCCTATATGATACTATTTGCCCTAGAAAAAAAACATCATAAGAAAACTTTCAGGACGAAGTGCCATAGTCTCGAGGCGGAACCTGGGCAGTAGCACTTTTGCTCTCCGGTGGAGCGATTCTGCCGGGGATACTTCCCTCCGGGAGGGGGAAATTAAAGCCATCGACATCACCAACGATCTTCTCATCGTGGGAGGACCAATCTTCAACAACATCTTCAGCAACACCATCTCATCTAAAACACTAGTTCATCTCTTGTATTCAATCTTTGTCTCAAAACCTTAGATTGGTACCTGTGGGTTGCTAGTAGTGTTGATTACATCTTGTAGTTGATGCTAATTGGTTTATTTGGTGGAAGATTATATGTTCAGATCCTCAAGCATATTCAACACCCCTCTGATATTGAACATGAATATGATTTGTGAGTAGTTACTTTTGTTCTTGAGGACATGGGAGAACTCTTGTTATAAGTAATTATCTGAAGTTGGTATTCATTCGATATTTTGATGACATGTATGTTCTTCTTCCTTTAGTGGTGTCATGTGAATGTCGAATACATGACACTTCACCATACTTGGGCCTAAGGGAAGACATTGGGGAGTAATAAGTAGATGATGGGTTGCGAGAGTGACAGAAGCTTAAACCCTACTTTGTGCGTTATTCCCTAAGGGGCTGATTTGTATCCATATGTTTCGTGCTATGGTTAGATTTATCATAATTCTTCTTTCATAGTTGCGGATGCTTGCCAGAGGGGGTAATAATAAGAGGGTTGCTTGTTCAAGTAAGAACAACACCCTAGCACCGGTCTACCCACATATCAAATTATCAAGTAACGAACGCGAATCAACTAAACATGATGAACGTGACTAGACGACAATTCCCATGTGTCCTCGAGAATGATTTGCTTATTATAAGAGAGGTTTCCGGCTTGTGCTTTGCTATAAAAAGGATTGGGCTACCTTGCTGCACCTTTGTTACTATTGCTACTTGTTACTTGTTACAAATTATCTTGCTACAAAACTATCTGTTATCGCTACTTTGAGTACATGCAGAGAATACCTTGCTGAGAACTGCTTATCATTTACTTCTGCTCCTCGCTGGATTCAACACTCTTACTTATCGAAAGGACTACAATTGACCCCTATACTTGTGGGTCATCATAGTGGTAGCTCCCTTTGAATCCACCTATGAACATCTATCTTCCTCTGGATTACAATCTGGAGGAGGGGGAGGGGTCTGCCATTACACCCACCATGGAGCAATGTCTGCATGACATTGTATTGCCACACAAGACTCTTCTCTTTTTCTCCACATGTTCAGCATGACTGTGTAAAATAACTGACATGCATATGAAAAAAAAACATAGTGAGATTATGTAAGGAGAGCATGCAGAAATCTAGAGTGATGGTAACAACCAGTGGATAGATCTAAAAATAATGATAGTAGGCAGATGATAGCTTTAGTTTAATAAAAAGACATATGATGGCTGATTTACTTTTTTTTCCCACCCAAGATGAACCATATAGTAGATACTCTAGATGAACCAGATAGTAGACATAGATACTATTCATTACTTCCTCGATATGTGCCCCACAAGCATTTTAAAACTCAAGTTTGAACAATACTTTGGACCTGACTTGGAATCTAAGAGGTGAACATGATGATAAAGTAGCAGGTAATATTAAACAATGCATAACATAAGAAGAAACAAAAGAGTACAACCTCTCTTGCATACCCGTGTACTCCTGAGATTCATCTGCTGAGTCGATGATGGTGATGCAGTTGCGATGGTTGCCGGCGGCGGGGAAGGAGATATGAGGCAGTGAAAGACAGTTAGGAGTGATGATGCCTGGCGTGGTGGACGCTTCTGTCGATGGAGCAGCTCAGGTGAGGTGAAAGACGGTGCGGCAGGAGCAGGACAACACTAAAAAAAATACACTTCCGTGATGATACGTGTTTGTCACTAATACGTCTCCAACGTATCTGTAATTTATGAAGTATTCATGCCATTATATTATCATTCTTGGATGTTTTACAATCATTTTATAGCAACTTTATATCATTTTTTTGGGACTAACCTATTGACATAGTGCCCAGTGCCAGTTGCTGTTTTTTGCTTGTTTTTTACATCACAGAAAATCAATACCAAACGGAGTCCAAACACGGTGAAACTTTTTGGAGATTTTTTCTGGACCAGAAGACACCCGGTGGGCCAAAGAAGTACCATAGGGGAGCTCCGAGGAGAGCACAACCCACCAGGGCGCGCCTGGGGGCCCAGGCGCACCCAGGTGGGTTGTGCCCACCTCGATGGCCTCCTGCACCGCCTCTTCGCCCTATAAATTCCCAAATATTCCAAAAACCCTCGGGGTAACCCTAGATGAGAAGTTCCGCCGCTGCAAGCCTTTGTAGCCACGAAAAACAAATCTAGACCATGTTCCGGCACTCCGCCGGAGGGGGAAATCATCACCGGTGGCCATCTTCACCATCCTGGCGGCCACCATGATGACGAGGGAGTAGTCCACCCTCGGGGCTAAAGGTTTGTACCAGTAGCTATGTGTTTAATCTCTCTCTCTCTCTCGTGTTCTTGAGATGGCACGATCTTGATGTATCGCGGGCTTTGTTAATATAGTTGGATCATATGGTGTTTTCCCCTCTCTATCTTGTTGTGATGAATTGAGTTTTCCCTTTGAGATTTCGTTTTTATCGGATTGAATACTTTTATGGATTTGAGAGCACTTGATATATGTCTTGCATATGAATACCCGTGGTGACAATGGGGTATTATTTTGATTCACTTGATATATGTTTTGGCACTCAACTCGCGGATTCCCGAGGTGACATTGGGGTAATCTGTGCATAGGGGTTGATGCACGTTCTCGTCTTTGTTTCTCTGGTAGAAATCTTGGGGCACTCTTTGAGGTTCTTAGTGTTGGATCGAGTATTATAAATCTGAATTTGCTTTGGTGTTATTTTAGTACGAACTCTTGATAGATCGATCGGAAAGAATAGCTACAAACAATTTCTTCTTATGTTCTCCGCTAGATAGGAACTTTGGAGTGATTCTTCATTGCACATTGAGGGATGGTTATGTGATCCAATTATATTAGCATTGTTGAGAGATTGCACTAGCGAAAGTACGGACCCTAGGACTTGTTTTCAAGCATTGCAATACCGTTTGTGCTCCGTTTTATCACTTGCTACCTTGCTGTTTTTATTTATTCAGATTATAATAATATATTTCTACTATCCATATTACACTTTTATCACCATCTCTTCGCCGAACTAGTGCACCTATACAATTTGCCATTGTATTGGGTGTGTTGGGGACACAAGAGACTTTTTGTTATTTGGTTGCAGGGTTGTTTGAGAGAGACCATCTTCATCCTACGCCTCCCACGGATTGATAAACCTTAGGTCATCCACTTGAGGGAAAATTGCTACTGTCCTACAAAACTCTGCGCTTGGAGGCCCAACACGAGTCTACAAGAATAAAGTTGCGTAGTCGACATCAGTGACAGTAGGTCACGTTTTCTGTCATGCATGTACATCCATGACGATTTTATGACAGAATCAAGATAGTCATACATGTGCTATCGTAGAAGTGTTCCATGAAAATACCAAAATTATCATCACGGAAGTGTCCACTTCCATGACAATAAATGGCGTGTCATGGAAGTGTTTTCGTCAAGGGTAACCGACACGTGGCATCCACCGTAACGGGTCGCCGTTAAGCTATCGGGTTCTGGTTTGGATCCGATAACCCGTTAACAGCCCCGACCAATGGGGATTTTCCACGTGTAAAATTCTCATTCGCCGGAGGATCCACGTGTCGGCTCAGCGTTGGGACAGATGTCATCCACTCATTGTACGGGAGGCACCTATGATACGTTGGCATGTGGCAAGGCCCAATGATAATCCACAAGTATAAGGGATCAATTGTAGCCTTTCTCGATAAGTAAGAGTGTCGAACCCAACGAGGAGCTAAAGGTAGAACAAATATTCCCTCAAGTTCTATCGACCACCGATACAACTCTACGCACGCTTAACGTTCACTTTACCTAGAACAAGTATGAAACTAGAAGTACTTTGTAAGTGTGATAGGATATGTTTGCAAGATAATAAAGAGCACGTAAATAAAATCTAGGGGCTGTTTAGATAAAGAAATAACTAAGTTAGTCTTAGTATAGAGCTTTTTGTCACAAGAAAGTTATTTGTCCCTAGGCAATCGATAACTAGATCGTTAATCATTATTGCAATTTTATATGAGGGAGAGGCATAAGCTAACATACTTTGTCTTCTTGGATCATATGCACTTATGATTGGAACTCTAGCAAAAATCCGTAACTACTAAAGATCATTAAGGTAAAACCCAACCATAGCATTAAAGTATCAAGTCCTCTTTATTCCCATACGCAAACAGCCTACTTACTCGGGCCTATGCTTCTGTCACTCACACCACCCACCATAAGCAAATCATAAACATATTGCAAACCCTACAGCGGGGATCCCTCATGCTTGTGCGACACAGAGAGCACCATAAAACAGCACCAATAATAAAACATGCAACTCAAACCAATCACGATCATCAATTAACCCATAGGACAAAACCGATCTACTCAAACATCATAGGATAGCCATACATCATTGGGAAATAATATATAGCGTTGAGCACCATGTTTAAGTAGAGATTACAGTGGGGAGAAGAGGTATTGCACCACTGCATAGAGGGGGAGAGAGTTGGTGATGACGGCGGCGAAGTTGTTGGCGTAGATCGTCGTCACGATGATGGCCTCGGCGGCGTTTCGGCGCCACCGGGAGAGAGGGGGAGAGAGCCCCCCTCCTTCTTCTTCTTCTTCCTTGACCTTCCCCCTAGATGGGAGAAGGGTTTCCCCTCTAGTCCATGGCCTCCATGGCGGCGGAGGGGCGGGAGCCCCTCCGAGATTGGATCTCTCTCTCTCTGTTTCCTTCTGTTTCTGCCCTCCCAGATTCTGGCTTTTCACCGTTTCTTAAATTCCCGGAGATCTGTAACTCCGATTGGGCTGAAATTATAACACGATTTTTATCTGGATATTAGCTTTCTTGCGGTGAAAGAAGGGCACCAACCGCCTTATGGAGTGGCCAAAAGGGCCCAGGGCGCGCCCTACCCCCTGGGGCGTGCCCCCTGCCTTGTGGACTCCTCGGGCATCGTCTCTCGTTGATTCTTTTTCCCAAAAATCACATATATTCCAAAAAAAAATCTCCGTAAGTTTTTATCGCGTTTACACTTTGTTTGATATGCATTTTCTGTGAAACAAAAAACATGCAACAAACAGGAACTGGCTCTGGGCACTGGATCAATATGTTAGTCCCAAAAATAGTATAAAAAGTTGCCAAAAGTATATGAAAGTTGTAGAATATTGGCATGAAACAATCAAAAATTATAGATACGACGGAGACATATCACCCAACAGTGGCCCATTTAGGTGAAAGAGGTCGGCCCAGTCAAAATTAGCAGGCCGGCCCATATAGGGCCTACTTGTGTCTGGTCCATTTAAGCCCACGGCCCATACAAGATGTGCCAATTTGGCCCGTCAATGGCCCGTTAACTATTTGATACCATTGCAGCCCATCGTCAGTTCGAGCCCGTTAACAACCCGCTATATATTTGGGCTCAATATTGCCCCCATGTGGTTTCAGCCTGTTAACGGCCCATTCAAGGGATGGGCCAATTTTCAGGATGTACGTCTTTCGGCCTTTTAGCGACCCATTTAAGTGTTGGGCCAATTTCTAGCCCGATGTGTCTTTCAGCCTGTTAACGGCCCATAAATGAGTTGGGCCATTTGCAGTCGGACATGAGTTTTGGCCTCTTAACGGCCCATGCTCTTTATGACCAATACCAGCCCGGTTTCTCTTTCGGCCTGCTAAAGGCCCATAACACAGTTGGGCCATATACAGTCCGACCTGACTTTCGACCTCTTAGCGGCCCATGCTCTTCATGGTCCAGTACGAGCCCGCTGTCTCTTTCGGCCTGCTAAAGGCCCACAATACAGTTGGGCCATATATAGCCCGACCTTAGTATCGGCCTGTTAACGGCCAGTGAAATCGAATGGGCCCACTTATTGCCCGCTTCGATGTCGACCTGTTAATGACCCGGGAGGTAACAGGGCCGAGCATTAACTGTTAGCTCATTTCAATTATAGCGGCCCAATAGAGCTTTCGGCCCATTAACTTAATAGGCCCGCTAAAGTTCGAACATGTCTGTAGGCCCAATTAGATAACGTCGATTCCGGCCCAGCTATAATTTGAGCCCATTACGACGAGCAATTATGGACAGGACAAAAACCGATCAATCAAAGGCCTATGAGAATTTTGGCCCATGCGAGCCCCATTAGGGAAGCTCATTAAGGGCAGTGGGCCGCTTCCTTCATATAGGGCCCATGACTGTTCGTGCTAACTAATAATTTCACTGCTTTTTTGGCTTCCTAGCGACTAGTTAGCTGGAATGCGAGGCGCGCTAAGCAAACGTATGGCATACAAGGAAAAACGTTGCACATCCAACATATATTATAGGAAATTACATCCACTAGGCAATCAAAGATTGATGCCAGTGCAAATAAATGAACATAACTTAATGATCTACAACCTCACAATCTGCAACATCAGCGTGGATGACGCCCATAAGCATGTGAGCAAGTTCTTCCTTCTTTGCTACACTGTCTCTAAAAACATTGATCAGTTGTTGTTGCGCAAGAATGTGCACCTCTGATTCCTCCACGATTTCCATGATTGCTTCAGCCAGTAATTCGTTCACAAACATATATTTTTTCCATTGGATTCGAGACAGAGGAAACTCAACAGATTCAGATGGCGATTTTGGCAGGCTTGTATTATTGATAGTGGAGAGTGTCTCGACCACTGTATCATAACATAAATTAGGAGGGGAACCGAACAGATTAATCAAGAGTTATTGCCATATTACCTGGCCTAGATTTATTGGAAAGAAACAATGGGGTTGCCTTGCTGTTTTCAGAGTTTGTCTTCTTATCTTCAGCAGCCTGCACCAAATTAACACACTAGCATTGCTATCATTGGCCAGGTCAGATAATAGGAAAGCAACGTTGACACAACGAACGTTTGGGCAACCACACCACACCAGCCTACACCAAATTAACACAATATGGCACAGCTATCATCAGCCAGGTAAGGTAATAGGAATGCAACATTGACACAATGAATGATTGGGCAACCAGAACAGCACTACAATTTAGTAATGTGCATGATATGAGATAGTACACTCAGGCAGCTCAGTATGCAAAACTACCAGGCAGTTTTCCTTACAAAAACCAACATTCTCGCCTTTAATTATACATTTTGCTACAAGTAAATTTAGATCAGATAAAGGTTGGATTCACGCTGATTAACAAAATACATGCTGATGTAAAAATTTAGTGATATACAACAGGTACTTACATCAGCATTGGAGCACAGAGAATTCCCGCAAGATATTTTCCTCGAATACGATCCCAGTTTAGAAAGTCTTCTATCCTTTAAGCTTATTTTCTAAAAGAGAGATGGGTAAGAAACATGTAGAAAATATGATCTGAATGCTATAAAATTTCATGATGTGAGAATACGCACACGCTTTTTAGAATGGAGTTGAAATATTTTTGCTGGACTGGAGCGGACTAGTTCTTTGGCCACTTGAATCTGCTTATTATCAGTAGGAGTTGGGTTTCTCTATGCAGGAGAAGTATCTATGGACACTGGAGTTGGTTTACTATCTCCTGGTGTTTGGATCTTTTGCAAAGACCTTGTTTGTAACCCTTCATATTCTAACATAGCCGTCTTCCCCTTGCATGCCTTATATAGAAGAATGGTGCTTCAGTTATAAAACATGATATGGCAGAGAGATGGAATAGGTACTGAAGAATAGAAAGGCATGACATTTTGACATGTATTCCCTCCATCCGGAAATAAATAGATGTGCCTAGGCGTATTTCAGTTCTAGATACATCCATTTTTATCCATTTCTGCGACATGTAATCCGGACGGGGGGAGTATGATGTAAGAGCTAGGAATACGACAGGACAACATAGTAAAAAAACACTAGTTGAATGTAAAACTGTATGATAGCAGAATACATACAGAAAAACAATAAGGCAACATATGTGTGTATGATTGGGAAACTAAGATGGCATTGCAACAGACCACTAGAACAGCACTTCAATGTAAAAAAAACATGGTATGGTAGACAGATGAAGTACATACTTATGAATAACAATGCATAAGATATTCAGAAGCATGATGTCCAAACTAAGCAGATGGCATTGTGACAGAGTAGAATGATAGTACTTGAATTTGAAAACATGTTATCATGAATGTAATAGGTACTAAAAAACAGGAAGGCATGACATATTTACATGCATGATCAGCAGGCTAAGCACATGGCATTGCAACAGAGTAGATGCACTCCAGGACATTATATGCATGATGTACCCATATCACGGGCCAAGTTAGAGCAAGGACCTTGTGGGGTGAATAGGATTCGTCATCTTTCTGCAAGTCTTCTGAAGAACTGCCTTTACATGTTCCATCATATTGGGTATCATTGACGTCAAGTTTGTTGGCCGTTACATTGCTCCGTGAGGTTCTTGTGGATATATCAGTGTGTGCAATTATATCTGACATGCATGGAAGACAACTAGTAGTTAGATTTATGTAATGAGTGCCTGTAGGAGATGACATAAATAGTAGGACTGGGCTTAACTAGCAGCAACAGGTCTCAAAAACTAAAGGGAGAACACAAATGAAAGCTACAGAATATGTATCGTTTGTACTCGAGATTAACTAGATGGCACACAAAAGTATTAAAGAACAACATAGGTAATACTAGAAGTGGTATAATCACCAGCCTGTGGGATAACATTGGCTGATGGATGATAACTATGGAACAACGTTACCTAAAGAACAAGTGTCTTATCTGAACTATGCAACAGTGTTACCTAAAGAACAAGTCTCTTATCTGAACTATGCAACAACGTTAGCTCCTGAACAAGACTCTTAAGAGATCAGCATGAATATACAGTGAAATGTGATAATCTATTTTCCATGCTTAGATGAATAACAAAGCCATAAATGTTGCACACAAGTAAGATGAGGGTACAACCTATCTGGCCGCCATCCATAGGAGTGAGCATCATGTGCTGACTTGTCGATGGCCCTGCAGTTGTTATGGCTGTCCATGTCGGGCACGCACATTCGATGCAGGGAACTATTGAGTGGGGACTATAGCTCCCTTCTGGTGTATGCTTCCCTTGTTGGAGCAGCTGCGGTGAGAAGGAAGATGGTGTGGCTGAAGATGCAGAAAACGCAAAATGTTAAGAATGACACATATCTCTGATATGAAGAAATACCCTAAGAGATCAACAGTAAGGTATGAGAGTGGTCACATGTCTGTTGACTGAAAACTAAATTGGGGTCACATGATTTTATTTTATTTTGGTACTGTCCGATCTACGCCGGCTGGCTTGATGGCCGTCTTGTGCCTCTCGGCTGACACTGTTCAGAATCTTCCCAGAAGAGCCAGCGACCACCGGCAGAGCAGCCTGCCTCCGCCATCCCTGGCCGTGAGAGCTCCGAGCAAAACCCCGCTCCCCGCCCCACCACACTGCCGTGGTTGCGCCGCCCTCGACTAATCCATAAAGACTCGCCGTCATCCAGATCCAGCGGCGGCAGTACCTTCAACCCATGCAACTCTAAGATAGCCACCTAAGCGCTGCTTCCACGGCGAACTTGCACCCCCGCACCCTTACGTTAGACACCAGCCAACCGGCAGCCTAGGAGCTCCGCCGCCTCGAGGGGTGCTGCTTCCCATTGGGAATCGATTGGCCCAGAATAAAAATTCAGACAACTGATGCCTAAATAAAGTGATTTAAGATGAGTGTACGACCTATCTTGCTGCCCGGTGAAGTAGGCAGCTCCAACTGCCGAGTCGGTGAGGCCGGCGCGGTTGCGGTGGCTCCCGACGGCAGGAAAGCAGAGATGTCGCGACGGTCGACGGCTACGGGGAAGCAGCGCCGGGGCCCTGGACGCATCTGAAGTTGGAGCCGCTCCGGCGCCATGCACAACGACGGGGATGAATTGGCTCCGGTACGGTTCACGCGATTGTCGTTGAGGCAGCTGAGGCAGCACGGAGTAAGAGGCATGCGGCCCAGTGCACAATGGCAAACGGACAGTGTCTCCGGCATTGGGGAGGAGGGCGGCAGTGAATTTGGTGCGGTGGGGGCGCCATGGAGGAGGGGCTGAGGTTTCGTGGCTGGGGAGAAGGGAGCTTCCGGGGAGAAGGTGATTTGGTGCCCACGATGTATGAATGGGGAATTGGGAGGGGGAACCATGTCTTACGGACGCATTTGTCTGAAATGTGTGTGTGTGTGGGGGGGGGGGGGTTATAGTTCTACCCCTGCCTTTAGGCTTCTAGGCTTGGGTCTATGTACTGAGGGTCGGGGATAGTAGAGTAACTTTGCTTCTCCCAAATAGTGGGCGCGAGCGATTTCGGGCGAGGAGGGCGTGTTTTGAAATAGTGGGCGCGAGCGATTTCGGGCGAGAGGGCATGTTTTGAAATAGTGGGCGCGAGCGATTTCGGGCGAGGAGGGTGTGTTTTGAAATAGTCGGCGCGAGTGATTTCGGCCGAGGAGAGGGTGTTTTGCCGCCCATGGTTTATGAATTATTTGGCACTTGTCATTTCGGCTAAGGAGAAGGCACGCTTGGATGAAGTTACGAACCTACCCTCGATGTACAACGGGCCAATTGATGCGTGTCCCACATAGGCCGGGAATTTCGCGTCTCCCATTTATTTGCTCGGGCGAATTCCACCGAGCAGAGGGTGTTTAGCGGTTCGTTCAAATTTTGGGAGAACGAACATCCACGTCTACCTTACCAAGTCGATTCGAATCAAATTTTGAAATATTAGCTTGCCACTTCTTTTTTAGATGGTGAGATGATGCTCGGGACTAATGTGTTTTTATATGCTCGTTGCTAACGATTTACTATATGACAAATAGTTAACCCACTCAAAAAACGGGAGTCAAACCCAAAATGAAATATCTCGATTCAATGAAATAGCTCGTTCACCAGGTCAAAATAGTGAACTAAATCCAAAATTGAACACCTCAATTGAGTAGCATGTTGTATTATAGTACTCCATGAACATGTTGAAAGTCAAATTAATGAACTTGTTTGATACGCATATCTCCATTCATGTGTGGATTGCAGACAACATGTTCTCCAATTCAAATATTTGAATGCAAATTTATATCGAAACATGGTTTATATCAGTCTTTGATGCATAAACGCGACCTCCCTCTCTCCCAGACTCCTGTTCTCTCTCTCGCCGACAATCTTCAATTCTACCGCACGTATCCAAACACAAACCTTGTCGTTCCCTCTCCCTCTCTCTCTCTCTCTCTCTCTCTCTCTCTGTTTGTGTGTGTGTGTGTGGGGGGTCTTTCTAGTTCGCATGCACACTCCATGTATAGGTCTCTCTGGCACACTATGTATGATTCTCTAGTCCAAGCTAAATATCTTGGGTGCACTCATTGTATGCACACAAATTCCCTAGCTCGTTGCCCGTAACTCTCTCACGCACCACTCTGCCATCTCGGAGCTCTTCCCTCTCTCTCTCAAACTCTCCATCTCCCTGGGTCACACATACACATGCATATCTCACTCGCACTTGATAGACCCATCTAAAACTCTCTCTCTCTCCCTCGTTCTCTCTCCATCTCACACGCACACACACACAATCTCACGCCTAGCTAAGTATGATTATCTATCACTCAATTGTAGGCACACGCAGTCCCCCCTATGTATATGACTAAGTCTTAGTCTCCATCAGAAACATGTGCATTGTCTCTTTCCCTCACTTGGTCTATCTCGATTTCTCTCGGGGCATCTTTCTATCGCACACACACCTCGTCCCTCGATCTCCCACCCATATAGTCCTCTCACGATCTCGAGGGGATCTCTCTATCACAAACACACCCTCTCTCCCTCCCCATGCATCCATCTTCTCCATGCGTCCCTCTCGACCTTTGTCCCTTGTTGGCCAGACCTCTATTGGACATGTGCTATAGGGGTGTCTCTCTCCGTTGCAAACAATCACGCACTAGCTATCTTCGTGTATCTCCTCACCTCGCTTTTCTATCTCGGAGATGCATGCGTGATATGTTTGCATAAGAAACGAACACACACTCTCTCTCTATTTTATCGTTTATTGTCCCTTTCTCTTTCACACACACACTCTTTTTGCACACTCACTCATTCTCCTTCACACGCACTTGATCTCTCTCGACTTAGGCACTCTCTTCGGTCCATAGCATATAGATTTATTGAAAAGTCAAACATCACAAAGTTTGACCATGTATGTGGAGAAAAACATTTACATCTACAATGACAAACATATATCATTAGATTCATCATGAGATGTAGTTTCGTATGATGTATCTTTGGTATTGTAGATATAAATAATATTTGCATAAACCTGGTCAAAGTTTCCAAAGTTTGACTTCTAAAAAATTTATATGCACTGCATTATCGAACGGATGGAGTATCTCTTTCCCCCTCTCAGCTATCTGACGCACCACTCAGCCGTATCGGGGCTCCTCTATCTCTCTCAAACTTTATATCTCCCTGGTTCACACATACACATATCTCGCTCACGCTACATAGACCCATCTAACACTCTCCACCCTTGTTCTCTCTCTATGTGACACGCACCCCCCCTAAGTACCATAATCCCTCACTCCATCATAGGCACACGCACTCCCCCCCCCTAAGTATGACTATCTCTCACTAGCCATCAGGAACACACGTATTGTCTCCTTCCATCCATACATCTATCTCAATATCTCTCGGGGTATCTTCTATCGCGCACACACCTTGTCACTTGATCTCCCACCCATGTAGTCCCATCATGATCTCCAGGGGCTCTCTCTGTCACAAACATACACTCTCTCCTCCCCATGTCTGCATTTTCTCCATACGTCTCTCTCGACCTCTCTCCCTTGTTTGTCAGACCTCTCTTGGCCACGTGCTAGGGGTCTTTCTCTCTCGGTTGCAAACAACCACACACTATCTTCTCACCTCGCTTCCGCTGTCGAAGATGCATGTGTGATATGTTTGCATAAGACACACACGCTTTTTCTCTACTATATTGTGTGTTGTCCATGTATCTTTCACACACGCACACACACTTTTTTCACTCACTCTTTCTATTTCACACACTCTCTCTCTCTCTAGTTAGGTACTCTCTCACGTCCATAAACATATGGATGTTTTGAAAAGTCAAACCTCAGAAAAGTTTGACCAGCTATATGTGGAGAAAAACATTTACATCCGGAACGATCATTAGATTCATCACAACATGTACTTACTTCATACTATCATTTATCTTTGGTATTGTAGATATAAGTAATTTCTTTATAAACTTGGTCAAAGTTTCAAAAGTTTGACTTTAAAAAAAATATAGGCACTACATTATCGAACGGAGGGAGTAGCTCTTTCTCTCTCTCTCTACTAGTATCTCTCACGGGCCTCCCCTCTCACTCGATCTCTCTATACCGAGGGATTATATGGTCACTGTGTCAGCGTATAGCTCCGTATATTGTTTAGTTGACCGGTCAACCAGTCCACATGCTGCCCTGTTAGCTCGTGTTCTCTATCTTCGTGTGCTGGCCCATGTGGCAGTGGGTGAAAATAAGTAAACTAGAGGCCCATCTGACATGCGGTGAAGTAAACAAAGTTGAAACCACTCGCGGTAGCACCCCGCACGCTAGTAAATTGAGGGCACACTTCTTCCGCGTGTGTATGAAGGACACACTCACGCACACTTCACCACTGCGCGGTGGCATGCACACAAGGACGCACTCGCGCACACCCAGCACACAATACACACCAGCACACGTGTACACCGGCGTCGCCACCGGCTGAGATGGACAGCGAGGCAGCCAACAAGCGGAGGCGGCTCGAGCCAAAACCGCATCCGGTGAGCCTGGACTTCATCAGCAGCCTCCCCGACGACATGATGTTCGTCATCATCGGTCTCCTCCCCACCAAATCTGCCGTGCGGACCACCCTGCTCTGCCGGCGATGGCGCCCCCTCTGGCGCCGCGTCCCCCTCAACCTCATCGTCGACAGCTGCCTCTGCGACGGGGATTGCAAACACATGGCCGCAGTCTCCAAGATCCTTTCATCGCACCCTGGGCCAGCCAGACGCCTTGACATCCGCATGTTCAGTACCAACTGCAAGGTCCAAGCCAAGTTTGATGAGTGGTTCTTATCCCCCACCCTAGATCAGCTCGAGGAGCTCAGGTTTGAAGCTGGACGATGTCACTCTCTGCCGCCGTCCGTGCTCCGCCTCACGCCAACGCTGCGCCGCGCCAGCTTCAGCTCCTGCTATTTTCCCCAGATTAATGCCGCGCCCGCCCTTCTTCTCCCTCAACTCAAGCAACTCGACCTCTTCAACGTTGGCATCTCGAAGAAGGCTATGGAGCACCTGCTCCGCAGCTGTACTGCGCTTGAGTACCTTCGTCTTCGGTAGATCCACGGGTTCATTAGCCTCCACATCACCTCGACGAATCTCCGATGGATTTATGTGTCTTGCTGGCCCCGCAACAAGACATCAATTGGGAAGAGATCACTCCAGCTGTTCCATGTTATGGTCATTGAGAATGCGCCTTTCCTTGAGAGATTGCTTGTATGTGATCTAGAAGGTCCAACAAAAATCAAGGTCATTGACGCGCCGAAATTGACAGCGTTGGTGTACTCATCTGCCAAATTCTCCGAACTCTTTATTGGATCCGTAATCGTTCAGGTACAACACTCATCTTCTTCTCCTTCTTCTTGAAATTCACATTTTTAAATTTCTTCTTGATGTATTTATGACTGTCATCCAGAAAATGATTCCCACAAGCTTGACCCAGTCTGTGCGCACAGTGAAGATCTTGGCAATAAAATCTATCGGCCCCAATCTGGATCAAGTTGTTGGATTCCTTACATGCTTTCCATGCACGGAGAAGCTACTCATCGAGGTGAAACTTCTTTCCTATTAGTAAACGGTAATCACAACGTAGCTCAATTTTTTTTGTAATTTTCCCAAATTACGATGACAAGTGTAGTGTTCAAAACTGCATCTACGCACTGCACCGAAACAAATGTTTTTAGTATTTTTTCTCACGTGATCACCTGCATCATTTTTTGTTGTACTACTAGTAGCCTAGGCTAGTCAGAGTGGCAAGTAACTTAGACTAGTAATTCTATGGTTAGGCTAAGAGCAAGTACTACCTCCGTCCTGGTTTACTCTTTTTGTAGTATCAAAATTTGATCATAGATTTAACTAACAAAATGTTAATGCATGTCACTAAAAATTATATCATTGGATTCGTATTTGAACATAATTTCAAATGGTATAATTTTTGGTGACATGCATTGGCATTTTCTTAGGTAAATCTATGGTCAAAATTTTACACTAAATACAAGGTAGTACAAAAGTGGGCTATAACGGCCCTCCACTATGTAGGCCAAAACACGTGCCAAATTCACTTCTGATGCATTTGGCATCGATGCCCTCCATTGCTCACCTGGTGCCCCAATCTGGATCACCTACTTTGCTCCGGTGCCAAATTAACTCATGTAATGAAAAAACACTTGCGTGGGAGAGGGAGAGGACTGAGGCAATAAAAAACACTTGTTTGGGAGAGGGAGAGGCTGGTGTAGTTGGTTTGATTGATTTGTTTATACATGTGGGTCTGTGTGCACAACGGTGCCAACTCTCTCACATCGCTAGAGCGGTGCCAAAATCTTTTGATTTGACATCGATGCGTATTATGTGGCATACTTTTGAGAAATATGGCATCGGCCACATAGTGGAAGGCAACAAATGCCCAAGCTCTTCATGTGCTCCTAGGTAAATGAGAGGAAAGAGAAAGAGAGAGAGAGAGAGTGAAAATATTACTAGCCTTAGAGCCAACCCTATAGCCAACCCTATCGTATGAGCGAATGATATTGGTACCTCTTGATAACACGGTAATCTTATACAGCCAGCTGCTCTAATATGTTCTCTTCTTTTGCAGATAAAAAAAGACCCGAAAGTGAAAAATGTGCTGCACTATAACAATATCATCGAATGCCTTGATCTCCATCTTACAGAAATTGATTTGATCGACTACCGAGGCAGCACATCTGAGATTAAATTGGCCAGGTTCTTTGTTCTAGAGGCAAGTGTGCTCAAGGTAATGAGGTTTGGCATTCTCTGGCGCAATAATGAATGGCGTGCTGATCACCGCAAGCGTCTAAGCCTAAATGACAATGTCTCCGCAGAAGCTGAATTTGTTTTTGAAACATCAAGTCACCAGAGACTAAAAAATTTATTAGCCCATTAGTGACTTGTCAAGGCGGTGGATTTTAGTTTGTACGATAATGCTGCATCCACCTAAAGTAATGAAAGTTCTTACGTAAACTTCCTAATAATTCCCTCTTCGTAGGTGCAGCATTACTCCTAGCATTTGTAATATCAGTTTGAAACTTGTAATATTACGACTATCCAGCATGAGGTACTATGTTACGAGAAATGTTCGTGTGCATAGGTGCGGCAACGATATACCCATTACTCGAGTACAATATTTATTATTACCAGCAAGAGGCCCATGCGTTGCACGGAACATCAAGATGCATTTATATGAGCTATTTATCTTGTGGGAGACGAAGATGACCGAGGGAAGGCCTTATCTGCAAATGTGGAGAGGGGTGCGGGTATCTTTTTGCAAAATTGCCATAGTTTATAAGAGTTTATAGATCGAACGGCGTATATTGCAGGATGGCAGGCACACCATCATCACCAACTCGGTTTTTTATAAGAGTTTCTCTATTTCTCTATACCACTCCTATAATAACCTGAGGGCTCCTTTGATTCAAGGGAATTCTATAGGATTTTTGGAGGATTGAAATCCTTTGAAATTTTTCCTACGTTTGTCCTTTGATTCATAGGATTGAATCCCATAGGAATTTTTCCAATGGAATCTTTTGTACTACATTTCATAGGAAATCTAACATCCACTCTAACCTCTTTTTACAATTCCTTTGCTTTTCCTGTGAAATCAAACGCTCCTTGCTAATCCTATAGGATTCAAGTGGGCATGACACTCCAATCGTATACTTTTCCTATTCCTGTGTTTTCAAAATCCTGTGAATCAAAGAGGTCCTGAGTTGGTGATGATGGTGTGCCTGCCATCTTTCACCAATAGCCGTCGGATCTAGATCTGACGCATACAAAGCAAACTACTGCAGTTTTGCAAAAAGATGCCCGCACTTGTTCCCTATTTACAAACAACTCCTTGTCTCTCACAATCAGCCTTATCTCTTCCTCACCACATCTAGAAGGCCATGGAACAATCTGGCGCGATGGCCGCTGCCAGCGCCGTCCACCCCCAATTTTGGTGTTCCGTGCAATGCACGGGCATCTTACTCGTATAAGAAAAGAGTAGAGATACTGGTGGCAACGTATGGGAAATTATCAAACACGGCTAGTTGTAAGCAGGCTAGCTCTACAGCCATGATGATAGTGACTGCACACGGTGAGGCTGACTTTGGTATGCCGAACACGGCACCTACACTCAGGTGTCATCTCTGGCGCATGGTCTTGTCACTTCACTGTGAGGAGCAACACGTAATAATTTGACCAACGGGTAGTACAATACTCTACATTGGTAGTACTACTACTAGTACTAGCACCGCCGTCTGGATTTAGTAGTACTACCATCTCTGTCTGGATTTAGTATTTGACTAGCAATATCTAGTAATGCATGTCACAAAAAATATACTACTCCCTCTGTAAATAAATACATGGAGTATTGTTTTATTCGGATTTTAACGTAGTTCCCGATGATATTATACACTCTCCCTTCCGGTAGGTGGCTCAAATATGAAATCTCATCAATCAGGCTACTATTATACTCACCGAGCGGTCAGCTTGGTAAGCTACCAACAAAACATTGCAATCAAAGACTACTATTGTACTCTGTCCGTACTGGTGCATTAGTCACGTTATGAAAACCAAATAATCTCAAAACTTTTAGGCGCGGTGCATTAACTACCCACCTCGTTCCCTGTTTTTTGCCACGAAAAAAGAAATCACCCAATAGGAGACATGGGGTGCGTATGCATTCAATGACTTGAGACTACTTAGCACAACATGCAGTGCTCAATTCTCTTTATGCAATGACATTAATTACAAAATACTACTCCTACCTCCGTCCTGGTTTATTGGTCCCCTTAGTATTTTGTGCCAAATTTTGACCATAGATTTAACTAAAATAATAATAATGCATGTCACCAAAAATTGTATCATTGGATTCGTATTTGAACATAGTTTCCAATGATATTATTTTTGGTTACATGCATTAACATTTTATTAGTTAAATCAAAGGTCAAAACTTGGCACAAAATGCAAAGGGGACCAATAAACCAGTAAACATCAAAGTTCTCTCGTTTTGCCCCAACTTGGTCTCGGTGAGATGACTATACTGCACCGTCACGGAGGGAGGGACGAGGAGTAGATGGCCAACACACACGTGAATGCAACGCAGTCTGCACTTCTCATATAAAGGCTCCCCACCAGTCCAATCTATGAAATCCTATGCACCTACACACCCTAACCAAGGGCAATAGTGATCACTCCAATCGCAAGATTAGTTGACTAGAAGCTAGACACATGGAGGAGATTAGCGCGAGCATCAGCCGGCTGTGCCAGATGGTCCACGACGCCAGCCTGCGGCCCAGCACCGAGGAACGTCTCCAGGTCGTGCTTGAGGCCGCCAGGGCGAGATTCCTCTTGGACGACAGCTTCGTATCCTTGTTCGACGTGGTCCTCGTCAGATTCCTCGACAAATTCACCGTCGTCAACAAGCTCACGGACGACCTTGACGTACGTCTCCAGCCCACGCGCCCAGGCTCTGCGATGCCCGCCACCCTCAACGGCCTCTATGGTGACAACCTCTTCCACGCACTGGTGGCCCTGTGACTGCCCGCCGTCGCGCCGGAGAATGTCCACCTCGAGGTCACGCTCGCCGCGCAGCGCCTGGCGCAGCAAGACACCATCGACATAATCACCTACATCTACGCGCAAATCGTCCACAAGGACTACTATGTGCAAGAGGAGGACGATAGGACGCTGGCCTTCTTGGACCACAGGGCAACCTTGGACTACATTGTTCAGAAGCATGTTGAGCTTGCCGCCAACGCCGCTGCTCCTCACACGTCGGTTGGTGACCCAGCGCACTAGGGCGTGAGGATGTCGTTGATGGATCTGTATGTATCTTTATCTTTCCGTCAATTCCATGTAGTAGTATATTGTACTTGTAATTATCTTACCTTTCGCATCAACTTCATAATTTTCGTACGTACTCCATGCATGAACCGCGCCAGAACCAAACTTCTCATTACTCTAGGGAAAATCATTATTTCTATCTATCGGTCGTGCCATGGAGCAGAACCAAATTTTACAAGTTACAAGTTCAAAAGGAAAAGCCTGCCGTGTTCATGTCGCACCCCACACGGTTGGTCCGGCACGCCGCTCAAGGGGGAATGCGTGCTGTGTTGCATCTTTCACTTACAAGTGGGACCGTAGTTGAGCAAACCGACTATCGCCAAACCCCCATCCCACCCGCCGCGCGATGGCTGAGTTAGAGAAAACGGGAGGGAGAAGAGATAGTTGTAGCACGGACTCCAAGAAAATTGGTGTCAGATGGAACTCGTGTGGGTGGCGTGTGCCATACTGCTAGACGTGAATGCTAGTTATGGCCCATGCCACTCGAGGTGCTGGTTACGTAGAGCGAACACATTATCTCTCCAGGAGTACGGTACACCACTAGTACTACTCACATTGTCGCGAAATTTCCTAGAGTTCATGCTCAGCCCTCCTCTCTCTCTCTTCTCAGCTAGCCAGCAGACGCGCGGAGTGTGCCCATCATCTGTTTGCTCACATGCAGTCCCACATGTCAGTGAAAACGCAAGACGACCCACTGAACCTTCACATCTTTCACCTCGACGTGCTGGTGATGAAAAACAAATCCAATAAAGATCTTCGGTGGCCGCTTTTGGAGTTACTCAAGAGTAAGATTCTATTTATAGTTTAACCCAAGATGCACATCATGTGGCTTCAACTAGCACTCCATTTTCTTGCATGACACGACTTGGATGCTGGATGTCCCACGTGTCGGCAAAAGGAGGAAGAACTCGACCAAATCTTCTCCACATTTAGACCGGAGGAGTAGGAAACACGGCAAGCCCTGTGCCTACATCATACGCACTGTACAAGCCCACCTCATGTTATCACCATATTTCTCGGCCTCCGTGCGACACCTAGCTCTAGTTGATGGTATACTACTACTAGGACTAACTATTGTACTAGCATACTATTAGGTTGGCTCTATGTGATGTGGCAACTTCATATAACCGGATGTTGGCTATACTACTACGGTACTCACACTCCAAGAAGTGACTTGAAAACCATTCATAAATTGAGTTTATCATATGCATATGAAAATGTACCATTCATTACATACAACAAGTCATCAACACACAACGACAATGAGGATACATGTTGGATTATAGATTATTTCCAACAAAACATTCCAGTAAATACTAAAGTTTTTATCACACAACAAATAATAAGCAATGAAATGAACTTCAGCTCAACCAATCCTCGGCGTTGGAAATGCTTGCTTTGAACCATAAGTAAGCCTCTGGGAAGGGCTAGCTATTGTCAATATAGAGACCAATGCATGACTCATCATCCAGGCTGAAGCGGCCTATATCACGATGCATATTGTGATAGCCAGGGTAGGGAACCATAGCAACGTCCGATGTATAGATACAGTTGCTTCTCATAAATGGTAGTAACGTTGTGCCAACAACAGCTGGATCGCCTTTCACCATCATTGGATAGTTTAGTCCAAGGAAGAGCGAGTTTTCTCCAAGACTATCAATATTGAACCAGGGAGAAGGTGCTGGCGCTAGCACACTAGTATCCATCCCGAATACCCTGCAACGGATGTTGGAATAGGTCTAGAGAGTGCGACCATGGGAGACAACACCTGCTTCCTTAGTAACATCAGCAGTGCGCTGTATACAGACAAGAAGAGGTGATCCATCGGAATAAGTTGCCAAGCGCCACTGAGTATGTAGGTCCTGCTCATCCTCATGCTCATGATCATCACCATCGTCATCTCCCCCTTGGTTATAAAAAATTTCAAGTATAGGTGGTGGAATGTTCACAGGACCTTGGAAACACAAGAAATTTAATTAGTACGGGGATACTAACTCGCATGGATGTGGATGAAACAATTCTAATTACGGTGGAAGACAAACGTACCGAAACCATAAGGATTCCATGCAAAAATAGTGCCACAAGTGGTGGCAGCAAACACAAGACGCTCATATTGAATTGCATCACAGTACTCATTCGTGTATATAAATTGATTTTTGAGGAATATCCATCGAGGCGTGGAAGTAAGGACGGCAACAAGCTTGTCGAAGATAGCAACAACATCATAGTTCGTGTAATCCCAAGAGCGGTTGGGAACTCGACAAATTGCTATCTTCCGTAGACGACAGTCACCATGATCGTATTTGAACGTATGTAGATCATCTGTGTGCTCAACCTCAGGGCACTATGAGATTTTTGGAAGTGGAACCCGGTGATGAGTGTACACATTCACAAGTTCCCACTCGCAGTTGTACCAATATAAACAACCCAATCTCCATTTGCGCCTGCCCATGCCTTACCCTGAAGCGATGGCATCTTAACATCACACGTATCATTATCAAGCGGCATCAACTTGCACAAGGCGAGGCTTCCGTCATCCGCACGCCAGCGAGCAGGGTCATGGCGAAGAAGATAGGGGAGATCAAACCGCTCCTGGACCCTTGGGTTCTTTGTAATGATGTTATTTGTTGAGTCGAGAATGGTCTTGAACAAACCTGCCATGCTAGCCGAGGTGATGACGTCGCACCGATCAATGAGTTCCTCCACCATGTCATCTCTTAGATCGGGGCAAGAATAACGGGGTTGTTTCCGGCCTGTTCCCTCCATGGAGAAGATGATCGAACAATGGCAGAAGGAAGGGTGAAGGCAAATGGAGGGAGGAAGACTGTGCAACAGCAGTTCCAAATCGAGAGGGAAAGGCAAAGAGGCGGTGGACGGTTGCCATGGTACAAGAAGAGGCGCCCCGGCCTACATAGACGTCCGTTCGAAAATTGTACAAAAGGACTCGTCGTCGTCTCACTGACATGTTGGAACGGGACCACATGTCAACGAAACATGGTGTGTCATGTCTTGTGCAAAATGCGATCTGGCCGCGTTGGCCCGAGGTGCCGCATTATTTCTCGACTTTATTTTTTAATGGCGTGCCATTCAGTTTTGAAGCACGACTAACTAGTACTGTATGCAGAGAAAATATAAACTACTCTACCTCTAGTACTAGTATCAAAAAAGATATATAGGCTGGAGCTTCAGCGCTTGCTTGCTAAGGGCTGCCCACTTGCTTCTCACACTATCACCCTCTCTCCAGATCTAAAAAAGACGGCGGTGCCCCTCTATATCCCTCCTCACCGGTGGTCACTGATCCGCCGGGGAAGAAAAGGACGTGCAGCGTTGACGCACTCATCGTCGGCGAGCGAGGTCACGCACTGACGACAAGGCCGTCCTCTCAGACCTAGCGCCCGCGCGCGATGGCCTCCATCCCCAAGCTCGCTGCCGTAGTGTGTGCAGAGGACGACGACCACGAGCGAAGCCACTTCCCGCCGACCCTCAGGTATGCTACCTCTTTTTGAACCATTCCCTTGTTCTATTGCCCCATCTGCCACGTCGCTGCATGTGGATCTTTTTCCACTCCACCATCTCCCCAATTTGCTATCCTCTGCTCTGCTGGTCACGCAGACGAAAACCTTAATTTGCACTATTAAAGGAAACCCTACTTCATGCAGACTAATCCATGTCTAGGTTGAATATGGAAAGGAAGGGAGAAAGTACTGTCGAAGAGACTAGGTACCGAACCCGCATCTAGGTTGAAAAGGGGAAAATCAATAGCTAAGGAACAAGTCTCATGTCTCTTGGTTGAAAAAGGGTAGAAAGGCATGACAATGCAATAGAGAATGACCAGGTCGATCGGTTTGTTGTCCTCACATAGGAAAAAGGTGGCTAAAGAGAACAAAAATGGGACGTAATCCACATATGCTGCCTGGATATTTGTTGCTCTGGGCAACCATCCCTCCCTCACCACTCTATGCGTCCATGGAGGTACATCGTACTAGTGCACCCACTGTCCGAATGGGCCTCCCATGCTCTTATTGCCACTTTTTTGCTGTTAGTATAACGCCAACGGTAAATTCAAGCAATGCTACTGCTAAAGTGATGCCACATTTAACTAATGCTGCACTCAGTCTAATGCCACTGATAAATTTAAGCAATGCCATTTAATGTCACTGGATTATTTCAGGGTTAGCTGTTGATTGTGGATGTATTAAAGATTTTTCAGCTAAGGCATTCTAATGCTGTTGCACAACCAATATACCAACGATGAAACTTGTTACTACCTTCAAATTTTTGCACCGTTAATGCTTATAGATTACATACCTCACTTTTATGAGATAAGTCAATTTTTTTTACAGTGTCACCAAAATGCCAAGGCGCTGATGTCATTTTATTTTGGTTAAACTACACAAAAAATTATGAAGAGAAGAGGAAAGGTCAAGAGTGGGCACATCCTCCTCCGACTGTTTTCTGGATTCGGTTGATCAAGTTTTTATGTTTGATCGATTATCAAGATTGGGATAGCAATTTTTCAAGTCCCCTCGAGTTCGAAATGATATTTACCTTGAAGGTACATGGTTTGCAATTTTTTTATACTGTCATTAGTTAATAATGCTAGTTACCTTCAAACTTTTGTATTTGGTTTAATGCTGTTGCACAGCTAGTATACCAATGCTGAAACTTGTTACCTTTACATTTTGTATACTTAATGCTTATAGAAATCTTCCAGTGCTAGCTTATGGAAATCTATTCAGTAAAACCATTGTACTGTACCCCGTAATAAAAAAACTACTCTAGTGTTGCACTAGCCACTGGATTGGTGTATATTTGTACTATTTGAATGGTGTTGCATTAACGTATGGACATATATATGGTGTGGCAAGCTTTCCTAGATATGTGCTCAAGAAAACTACTACCTGTTTTTCTAAATACTAGACGTTTGGGTACTTTAAATTGAACTACGAAAACGTCTTATATTAAGGGACAGAGGGTGTAGAGTTCACTCAAATTATGCCGGTAAAGCTAGTCACACCTTTGTTAAAATTAATGTTCATTATGTTATCGGAGGAGGTCTGCATGTTTATCTCTAATGCCTGTCGATTACATACCTGACATCATGATGTAATGGTAAGTCATTGCTTTTTGTACAGTGTCACTGAATTGTCAAGGTGGTGATGGCGTTTTATTTTAGTTGAACTGCACAAAATATGCTTAAAAGAAGAGGAAAGGTCAGGAATGGCTCAATCTTTCAGAAAATACTATGTATGCCTTCCTGACATCAGCCGCTGTTGCCTTATTTATTCCTTCAAAAAGGTGGTTAGAAATAGTCTTGCTACCTTTTCCCATGAAGAAATTGGAATGCTTATATTTGTGAGTCTATGCTTCAACTAGTGCCACTTTTATAGTAATCACACTTTCAATATCTGTGCAAACAGGGATGCTCGATTTTAGTGGAACTGCACAAAAAGTCCAAATGGTTCAACATTAGGAGCATGTTTTCTTCCAAACCATTATATCCAATTGGTGGCACTATGAGCTGTTCATTACGAAGGTACATGGTTTGCTACTATCTTGCTACTCTTTTTGTACTGTCATTAGATAGTAATATTAGTGGTTTGCATGTGAATTTATTGGCAAGGTGGACCTACATTGGAGGTGCAGGACATGATTCAATGATTGGATGCTCAATTTCGGTTGTATCGATTTCACCTCTTCCATCACTGCGAACATGGATATCCTTGGTCTGATGAAGAATAGGCGCTATATTTCTGCTATGTACCAGCAAATCAATTCAGTACGAAATTGTCCAGGGCAAAACATGACACTATCAAATTGTCCAGTGCAAAACATGACAGATGCTAAGCGGAAACGACTAGAAGAGACGTGTTTAAACCAAAAATACAAGGTGGGGTATATGTTTACTAGCTGCTTGATATTTGTGCAGACAGATGTCTGCCCGTTGCTATTTGGCAAACAAATAAAGTGACCTCAGTTTTGGTGGAACTGCACAAGAGAATAGTATAGTCACTGCATGCAGTGCCATTTGAAAATAGACACAGAAAGATTGGATAGTCACTTCATGGACTGCACAAAAGTAGTACTGTACTATTTATTGGCCAACATTAGATGCTTCATTGCTTTGGTCTGATTATACAATGGGTATCATTTTGCCTAAGTTAAAGTTTGTATTCCGAAAATAGTCTCGCCGTGTGATCGAGAGAAGACCAAATCATATTTCAGTGGATGTTCCTTCATCATGTGTGGTTCATTCTCATGGTTCCAGCTGTTGGTGAAACCACTAACGTTTGCAAGAGGAATTTTAGACTTCACAAACAAATTTGTCTTTCATTCTGTACTGAATGTTGGCCCAGAGAAGCATCCATGTTAGTAGCAAGAACAGATGTTTTATCTAGATCTTTGCTTTTGGAGCTACATATTTGTATATGATCTGTGAATCATTGAGATGCATTAACATGTTGATCTTATGTATGGGAATCATACTAGTTGGTTGCGAATTTGGGCTACTAATGTAAACATATTACAATGCCAGGCCTGTGAGTCTCGTGTGAACATTTTGAACGGATTGGCTCTTACTACTGTGCACAGCATGATCCTTATTTCTGTGTGCTCAGTGTTTACAAGTTACTAGCAGTTCCTGATTTCTGTTCGCTCAGTGTTTACAAGTTACTTATCGATCACTAGCTAGCCTACTAATACGCTCCTGGCAGTTTTTGTTTCGACGCAAGATCCGAAGGTGGCAGTTTTTTGAATAAAAATGCCTACCTCTGAAGAAACTGACATGCTGTTTTGAAGAACATGCCATGCGAATCTGAAGAAACTGCCAGTAAAAACGTTCGCAAATGCCTTATCTCCCATCGAACGTTCATCAGCTATTGCGATCCTACACGTACACTATCCGACCGACTCGATCCTACACGATTAACCAGTGGATCACGCACGTACCTCATTTGGATGAATCGAGCGCACTCGTTTGACCGTCATGCCGACGTGTGACCCAGCACGGACGGGAAGCACCACTCACGGGACGGGACGGGACGGCACAGTCATAATTTCAGTTTTTCTAGTTTTCCACGGCAAGTTGGCGCCCTAAGCCATGCCTGCTTATGCATTGAATTTCGATAACCGCGATGACCGTCACGTTTCCCACGACACGCTGGTTCACCTACCTTCCGCCTATAATTACTGGTTCCTGGCGTTCTCCGGTGGACCATCACCCAACTCGCCCTATCCTCATAAGCCCCCACCGGCCCGATGTTGCTCGCCACTTGCCCTCGCTCTCGCCACGTCCGTCATGCCCCCGCCCGTCCGCAATAGGCAACGCCGGAGGTGGTCACCACCGAAACTAGTGTTCGGTTTTTCACTAGAAGGCAGACGGAGGGAGGAGGCATTCTATCGGTCTTTAGATAGCAATGCGGAGTATGAGGACTTGTTGGAGCGCGACCACCTGGTGGAGGAGTACCGTATCGCCGATTTGCGCCGCCAGCGGGGCATGGAGCAGTAGCGCACCGACGCTCTGAGTCGCGAGCAGAGCGCCTGCAACTGGGCCGACTACATGGAGGCCAGCGCCCGGCAAATAGCCCTGGAGGCTGTCGGGCACGCACGCGTTCGTGACGCCAAATTTTACTACCAGCTCGTCAAGTGGGTTTCCCGCTTAGAAGCTGAAGCTTCGGTGGACCACGCCGGCATGGAAAGGGCCAACGCGCACGAGCAACGCGCCCTATCGCACCTCTGGCAAGTCCGAGGCGAAGAGGAGGACGTCGGTGCCGGCGTTTAGTGTGTACCGCAGATGGCTTCCGGCATCGTCTAGTTAGCTAAGAGTAAGTTAGTACTTGTACATTACTACAGTATTAGTGGGAGTAGATAGTTAACTTGACTATGATGGTTGTTAACGTGGAAGTTCAGTAGTCTATATCTGGATCAGACTTGTTCTTTGCTCTGAATGTTGAACTTTCCGTTTGAACGTATGGAATGGGCTGTTATTTTTTTAAATAGGTTGTATTTGTCCGCCACGGGTTTAGAGGCTGACTTGTGGGCCTACTAGGTTGACGCATACACAATCAGGAGATGATTGTACATGGAGAGGATGACAGCAGGGACCCACCAGGGTCATGGCAGTATGCAAGCAAGTGCCTCCTTATTTCAAGCCAAAAAAACTGGTTCCTCCTAATGGATTTCTGACATCTGGGTCCCATGCCATTGTCAACGTTGTCAATAAACAAGAGAATTGCACAATGAGCGGCTGACACCAGGGACCCAGCAGCTCGCCCAGTTCTTTTTGTTTTTGAGACAGAAGCAGGGTGCCAACTGGGCTGTGCGGGCACTGTGGCCTGTCTAGTAACATGACTTCCAGGACAGGATTACCGTACCACTTTGATGCGGAACGTGCTCTGGTTGATCTATGAGGTTCGGTACTAACTTCATCTGAAGTTTCATGATCATTATCATTAGCTTCCTCTCTAGTTGGTGTAGGCATCACGGGAATGGATTTCTCTGATGAGCTACTTTCCAATTCGAGAGAAGGTACAATTTCCTCATCAAGTTCTACTTTCCTCCCACTCACTTCTTTCGAGAGAAACTCCTTCTCTAGAAAGGACCCACTATTGACAACAAAGATCTTGCCTTCGGATCTGTGGTAGTAGGTGCACCCAATTGTTTCCTTAGGGTAGCCTATGAAGACGCACTTCTCCGATTTGGGTTCGAACTTATCAGGCTGAAGCCTTTTGACATAAGTGTCGCAACCCCAAACTTTTAAGAAACGGCAGCTTAGGTTTCTTGCCAAACCACAGTTCATACGGTGCCGTCTCAACGGATTTAGACGGTGCCCTATTTAACGTGAATGCAGCTGCCTCTAATGCATAACCCCAAAACGATAGTGGTAAATCGGTAAGAGACATCATAGATCGCACCATATCTAATAAAGTACGGTTACGACGTTCGGACACACCATTACGCTGTGGTGTTCCAGGTGGCGTGAGTTGTGAAACTATTCCACATTGTTTTAAATGACGGCCAAACTCGTAACTCAAATATTCACCTCCATGATCAGATCATAGAAACTTTATTTTCTTGTTATGATGATTCTCCACTTCACTCTGAATTTTTTTGAACTTTTCAAATGTTTCAGACTTGTGTTTCATTAAGTAGATATACCCATATCTGCTCAAATCATCTGTGAAGGTTAGAAAATAACGATACCTGCCGCGTGCCTCAACACTCATCGGACCGCATACATCGGTATGTATTATTTCCAATACGTCACTAGCTCGCTCCATTGTTCCGGAGAACAAAGTTTTAGTCATCTTGCCCATGAGGCATGGTTCGCAAGTATCAAATGATTCATAATCAAGTAATTCCAAAAGCCCATCTGCATGGAGTTTCTTCATGCGCTTTACACCAATATGACCTAAACGGCAGTGCCACAAATATGTTGCACTATTATTATCAACTTTGCATCTTTTGGCATCAATATTATGAATATGTGTATCACTACGATCAAGATTTAATAAACCATTTACATTGGGTGTATGACCATAGAAGGTTTTTTTCATGTAAACAGAACAACAATTATTCTCTGACTTAAATGAATAACCGTATCACAATAAACATGATCCAATCATATTGATGCTCAACGCAAACACCAAATAACATTTATTTAGGTCCAACACTAATCCCGAAGGTAGAGGGAGTGTGCAATGGTGATCTTATCAACCTTGGAATCACTTCCAACACACATCATCACCTCATCCTTAACTAGTCTCTGTTCATTTTGCAACTCCTGTTTCAAGTTATTAATCTTAGCAACTGAACCGGTATCAAATACCCAGGGGCTACTATGAACACTAGTAAAGTACACATCAATAACATGTATATCAAATATACCTTTGTTCATTTTGCCATCCTTCTTATCCGCCAAGTATTTGGGGCAGTTCTGCTTCTAGTGACCATTTCCTTTGCAGTAGAGGCACTCAGTTTTAGGCTTGGGTCCAGCTTTGGGCTTCTTCATGGGAGCGGCAACTTGCTTGCCATTCTTCTTGAAGTTCCCTTTCTTTCCCTTGCCTTTTTTCTTGAAACTAGTGGTCTTGTTAACCATCAACACTTGATGCTCTTTCTTGATTTTTACCATCGCTGATTTCAGCATCGCGAAGAGCTAGGGAATCATTTTCGTCATCCCTCGCATATTATAGTTCATCACGAAGTTCTAGTAGCTTGGTGATGGTGACTAGAGAACTTTGTCAATCACTATCTTATCTGGAAGATTAACTCCTACTTGATTCAAGCGATTGTAGTACCTAGACATTCTAAGCACATGCTCACTGGTTGAGCTATTCTCTTCCATCTTGTAGGCAAAGTACTTGTCAGAGGTCTCATACCTCTCGACACGGGCATGAGTCTGAAATACCAATTTCAGCTCTTGGAACATCTCATATGCTTCGTGGAGTTCAAAATGTTTTTGAAGTCCCGGTTCTAAGCCATAAAGCATGGCGCACTAAACTATCAAGTAGTCATCATATCGAGCTTGCTAAATGTTCATAACGTTTGCATCTGCTCCTGCAATAGGTCTATCACCTAGCGGTGCATCAAGGACATAATTCTTCTGTGCAGCAATGAGGATAATCCTCAGATCACGGAACCAGTCCGCATCATTGCTACTATCATCTTTCAACTTATTTTTCTCTAGGAACATATCAAAATAAAACAGGGGAGCTATACGCGAGCTATTGATCTACAACAAAGATAAGCAAATACTATCAGGACTAAGTTCATGATAAATTAAGTTCAATTAATCATATTACTTAAGAACTCCCACTTAGATAGACATCCCTCAAGTCATCTAAATGATACGTGATCCAAATCAACTAAACCATGTCCGATCATCACGTGAGATGGAGTAGTCATCAATGGTGAACATCTCTATGTTGATCATATCTACTATATGATTCACGTTCGACCTTTCGGTCTCCAGTGTTCCGAGGCCATGTCTGTACATGCTAGGCTCGTCAAGTTTAACCCGAGTATTCCGCATGTGCAAAACTGTCTTGCACCCGTTGTATGTGAACGTAGAGCCTATCACACTCGATCATCACGTGGTGTCTCAGCACGATCAACTGTCGCAACGGTGCATACTCAGGGAGAACACTTATACCTTGAAATTTTAGTAAGGGATCATCTTATAATGCTACCGCCGTTCTAAACAAAATAAGATGCATAAAGATAAACATCACATGCAATCAAAATCTGTGACATGATATGGTCATCATCATCTTGTGCTTTTGATCTCCATCTCCAAAGCATTGTCATGATCTCCATCGTCACTGGCTCGACACCTTGATCTCCATCATTGCGTCGTGGTTGTCTCGACAACTATTGTTTCTACAACTATCGCTAACGCATAGTGATAAAGTAAAGCAATTACATGGCGTTTGCATTTCATACAATAAAGCGACAACCATAAGGCTCCTGCCAGTTGCCGATAACTTACAAAACATGATCATCTCATACAACAATGTATATCACATCATGTCTTGAACATATCACATCACAACATGCCCTGCAAAAATAAGTTAGACGTCCTCTACTTTGTTGTTGCAAGTTTTACGTGGCTGCTACGTGCTTCTAGCAAGAACCGTTCTTACCTACACATCAAAAACCACAACGGTGTTTTGTCAAGTTTGTTGTTTTAACCTTAAACAAGGACCGGCCGTAGTCAAATTCGATTCAACTAAAGTTGGAGAAACAGACACCCACCAGCCACCTTTATGCAAAACTAGTTGCATGTCTGTCGGTGGAACCGGTCTCATGAATGTGGTCATGTATGGTTGGTCCGGGCCGATTCATCCAACAAAACCGCCGAATCAAAATAAGACGTTGGTGGTAAGTAGTATGACTATCACCGCCCACAACTCTTTGTGTTCTACTCGTGCATATCATCTACGCATAGACCTGGCTCGGATGCCACTGTTGGGAAACGTAGCATGCAATTTCAAAAATTTCCTACGCTCACGCAAGATCTATCTAGGAGATGCATAGCAACGAGAGGGGGAGAGTGTGTCCACGTACCCTTGTAGACCGAAAGTGGAAGCGTTTGACAACGCGGTTGATGTAGTCGAACTTCTTCTCATTCCGACCAATCAAGCACCGAACGTACGGCACCTCCGAGTTCTGCACACATTCAGCTCGATGACGTCCCTCGAACTCTTGATCTAGCAAAGTGTCGAGGGAGAGTTCCGTCAGCATGACGGCGTGGTGACGGTGATGGTGAAGTGATCTGCGTAGGGCTTCGCCTAAGCACTACGAAGATATGACCGGAGGCGTAAACTGTTGAGGGGGGCGCCGCACACGGCTAGGAATCAATGTTGTCTGTTCTAGCGGTGCCCCCCCTCATATATATATAGGTTGGAGGGGAGGAGAGGCAGCCAAGGGGGCGCCCCAAGTAGGAGGAATCCTATTTGGGCGCCTCCCAATTCGGCCTCCCCCCTTACCATATCCATCGGAGGGGGAAGGAAAGAGGAGGGAGGAGGGAAGGAAGGGGGAGGCCAAATCCCTCCCCTCCCCTTCCTTCTCTCTTCTCCCCTTTCCTTTCCCTCAGGTGCGGCCCATATGGGGGGCGCAGCAGCCCCTGCTGGCTGCTGTGTTTCTCCTCTTGGCCCATTAGGCCCATATCTTTGCCGGGGGGTGCCCGGAACCCCTTCCGGTGACCCGATATGTACCCGGTACCTCCGGAACATTTCCGGTGTCTGAATATCATCGTCCTATATATGAATCTTTACCTCTCGACCATTTCGAGACTCCTCGTCATGTCCGTGATCTCATCCTGGACTCCGAACAACATTCGGTCACCAAATCACATAACTCATATAATATAAAATCGTCATCGAACGTTAAGCGTGCGGACCCTACGGGTTCGAGAACTATGTAGACATGACCGAGACATCTCTCTGGCCAATAACAAACAGCGGAACCTGGATGCTCATATTGATTCCCACATATTCTACGAAGATCTTTATCGGTCGTACCGTAATGACAACATATGTTATTCCCTTTGTCATCGGTATGTTACTTGCCCGAGATTCGATCGTCGGTATCTTCATACCTAGTTCAATCTTGTTACCGGCAAGTCTCTTTACTCGTTTCATAATGCATCATCCCGCAACTAACTCATTAGTCACATTGCTTGCAAGGCTTCTTATGATGTGCATTACCGAGAGGGCCCAGAGATACCTCTCCGATACTCGGAGTGACAAATCCTAATCTTGATATATGCCAACCCAACAAACACCTTCGGATATACCTATAGAGCATCTTTATAATCACCCAATTACGTTGTGACGTTTGATAGCACACAAGGCATTCCTTCGGTATCCGGGAGTTGCATAATCTCATAGTCGAAGGAATATGTATTTGACATGAAGAAAGCAGTAGCAATAAAACTAAACGATCAATATGCTAAGCTAATGGATGGGTCTTGTCCATCACATCATTCTCCTAATGATGTGATCCCGTTCATCAAATGACAACACATGTCTATGGTTAGGAAACTTAACCATCTTTGGTTAACGAGCTAGTCTAGTAGAGGCTTACTAGGGACACAGTGTTTTTGTCTATGTATCCACACATGTACCAAGTTTCCGGTTAATACAATTCTAGCATGAATAATAAACATTTATCATGATATAAGGAAATATAAAATAACAACTTTATTATTGCCTCTAGGGCATATTTCCTTCAAGGGCAACGTGGTGTCGGTGGCGGCGAGAGCAAATCGAGAGAGAGAGAGAGAGAGAGAGAGAGAGAGAGAGAGAGAGAGAAAGAGAGGGGGAGAGAGAGAGAGAGAGAGGAGAACGGGCTACGTCTAATCCCTATACTAAGTGAAACTTAGTAGTAGCGCGGACTCACCAGGCCTGCTCTACACCTAACTTAGCTGTAGTGCGGGTAAGAGTGCTACTGCTAAGGTCTCCTTGTTCTTTTGTTTTTATTATTTTCAGTTATAATGTATACATGATAGTTGTTGCGTGGATAAGGGTAACCCACGCTACAACTAAGTTAGTTGTAGTGTGGCCCTCACAACCCAGCGCTATAGGTATTTTATTGTTTATTATTTTTCTCTTTATTCTTTTTCTGAAATGTATTTTTTTTTCCCTTTTTCTAAAATGTACTTTTATTTTTCTTTTCATTTTGTTTTTCCTTCTAAAATGTACTTTTATTTGCTTTTCTTTTGCTTTTTATTTTGTTTTTTTCTAAAATGTACTTTAATTTTTCTTTCCTTTTTATTTTTTCCTAAAGTGTATTTTATTTTTATTATTTTTCCTTTTTTCCTTTTCCCTTTATTTTTCGTTTTCTTTTTCACCTCCAAAAGGGTGAGCCGGCATAGCATCTTGATTGATAACTCAGGTCGATGCATAATATTAATTAGCGATATATTAGTGCATAATATATATTACATCATTTGATCGATAATGCGGTTAAGTGCATATACAAAATAGGTACATATATAAATGATAGTTTCTCAGCATCGACGACGTTTCACAGTGATCTTCTTTCCTTTTTTGTTCGCTGTCGAATAGTTGAGCCCCTCATCATGACGTTTCCTTTTTCAGGGAGTACGATCGTTCTTAGGTAATGTAGTCTTGCTTCTTGTTTTGACGTATGCTTCATCGTCATCGTCATCTTCCCTCACCGGGTCGCTGTACTGGTCGTAGTCTTCCTCGTTGGTGCCTCGATCCATTCCGACGATGCTCATTTTGCCTCTCCTCATTACAACACGACTGGGGTTGCTCGGGTCGGTTATGAAGAGGCATTGGGTCACGTGCTTAGCGTGTACCCATGGCTCATTTTTGGCGGTGACGTTCACGGTAGAGCCCTCGGCATCGGGTATTGACATGGTAGTGAAATGCCGGTTTTCTCTTTAGACGGCCTTAGCCCATCTGACACGGAACATCGTCACGTTGTGTAGTCTAGAGTAGTTAAGCTCCCAGATCTCTTCGACCCTTCCGTAGTATCTTTCAGTTACGTTGTCGTCGCCAGTCATGGATTCCATCATCACCCCTAAGTTCTGGTAATCACTGTCTTTGGCCTCCTTGTAGAACGTGTATCCGTTAATATCGTATGCCTGATAAGTCGCGAGGTTGACCTTGGGGCCATGTGCTAAGGCGTATATGAGCTTTCCGTCCGTACAACCCTCTTTCGAGGGATTATTAGCCAGAACTCGCTCTTTGAACCAACGCAAGAAAGTGGAGTTGTGCTCTCTAATAACTTCGGCGTCTATCTTGCGCACCCCTGGTCACGGTAGGTCTTTGCGATGGTGTCTTTGTGCAGTGTCACGAAAGGATCTAGCACATTTAGGTGTTGTAGCACTACTAAGTTTGCTCTGTCAAAGTTGTTGCGTCGACCCGAGTGGCGCACATGCAATTCCATCTGGCCGTTGGTGTGACCTTCTCCTCTGAGCCTGCCAATGTGCTTGTTGACAGGCAAACCAACAATAGGGTTTCCGACGCCTAGATAATTCTCACAGAAGATGCACTCTTGGGTCAGATAGCCCTGGACGATGCTTTCATCCGGACGGGACATGTTATAAACGAATCCTTTGATGACCCTATTCATTCTCTCGAATGGCATCATGCTGTGCAGGAATGTCGGCCCGAGGTCGATGATATCGTCCACAATGTGGACACACAGATGCAACATGACATCAAAGAACGCGGGCGGGAAGTACATCTCATGCTCATTTAGTATGACAACAATCTCTTCGTGTAGCCTTCAGAGCTGCTTCGCACTGATCAACTTTCGAAAGATAACGTCGAAAAAGTTGCAGAGACCAGTAAGCGTGTCACGGACATGCTTGTCCATTATCCCTCTAAGTGCAACAGGGAGTATCTACGTCATCATCACGTGACAGTCATGAGACTTCATCCCGCTGAACCTTTTTTTTTCTTGGTTTCTAGAAATAATCTTTTCTTCCCACAGTAACCAGAACTAACTTTGATTGCGGTAAGGCACTTGAAGAATTGATCAATCTCCTTTGGATTTAAGGTGAAGCAAGAGTGGGGGGGGGGGGGTAAATAATGGACTTCCTTCTTGTTGACTTTTTTGCCCCTGTCTTTCGTCTCTGTATCCGTCTCCGTCTCCTCTGACGACTTAGGGGGTCGTCCTACGTGCAGATCTTTCCTAATACGCAAAAAAATTGAAGTCTCTTCTTGTCTTTGGCCCATCCCTTGCACGACCACCACCCCAAGGTGACGCGACTTTGCGCCCACAACCCCGTGACATAGCTCATGTAGCCCCTAGCCATTTCACGCAGCCACCCGATGCATCGTCCCGTGCCTCGCACACGCACGCCGGCGGTGACCGTCGATTGATCGGGCGGGCCCCCATTGACAGTTGATTAGCTTAAGGCTAATCTCCTGTTAGCCCTAACCCTCTTACCTAGTTTATATCATTTACATCTTGACTTGCTCTACAGTGTCACTGCATCTCAGTCTAGGATTTTCATATAGCAGTTAAGGAATTCCAAAGATATAAACTAGGCAAAAAACAAAGAATACTAAATTTCTACTTCATTCCTCCTTTCTGTCGCTTGATCGTTGGTCCCAAATTTGGATACTAGTGTGACGATCAGATCGATAACGCCGAGCCATAAAATTATTCCGTACCATAGATTTGGTCGCCCGTGATCCACGTGCTCACAAGCCTATCCTCGACGTCGGGGCGCCCACCATCTGACGTGGAAGAGGTTTGACTTGTTGCACCACATACGGGAGCGGGGTGGGGGAATAACGGCCTCGTCGGATGAGTGGAGGAAAACTTACCCGTCTGCAGAATACTACCACAGGACTTTTTTCTAGATAATATTAAATGGATTAAAACAAATTAAACTAGCAAAAAAATCAGTAAAATCCCAAAAATAAAATTCATTGAGTACTAACTCTGTGCTCCATTGCTCCCGATAGTTTTTTTTTTCTTTTTTTTGAGGGAATTTGCTCTTGATAGTTTTTTTTTTCCTTTTTTGAGGGAATTTGCTCCTGATAGCTGAGGGCAGATATGGATAGCTGCGCAACGTTCGGATCGATTACGCCTAGCTGTACTGTACATTAAATCGGCCCAGATCGAGAAGGAATTGCACGCGCCCATCCACAGCTTATCTGTCACACGTACGCTTAAGAGAAGAGGGGGGAAACAAATCAAAAAATCACGGCGTCGGTTCCCTAAAAAAAAAAAAAAATTAAGTTCACGGCGTCTGTCGCTATCCGCTCACCTAATCCCCCCGTCAGGAGGCGGAACGGGTATAAATAGGGGGGTCGCATCTCCACAGAACCTCACAGCGATCCGTTCCGGAAGATCTCTCGCCTCCCGGCCCCTCCTCCAGACGGAATACCTGATTGGCCGCGCTCCGCTCCGCTCGCTCTCCGCGATGCTCTTCGCCGCCGCCGCCGCGGACCCCGGCCTCCGGACCCTGATCGCCGCCGACAAGGACGTGAACCGCAACCGCAACGTTGCCACGCGCACCATAGCCGCCTCGCCCCGCGCGGTCTGCTGCCTCGGTGGCGGAGAGCGCGATCCGGAGGTCTTTGAGGGGGAGGAGGGCTGGGATGAGGGCGAGGGGGAGGGCCGCGGGTGTTGGGTGACGTACGGGTGGCGCCGGCGTCGCCTCCACCGCCTCCCGCCGCTGATCCCGTCTCTGCGCCGGGCGGGCAGCTCGCCGTGGGCGCTGACGCGCACGCGCACCGTGGACGGGCGTGTCGTGGTCCTGCGGGAGCCCGCCCCGCGCCGGGGCCGCGTCGTGGCCAGGAGGATGGACGGCCGCCTCATCCTCGACCTCGTCGACAGCAGCCCGGTGCCCCCGCCGCCGAGACAGCGCCTGGCACACCCTTCTATCGTGCAGGAACCTGACGACGTGTCCTACACATATGACGCAGAAGCAGCAGACGAGGAGGAGGAGGAAACGGCGAGCGGCGCCGACATTGTGAACCCCCGCGGCCTTGACGTGCCAGCCACTGTGCGGGCGAAGATAGTGGCGTCGTCATCTCCGGTGGGCTCGGCTTCGCCTGTCCCAGCGATGGGGTGCTTCGAGGCCGTGATCCGCACTTCCCCGCTGCGCAAGGTGTCAGTGAGCATGCCCAGGATGGTGCACTGAGATTATAGGAGATCATGATACCAGACCCAAGTCATTTGAGATTAAGAAAATCTAGGGGAAAATTTCCCAGTCGTATGTAGAGCTCCTTTGTCATTAATATTGTGCGTCGAAGAATTTTCTGTAGCCATCTTTGGAGAAAGAAATCTGTACCCAAAACCGTATGATCAAATCCATGCCAAGAGAGATGAACCAGTTGTTTCATGGAGAGAGTACATGCATTGCCGAAAAGAGATAGATATGCTCGAACTAGGGTTCTAATGTGCAGTACTGTACTAAACTTTTGTGATCAGAAAGGAAGACCGCGGTCTCCCTTAACTCAATGGCGCAATAATAATTTGCATATGTGTGGACGAGCGGTAATTAATTTCCTCCCAATCGATCGTTGCACCGCAGCTGGCAGTGGCTAGGGCGGTAACTCCACCAGTCTGTTGCTGACTTTACCTCCGGCCGAGAAACTTACTGATGACAGCCGGCTCGCTCAAAATGAGAGAGAGAAAACACGTCGATGACAAGCCGTTACTAAGTTGCCTTGTGAATTAATTAAATCTGTTGCTTGTTGCAGTGGCAGTATGTGTAAGTTACTTGTTGCAGTGGCAGTTTCTGTAAGTTACTTGTTGCCACACTAGCAGATTTTGGTTGCATGCACCGAGATGAGTTGTATCCATGGTTTCACATCTGGCTAGACAACTGTGGCCCATCTCGAAGCTTCCTGATGGCTTATGTGCTCCGTTGCTTCGGCCCCGAGCTGGCAACACATTAAACACGGGCTTGATCTTCTGAAACCTGGTGTGATTTGTAGAGTGTATAATGGTCAAAGAATAAATATTTGCATCTATAAAAAGGAATAAATATCTGGAGTCTATGATGGCCAAAGAATGAATATTGGAGAGATAATTGAATTCCAAGGAACCCCTGTCTAAAAATTGGGAAGAAGATTCGATCATGATTAAAATGGGTGTATGATAAGTTTGTGATGGGGGAGGGGCGATTGAATGGAAACTTGGTGAGGCATGTTTTTTTTCCTCGTGACATAGAGAGCGGTTCCTTATTATGCGACTCCCGACTCAGCTTGATGATGACTTTGTGGTCCGATATATACGTCGAGAGATCTTGTTGCTTCTTGGGCGGAGTGCTTTCATACTTGCTTTGCATAGAAAATCGGCAGAAAAAAGACACAAGGCGGCACAACGGTGCTACAAATGGAGAAACAAAATTTTGCAAATTGATTTGGCATGCCGATATTCTCGGAGTTTTTCTCCTTTGCTGAGCCGCGATGGTGAGCTTGCCGGTCCAACAAAAAGAGTAAAACATCATCCTGATGTTCTTCCAACATGTAACATTTTTGTTACGTAGGATGAGGATGCCTTTCATGCTCTTGTTAATTTCACTAAAGAACCCACCATGGATTCCGGTCTCCATGATGTTTTGGAGCTACCAGCAAAAGAGAACGAAGATCGTGCAAGCTTCCTTGCTTAATTTATTGAGTCATGTTGATTATCTATGTGCTTGTATTCTTTGGAATGACGTGATTCTGGCGATGGTAAATCTGCCAATGGCGATTGGGTCATCTTCTTGGACAATTACTTTTTAGGTTCTTGTGGAGCTTCCACATGGCGATATTCTGGTTATCATGGTAAGGGGATATAGTTCTTCTTTGTGCATCTCGTTGGTGTCTTGGATAATACGGAGATGCATGATACTCCCTCTGCACTATAATATAGTGTGCACCCCTATCTCCATCGTCGTTTCATCTATTGTTGTTCCAAGCAGCGGCACGATTGCCTCTTACGCAAGGGCTCCCATCAACTAGGGCTTCTTTTGCCTCTTGCTGGCACCGCCGCCGGTCTGCCTCACCTCCTGTGACCTTAGGGCCATGGAGGCACGGTGGATATCGGTCCTTGCCAGTGGGACGGCTTTGTTTTTTTAATGTTTTATTGAGTTTTGTTAGGGTTTGTGTCCTGCATAGAGAGGCGAGGCGGTGGCGGCTCTCTGAAGATGGAATAAGGTTCTCCCCGCCTAACCCCCGTCCGGCGGTACTTGTAGCATCATCGGAGGGCGTGTGGAGATTTGTCTCTGACAGATCTCGTAGGATTCGGTCGACGTTTGTCTTCAGTGGATCCACGTGGATCTAGTCTTCATGCCCGTGTGTCTACAGGTTGGATCCTTCCGATATACGCTTCTCTTTATCGGAGATAGTTGATGTTCTAGTGTGTTAGCCCTGCAGGGTCTTAGCACGAAGACTTCCCGACTGTCTACTACAACAAGGTTTACCCGGCTCCAGTAAGGGACAAGCGATGATGGCAGTGCGCCATCGGCTCGCTCTAGTGCTTGTAGTCGCTAGGCGGTCTACGGACCAAGATGTAATTTTTACTTATGGTGTTATTTGTAGTAACTTGACAATTGATGAATAGATTGGAATGTTTCCTCACAATGAAAATAGTGTGCATCGATTTCCACGTAAATATTTTTTTTTCCAAGTTTATAGAGAAAATTATATATGCCCAATATCAAATATATACCATGTGAAAATATATTTCATGATGAATCTAATGGTATTGATGTTCTAAAAGTTGAGTTTTTTCTATGAACTTGGTCAAAGTTTACAATTTTGACTTAAAAAATGTTATGCGCTATATTTTAGGATGGAGTGAGTACTTGTATGGCTGCTTCTGAGCCTCCTCCAGTTGGCTGGGTCAAGGTTAATGTCGATGCTGGCTTTGACACATCTTTGAGCTTGGGTTCACGTGTGCCATCGTGAGGGATCCATGCTTGGAGAATTCTTATAGCAATTTGGGAGTCTTTAGTTGCATCACCTTGCTTGACTGTGGAAGAGGCTAATCTTGGTCACACATTGGGTTTTCTCCTAGCTAAGGATGGTCATTTAAGTACTACCCTCTAGAGTGGTCGCCTCTACGCATGCCGCCTTTATCTATTGCTTCTTATGACATGTCTGCACTCGTTGATTTGAAGAAGGAAGCATTAGCCATCATTAAGTGTCTCCAAGAGATCAAGCTAATCAAGATTAAGCGAGAGGCTAATATGGTTGTTGTTGTGATTTTTTCGTAAGAGGGAGAGACATAGTTGTGTTATTGTTGAGCATCATATTACGTCGCGTCTTGAATTAAGTTTTGTTGTTTGTTGCAGTGGCACTATGTGTACTTGTTGCAATGGTACTAGATTTTGGTTGCATACACTTAGATGAGTTGTATCCATGCTTCACATTGGCTAGGCAAGTTTGGCACTTTATTGGAGTTTCCTGATTACTTATGTGACCCCTTGCGTAAGGACAAGTTTTACCTTAATGGTGACATGCTGGATACCACCTTCTCGTACAACTCGTCCCCTAGTTGGCAAAGCTTTGAACATGGCCCTGATCTTCTGAAACAAGCTGGGATTTGTATAGTGTACAATGGTAAAAAATGCATCTATAAAAAGGAGTAATATTTTGAGTGTATAATGGCCAAATAACAAACATTTGGAGTGTATGATGGCCAAATTATAAATATTTGGAGTCTATAATGGCCAAAGAATGAATATAGGGAGAGATCATTGGAGTCCAAGGAACTCGGGTACAATTACTACGAACAAAAATAGATCGTGATTAAAATGGGCGTTCGACCTATTTGTGACGAGGAAGAAATGATGGAATGCAGACTTGGTGAGACATTTTTCTTTCCTCATGACACAGAGTTGGTACTTATTATGGTGCTCCTGACTCAACTTGATGGCGACTTCACAACCTCCGACCTAGCACAAGGAGAGATCCCGCTGCTTCTTGGGGAGGAGTCTTACAGATTTGCTTTGCATAGAACATTTCGGGAGAAAAATACAAGGCGGCACAATAGTGTTAGAAATGGATAAATGAAATTTTGGGAACAAATATGGCATGCCGATGTTCCAAAATAATCAGAGTTTTTCTCCTTGTGAGCGGTGACTAAGAGCTTAGTAGTCCAATAAAAAGGGTAATGTACCATGTCAATGTTTTTCCATCCTATAAAATTTTCTGTACGGTGGATGAGCGCGGCTTTCATGCTCTTATAACTTACACTAAAGCATAAATGTTGATCATTGCTCTTCATGAAGTTTTGAAGCTACTAGCAATGGAGAAATTTTTTAAGACAGTCTTAGATTGGTTGCTAAATTTATTATGCCATGTTCACTCGTCTATGCGTTCACAGATTTTTCTTTGGGGGTGATTGGATTCTTCAAAATGACGTGATTCTTGGTGATGGTAAATTTGCTAGTGGTGCTTTGTTCATCGAGTGAAAATCTACCTTGTTTGTGCATGTTGGTGGGAACTTGGTTGATACGGAGATGCATGATACTTCTATGATCATGGTAAGGGGAAGTGCCTATGGTGTGGGTATGTCCAACTCTTTATCATGTTCACCTCATGACGCACCAGGACAAACTACGACAAGTAAAGATGAGTCTAAAAGTGGTGCCATCATCAAACAATGGGAACATATGATGGATACAAAATACCCCCTTTCGGATTTGGTTTGACTGACAGCAGGGCATAAATTGAAATAGGTGCATAATCCCTATACATGCTTCAAATAAGGCAAATAAATAGAAATTGGGAAGTTGGATCCGTGTGCTCTACAAATTGTATGCTGCCAGCCTTTAATTCGGGGAGACCGAATCGCTATCTTCCAAACAATATGTCACTGTTAATCCTGAGTTTCCACATAGAATCATATAAATTAGGAAAGCTATAGGTCGGTTTGTTTCAACCCCAACCTTATGTTGTACATCCACATGTCTTTATATATCCATGTAAGTCATGGCTTTGAAGGGGGTTGTGTTTTAGGTTTTAAATAAGTGTTGAAGCTTTGCCTCTAGTCATGTAAACAAGATGGGACCACCGGGCATCATCTATTTTCATATTTTATCAAGTGATTGCGAGAATATTCTTGTGTTACCAAGAATTCTCATGAGGTTCGTTGTCACCAGGGGATTGCTTGCTCGTTACTCTATTTTGATGTGAGTTCCTTGTTTGTCGAGGGATTCTTGTTGATTGTCATTACCAACTTCAGGTTACGCGTACTAGTCGCGCAATTGGGAGCTTTTATTCGTGTATTTTGGAGGAGGTTGTTTGCATCATGAAAGATCTGGCCAAATCAGCGGCTCGTACGATGTCGTGCCTATGTTAGGTGGTATCAGATTTCTGGGTTTCTCACAATGCAAATTTTTTTATCTGCGGAGATTTATCTGCAAGTCAATGTGTTTGTGGTACCGCAAGTCGGTGAATTAAACCATAGTGCAACCATGATGTACTAGTTTGGACTATGGGTGCACAGGGGCAGTTTGCGGTGATGAACAAAAGGTGGAGATGGCTAATAGTACGTTTTTCCCGCATTAGCGATGTAACTCTGTTGGCATGGGACATATTTCAAGGCTATTATAACATGCTTAAAGGTGTGCAACATGATCCAAATAAAATCACGTGGTGGCTGAAAAGAGATGCAACACCGACAAATCGTAAGTTCTAGAAAGATACGATGCAATGTGGTTTTTGTACATGTGCGTCCTCTTATCCCCATTTTAATGATAAGGTTGCTTGTGCTCTCGTGGCACACCATGTGGGTCCAAAGATACCATTTTGGTGGCGTGAAGATAGGGATGTGAAGGGCATAAAATATGGCACATCTTCTTGGGAGGTTTTCAGGTAATTTCTGTGTACATGATTTCCCGTACATCATCAGGAGACGGCCAAGGTGTAGATGTTATTAATGAAACAGTGACAACAATGAATAAGGAAACAAAGGTTATTGTTGTTTCTGAGGCACCAACATTGGCGCCAACTGAAACACTGGATGAGGATGGTGTACCAGTGTGTGGTATGAGAGTACAATTTAACAAGATGCCCACTGGTGACAAGTTGGTGGAGAAAATAAGAGATGGAGCATGTTTCATAGGAAGTGCATCATCTAGGAGAATGCATGCAAATTGATCATTGACAGCGGTATCTACTATAATGGCATCAGCAAGGAAGTAGTGGAAACTTTGGGACTGTCTATCTGGTGTAGCCAAAGCATGTTGAATGGTTGAACAGTTACGGTATGCTAAAAAATACTCATAAGGTACATGTGTCATTTGCATTTGACAAAGTTGACTATGATGTGTTGCCATTGGAGGTTTATGGATTGTTGTTAGGGCGTCCATGGTAGTATGTTTGGCATGCTATGCATGCTAGAAGAGTTAATACATATACATTTACTCATATTGGTAAGCGGAGGACAATGAAGCCTATGGTGGAGGATAAGATCCGTCTGAGGTGGTACTAGTTGCGCGTAAGGAGAAAGTGCACAAGACCACTTGGAGACCGAGGACGACCTCGCTTAAAGAGGGGAAGAATGATGTGAGGAGGATCAGTAATAGTGATATTTTATCTATGCCCATTGTTGACAAGCCAGTTGATGACAAGGCCCTCAACTAAGAAAAGGAGGATGATTGGGCATGTGCTATGATTTACACTTGCATCGGCAAAGGCATTCGAACAAATGAGGTTCATGGTGTTCATGTGTCGTCTAAGAGGGAGGCGAGCATTTTCACTTGCATTGACAAAAGCATACAAAAAAATGATGTTCATGAAGAATCAACTAGTCATGTGTCGTTCCAGAGGGAGGAGAGAGTAGACGACCAAAGGAATGGGGCAAAAATGCATTGGAATACAGGGAAATATTGTCATGTCTGCATGTTATGCGGTCCTAGTATTGCACTTGTTTTCATGAATTATAAGAAGAAATTGGACAAAAGGTCATTAAGGTCAAGGAGGCAAGACAGTGGCGCACTGGATTTGTTTGAAAAAAATGAAGTTTCACCAAAGTTCAAGCTCATTTGGAGAAAGAGGTGTCACGTGCAGCCGCAAGTCAAGCTAGCTGAGAAGGAGGTTGCAGCGTGACAGACCATCAAGACTTGAAGAATAAGAGTGGCAATGCTGCAAATCTTATGCTACATGTTGAAGAAGACCTTGCAACATCGAGGACAACTTTCCTGGGAGGGTATGCGGACATTTATTGCTTTTTGTCATCTTCACCTCATGATGCACTAGGATAACTTACGACAAGTAAAGATGAGTCTAAAAGTGGGGCCATCATCAAGTAAGGAGATCAGATGATGGATACAAAATATTCCTTTTTGGATTTGATTTGACTGTCAGGAGGGCAAAACAATTGAAATAGTTGCATAATCCATACACCTGCTTCCAATACGATAAATAAATACAACTTCGAAAGCTGGATTTGCGTTCTTTCAAAATTGTATGCTGACTGCCGTTAATTTGGGAGATCGAGTCGCTATCTTCCAAACAGTATGTTATTGTTAATCTTGAGTTTCCAAGTCGAGTCATTACTCCTATAAAGGATGTTGGAGTACCCGCCTTCCTTGGCTGCTTGAGGGTGAAGAGAGCCTTCTTGTCGTCTGTTGCAGGTTGGCTTGCGGCGAGAGGCTCTCGGGGGTGAGGCGAGCCGTCCGATCTTGACGGGTGGCTGATACGTCTCGAACGTATCTATAATTTTTGATTGTTTCATGTTGCTATATTATCATTTATATATGCTTTTATTATCATTTCACACCATTTTATATTATTTTTGGACTAACATATTAATTTAGTGCCCAGTGCCAGTTCCTGTTTTCTACTGGTTTTTTGTTTCGTGGAAAATCCATATGTAGGAAGGTCCAAACAAAATGCCAATTTTTGCAATTTTTTTCTGGACCAAGAAGGACCCTAGAAGCTTTGGGAGAAGTCAAGAGGATGCACAAGGCTCCCACAAGGCCGGGTCGTGCGGACAGGGGGTGGTCGCGCCCCCCCGGGATTGTGGGTTCCAAATGCATTGTCTTGACATAATTCCACTGCCATAAATTCCTATAAATACCGAAACCATTAGTCGTTCCCTAGAGAGAATTTTATTGCCGCTGCAAGCCTCTATGCCAAAGAGATCCCATCTAGAGCCCTATTTTGGAGCTCTGTCGGAGGGGGTCACCATTGGAGGGAGCTTCTTCATCAACCTTGCTTCCTCCATGATGATGTGTGAATAGTTCATTTAGGACCTAGGTCCATAGTAGTAGCTAGATGGCTTCTCTCTCTCTCTCTCTCTCTCTCTCTGATCTTCAATACCATGTTCTCCTTCGAGATCAATCCGATGTAATTCTTATGGTGTGCTTGTTGGGATCCGATGAATTTTGGAATTATGATCAGATTGTTCATTGAATGTATTTGAATATTTTGAAGTTTCTTTAATTTGTAATTGAGTAGCTATCTATGCTTTCCTAGTTATTTGTCTTCTCTGGCCAAGATAGATGGGTAATTCTTCAGAGGGAGTGGTGCATAGTGGTGGGTTCAATCTTGCGATGTTCTATATCCCACTGACAGAAAGGGACGAGACACATATTTGTATTGTTGCTGCTAAGGGTAAAAGGATGGGGTTTGATCTTATTGCTAGATTTCTTCCTCTCTACATTATGTCATCTTGCTTACCTCATTGCTCTCTTTTTCATTAAACTAATACCTTGAGATGCATGCTAGATAGCGATTTCAGGAAGGAGTAATAGTAGTAGATGCAGTCGGATAATGGTCTACTTATCATGGACGTAATGCCTATAAAATATTATGCTATGAATGATCATAATCATGACTGCCACTTTTCTATCAATTGCCCAACAGTAATTTGTTTACCATGCCATTACCTACTTCCAAGAGAGATTCCACTAGTGAACCTATGTCCTCCGGGTCCATTCTCTGTTAATACTTGCGTTTACACAATTGCTCTTTTATTCACTTTCATTAGTTTGCAGTTCCACTATATCATTGTCCATCCACTAGTTGCTTTTAATCTTGTAACTAGCAATACGAGGGGATTGACAATCCCCTTGCCAAGTTGGGTGCAAGCTTTTATTTTGTGTGTGTAGGTGTTTCTTATGTGTTGACTTCCTACTGGTTCGATTAAACATTGGTTCTTAACTGAGGGAAATACTTCCTATTGTTGTGCTACATCACTGTTCCTCTTCAAGGAAATCCAACAACTCCTACATGAGTAGCAAGGTCTTGCACCAAGGCGACCCGGCTGGCAAGTCGATGACAGGTGGACCGATGGCGTGCGGTCGCTATAGTGGACGCGTGTCCATGATGGGTGGACCATGGGTGCACGATCGCTATAGTCAGCAGGAAGGTCGATGGCGGGTGGACCAAGGGTAGGCGATCGCTATAGTTAGTGCATGTCCATGATGGGTGGACTGAGGGCACGCGATCGCTATAGTAGGTATGCGTCCATGATGAGTGGACCAAGACCGTCATACGGTGGACCTGCCTTCCTAGGTGCCTCGCGGTCGGAGAGAGCCTCCTGGCTATCCAACCAATGATAGCTTGCCGTGGGGCTACTCTGTTGCGATGCGAGCTATCTAATCCGCACCCAGGCGACCCGGTTGGGCGGTCCATGACGGGTGGACAGCCAGGCTGCGCCAGGGCCACCGTCATTGTGCGACGTCAGGCGCGCCCATGTTAGCCAGTTGCTCGATACCCCGGGTGCAACAGCGTGGCCATACCCATGTGTCGGCGTCTTCATCCCTTGCCGAGCTAGTCCAATTGTGCAAGCCAAGCCTGCGTTGCGGTCGCAGCGCCTGCTCGCGCATGGGTCCCTTTTTGGGCTTTTCATTGGCCCCACACGGGTATGCGCGTGCATCTCGCGTGTTACCTTCCCCGCGTGCCTCGCTGACACGTCCATTTTGCATCATGTTTTCCTACTATTATTTATTGTATTTTAGACTGTTATTTCACTTTGTGATACTATTCATATGCTTTTTCTCTCTTATTTTGTAAGTTTCACATGAAGAGGGAGATTGCCGGCAGCTAGAATTCTGGACCGGAAAGGGGTGCAACAGAGATAGCTATTCTGCACAACTCCAAATGACCTAAAAATTTACGGAGAATTATTTTGGAATATATAAAAATATTGGCGAAAGAAGTACTAGAAGGGGACCCACCAGGAAGCCACAAGCCTGGGGGCGCACCCTGAGCTTGTGGGGCCCTTGGCAGGCCTGCAAGGCCCATTTTCTCCTATATGATGCCATTTTCCCTAGAAAAAATCAGAGTAAGACTTTCGGGATGAAGAACTGCCGTCTCGAGGCGGAACCTGGGCAGGAGCACTTTTGCTCTCCGGCGGAGCGATGGAAATCAAAACCATCGACATCACCAACAATCCTCTCATCGTGGGAGGACCAATCTGCATCAACATCTTCACCAGCACCATCTCATATTAAACCCTAGTTGATCTCTTGTATTCAATCTCTGTCTCAAAACCTCTGATTGGTACCTGTGGGTTGCTAGTAGTGTTGATTACATCTTGTAGTTGATGCTAGTTGGTTTATTTGGTGGAAGATTATATGTTCAGATCCTTAATGATATTCAATACGCCTCTGATCTTGAACATGAATATGATTTGTGAGTAGTTACTTTTGTTCTTGAGGACATGGGAGAAGTCTTGTCATAAGCAATCATGTGAATTTGGTATTCGTTCGATATTTTGATGATATGTATGTTGTTGCTTCCTTTGGTGGTGTCATGTGAACGTCGACTACATGACAGTTCACCATACTTCGGCCTAAGGGAAGGAATTGTGGATTAATAAGTAGATGATAGGTTGCTAGAGTGACAAAAGTTTAAACCCTAGTTTATGTGTTATTCCGTAAGGGGCTGATTTGGATCCATATGTTTCATGCTATGGTTAGATTTATCTTAATTCTTCTTTCGTAGTTGTGGATGCTTGTGAGAGGGGGTAATCATAAGTGGGAGGCTTGTTCAACTAAGAACAACACCCAAGCACCGGTCCACCCACATTTCAAATTATCAAAGTAGCGAACGCGAATCAAACAAACATGATGAAAGTGACTAGACGAAATTCTCATGTGTCCTCGAGAACGCTTTGCTTATTGTAAGAGAACGTTCCATCTTGTCCTTTGCTATAAAAAGGATTGGGCTACCTTGCTACACCTATGTTACAATTGCTACTTGTTGCTCGTTACAAATTACTTTGCTATCGAACTATCTATTACCGATAATTTCAGCGCTTGCAGAGAATACCTTGCTGAAAACCGCTTGTCATTTCCTTCTGCTCCTCGTTGTGTTTGACACTCTTACTTATCGAAAGGACTATGATTGATCCCCTATACTTGTGGGTCATCAAGACTCTTTTCTAGCACCATTGCCAGGGAGTGAAGCGCCTTTGGTAAGGAAACATTTATATTACATGCTGAAATTTACTGCCACTTGTCACTATGGAAAGTAATCCTTTGAGGGGTTTGTTCGGGGTATCTTTAATTCGACCGGAAGCAATAAGAGTTGCCCCTGAACCTACTGAAAATATTTATTATGAGATTCCTTTGTGTATGTTAGAGAAACTGCTAGCTAATCCTTATGCAGGAGATGGAACAGTCCTTCCTGATATGCACTTAATCTATGTGGATCAAATTTGTGGATTGTTTAAGCTTGCAGGTTTATCCGAGGATGGAGTTAAGAAGAAGTTTTTCCCTTTATCTTTGGAGGGGAAGGCATTGACATGGTATAGGCTTTTTGATGGTATTGGAACATGGGACTGGAACTGATTGAAATTGGAATTCCATCAGTAGTTTTATCCTATGCATCTAGTTCATCGTGATCGAAATTATATATATAATTTTTTCGCCTCATGATGGAGAAAGTATCGCTCAAGCTTGGGGGAGGCTTAAGTACATGATGTACACATGCCCCAATCATGAGCTCTCAACAGAAGTTATTATACAAACTTTTATGCTCGGCTTTCTCGTAATGATCAATCCATGCTCGATTCTTCTTCTACTGGTTCCTTTATGAAGAAAACTATTGAATTCAAATGGGATATCTTCTGGAAAGAATTAAAAACAACTCTGAAGATTGGGAACTCGACAAAGGTAAAGAGTCAGGTATAAAACTTGAGTTTGATTGTGTTAAATCATTTATGGAAATCTTTTATGGACTTGACTCTGAGATAGTAGCTTCCTTTTGTGAATCATTTGCCACTCATGTTGATCTTCCTAAGGAGAAGTGGTTTAAATATCATCCCCCTATTAAATAAAATATTGAGGAACCTGTTATAGTCAAATATGAAACTATCATTTACAATGTTGATCCAGTTATGCCTACTGCTTATATTGAGAAACCTCCATTTCCTGTTAGGACTAAGGAACATGCTAAAGTTTGAACTGTGGTTAATAAAAGTTATAATAGAACACCTAGACCCTCTGAAAAAATTTAAGTTGAACCTAATGTTGCTATGGTTAAAGATCTCTTGGTTGCTAATATCGATGGGCATGTTATTTACTTCTGTGATGAAGCCACTAGGATTGCTAAGCCCGATACTAAAGATAAAAATAAACCCGTCGTTGGCATGCCTGTTGTTTTAGTTAAAATAGGAGATAATTGTTATCATGGTTTATGTGATTTGGGTGCTAGTGTGAGTGCTATTCCTTTTACTTTATATCAAGAGATTATGAATGAAATTGCACCTGCTGAGAAAGAGGACATTGACGTTACTATTAAACTTGCAAATAGAGATACTATTTCACCGCTTGGGATTGTTAGTGATGTTGAAGTCTTGTGTGGAAAGATCAAATACCCTACATATTTTCTAGTTCTTGGTTCTCCACAAGATGATTTTTCTCCCATTATATTTGTTAGACCTTTCCGAATCCAGTTAATGCTAAGATTGATTGCAATAAGGAAATAGTCAGTGTTAATTTTGATGATGTATCTCATGAGTTTAATTTCTATAAATTTCGTAGACAACCTCATGATAAAGAATTGCATAGTGGGGATGAAATTATTGATCTTGCTTCTATTGCCGTACCTCCTATTGATTCATTAGAACAATAACTGCTAGACCATGGAAATGATATGCATATGAATGAAAGAAATGAAATAAATGAGATATTTTTTAATCAAGCACCTATCCTTAAACATAATTTGCCTATTGAAACTCTTGGAGGTCCTCCTCCACCTAAGGATGATCCCGTGTTTGAACTTCAGAAATTACCTGATACATTGAAATATGCTAATCTTGACGAAAAGAAGATATATCCTATTATTATCAAAGCTAACCTTTCAGAGCATGAAGAAAATAGATTACTTAAAACTCTGAGGAAGCGTCATGCTGCTATTGGATATACACTCGATGATCTTAAGGGCATTAGTCCCACTCTACGTCAGCACAAGATTAATATGGAGCCAGATGCTAAGCTAGTTCTTGATCATCAACAACGGTTGAATCCTAAAATGAAGGATGTGGTAAGAACTGAAATATTAAATCTTTTGGAAGGAGGTATAATTTATCCCATAGCTGATAGTAGATGGGTAAGTCCTGTTCATTGTGTTCCTAAGAAAGGAGGTATCACTATTGTTCCTAATGATAAAAATGAACTCATTCCACAAAGAATTGTAACTGGCTATAGGATGGTAATTGATTTCAGGAAATTAAATAAAGCTACTAGGAAAGATCATTACCCCTTGCATTTTATTGATCAAATGTTAGAAAGATTGTCTAAGCATACACAATTTTGTTTCCTTGATGGATCTTCTGGTTTCTCTCAAATATCCATGTCAAAAGAAGATCAAGAGAAAACTACTTTTACTTGCCCTTTTGGAACTTATGCTTATAGACGTATGCCTTTTGCATTATGTAATGCACCTGCTACCTTTCAAAGATGTATGACTACTATATTCTCTGACTTTTGTGAAAAGATTGTTGAGGTATTCATGGATGTTTTTTTTCATTTATGGGTCTTCTTTTGATGATTGCTTAAGTAACCTTGATTGAGTTTTGCAGAGATGTGAAGAAACTAATCTCGTCTTGAATTGGGAGAACACTTTATGGTGAACGAAGGTATAGTGCTTGGGCATAAAATTTCTGAATGATGTATTGAAGTAGATAAGGCTAAAATTGATGCAATTGAGAAAATGCCATGTCCTAAAGATATTAAAGGTATAAGAAGCTTCCTTGGTCATTTTTTTTCTATAGGAGATTCATTGAAGACTTCTCTAAAATTTCTAGGCCTATTACAAATCTTTTGCAAAAAGATGTTCCATTTGTTTTTGATGATGATTGCATAGAAGGCTTATAAATACTTAAGAAAGCCTTAATCTATGCACCGATTGTTCCACCACCTGATTGGAAACTACGTTTTGAAATTATGTGTGATGCGAGTGATTATGTTGTTGGTGCTATTCTAGTACAAAGAGTTGATAAGAAATTTAATGTTATCCATTATGCTAGTAAAACTCTAGATAGTGCTCAAAGAAATTATGCTACTACCGAGAAAGAATTTTTAGCAGTTGTGTTGGCATGTGATGAGATCTTATATTGTTGATTCTAAAGTAAATGTTCACACTGATCATGCTGCTATTAAATATCTTACGGAAAAGAAAGATGCTAAACCTAGGTTGATTAGGTGGGTTATTTTGCTACAGGAATTTTACTTGCATATTATTGATCGAAAGGGAGGTGAGAATCCCGTAGCCGATAATTTGTCTAGAATGGAAAATGTTCCTGATGACCCATTGCCTATTGATGATAGTTTTCCTGATGAACAATTAGCGGTTATAAATGTTTCTCATAATACTCCTTAGTATGCAGACTATACTAATTACATTGTTGCTAAATATATACCACCTAGTTTCACATGCCAACAAAAGAAAAAGTTCTTCTTTGATTTAAGACATTACTTTTGGGATGACCCGCATCTTTATAAAGGAGTAGATAGTGTCATTAGACGTTGTGTACCCGAGCATGAACAGGAACAAATCTTACGGAAGTATCACTCTATGGTATACGGAGGACACCATGTTGGAGACAGAACCGCACATAATGTATTACAATCTGGTTTTTATTAGCCTACTCTCTTCAAGGATGCACGTAAGTTTGTCTTATCTTGTGATGAATGCCAAAGAATTGGTAATATTGGTAGATGTCAGGAAATGCCTATGAATTATTCACTTGTTATTGAACCATTTGATGTTTGGGGATTTGATTATATGGGACCTTTTCTTTCCTCTAATGGGTATACACATATTCTAGTTGATGTTGATTATGTTACTAAGTGGGTAGAAGCTATTCCAACTAGTAGTGGTGATCATAACACATCTATTAAAATGCTTCAAGAAGTTATTTTCCCGTGGTTTGGAGTCCCTAGATACTTAATGACTGATGGTGGTTCACATTTTATTCATGGAGCTTTCCGTCAACTTCTTGCTAAATATGATGTTAACTGTAGAATTCATCTACTTATCATCCTCAGTCTAGTGGTCAAGTTGAATTGAGCAATAGAGAAATCAAATTAATCTTGCAAAAGACCATTAATAGATGTAGAAAGAATTGGTCTAAGAAACTTGATGATGCATTATTGGCTTATAGAACAGCTTATAAAAACCCTATGGGTATGTCTCCATATAAAATGGTCTATGGAAAAGCATGACATTTATCTCTTGAGTTAGAACATAAAGCTTATTGGGCAATTAAAGAACTTAACTATGATTTCAAACTTGCTGGTGAAAAGAGGTTATTTGATATTAGCTCATTAGATGAATGGAGGACACAAGCCTATAAAAATGCCAAGTTGTTTAAAGAAAAAAATTAAAAGATGACATGACAAAAGGATCCAGAAAACAGGAATTTAAAATAGGAGATCAAGTTCTTTTGTACAACTCTCGTTTCAGATTATTTGCAGGGAAACTTCTCTCCAAATGGAAAAAGTTTATCGCCCTGGAGCTATTAAGATCAACAATGCCGAGGGCACTAATCCGACAGTGGTGAATGGGCAAAGAATTAAACATTATATCTCAGGTATGCCCATTATTGTTGAAACTAATATTATTCAATTAATGACAACGGAGGAGCACATAAGAGAGACCTTCCAGAATGCTCCAGAATCCTGAAAAGGAGTAGGTATGTGGTACGGTAAGTAAATCGACTCCAAAAGTTCCATAAAAGTACGTTTTGTTCGTTTCGGAATATATAAAAAATTAGGAAAATAATAAACAATCGGGAAAGTCACCAGGAAGCGACAAGCCTGGGGGGCGCGCCTCCCGAGCTTGTGGCTCCCTTGTGGATTTTCCGGACTCCATTTTTCTTCCATATTACTTGTTCTACACGGGAAAAATTCATTATATATACTTTATGATGTTTTGACCATCGTATCACAAGATTCTCCTCTGTTCTTGTCTCAGGCTGTTTTTTGACATATCTAGCTCGCCATGGCTCCCCGAGGGCTCCGTACCAAGCATCGAATCGTGCAACCTTTGCCGAGCAAATGCCCTTACAACAAGGTTTATTACGATTGGTCATCAGGAGAGGAGGATACCGGCAAGCAGGATGAAGCGGAGAAGGTTGCAGGAAGCCAGGTCCAAAAGGGAGATCAAGCCATGCCTATGGGAGAAACTGCAGAAAAGGGAGATATATTGCAACCCCTTTATGATCATCTCTCTCCATCTGAAATTGATACCTTGAGGGTCTTCGAAATAATTTGTACTCAGAATACATCTCTCACTCATGAAGTTATTCTGTTGGAAGAGCAAAATCATGCCCTTCGGAATATCAATAGAAATCTGGAGTACTCATTGAAGCTGAAGGACAAGCCTACCCCTTCATCACCATCATCACTGATGAAAGTGACTTGAGTACACGGGTATGGGCACCACCCTAGGCTTTTGCCAAGCTTGGAGGAGGTGCCCCGGTATCGTATCAGCATCACTTTTATCATCATTATCTATGTTAGTTCGATCCTTAGTTATTTCATGATTTAGAAGAATAAAAGTTTAGTATGCTTTAGTTTCGAGTGCTTGCTTCATGATCTATCTATCTATATAATCGTGTCAGAGTTATATAATAAATAGTAGTTTTGAGTTTTCCTTTGCTTTCTTGTTTCGATCTTAGCAATGAAAGAAAACTAATAAAAGAATGAAAAGATCATATGCTAATCCCATGGGGAGTAATGACTTCACATAAAAGAAGTATAGTTGATAAAATTTGTTGGAAGTTGACAAACATAGCATCCGTCATTGGTTCAATCCATGAAAAAGGTAATGAAGGAAGGGAGGTCTCACATATAAATACACTATCTTGTACATCTTTTATGATTGTGAGCCCCCATCAAATATTCTATATCAATTAGATGACTTTGGACAAGGAAGACAATGTAATGAGTTATGGTTGCTTATATTCACATAGAAGTTATATTGTCATGGATCCTCTAACATGTGGTGCTTGTCTAGGATCTTTTTCTAGCCAAAATTTGCACTAAGTAGAGATATTACTTGTGCATCCAAAACCCTTGAACCCAGTTTCTTTCCATGAGTGTCCACCATATCTACCTATGGATTGAATAAGATCCTTCAAGTAAGTTGTCATCACTGCATAAAGCAATAAAAATTGCTCCTAAATATGTATGATCTTTTATTGTAAGGGAAAATAAGCTTTGTACGATCTTGTGATGGTAAAGAAATAAAACCAACAGACTTCATTTACATTAAGAGATTGCACATCCAAAAACAAAATGCGCATGACAACCTCTGCTTCCCTCTGCGAAGGGCCTATCTTTTACTTTCATGTACTTAGTTTTATGCAAGAGTCAATAATGTTCATCCTTATTCCACTCTATGTACTCTTTAGTGGCAAGCATCATGTGGTGGGGCTAGATCTAGATATATATATCCCCTTGAATGTAGGTGATTATGAGTTATTATTGTTGACATTACCCTTGAGGTAAATAAGTTGGGAGGCGAAACCATAAGCCCCTATCTTTCTATGTGTCTGACTGAAACGTCTGCTCTATAAATATGCCTTGAGTGTCAGTAATCATAGAAGACTAAATGATAGTTGAGTATGTAAACTTGCTAAACAAAGCTCTTTCATGGACTCTTTCAGAAAATATGAGGGATTGTGATTTTTCAATGACTGAAACCATAGTTTGTTAGTTCCCAATGAAGTTTATTTTCATACTTTAGTTTGTGAATGAATTGTTACTTTAGCATGAGAAGTTTTATGATGATATACTGCTGTTATGATAACGATCATGATCCTTCCATGTCCGTATTTTTATTTTTATCGACACATGTCTCTCTAAACATGTGTTCATGATTATCGATTTCGGCTTTCGCTTGAGGACAAGCGAATTCTAAACTTGGGGGAATTGATACATCCATTTTGCATCATGTTTTCCTACTGTTATTTATTGTATTTTGGACTGTTATTTCAATTTATGATACTACTCTTACGCCTTTTCTCTCTTATTTTGCAAGTTTCACATGAAGAGGGAGATTGCCGGCAGCTAGAATTCTGGACCGGAAAGGGGTGCAACAGTGATAGCTATTTTCACAACTCCAAATGACCTGAAAATTTACGAAGAATTATTTGGAATATATCAAAAATATTGGCGAAAGAAGTACCAAAAGGGGACCCACCAAGAAGCCACAATCCTGGGGGGCGCACCCCCTGAGCTTGTGGGGCCCCTAACAGGCCTCCAAGGCCCATCTTCTCCTATATGTTGCCATTTTCCCTAGAAAAAATCAGAAGAAGACTTTTGGGACGAAGCGCCACAATCTCGAGGTGGAACCTAGGCAGGAGCACTTTTGCTCTCCGGCGGAGCGATTCCGTCAGGGAAACTTCCCTCCAGGAGGGGGAAATTGAAGCCATCTACATCACCAACAATCCTCTCATCGTGGGAGGATGAATCTTCATCAACACCTTCACTAGCACCATCTCATCTCAAACCCTAGTTCATCTCTTGCATTCAATCTCTGTCCCAAAACCTCAGATTGACACCTATGGGTTGCTATCAGTGTTGATTACATCTTGTAGTTGATGCTAGTTGGTTTATTTGGTGGAAGATTATATGTTCAGATCCTTAATGATATTCAATACCCCTCTAATCTTGAACATGAATATGATTTGTGAGTAGTTACTTTTGTTCTTGAGGACATGGGAGAAGTCTTGTCATAAGTAATCATGTGAACTTGATATTTGTTTGATATTTTGATGATATGTATGTTGTTGCTTCCTTTAGTGGTGTCATGTGCATGTTGAATACATGAGACTTCACCATACTTGGGCCTAAGGGAAGGCATTGTGGAGTAATAAGTATATTATGGGTTTCTAGAGTGACAGAAGCTTAAATCCTAGTTTATGCATTATTCCTTAAGGTGCTGATTTGGATCCATATTTTCCATGCTATGGTTAGATTTATCTTAATTCTTCTTTTGTAGTTGCAGATGCTTGCGAGAGGGGGAATCATAAGTGGGAGGCTTGTTTAAGTAAGAACATCACCCAAGCACCGGTCCACACACATATCAAATTATCAAAGTAGAGAACAAGAATTAGTCGATGCTGCGTCAAGTGACCTATGCGGAGGGCCGTCCAGTCGGTTGTGTAGAGGGCCATCCTAATGGCCGTGTCATGCCGACGCGTGTGCCCAGCTGGACGGCAATAGATACTGCTGCCATGGCAGAGGTTTGAGAAATGCTGCCATGGCAACTGATATGTTCGTTTTCCATCATGTTTTCCTACAGTTATTGATATTTTTTAAAACTTATATTTCACTTTCAAGTGTCATTCTAATGCCTTTTTCTCTCTCCTAATTTGGAAGTTTGATCACAAGAGGGAGATTGTCGGCGGCTATATTTCTGGACGTGAAAAGAGCCACAACAGAGATAGCTATTCTCCGGACCTCCAAATGACATGAAAATTTATGTAGATTTACTTTGGAATATATAAAAAATACTGGAAGAAGAATCACTAGAAGGGGGCCCACCTGTGAGCCACAAGCTCAGGGAGCACCCCCTAGAGTGCGCCCCCTGAGCTTATGGGGCCCACAGTAGGCCTCTCTAGCCCATCTTGTCCTATATGAAGCCATTTTCCCTAGAAAAAAAGCTAGAGAAGACTTTTGGGACAAAACATAGCTGTCTCGAGACGGAACCTGGGTAGGAGCACTTCCACTCTTCGGCGAAGCGATTCCGCTGGGGATACTTCCCTCCGGGATGGGGAAAATGAAGCCGTCGTCATCACCAACGATCCTCTCATCGTGGGAGGATTCATCTCCATCGACATCTTCCCCAGCACCATCTCATCTTCAAACCCTATTTAATCTCTTGTATTCAATCTTTGTCCAAAACCTTAGATTGGTACCTATGGGTTGCTAGTAGTGTTGATTACATCTTGTAGCTGATGCTAGTTGGTTTATTTGGTGGAAGATCATATGTTCAGATTGTTAATCATATATTATTCTCATCCGATCATGAACATGAATGTGATTTGCGAGTGCTACTTCTTGAGCTTGCGTTGATTTTTCCCTTGAAGAGGAAAGGGTGATGCAGCAAAGTAGAGATAGGTATTTCCCCCAGTTAAGAACCAAGGTATCAATCGAGTAGGAGGAACACCCAAGTCTCCAATAGATGCACCTGCACAAACTAACAAACACTTGCACACAATGCGAATAAGGGGTTGTCAATCCCTTCACGGTCACTAGCAAGATTGAGATCTGATAGAGATAGGTATAAAAGATAAGTAAAAGTGCAAACTAAAGTAAAGGTAACTAAATTGCAGTGAGGTATTTTTGTATTTTTGGTTTTATAGATCTGAAAATAATATGATGGTAAATAGACCCCGGGGCCATAGGTTTCACTGGAGGCTTCTCTCTTGAAACAAAGCATACGGTGGGTGAACAAATTACTTGTGATGCCCGGATAATTAAGCTATAGTAATTCCACTGCTAATGATGCCACGTCACCCCGATTACTGTTGTTAATCTTGCGATGATTCAAATCCCGTTTGAATTCAAATTTCAGAATCAAGTCAATCAAATAAAGTTTTCAAATGTCAAAGCTAAAATGTTCGAAGTGTTACAAATATTCCATAAATATTTATGGTGGTGAGCCAACATTTTTATAAAGTGTTTTAATGCACTAAAATGTTTTAAATAGCAGCTAAAACAAATACTTAAATGCCTTTAAATTATAAAAACAAATGCAAACTAAATTATTATTATGCCAAACTTTTTATGACAGTAGCATATTTAGTAATACTAATTTAGGAGCTGTTCAGGTATTTCATAAAACTAAAGTAAAATGAAACTTAAATAGAAAACATCAAACAGAAAATAATAAAAGTAAAACAAAACAGAAACAAATGAAAGAAAAGGAAAAACACCCCGGCCCGACTGAGCCACGGCCCAGCTCGCCGCGCACCCAGCCGGCCCACCCGCTCGCTCCGGCCTACTAACCCCCCCCCCCCCCCCCCCCCCCCCGCACCCCAGAAATCCTAGCCCACAACCCACCTCACTCCCCCCGAACCCTCTCTCCCTCCCCTCGTTCGGGATCTGGATCGGGCGCCGCCCCCAACGTCGCCGCGCCGCCCGGACCTTCGCCGCCTCACTGCCTCGTCCTCGTCTCATCCACACCGGACCCCCACGAGCCTCGCCGGCCCCCTGTACCCCGGCAGCGCTCGTGAGCTCACTCCCCTCCCCCCTTATTTTCCTCTGTCGCCGCGCCCACACATGCACGCGCGCTCGCTCGCTCGCTCCCACGCCGCCGGCGTGCCACCAATTTTGAACCGGCCTGAGTCACTGACTCATGGGCCCGGTTCTGTAGCACTTAGTTTTAGGACTAATTGGACCACTAACTAAAACGTTAGCAGTCACTGACGGGTCGGGCCCACCTTTAATTAACTCTGCTTAATAAAAAAAACCTGATTAGGTCTACTATGTGTGACATGTGGGCCCAGGCCACTATTTATTCGGATAGGATTGGCTGAGTCAGCCTGCTAACTCAGCAAGGGCCCACCAGTCAGCCTCTGCTGGCTGGTCAGTTGACTCAGTCAACGGGCCCACTGGTCAGCCATAGTCGCAACCCCAGGGTACACTTCTGTGTACCCGTAGCAAATAACCCCTTTTTTTTATTTGAATAAGTATATTCCAGAAAATCTAGAAAATCAATTAAAACTTTGAAAATTAATAGAAAATTAACCGTAGCTCGGATGAATATACTTTGTACATGAAAGTTGCTCAGAACGACGAGACGAATCCAAATACGCAGTCCGTTCATTCACCACATGTACCTAGCATAGCGAACATGCAACTATTCCCCTCCGGTCATCTGTCTAACAAATGTCCGGAATCGGGAAAACTTTCCCGGTTGAATTCCCCCTTCACCTTTGTCGTGTAGCACTGCGTTAGGTCACATCCGGCACAACCTATTGCCATGTCTTGTATTGTGTTACCTTGTTTGCCTTGTATTTATTGTTTCTCCCCCCTCCTTCTCTCTCGATAGACACCGCGACTGCTGATGATGCTGTTGTGTACGACTACGTCATCGACGACCCGTCCTTCTCTGCCGAGCTTCCAGGCAAGGCCCCCCTTGATCAACCCGATATCGCCTATTCCTTCTCTCTACTGCTTGCATTAGAGTAGTGTAGCATGTTACTGTTTTCGATTAATCCTATTCTGCTGCATAGCCTGTCTTTGCTACTACTGTTGATACCTTACCTGCAATCCTAAAATGCTTAGTATAGGTTGCTAGAATTACATCAGTGGCCCTACACTCTTGTCCGTCTGCCATGCTATACTACTGGGCCGTGATCACTTCGGGAGGTGATCACGGGTACATATACTATATACTTTTACATTACCTATGTTACTGTTCGAAGATGGGGGCTGAAGGGGCAGTTGGTTCCATCCAGGTAGAGGTGGGCCTAGGTTTCTGACGGCCCCCGAGTGTTACTTTGTGGCGGAGCGACATGGCAGGTTGTGACCACCTAGGAGACAGGTGGGCCTGGCCCTGGTCGGCGTCCGCGGTTACTTCAAAATAACACGCTTAACGAGATTGGGTATTTGATCTGAGTCTGGCTACGAGCCTATACGCACTAACCACCACGCGGGAACAGTTATGGGTACTCGACGTCGTGGTATCAGCCGAAACCTCGTAGACGTCAGCGACTGAGCGGCGCGCGCCGGGTTGGACCGAGTAACGCAACTTCCTTTGTAATGGAGGTTGCTAGGTCTGCTCACCGGCCGCCCACACAACGTGCAGGTGTGCAATGGGCGATGGGCCCAAACCCCTGCGCGCATAGGATTTAGACCGGCGTGCTGACCTCTCTGTTAGGCCTAGGTAGGGCTGCGACGTGTTGATCTTCCGAGGCCGGGTATGACCCAGGAAAGTGTGCCCGGCCAGAGGGATCGAGCGTGTTGGGTAATGTGGTGCACCCCTGCAGGGAAGTTTATCTATTCGAATAGCCGTGTCCCTCGGTAAAAGGACGACCCGGAGTTGTACCTCGACCTGATGACAACTAGAACCGGATACTTAATAAAACACACCCTTTCAAGTGCCAGATACAACCCGGTGATCGCTCTCTCACAGGGCGACGAGGAGAGGATCGTCGGGTAGGATTATGCTATGCGATGATACTTGGTGAACTTACCAGCTACTCTCTTCTATATGCTTCAAGATGGAGGCTGCCAGAAGCGTAGTCTTCGATAGGCCTAGCTATCCCCCTCTTATTCTGGCATTCTGCAGTTCAGTCCACAGATACTACCCATTTCATTGATACCATTGCATATGTAGTGTAGATCCTTGCTTGTGCGTACTTTGGATGAGTACTCACGGTTGCTTTGCTCCCTCTTTTCCCCCTTTTTCCATTCTTCTCGGACGTCGCAACCAGATGCTGGAGTCCAGGAGCCAGACGCCACCTTCGACGACCCCTACTACACCGAGGGTGCCTACAACTACGTGCAGGCCGCCGCCGACGACCAGGAGTAGTTTAGGAGGATCCCAGGCAGGAGGCCTGCGCCTCTTCGATCTGTATCCCAGTTTGTGCTAGCCATCTTATGGCAACTTGTTTAACTTATGTCTGTACTCAGATATTGTTGTTTCCGCTGACTCGTCTATGATCGAGCACTTGTATTCGAGCCCTCGAGGCCCCTGGCTTGTATTATGATGCTTGTATGACTTATTTATTTCTTAGAGTTGTGTTGTGATATCTTCTCGTGAGTCCCTGATCTTGATCGTACACGTTTGCGTGTATGATTAGTGTACGATTGAATCGGGGGCGTCACAAGTTGGTATCAGAGCCGACTGCCTGTAGGAAACCCCCTTTCAACTCCTTGGCCGAAGTTGAGTCTAGACAAAGAAAACTATTTTACTAACTTGGCTGTGTGGCTTACGGGCCCACATCGCCAATTGGGTGGTATTAGGATCTTTTATTCCTCGTCTATACTCTGGGATTCTGATCTCTCTTCTATTCGGGTTAAATGATTTTACTAATTATAACTCTAGGTTCTCGATACCACTTCCTGCCGGAGAGCCCCTTCATTCCAGATGATCGACTGCTTCACCAGGAGGTTCCGAAGATGCTATTCGAATTTTCCCCGAGACACCTGTGTCCACCGCCTTTGCAAATTCCCTACCGCTGCTAAATCCTTATGGATAACTACATACACTTGCCACTCTTACATTCAATCCCATTGATCTTGTTATTACAAGATGCCCCGAACTGCTCTTCGTTGTTCCGACAATCCTTTGAGCTTACTGCCTTGCCGTTCTTGCCTCATGAATACCCCCTACGGATAATTCCTCGCACTTACCGAGTATCCGTTCTTCCCCCTTTGTTCATACGATTCCCAAGATACATTGGAATACTATTCAATCTTCCAAAAATCCTTAGCAGCTTATTGCTCTGCAAATACCTGTCTGCTTGCATTATGGATGCTTTCCATATGACTGGCAATATTCATTAGTATCCTTTGACACCGTCATTTTCATCTTATTGATTCAACATGAGTGCGAATGCACGCATTCATCAGTTGATCCTTTCTAATTATCTTCCGGCTCAGACGTCCTTTTGAACATGAGCTGGTTCTCGACCAATCAAATTGTCATCGATTGTGCCCCTAAGTCTATTCAAGTAACCCATCCTTGATTATAGTGTCTGCTTCTGATCCTTCGTTTTGGAATTCATAATTCCTTTGTTATCTAAGCATCAAATTATTCAGATGTCCTATAATCCGATGCCTTTGCATTCTTTCTTCATCTGGTTGTGTGCCGATGCTCACATCAGCTCCGCTATGGACATCCGATCCTTCGTCGGATTATTAATCGACAGTGTCCTTCATATTTAACTGCCTTGTGAATTCTTCCATGATACATAATGCATTTGGTGAATTGTATCCTCTGCGTTCCCAACCATACTCTGCTTTCGAGCTTGTATAATTTACTCCTGAAGCGTTATATGTTCCTAAGATGCCCTATGGGATGAACATATACCTTCCCTAAACCGTGTGAACCCGAAAGTTTACACAAGACATTCTCTTCTGGTGTTTTACCAGATACTTTTCAACTCTACAACTTCTTCGAAGACGAGAAGCGAATGAAATGTTATGCATTGAAGAAGTGGGAGTCGACCCCGAACCTTTGTGTTCTTGCCCATGGACTCGATGTGGAGCTTATCATGAAAGCTTCTTGCAAGAATATTTAATCATTTGAATAATTCTTTCGGTGTCATTGAATTGGATCCCTTGCAGCTATGGTTCCGACCATGCTAACTTTATTTAATATATTTCTGAAAGGAAACCATTCCAGTGCCTCGTCTATTTTTGACAAGGTTAAGGTATCTGCTGTCGTCGGTCAACGACCCAGTTCAACTTCTATCATGTTCTACCATCGAGTTTTACCCCGTGGTATCTCGAGGATATCATGCCTTTGCACGGCATCTTACTAACTTGTTGAAGTAATAACTTTCCTGGTTGTAATCACTCTACGGGTTCTAGGTTGCCGTCAACCGAGGACACCGTTTAGTAAATCAAATCTGCTCTAAAATTCAAATACCCCTAGTAATTGTTACTGGGAAATTTAAACTCAGTCATGCCGTCCTAGACCATCGGCTACACCCTTATGTTGCTATCTTTGATTGTGCTACCTCGACCTTCTTCGGTGCACAAATTCTTCAGAGTGCGAGCACGACTTACGTCAAGCTTTCAACATCATGTTTCTTGTTCTGAAAGGCAACTTTGATTCTGAGCTTGCATCTTACTTATTGTTCCTATGACTTTCACGTCGTCATTCCCTGCTTGATGCCATCGCTGTTTGATTGCGTCCTCTTGAAACCTCCCGGCAAATGTGTCAGATCACCTTCAACACTTTGACTTCTTTCGAGATGTCAACTGTGTTCATGTTGAGAAATACCCTCCTTGCCCTCGATGCTTTTTGTTATCATCGACAACACCCTGAACTTCTTTTCATCGCGAGCTTGTCCATGTTATGGATGCAACTTGCTATCCTGTTTGCATTATATTCTACCTTGAAGTATTACTGTCCTTTATGCCGAGTATGTTGTGAGGATTGCTTCACCTCTTTGAAAATTCTTGGCATAGTGATACTTCTCACCGTCACCATTCTTTCTTGGTCCCCATGTTGATTCTAACCGGGATACCATCTAACAAGCGGTGCTGCTTGGATTCTGTACTTCTGGCAACCCTATTGCTTTGAATGTTAACGATCGACAGTTCGTTCTTAGACTGTTGATTATTGAATCATCACTCTAACATTGATCTTGCTGCCTAAGGTCGTATTTCGGTCACACCTTTCAACTAATGATTAATGGTGTATGTTTTCCTCAGGCATACAACATTATATCATTTGAATTGTCATATGTCATCTCCTTGTTCACATAATTGTGGAAATCCATCCGTGTGGAATTCTCGATGAATTGTCGCTGAGTCCATCAGCCACCTCCTCATCCTCTCCTTGGTTTAATGATGAACTATTGTTTTGGGAACCCGCTCCTATAGTTCATTTCCCGAGAATCTTACAATGTCATCTCGACAATTTGTGTTGCACCTTTTCTTCTCGGACATCCTAAGTCTGAGGTATCATGTCACCAATCAGATCTGAATCTCGGTCAGACATGATGGTTGGAACATAATTCCAGGAGTTATAATATTGGTCCTTTGATGACCCGGTAAGGTGATGTCATGCCTGGCACACCTGGCTGGAGGACCTATTATTATAGTTCCTTTCTTTTGCAAGGTTAGCCATACTTTCGGGGAAAAATTGTAAGGCTTACCTTATAAGTTGCTCCTGATGGATCATTTGTGTATCCAAAGTCTGGCCCTTGCCTGAAACATCATATCATTGCTACCTCGAAGCATAACTATGATACCCCGCTCATTAACAAAAACATTGGAGGCGCGGTGCTAAATGTTTCTTGGTCAGTTATCCAAACACCGTTGTATGGGTAACCTCATGGTTATTCCTTGCCTCTTTACCTAAATGGTTGATTACTTACTCTCCCACCCGGTATACCATGTCCTGCTTGTTAATGGGAAGGATATACTACTACTACTTGTGTTAAGTCACATTTTCCTTTCCGTTGTTCTGTTTAACCTTCTTGATCTATGTGATCTAAGCAGTAATAATTCTCTGCTTTTGTAAACACCTCGGTGTACACCCCTGTCAGCAATACCTTGTTACTATTGTAGTTAACATTCCGATAACCTCCGGTGTGCGAGAACTTTGCCTATTGGTCCGCCTCGTTTAATGAGCAGGAAAATGGTTCTCTTCGTCCCTCGCCCTTGGTACCGATGTTGTTGCCGACATAACTGGCAGTCTCTTTTCTGACATGCCTTGCTATCATGATCGTGCAATATGACAGCGCCCTCCCTACTTTTAACCCACATGGTGGGCCCATAACCCACAGTTCCACTGGATTGAAACCTGACTCTCCTATACATCCCCGTTTCAAAGTTATCCCTTGCGCTTGGCTTCGTATGCAATTCGCGAGCCACCTTCCTAGTGATCTAATCTGGTATCAGGCGCAATATTTATTCTCGTTGCCCTGAAACCCTTTCACCTTCTGATTAGGCATCGAACGATTGCCTGCCCGCTTGAAACTCCTTATTGTACCTTCTTACTTTGCTCTCGATGTTTTCCTAAGTTTCAACTCGAGAGATACCTTGGGCCAAAATCCCTGAGCTAATTACCGAATATCAGTCCTTGCAGACATCTGTCCTCGTAGGTTTCCCTCCTATCTTTTCGTAAGTACGATGGAGTTCCTGAAGAAAAGATGACGACTTCATCATGATGGCCTGAAACAAAGGAATGAAGACGTCAATGCAGTGGATCGACCTCTTCGAGAAGAGCAACCAAGACCAAGAAGAATCGTTAGAATTTCATAACCAATTCTTTCCCCCTTACTCTACCACTTAAATCTAGGGACGAGATTTCTTGTAGTGGAGGAGAATTGTGACGCCCAGATAATTAAGCTACAGTAATTCCACTGCTAATGATGCCACATCACCCCGATTACTGTTGTTAATCTTGCGATGATTCAAATCCCGTTTGAATTCAAATTTCAGAATCAAGTCAATCAAATAAAGTTTTCAAATGTCAAAGCTAAAATGTTCGAAGTGTTACAAATATTCCATAAATATTTATGGTGGTGAGCCAACATTTTTATAAAGTGTTTTAATGCACTAAAATGTTTTAAATAGCAGCTAAAACAAATACTTAAATGCCTTTAAATTATAAAAACAAATGCAAACTAAATTATTATTATGCCAAACTTTTTATGACAGTAGCATATTTAGTAATCCTAATTTAGGAGCTGTTCAGGTATTTCATAAAACTAAAGTAAAATGAAACTTAAATAGAAAACATTAAACAGAAAATAATAAAAGTAAAACAAAACAGAAACAAATGAAAGAAAAGGAAAAACACCTCGGCCCGACTGAGCCACGGCCCAGCTGGCCGCGCACCCAGCCGGCCCACCCGCTTGCTCTGGCCTACAAACCCCCCCCCCCCCCCCCACCCCCGCACCCCAGAAACCCTAGCCCACAACCCCCTCACTCCCCCGAACCCCTCTCTCCCTCCCCTCGTTGGGATCGGATCGGGCGCCGCCGGACCTTCGCCGCCTCACCGCCTCGTCTCGTCTCTCCACACCGGACCCCCACGAGCCTCGCCGCCCCCTGTACCCCGCCGCGCTTGTGAGCTAACTCCCTCCCCCCTTATTTTCCTCTGTCACCGCGCCTTCGCCGTCGCCCGCACCTGCCGTGGCCTCGCCCCCCCACGCACAGCCTCGCCGCACCACCGTGTCCGTTCCGGCCTGGCCGCGCCCCCCTCCGGCCACCGCCGCTGCCCGCTGCTCCACCTCGCCCACTGGCCGCTTCTGCCCGCCGGCGTCCTCGCTTCCGCCCGCATGTGGCGCGTCCCGCCCGCGCCCGCACACCGCGCCTGCACGCGCCGCGCGCTGCTCCACCTCCAGCCACACCGCGCCCGAAGCCCGCGCCTGCTTGCCTTCGCCGTGACCACCCCGGCCTCGCCCCGTCGCCACGCTACGGCCTCGCGCCCGATCCGCCTCTGTCGCGCGCACGCGCGCGCTCGCCGCTGCCGCCGCGCCCGTCCACACCTCGCAGCACCGCGCCCACGCACGCACGTGCGCTCGCCCGCTCGCTCCCATGCCGCCGGCGCGCCACCAGTCTTGAACCGGCCTGAGTCACTGACTCATGGGCCCGGTTCTGTAGCACTTAGTTTTAGGACTAACTGGACCACTAACTAAAACATTAGCAGTCACTGACGGGTCGGGCCCACCTTTAATTAACTCTGCTTAATAAAAATAAACCTGATTAGGTCTACTGTGTGTGACATGTGGGCCTAGGCCACTATTTATTCGGATAGGATTGGCTGAGTCAGCCTGCTAACTCAGCAAGGGCCCACCAGTCAGCCTCTGCTGGCTGGTCAGTTGACTCAGTCAACGGGCCCACTAGTCAGCCATAGTCACAACCCTAGGGTACACTTTTGTGTACCCGTAGCAAATAACCCCTTTTTTTATTTGAATAAGTATATTCCAGAAAATCTAAAAAATTAATTAAAACTTTGAAAATTATTAGAAAATTGACCGTAGCTCGGATGAATATACTTTGTACATGAAAGTTGCTCAGAACGACGAGACGAATCCAAATACGAAGTCCGTTCATTCACCACACATCCCTAGCATAGCGAACGTGCAACTGTTCCCCTCCGGTCATCTGTCTAACAAATGTCCGGAATCGGGAAAACATTCCCGGTTGAATTCCCCCTTCACCTTTGTCGTGTAGCACTGCGTTAGGTCACATCCGGCACAGCCTATTGCCATGTCTTGTATTGTGTTACCTTGTTTGCCTTGTATTTATTGTTTCTCCCCCCTCCTTCTCTCTCAATAGACACCGCGACTGCTGATGATGCTGCTGTGTACGACTACGTCGTCGACGACCCGTCCTTCTCTGCCGAGCTTCCAGGCAAGCCCCCCCGTTGATCAACCCGATATTGCCTATTCCTTCTCTCTACTGCTTGCATTAGAGTAGTGTAGCATGTTACTGTTTTCGGTTAATCCTATTCTGCTGCATAGCCTGTCTTTGCTACTACTATTGATACCTTACCTGCAATCCTAAAATGCTTAGTATAGGTTGCTAGAATTACATCAATGGCCCTACACTCTTGTCCGTCTGCCATGCTATACTACTGGGCCGTGATCACTTCGGGAGGTGATCACGGGTACATATACTATATACTTTTACATTACCTATGTTACTGTTCGGAGATGGGGGCTGAAGGGGCAGGTGGTTCCATCCAGGTAGAGGTGGGCCTAGGTTCCCGACGGCCCCCCGAGTGTTACTTTGTGGCGGAGCGACAGGGCAGGTTGTGACCACCTAGGAGACAGGTGGGCCTGGCCCTGGTCGGCGTCCGCGGTTACTTCAAAATAACACGCTTAACGAGATTGGGTATTTGATCTGAGTCTGGCTACGAGCCTATACGCACTAACCACCACGTGGGAACAGTTATGGGTACTCGACGTCGTGGTATCAGCCGAAGCCTCCTAGACGTCAGCGACTGAGCGGCGCGCGCCGGGTTGGACCGCGTAACGCAACTTCCTTTGTAATGGAGGTTGCTAGGTCTGCTCACCGGCCGCCCACGCAACATGCAGGTGTGCAATGGGCGATGGGCCCAGACCCCTGCGCGCATAGGATTTAGACCGGCGTGCTAACCTCTCTGTTAGGCCTAGGTAGGGCTGCGACGTGTTGATCTTCCGAGGCAGGGTATGACCCAGGAAAGTGTGCCCGGCCAGAGGGATCGAGCGTGTTGGGTAATGTGGTGCACCCCTGCAGGGAAGTTTATCTAATCGAATAGCCGAGTCCCTCGGTAAAAGGATGACCCGGAGTTGTACCTCGACCTTATGACAACTAGAACCGGATACTTAATAAAACACACCCTTTCAAGTGCCAGATACAACCCGGTGATCGCTCTCTCACAGGGCGACGAGGAGAGGATCGTTGGGTAGGATTATGCTATGCGATGATACTTGGTGAACTTACCAGCTACTCTCTTCTATATGCTTCAAGATGGAGGCTGCCAGAAGCGTAGTCTTCGATAGGCCTAGCTATCCCCCTCTTATTCTGGCATTCTGCAGTTCAGTCCACAGATACTACCCATTTCATTGATACCATTGCATATGTAGTGCAGATCCTTGCTTGCGAGTACTTTGGATGAGTACTCACGGTTGCTTTGCTCCCTCTTTTCCCCCTTTTTCCATTCTTCTCGGACGTCGCAACCAGATGCTGGAGCCCAGGAGCCAGACGCCACCTTCGACGACCCCTACTACACCGAGGGTGCCTACTACTACGTGCAGGCCGCCGACGACGACCAGGAGTAGTTTAGGAGGATCCCAGGCAGGAGGCCTGCGCCTCTTCGATCTGTATCCCAGTTTGTGCTAGCCATCTTATGGCAACTTGTTTAACTTATGTCTGTACTCAGATATTGTTGTTTCCGCAGACTCGTCTATGATCGAGCACTTGTATTCGAGCCCTCGAGGCCCCTGGCTTGTATTATGATGCTTGTATGACTTATTTATTTCTTAGAGTTGTGTTGTGATATCTTCCCGTGAGTCCCTGATCTTGATCGTACACGTTTGCATGTATGATTAGTGTATGATTGAATCGGGGGCCTCCTCCCGAAGCTTCATGTTTGTTTTCTGGTCCAAGAAAAATCCTGAAAAAGTTTCATTCCGTTTGGACTCCGTTTGGTATTGATTTTCTGTAAAAGACAAAAACAAGGAAAAAACAGCAACTGGCACTTGGCACAAGGTTAATAGGTTAGTACAAAAAAATGATATAAAATAGCACCAAAATGGATATAAAACATCCAAGATAGATAATATAATAGCATGGAACAATCAAAAATTATAGATACCTTGGAGACGTATCAAGCATTGATGTCTACTACGCAACTTTATTCTTGTAGACTCGTGTTGGGCCTCCAAGCGCAGAGTTTTGTAGGACAGTAGCAATTTTCCCTCAAGTGGATGACCTAAGATTTATTAATCCGTGGGAGGCGTAGGATGAAGATGGTCTCTCTCAAACAACCCTGCAACCAAATAACAAAGAGTCTCTTGTGTCCCCAACACACCAAATACAATGGTAATTTGTATAGGTGCACTAGTTCGGCGAAGAGATGGTAACAAAAGCGTAGTAATGATAGTAGATATTGGTTTTTGTAATAGGAACAATAAAAAACAGCAAGGTAGCAATTGATAAAATGAAGCACAAACGGTATTGCAATGCTTGAAAATGAGGCCTAGGGTCCGTACTTTCGCTAGTGCAATCTCTCAATAATGCTAATCTAATTGGATCATATAACTATCCCTCAAAGTGCGACGAAGAATCACTCCAAAGTTCCTATCTAGCGGAGAGAGTGAGAAGAAATTGTTTGTAGCTAGTCTTTCCGATCGATCTATCCAAGAGTTCGTACTAAAATAACACCAAGTTAATCTTTCCGATCGATCTATCAAGAGTTCGTACTAAAATAACACCAAGTTATTCTTTCTGGTCGATCTATCAAGAGTTCGTACTAAAATAACACCAAAGCAAATTCAAATTCATAATACTCAATCCAACACAAAGAACCTCAAAGAGTGCCCCAAGATTTCTACCTGAGAAACAAAAGACAAGAACGTGCATCAACCCCTATGCATAGATTACCCCAATGTCACCTCGGGAATCCGCGAGTTGAGTGCCAAAACATATCTCAAGTGAATCAATATAATACCCCATTGTCACCACGGGTAGTCATATGCAAGACATATATCAAGTAATCTTAAATCCATAAAAGTATTCAATCCGATAAAAATGAAATCTCAAAGGGAAAACTCAATTCATCGCAACAAGATAGAGAGGGGAAAACACCATATGATCCAACAATATTAAAAAAGCCCGCGATACATCAAGATCGTGACATCTCAAGAACACGAGAGAGAGAGATTAAACACATAGCTACTGGTACAAACCCTCAGCCCCGAGGGTGGACTACTCCCTCCTCATCATGGTGGCCGCCGGGATGATGAAGATGGCCGCCGGTGATGATCTCCCCCTCTGGCATGGTGCCGGAACGGGGTCTAGATTGGTTTTTCATGGCTACAGAGGCTTGCGGCGGCGGAACTTCTGATCTAGGGTTACCCCGAGGGTTTTTGGAATATTTGGGAATTTATAGGGCGAAGAGGCGATGCGGGAGGCCACCGAGGTGGGCACAACCCACCTGGGCGCGCCTGGGCCCCCAGGAGCGCCCTGGTGGGTTGTGCTCCCCTCTGGTACTTCTTTGGCCCACCGGGTGTCTTCTGGTCCAGAAAAAATCTCCAAAAAGTTTTCTTGCATTTGGACTCCGTTTGGTATTGATTTTCTGTGATGTAAAAAATGAGCAAAAAACAGCAACTGGCACTGGGCACTATGTCAATAGGTTAGTCCCAAAAATGATATAAAGTTGCTATAAAATGATTGTAAAACATCTAAGAATGATAATATAACAGCATGAATACTTCATAAATTATAGATACGTTGGAGACGTATCAGCATCCCCAAGCTTAATTTCTACTCATCATCGAGTAGGTAAATGATAAAAGAAACAATTTATGAAGTGTGAATGCTAGCAAAGTGCATAAGTTTAATCAATGATAATTTCAATCACTTTTCCTAGCATCATAACATCAACTCTTTCTCATAAAACTTATTATGATAAAGTAGCAATTGAAAACGGAATTTTTGTTATGGAAAGCTACCTATCATATTCATCATATAATCTTTCTTTTGTAGCATGGACATTTGGACTTGAATGATTCAAAGCAATAGTCTATAATTTGACATGAGGACATCAATACTCAAGCATATCAACTAGCAACCATGTCTTTCAAAATATCAACACTAAAGAAAGTTATCCCTAGCCCATCATGCTCAATCATTGATCCATTCGAAAAACACACTCGCATATTAGCTACATCCAATGCTCAAGTACGATCATAGTGCCCCTTAGTTGGTGCTTTATAAGAGAAGATGGAGACTCAAATAAAAATAAAAATTGCATAAAGTAAATAGATAGGCCCTTTGCAGAGGGAAGTAGGGATTTGTAGAGGTGCCAGAGCTCAAAGCTTAAATTGAGAGATAAATTTTTTGAGAGGCATACTTTTCCCGTCAACGAAAACGACCTAGTAATTCCCAACACTTTCCATGCTAGATATATCATAGGCAGTTCCCAAACAGAAAATAAAGTTTATTCCTTTTTCGACCTTTCTTTCACGATCCATGGCTAGCCGTATCCACGGGTGCCTTCCATACCAACACTTTCCAAGGAATTTAATATTTGACAGCATAAAGTAAATTCATTTTTCATTTCGGGACTAGGCATCCCTAATACCTTTGCCGTACTCTCGTGCAATGACAAGTGAATAAACACTCATCTTGAGAATAACACATCTAGCATGGAAAATATTGGCCACCCCCTGCCGCTTCATGAGCGTACGAGCACACAAAAAGGAAATTTATTTTGAAAATTAGAGATGGCACATACAAATTTGCTTAGAACGGCATGGAAATACCGCATATAGGTAGGTATAGTGGACTCATATGGCAAAACTGGTTTAAGGATTTTGGCTGCACAAGTAGTGATCATACTTAGTGCAAATGAAGGCTAGCAAAAGATTGAGAAGCATCCAACCAAGAAACGAAAAATCTCATAAGCGAGCATTAAGCATAACTAACACCGAATAATGCACCACAAGTAGGATGTAATTTCATTGCATAACTATTGACTTTCGTGCTTGCATAGGGAATCACAAACCTTAACACCAATATTCTTACTAAAGCATAATTACTCACCAACATGACTCACATATTATTATCTCCATATCGCAAAACTATTGCAAGAAATCAAACTTATCATATCCAGTGATCTACATGAAAGTTTTTATTATATCCTTCTTGAATATCCATTACTTTGGGACTAAATTTATGTATTACCATTGCTACTAACAAGCTCTCAAATAAATTTAAGTGAATCACGAGAGCATAAGTATTTCTTCAAAAATTTCAACTCTCAAAATTATCTAAGTGAAGCATGAGAGTAAATGACAAACTACTCCAAAAAGATACAAGTGAAGATCAAATGAGTAGTTAAGTAAATGGGTAGCTAGTTGAGGACTCTCTCTTATTTAAAACTTTCAGATCTAAGTATTTTATTAAAACAGCAAGCAAATAAAATAAAATGACATTCTAAGAAAAGCACAACTCATGTGAAGAAGCAAAAACTTAGGCTCAACCGATACTAACCGATAGTTGTTCATGAAGAAAGGTGGGATGCCTACCGGGGCATCCCCAAGCTTAGATGCTTGAGACTTCTTGGAATATTAACTTGGGATGCCTTGGGCATCCCCAATCTTGAGCTCTTGTGTCTTCTTCATTCCTCACAAATCACGGTTTCCCTAATTCTTAAAAATTTCATCCACACAAAACTCAACAAGAACTCGTGAGATAAGTTAGTATAAATCAATGCAAAACCTTATCATTCTCTACTGTAGCAAATCACTAAAATATTATTCAACATTGCATACTAAATGCCTCTGCATATTTAATACTCCTATCCTCAAATAGAATCATTAAACAAGCAAACATATGCAAACAATGTGAACATAACAGCAATCTGTCTAAACAGGACAGTCTGTAAAGAGTGCAATTGTACTCATACTTCCCTAACTCGAAAAATTCTGAAAATTTACCACACTGTAGAAAATTTATCAGAGCTTATTGTGAAAAAAGTTTCAACAATTTATCACATTCTGACTTTTCTGGAGAATTTTTGCAACAGCGATAAACTTTCTGTTTTGAAACAGCAACTCATATACTTGCAAAATAAGCATGGCAAAGGTTATACTTGACATTTTTATTGAAATAAAAGATGAAAAATATTATTCTGAATAACATCAAGCAAATCCTAATAAAATAAAATGAAGCGCCAAGCAAAGCACATATCATGTGATGAATAAAATTATAGCTCCAAGTGAGGTTACCGATAATGTTTGAGACGAAAGAGGGGATGCCTTCCGGGGCATCCCCAAGCTTAGTTGCTTGGATCTTCCTTGAATATTACCTTGGGGGTGCCTTGGGCATCCCCAACTTAGGGTCTTGTCACTCCTTATTCTCCTCATATCGATATCTCACCCAAAACTTAACGGAACTCCGTGAGATGGGTTAGTATGATAAAGACAAATCATTCACTTTGTTACTGTCAAGATAAGATTAATAATTGTTCTCACACAATTACTACTGTACTCTACAATTTCCAAAATTTATATTAAGCAACATAAGCCATAGAAACCATAAAACAAGCAAACTATGCATTGAAAACAGAATCTGTCAAAAACAGAACAGTACGTAAAGATCTGAATTTAGGTCATACTTCTGTAACTCCAAAATTTCTGAAAATTTAGGAAAGCGTAGGAAATTTGTATACCCATCAACTGTAAAAAAATCAGAGTTTTTAACGCTCCAGTGATTTTAAACAATTCTGTTACTGGGCGCAAAAGTTTCTGTTTTTGCACAGAATCAAGTCAACTATCATCCACACTATCCCAAAGGCTTTACTTGGCACTTTATTGAAACAAAAGCTATAAAACAAGATTACTACAGTAGCCTAACCATGTGAACACACAAAAACAGTAGGTAAAAGTGTTGGGTTGTCTCCCAACAAGCGCTTTTCTTTAATGCCTTTTAGCTAGGCATGAAGATTTCAATGATGCTCGCATAAAAGATAAGAATTGAAACATAAAGAGAGCATCATGAAGCATATGACTAGCACATTTAAGTCTAATCCACTTCCTATGCATAGGGATTTTGTGAGCAAACAATTTATGGGAGCAAGAATCAACTAGCATAGGAAGGCAAAACAAGCAATACTTCAAGATTTTCAACACATAGAGAGGAAACTTGATATTATTGCAATATGTAAAAGCATATGTTCCTCTCTCATAGTAATTTTCAGTAGCATCATGAATGAATTCAACAATATATCCATCACATAAAGTATTTTTTTCATGATCCACAAGCATAGAAATTTTCTTACTCTCCACACAAGCAAATTTATTCTCATCAATAGTAGTGGGAGCAAATTCAACAAAATAACTATCATGTGCTACTTGATTGACATAATCAAATTGAACATTAAAATTATGATGACAAGTTTCATGGTTATCATTATTCTTTATAGCACACATGTCATCACCATAATCATCATAGATAGCAACTTTGTTGTCATAATCAATTGAAACCTCTTCCAAAATAGTGGATTCATCACTAAATAAAGTCATGACCTCTCCAAATCCACTTTCATAATTATCACAATAAGATTCAACACCCTCCAAAATAGTACCTAGAGTTGACACTCTTCCAAACCCACTTTCATCAATATAATCGTCATAAATAGGAGGCATGCTACCATTATAACAAATTTGCACATCAAAACTTGGGGGACTAAAAATATCATCTTCATCAAACATAGCATCCCCAAGCTTGTAGCTTTGCATATCATTAGCATCATGGATATTCAAAGAATTCATACCAACAACATTGCAATCATGCTCATCATTCAAAGATTTTTTGTCAAACATTTTATAGAATTCTTCCTCTATTAATTGAGCACAATTATCCTTTCCATCATTTTCACGAAAGACTTGATAAAGATGAATAATATGAGACCACCTCAATTCCATTTTTTTGTAGTTTTCTTTTACGAACCAAACTAGTGATAAAACAAGAAACTAAAAGATTCAATTGCAAGATCTAAAGATATACCTTCATGCACTCACCTCCCCGGCAACGGCGCCAGAAAAGAGCTTGATGTCTACCACGCAACTTTATTCTTGTAGACTCGTGTTGGGCCTCCAAGCGCCGAGTTTTGTAGGACAGTAGCAATTTTTCCTCAAGTGGATGACCTAAGGTTTATCAATCCGTGGGAGGCGTAGGATGAAGAAGGTCTCTCTCAAACAACCCTACAACCAAATAACAAAGAGTCTCTTGTGTCCCCAATACACCAAATAAAATGGTAATTTGTATAGGTGCACTAGTTCGACGAAGAGATGGTAACAAAAGCGTAGTAATGGTAGTAGATATTGGTTTTTGTAATAGGAACAATAAAAAACAGCAAGGTAGCAATTGATAAAATGAAGCACAAACGGTATTGCAATGCTTGAAAATGTGGCCTAGGGTCCGTACTTTCGCTAGTGCAATCACTCAACAATGCTAATCTAATTGGATCGTATAACTATCCCTCAAAGAGCGATGAAGAATCACTCCAAAGTTCCTATCTAGCGGAGAACATAAGAAGAAATTGTTTGTAGCTATTCTTTCCGGTCGATCTATCCAAGAGTTCGTACTAAAATAACACTAAGTTATTCTTTCCGATCGATCTATCAAGAGTTCGTACTAAAATAACACCAAGTTATTCTTTCTGATCAATCTATCAAGAGTTCATACTAAAATAACACCAAAGCAAATTCAGATTCATAATACTCAATCCAACACAAAGAACCTCAAAGAGTGCCCCAGGATTTCTACCGGAGAAACAAAATACGAGAACGTGCATCAACCCCTATGCATAGATTACCCCAATGTCACCTCGGGAATCCGCGAGTTGAGTGCCAAAACAAATCTCAAGTAAATCAATATAATACCCCATTGTCACCACATGTATTCATATGCAAGACATATATCAAGTACTCTCAAATCCATAAAAGTATTCAATCCGATAAAAATGAAATCTCAAAGGGAAAACTCAATTCATCACAACAAGATAGAGAGGGAAAAACACCATATGGTCCAACTATATTAATAAAGCCCGCGATACATCAAGATCGTGACATCTCAAGAACACGAGAGAGAGAGATTAAACACATAGCTACTGGTACAAACCCTCAGCCCCGAGGGTGGACTACTCCCTCCTAATCATGGTGGCCACCGGGATGATGAAGATGGCCACCGGTGATGATCTCCCCTCTGGCAGGGTGACGGAACAGGGTCTAGATTGGTTTTTCGTGGCTACAGAGGCTTGCGGCGGCGAAACTTCTGATCTAGGGTTGCCCCGAGGGTTTTTGGAATATTTGGGAATTTATAGGGCGAAGAGGCGGTGCGTTAGGCCACCAAGGTGGGCACAACCCACCTGGGCGCACCTGGGCCCCCAGGCGCGCCCTGGTGGGTTGTGCTCCCCTCGGAGCTCCTCTCTGGTACATCTTTGGCCCACCGGGTGTCTTCTGGTCCAGAAAAAATCTCCAAAAAGTTTCACTGCATTTGGACTCCGTTTGGTATTGATTTTCTGCGATGTAAAAAACAAGCAAAAAATAGCAACTAGCACTGGGCACTATGTCAATAGGTTTGTCGGTGTACTAAAGTTTGGGCCCTTTGGTACCCCTTACTTGTGCATGGGCAGTCGCAGCCGCACCTGCTGCGAGGCTTGGCGGGAGCAGTTGGAGGCAAGATACAAGACAACAAAGACGGCGTCCAAGCCAGTAACTTGGGAGCCGAAGACAAGCTGGAGCCCTGGCAAGGTCCTTGCCGGGGCGGCTTGCGAGGCACTGACAAGAACACCACCCTTGAGGTTCAAGAGCTCTGACACCATCGACAACATCAAGACCAAGACTCAGGGGCACATGCGTGGTGGCATGCAGATCTTCGTGAAGACCAGAGAGCGGATTCCCCAGCAAAGTTCTTGCTGGGGGCGACCGCGAGGCCCCGGCAAGGCTCACACACGACAAGCTCACACCACCTTGCCACCGTCCCGGCGCAGCAATAAGCCAGCCAACCTGGCGAGCACCTGCGTGGCGGCATGCAGATCTTCGTGAAGATTCTGCCACCGCTCGAGCACAGCGGTTAGCCAGCCAGCTTGGCACTTGCATGCCTCGTCATCTTGGGTGCGTGTGAGAACGGAGTGAGGCGGTGATGGATGGGACGGTCTCTGTTTCCGTCCCTGATAAAGTTAGGGGGGCACGTAAGCAGCGCATTTAAGGTGTTTGTCCTAAGATGCCAGAGATGAGCACGTGCACTGTAGCACTTTACACCTCCTGTGTGCCACTGTGGCAGTCCCTTGGACGTATAAAAGGAGGCCCAAGGCATACTATAGAAGGATTCGGAGTTTTTGAACTCTCCGGCCCAGCTTGCATGCATAGCAGCTAGCCGAAGCTCAAGAACACATAATATACACACAAAGCAGGACTAGGGTTTTACGCTTCTCAGCGGCCCGAACCTGGGTAAAAATCCCTCATGTTGATCTCTAGATCTGCTCTTTGCGCACCCCTCTTCCCTGCCAAATCGTAGAAGGGATCCACTCGATCCCATAGGTGTCATTTCCCCGACATCTTTGGCGCGCCAGGTAGGGGAAGAGAGAAGTTGTGCAAACCTGATCTAGCGGTTAGCACGTCAGTTTCTTGATCACCATGGCTCCCAAGAAGAAGACGATCGCAGCGATCGGTTCATCTGCGGCTGATCTGCCTGTGCCAGCACGGACGGGTGATGGTGTAGACACGAATGGTGTCGGGGGTGCACATCACGAGCATCTGTGATGTTCCGGCGAGCGGAGCCAGAGGATCGGCATCATCCGCAGCCACGACGACGACCCGCGCGCCGCTCGGTCCGGGGGCGGGGCCGTGCTGCTGATGGGCGGCGCAGCGACCTCCAAGACACCCCCGCCGACGCTTGCGCCGTGGTCTTCCCAGGCCGTGTGCGACGAGCGACACCGTAATGATTGGGGCCCCGAGCGTTCCCACGGAAAGGGCCCTCAGCATCATTCTCGAGATGCACAGGGCCGACATGCACGCCAAGATGCTAGTGGATATGGCTCACGGCCGTGGAACCGTGATGGGGCTCCTTCTAACGCGGTTAGAAGTCCGAGCACCCCCCGTTCTTCGCGCCTGTCGCTGCCACCTACACCAGCCGAAGCGTTGACGAGAGCACAGCTTCTCCTGGATTTTCCTCCCACTGCGGACAAGCAAGATGAATGGAGAGCTGTGATCCAGAGTCTCATCGGTCTCGCCAATAGAGATGGGCCGCAGCTGGCGGAGCCTTCACAGCGGCGGTCCGCTGAGCCGGCGCGTGTCGATGACGGGAAGAACGGAGGCGCCGTGACCACGGTGCACTCCCCTCCACTACGACGACAGTAGTCGCCAGCTCGACGGGTCGACGCCCGCGATGACGGATCCACGGTGTCGTCCGATCCGCGAGCTTGCCGTGACCAACGTCAAGTTCTTCAGGAACGGGTCAAAGAAGACGCTTGAACTACCATCGAGCGGCGGCGGGAAGCGCGCCATCAATCGGATAGGCGCGCAGGGCCCACTGTAGAAAAGCCTGCGCCGGGGGATTCTGGTGACTTACCTTACGAGGTGGGTTGTCTAGCTTTTACCCGTGAGCTGTGGCGATTCCAGTGGCCCAATACCCGCACGTTCAAACCAGAGGTCCGGAGAAATACGATGGCAAGGCTCACCCGTCCGAGTTCCTGAGCGTTTACACCATCACGATGCAAGCTGCCGGGGCTCGCGACGGCAAGGTGCTCGCCAATTACTTCCCGTTGGTGCTCAAGCCCAACGTCAGGTCGTGGTTGATGCACCTACCAGTAGATTCCATCTCTTCTTGGTCGGACCTGTGCCACGAGTTTGTTGGCGCATTTACCGGAGGCCACCAAGCTCCTGGCCAGGCAAGTGACTTACATATCATCCCCCAGAAAGATGGCGAGTGCTTACGCAAATACATACAGAGGTTCAATCGTGTGCAGTACAACATCTCGGATGTTCATCCTGCCGCTATTGTCAGTGCATTCCATCAGAATGTGCGCAACCGCAAGATGTGCGAAGAGCTGGCGATGAACAAGATTACGGATGTTGCCGAGCTCTATGTTTTGGCCGACAGATGTGCTCGGGCTGAAGAAGGAAGGAAGTACCACGGCGAAGATGCCGACGGGGGAACTTACTCCGGAGATGAAGATGCCGCCGCCCCGGCAAAAAAGGGCCGACGGCATAATAGGAAGCGCAAGGGCAAAACCGTGCTTGCCGTCGAGGGATCCGGAAACCCCGGCACCGCCAAGAAGACCAAGGTTGACGACCCCGGCAAGGAGGTTGCTGGGTGCGCCGCCTGCCAGGACTTGGTGGCTGCCGACAAGCCGGAGGGCTCCGACAAGCAATACTGTAAGATCCACCGCACCAAGGTCCATGACCTCCAAAACTACCGGCAGGTTGAGCTGCTCGTCGAGAAGCAGAAGGCCGAATATGAAAGGCGAGACAAGGAGAAGGGCCAGGATGGTGCTGAAGGGTCCAACAAGAAGCGTCGTGCCCGAGGGGGCCGCCGCGGCAAGGACAAACACCAAGAAAGGCCTGCTCGAGGCCGTGACAAAAAGGAGGGGGATGATGACCACGAAGATGACGACGACTCCAGTGAGCATGATTTTCAAAAAGCTACGGAGGCCATGTGCATTGATGGTGGTGCCTCGTTGCATTCTTCTCACCACCAACTTAAACAGTGGGCGCGCGAGATTAATGCGACAGAGCCGTCGATCGATGCCCAGAAGCCACTGAAATGGTCCCACACGCCTATCATTTTTTACGCCGAGGATCACCCTGATCGCACAACCGCGGTCGGGTGTTTGCCATTGTTGGTTTCCCCAACAATTCGCAACCTCAAGGTGACAAGAATGCTAGTTGACGGTGGGGCCGGTCTGAACTTGATCTCGCCCAATGTGATCAAGAGGTTACAAATTCCCGACGGAGATCTCGAAGAGACGGGCATGTTTCAAGGGATCAATCCGGGAAGAAGCCAGCTGAAGGGTAAGATCACACTACCAGTTACGTTTGGTGGTGAGCTGAACTATAGGACAGAGAAGATCGTTTTTGATGTTGCCAAGATCCCGTTGCCGTATAACGGGATCCTTGGCCGGCCAGCATTGGCCAAGTTTATGGCAGCATCACACTATGCTTACAACACGCTGAAGGTGCCCGGCCCGTTGAGCATCATCACAGTCAACTGCGACGAGAAAGACGCACTCATCTGCGCTGATCAGCTCTACCTGGAGGCAGTTGTAGCACCTGCCGCCAAGGCACCTGCTCCTGCCACTGGAGCTCCCGGGGAGAAGAAGACCGGCAAGACCTCTTGCCCCGGCAAGACCTCCTGCACCTACTCCGGCAAGCGCACCTCTTCGGAGTGCTCCGTTCCCGTCGAGGAAATGCCAGAGAGCTCCACCGGCAAGAGCAAGAAATCCAAGGCTGCCCCACTAGTGACCAAGAAGGTGCCCGTCAAGGAGGATGGCACGGGCGGAGCTTTCACCATAAGCTCCACCCTCGACAGCAAATAGGAAAGCGCTCTCGTCGCCTTCCTGCGGGCGAATCTCGATGTATTTGCATGGCAAGCATCTGACATCCCCGGCGTTCCTAGGGAGGTGATTGAGCACCATCTTGCCGTCTGTCCTCATGCGCGGCCCGTCAAGCAGAAGGTCAGGAAGCAGGCCTTGGAGCGGCAAGAGTTTATTATTGAAGAAATCAGGAAATTGGAAGCAGCAGGCTTGGTTAGGGGAGTGCTCCACCCAACGTGGTTGGCCAATCCGGTTGTGGTGCGCAAGGCGAATGGGAAATGGAGGCTGTGCATTGATTATACAGATATCAACAAAGTCTGTCCAAAGGATCCTTTCCCCTTGCCGCGCATCGACTAGATCGTGGACTCCACGGCCGGGTGTGACTTGCTGTCATTTCTTGACGCATACTCCGGATACCACCAAATCTTTATGACAAAGGAAGATGAAGAGAAGACCGCGTTTATCACCCCATGTGGTACGTATTGTTTTATACGAATGCCTTTCGGGTTGAAAAGCGCTGGTTCAACGTTTGCCAGAGCAGTCCAGATAGGTTTTGAGCCCCAGCTACATAGAAATATGGAAGCCTATATGGATGATATAGTGGTCAAAACCAAGGACAAGGCAACACTGATACAAGATCTGGAAGAAACATCTGCAAATTTGCGCAAAATCAATCTCAAGCTCAATCCTGAGAAGTGTGTGTTTGGCGTTCCGTCCGGCAAGCTTCTCGGGTTCTTTGTATCTCAGCGTGGGATCAAGGCGAACCCCGACAAGATCAAGGCAATTGAGCAAATTGAAGCACCAAGACGAGTCAAGGATGTATGTCGACTTGCTGGCTGTGTTGCTGCTCTAAGCAGGTTCATCTCCAAATCTGCTAAGCACGCCCTGCCCTTTTTCAAGATCTTGAAAAAGGCAGGTCCAATGAAATGGACTCCGGAAGCGGAGGCAGCGCTGCAAGATTTGAAGAGGTACCTCTTCTCTACGCCAACACTAGTCGCGCCTAAACCACAAGAGCCGTTGTTGCTGTATCTAGCGGTAACGAATCAAGTGGTCATTGCTGCACTAGTGGCGCGGAGAGAAGTTGATGAAAAGGTAACGACAGTGGCAAGATCGCCGGATGATGAGCCGGAGCTCTCCCCAGCAGGGTCTAGTGCCGGCAAGGCAAGACCCCCGGCAGGATCTGGTGCCGGCAAGGCAGGTCCCCCGGCAGAGTCTGGTGCCGGTGAGGCAGGATCCGCACAAACAAACAAAGAGATACAGAAGAAGAAGGTGGTGCAGCACCCGGTTTATTTTGTCAGCTCCCTCTTGCAGGGGGCTAGATCAAGATACTCTGGGGTGCAGAAGTTGCTCTTCGGCCTCCTTATGACCTCGAGGAAGCTGCGTCATTACTTTTAGGCACATGAGATCCCGTCATCACTCGCTTCCCGTTGCAACGGATCCTGCACAACCCAGATGCAACTGGAAGGATTGTGGAGTGGGCGTTGGAACTGTCAAGCTTTGGTCTCAGGTTTGAAAGCACCTCAACGATTCAGAGCAGAGCCTTGGCGGAGTTCATTGCAGAATGGACCTCAACGCCTGACGAGGAAATTCAAGAGACCACTCTCCCCGGCAAGGAAACAAGTCGCGACTGGATTATGTACTTTGATGGGGCTTTCTCGCTGCAAGGCGCTGGTGCTGGTGTGCTACTTGTCGCACCCACCGGAGAGCACCTCAAGTACGTGGTCCAGATGCACTTTCCCTGGGAGAGATCAACAAACAACACTGCGGAGTATGAGGGACTGCTTGCCGGTCTCAGGATTGCGGCAGACCTTGGAATTACGAAGCTCATCGTCAAAGGTGATTCGCAGCTTGTCGTCAAGCAGGTTAACAAAGATTATCAGAGCCCGTTGATGGAAGCTTATGTAGATGAAGTGAGGAAGTTGGAAGAGCGTTTCGACGGTCTACAAGCAGAGCATGTTCCTCGAGCAGAGAACAACATTGCTAACGACCTGTCAAAACGTGCTGCCCTCAAGTTACCTATGGAACCAGGAACTTTTGTGCTCCAACTAAATCAGCCATCCGTTGAACCATCGGCAGGACAGAATAAGGGAAGGAAGTTGAGCCCCGGCAAGTACTTTCCCACCGAGCTCCCAGGAGCCACCGGCAAGGAGGTTGCCGGGGATGACGCCAAGCTTGCCGGGGGGCCACAGGCTTCGGCAGGGCCTCAGGCCCTTGCCGTAGAGACAACTGCTCCCATGGCAGAAGATGCGCCTTTAGTCCTTGCCGTCGAGCCTTAGGCTCCAGCATGGGCACACCACACCATTCGTTTCCTCCAAATAGGGGAACTCCCTGAGGAATAGGAAGAAGCAGAGAAAGTAGCTCGTCGGTCCAGCATGTACCAGTTTGTGGACAATGCCCTATACAGGAAAGGACCGAATGGCGTGAAATTGAAGTGCATCCCTCGGGAGGAAGGACTGGCGCTGTTGGCAGAAATACATGGAGGTGTATGTGGCTCTCACATAGGATCAAGAGCCCTTGCCGGCAAAGCATTCCGGCAAGGTTTCTTTTGGCCAACTGCTCTCCAGGATGCGACTGCACTAGTAACCAAGTGTGAAGCATGCCAGTTCCATTCAAAGAAGCTCCATCAGCCAGCTCAAGCTCTTCAGACGATCCCTCTTTCCTGGCCATTTTCGGTCTGGGGGCTCAACATACTGGGCCCCTTTCCCCTTGCTGTCGGGGGCTTTGAGTACTTGTACATCGCAATCGACAAGTTCACAAAGTGGCCAGAAGTGGAAGCAGTGAGAAAGGTGACGGCACAATCAGCCATCAAGTACTTCAAGGGACTAGTTTGCCGTTTTGGTGTGCCAAATAGAGTCATCACCGACAACGGCACGTAGTTCATGAGCCGCACCTTCATGCAGTACATCCAGGACCTCGGCAGCAAAATCTGTTTTGCTTCTGTTGCACATCCGTGAAGCAATGGCCAGGCAGAAAGGGCAAATGCTGAAGTGCTGCGAGGCCTCAAAACAAGAACTTTTGACAGGCTGCACAAGTGCGGAAGACGCTGGATTAATGAGTTGCCGACGGTTCTTTGGTCAATCAGGACGACACCGAAGCGAGCCACTGGCCAGACACCCTTCTCCCTGGTATACGGGGCAGAATCAGTTCTCCCCACAGAACTCATATACGGGTCACCTCGAGTGCTCGCTTATGATGAGCTTGAGCAAGAGCAGTTGCAGCAAGATGATGCTATGCTCCTTGAGGAAGATCGTCTTCAGGCTGCTGTACGAGCCGCGCGCTACCAGCAAGCCTTGCGCCACTACCACAGCCGCAAGGTTCATGCCCGAAGCCTTGAGGAAGGCGACCTTGTTCTTCGGCGCATTCAATCCGCCAAGAATTCCAACAAGTTGACGCCAAAGTGGGAAGGCCCTTATCGGGTAATACGAGTCACCAGGCCCGGCGCAGTCCGCCTGGAGACCGAAGATGGCATCCCAGTGAGCAACTCCTGGAATATCGAACATCTTCGCAAGTTTTACCCGTGAGGCGCGGTTGCCGGGACCCCCGGCAACCCCGTTTTGTACTAGCTTTGCCGGCAAGGCATATAACCCTATGTACAGAGCCAGGCGCAGACCCTGTGCGCAGTTGAATAAACTTAAGTATGTATAGTTCTTGTTGATTTCCATGTTTATTCATATGCATGCCTGTCCAGGATATTATACTGTGTTCACTTCCAGCAAGTACTGATGAACCGCCAAGGTTCCATGTTCCTATTTTCTCTTCTTTCTTTTTCTCAAAGGACAGAAGGTTCCCTCGCATACAAGTTTGCCGGGGAGGACAGAGAGTGTGGGCATCAGTAGGCGACGTTCGAAGTGGCGTCTTGCGGGAAAGAGTACAACAGCAAAAAAGCTAAGTTGTAAAACCTTGAGGAATTTTTCTTTAAATACAAAGTTATTTTCCTCGAACGATTTCAATTCCTGTAAGGAAAACCTGCATGCGAAGGAACCTCGTCGCGATTGGTTGCGTCCTTGCTCTGTTTCGAGTCCGCTCAGCAGTTCAAGTGGCTGCACTAAGAGCGGCAAGGTGTCTTGCCGGCAGCGACACCCCCAGCAGGCTGCTAAGGATCCGTTCCTCATAGCGCTCGCGGCAAGGGTGCGCGCACCGGCAAGCCCTTCCAAAAAAAGCGTAGGCCATACAAGGAGGGATCAAACAAGGAAGATAGCATGCATTCAATCCAAAATACAGCAAGTTATATTACATCAATGCTTGCCGCGGTTCTAACTTAAGATAAACTGTCTTGGGCACGAGTTCATAGCAGCAAGGAAAAGCGGAGCAACTAGTCCCGGCGCTGGCCTTCTACCCTCTTGACTTGGTCAACCATGCTGACGATGGGCGCGACACGCTCTTCAAGCGCCCTGCGATCCGCATCCGCCGGCAAGCTGTCTTGGCTCAGGTCGAGGCCGGGGTTCTTGTACACCACCTTGGTGAGCACTTTGAGGAGGACGCCCCGGCAAAGCTTGCGGGACTCGCTGGCCAGTTGGGTGGCTCGGTTGGAGTGGAGCAGCTTCAGAGCCTCGTTAACGGCCTTGAAGAACATTGTCAGCCTGGCGCTCTCAGAAATCCCCCTGTCATGGGAGAACCTGAAGTTTGGCATCCCCATGACGGACAGCTGCGTGGTGAGCCCCTCCGCGGCGTCGATGAGGCGTGAAGTCCAGAGACTCACGCCCTCTACATAATCATTGTGGGTGGCGGCGGCGCTCTCAAGCAGCAGCTTCTCATTCTTGAGGTCCTTGGCCAGGGTCTTCTCACGAGCCCTGTTGCCATTAAGGGATTCCTCCAGAGTGGTCAACTTCAGCTTCATATCAGCAATGGAGTCGTTGGCTTCGGAGAGCAGCTTGGTCTTGTCCGAGATGGCGACCTGTAGCTCTGCCAAGATGTGGACAGTTTTGTCTCTGTCGCTCTTTAGCGTCGAGACCTCCTTGCGGTGCTTCTCCAGCTCCGCCTCCAGTTTCTCCACCTTGCCGGCCAGCTCGTCCTTGGCGGCCCCTGCGGCTTCGGCAGCGTCGATGGCCTCCTTCAGCTTGCCGGCATGATCCAGGACCAGAGCGTCGAGTGCGTCTTTATGCTTCTGCTCCAGCTCCTGGGTCCGCTGCACGACAAGCTTCTCAATTTCTTCGTCCTTGCCGTGGAGCTTGACGGCAAGCGCCTTCTCGCGAGCAGCGAGGTGTTCTTCTTGGGTGTCAAGCAGAATACAGCGCTGATTCAGACTGGCCTCCTCCTTGGCGGCCTATGCAGCGGCCTCCTCCTGTGCCTTCTCAATATCAGACTGCTTCAGGAGGAGCTCGTCCCAACGCCGGCCTAACTCCTCCTGGCCAATCCTCAGCTCTTGCCAGGCCTCGGCGAACCAGACCTGCATCTGCTCAACGCGCTTTTGGAAGTCTGCCTCTGCCGTGACGGCAACCGCTGCCCTGGAGTCCAGTTTCTCTTTACGGGCATGGTGGAGCGCCTGGAGCTTCTGGAAGTTGTCACTCATGGCCTGGAGTAGCTGGTCTTCTTTGGATCCACTACTGCTGGCGCTCGGCTCGTCCACGACCCTGAGCCCGGCAGGAGCGATGACTTCTTCGTCGAAAGCCTCCCCCTCGGTTGGCGCTCTGGTGCTTGCCGTCCCCGGGATGCTGACGAACAGGTTGTCGCCAATCTTAAGTTATCTGCTTGGGGTGGGGGCTTCGGAAGCTGACAGTTGGTCTTCAACCACCGTCTCCCCAGCGGCTGAGGACCCTGGGACCGATGTAGCGCCAGGCGCTCCTGCGGCAGGGATGCCGTCAGTACGGTCGCCGGTCCCCTTGCCGGTATCCCCAGCAGACCCCTTGCCGGCCTCCCCAGCAGGGCCCTTGGCGGCCTCGTCAGCAGCGTCCTTGGAGGTCTCCTCGATGATGGCGTTAACATCCATCTGATCCGCCAAGGAGGGATCTGGAGGCCAAGAAGGAGAAACAAGATGAAACCCAGATTGAAGCTCAAGGCCAGCAAGGAAAAGAGAAAAGAGATTGTACTGAAGAAATGACAAAGTCCAGGAAGCAAGCGGTTTACCTGTGACAAGTGATGGAGGGGCGGTCCCCTCCCTGACGATGCTCATTGCCGGGATGGAGCTGCCAGCGCCTGTGCTCACCGGCTCCTCCCACACGCGAATGGGATCGTCGGTGGGAGTCCTTGATGGGGACCCGCCCCTGGGTGGTGTGGTGGATAGTGATGGCGTGTCGGGGGTGGCCCTCAGCGGCTCCTCCTGTCGTTGTTCTTCTCCTGCGAACCCGACAAGGTTAGCAGTAAAGATGTACACCCCGACGCCCGCCAGCGGGAAATGAGTAATAGACTCACGCTGGGGGCTGGGCTGGGGGCTGCGTTGAGGGCTGGAATCCGGGCTGATTGTAATCATCTCCGGTGCACCTGAGGAGCTTGCCGGGGGCTCATCGCCCGTTGAGGTCTTGGCCTTCTTCGCCATCCTCTGCGCCAACATTTCCGTGTCTCTGCGGGGACAGGCCAGGGCAGAATTAAGATAAGATGAAGCAAATTAGAGATTCAAGACATAAAGAAAACGGCAAGATACTTACTCATCTCCTTCTTCTGCCCCCTTTTCCCTCCTCGGGCTGAAGGAGGAGAGGTCGAAGTCGACCTCCGCTGTGGTGTGCACTTGAGGGGATGGGGAAGGGGACCTGGGCCACTTGATTGTGGCGGGAGCAGCAGCCAGATGTGAGCTCGGCACCCCCGCTGCCTTCTTTGCCGCCGCCCTCGTCTGGCGCCTGGTTTGCTGTCGCACACCTTGCTGCTCCGCAGCCTTGCCGCCGGCCCCTTGCTGGGAACTTCTTCGGACAAGGAGGCCTGCTGGACTGGCTCGCCAGAGACTGCTCGCCGGAGGACGCGTTTCTTTTTTGACATTGGGGGCCCCACTTCATCAGTCTCTTCAGCTATTTCTTCGGTGAGTGAGCCCTCGACATCTGCGCTACTATGCCCTTCGGAAGGTTCCTCATGCTCTGTGGGCTCCTCCTCTGCATCCGTGTCATCTCCCGTGAAGCCGACACTGCCGGCCTCCTCAGCAAGGGCCAGCTCTTCCGCCCTGCTGGCGATGTACGCCAACTCTTCGTCAGTGGTCTCGCGGATGAGGCGCGGTTCTTCCCGAATGGTTCTCTCTGACAAGTTGTCGAAGAACTCTTGTGCTCGCTCCGCGGATGGCTCGACCCAGGTTTGGTCAAGGCCATGAGCATTGAACACCAGCATCATAGCGATGATCGAGTTCAGCGCCGAGTTGTTGCACAGAGGGACGATGCTTGCCGGCAGCTTGAACACGCTGTCTGGCCTAAACAGCTTGTGACAGAGGGCTCTGTGCTGAAGGACCGTCCAGTTGTTGTTGAGGCCAGGGTGCAGCCTCATGATATCCGCCGCATTCCAGAAATCCCAGGCTGGCCTCCCCTTGTTCTGCAAAGGGGCGATGCAGCGACGCAAGAAATCGGCGCCCACCATTTCCACGGTGAGCCCGGCAGCCTTGAGGCGATGAATCCTGTTGACGGCGATAGTGACCTTCTCATCCTGAGGGTCGAGAGCGCTCCAATCGCCGCCACGGGTCGGCTTCATTTGCCGAAGTGAACAGAACGGGTGCGGCTCCTCCTCTGTGATCCAGCACCACTTGCTCCGCCACTCATCCCACTTCTTGTGGTATTCCCCGTCCAGATATGTGTCCTTGGTCCCTAACCTAGGGATCCAAGCGATGCAGCGAGAGAGGGCCTCTCCGGCCTGGATGCGAGGGATGAAGAAGTGGCGGAGAAGGGCTGTGTTGGGGACCACCCCGGCAAAGTTTTCGCAGAGGTGAGCAAAAACAGACATGCAAGTTACGGCATTTGGCGTGAAATCAAGGAGATGGAAGCCAAAGGTAAACATGAGGTCGTTGAAGAAATCAGAGAAAGGGGGGCAGAGCCCGCAATATAAATAGTCAATGAAAAAGGGGAATTTATCCGGGCCACCTTTCGACTTGGCGGCTGGGGTCACGCGAGTGGCGGCATGTCCATTCGTCGCCCTCCCCCACATGAGCAGGTACTTGTCCTTCAAGGCATGAGCATCAAGCGTCGGGGGGAAGACGGCGAGCTGCTTCCGCATCTTCACCAACTCACTCTCCGGCACATCCTTGCCCTTGCTCGCTTTGGGCACCTTGGGCGGCATGGTGACTGGGGAGAGTGAGGGAAGCCGAGGACGGTGGGAGCGCGGAAGGGGCGAGTGGACGAACAAACTATGGTTTGGGCTCGAGGAAGAAGAAGACGGCGGCGGTTCCTAGATTGGGAAAGGCAAGGGAGAAGGGTAAATGAGCAGCGCCCCTGCGGATTCCTCTTTTTATGGGGAAGGCGCGGGGCTGCCTCTTTACTTTTCAATATGAAGGAGTTTTCACAGTTGTGCTGCGACCGTTCCACGCACGAACCCCACGTCGCGCACCCAATGCGGATCGTGGGGAAGCGCAACAGACGAGATGATTACAGCAGTTAACCCATGCCATGTGTGCCCGCGCACTGTTTGTGCCTAGCCCAACAACGCGTTGTGCCCGCGTGTTTGGCCCAGGCCCGGGGGCTCCTGTCGGTGTACTAAAGTTTGGGCCCTTTGGTACCCCTTACTTGTGCACGGGCAGTCGCAGCCGCACCTGCTGCGAGGCTTGGCGGGAGCAGTTGGAGGCAAGATACAAGACAATGAAGACGGCATCCAAGCCAGTAACTTGGGAGCAAAAGACAAGCTGGAGCCCCGGCAAGGTCCTTGCCGGGCGGCTCGCGAGCCCCCGGCAAGATCCTTGCCGGGATGACTTGCGAGGCACTGACAAGAACACCACCCTTGAGGTTGAAGAGCTCTGACACCATCGACAACGTCAAGACCAAGACTCAGGGGCATATGCGTGGTGGCATGCAGATCTTCGTGAAGACCAGAGAGCGGATTCCCCAGCAAGGTTCTTGCTGGGGGCGACCGCGAGGCCCTGGCAAGGCTCACACACGACAAGGCTCACACCACCTTGCCACCGTCCCGGCGCAGCAATAAGCCAGCCAACCTGGCGAGCACCTGCGTGGCGGCATGCAGATCTTCGTGAATCCTGCCACCGCTCCAGCACAGCGGCTAGCCAGCTAGCTTGGCACTCGCATGCCTCGTCATCTTGGGTGCATGTCAGGACGGAGTGAGGCGGCGATGGATGGGACGGGCTCTGTTTCCGTCCCCGATAAAGTTAGGGGGGCACGTAAGCAGCGCATTTAAGGCGTTTGTCCTAAGACACCAGAGATAAGCACGTGCACTGTAGCACTTTACACCTCCTGTGTGCCACTGTGGCAGCCCCTTGGACGTATAAAAGGAGGCCCAAGGCATACTGTAGAAGGATTTGGACTTTTTGAACTCTCCGGCCCAGCTTGCATGCATAGTAGCTAGCTGAAGCTCAAGAACACATAATATACACACAAAGTAGGACTAGGGTTTTACGCTTCTCAGCGGCCCGAACCTGGGTAAAAATCCCTCGTGTTGATCTCTAGATCTGCTCTTTGCGCACCCCTCTTCCCTGCCAAACTGTAGAAGGGATCCACTCGATCCCATAGGTGTCGTTTCCCCGACAAGGTTAGTCCCAAAAAATGATATAAAGTTGCTATAAAATGATTGTAAAACATCTAAGAATGATAATATAACAGCATGAATACTTCATAAATTATAGATACGTTGGAGACGTATCAAGCATCCCCAAGCTTAATTCCTGCTCGTCCTTGAGTAGGTAAATGATAAAAATAGAATGTTTGATGTGGAATGCTACCTAACAGGTTTATCAAGTAATCTTTCTTTTATGTGGCATGAATATTCAGATCCATACACTACCGCAGGATGGTCCAAACACGACAGTCCAATCAGAGACCCTTCGACGAAACTGTGTGCGATGCATTAATCGCAAACGGTGGTGTAAGAAAACCGTCAAAAATGAGATGACCTGTTTGTGATGGCGCATTCATCAAACACGATTCAGATCAGAGCTGCGTGTGCGATGCGTGGCATACGATTAATCCATACAAACTGCTTGCGATGATCCAGAACAACAGAAACGGTAAACGAGATGAGGGTGTGTGCGATATACGGCATACAGTTCACTAGGATGAAGTGTGTGTGATTAGGCAACACAATAGAAAAGGTCAGCCAGGTCAAGGTGTGTGCGATGTAGGGCATACAGTTCACTCGGGTGAGCTATTTGCGATGAGCCAAGACAACGGAAACGGTTCAACTGAACAAGATGTATGTGATACGCGGCAAACAGGTCCGTAATCAGAAATGTGTGCGAAGACCAATAATAACACAGACGATTGCTACTAATAAGCCGTGTGATTTGCTTTGTCTACAGAACAACAACATATATATAACTGAAATAAACATCCAGTTACATAAGTGACTATAAAGATCATTTGCACACACCTCAATAAACAATTGCATGCATTCTAAACTAGGAGAAATGATCGTCTAGTCATCTACTTCTTGTGACGCTCCCGCCACTGCTCTATGGCTCGATCCCTCGTCTGGGGCAGGATGAAGCACTTCCTCATGTCAACGATCTGCCTGTACATCTCGTAGCTTGTGTATGCATCCTTGGCCACGTACTTGACGTGTTCTTTATCCAGTCTCTGATGCTAGGCACTGTGCCAGGCGTTCTTGTCCTTCTTGCTCTCATCCTTCATCTTCATGTAGTAGGGGTCGATGATGGCCCAGGCAAGGTCAACCAGGGAGTTCTGTTTGTTGTTGGTGCTGCCCCAGACCGTGTAGTGGTCACGGATGTTGATGAGATTCTGGTAGGTCAAGCCTGAAACCTTGAGCGCTTTTAGATTGTTGGTGGTGTCCACCGTAGCAAAACTGTAGTCGGAGCTGTAGATAAACCTGGAGAAACGCTCGCAAGGCCTTGTGGCCAGGTGGTAGTGGTAGACGAGGACGTCATGTCGCATGCACAACTGGACGACGACAACCTTCTGATCTTGCCCGGCACGACCGCTGGTGAACTCGAGGTCGAAGCCGACCACTTGGCACTTGTCCTCAGCAAGCAACTGCTCCATAGTTTGGATGGATCTCTCCACCGAGACCGGCTCGTTCGTGTACACCATCGAGAGGTCCTTCCCCCTTATGTGGGTGTCCACTACGTGATGCATGGTGAACTGCCCCTACTGTCATCGTCAGCCGCTGGGAGCGCCATTGGAGCCACGGGGAGCGCCATTGGAACCGCTGGATGTCCTCTCTGTATGTGTCATCGTGGGTGTGCTTATTGTGTTGTGTGGCGTGAGAGATGAAGTTAAATGGCTGTGGGAATAAATGGGGGCTGGGCGGCCTGGATTCTCGGCACGTCCGCATGGCAGTTTTTGCAGCAGGTAACTGCATCATGGCGCCGTGCCCAGTGCATCCGCATGCATAATGGTAACACGAACATACGTGATTGTGCGCCGGCCCCAAACACTGGTAGCGCGCGTAGAGGGATGCGGGTAGAGCATGCAGAGGGATGCGAGAGCAGAGCACGTGCGGCGGGACGCGAGCAGAGCGCGTTGCGGCCGCCTCAACCGTAAGCAACCACACACATACAACAGTTGAACACGCAGGGAATGGTCGTCTATAAGCTGGCCGGCAGTTGCGACGTTGCGTAGAGAGCGGCCATGTGCTACTACCTCTGTCTTGGTCTATTAGTGCCCTTTATATTCTGTGCCATATTTTGACCTTAAATTTAACTAACAAAATGTTAATGCATGTTAAAAATTATATAATTGGAAACTATGTTCAAATACGTATCCAACGATGTAATCTTTGGAAACATGCATTCGTATTTTATTAGTTAAATCTTTAGTAAAAATTTGGCACAAAAATACAAAGAGGACTTATAAACCAGGACGGTGTAGTAGGTAATTAAATCACCAAAAAAAAATATTAACCATATGTGTACGTGTCGTTTCGTCCTCCTCTCACACGTCTTGTCACCCAACTGTCGCAGACGGCTTCGAGCGCAAGCTTGAGCAGCGCGTGGGGGCATTCTTTTGGCCAAACGGTGGGTCGAAGTGGCGCCAATGAATCGTCGGTGAGCTCGTTCCCACGCAACCGCGCAAGCTTCCCACCCGACTCGGCGAAATCCCCCCAAATCCCAATGCTTACCGGCCTGCTATATAAACCCTCACGGCCGGCGAGTCCTACGTCGCATTTTCCCCTCCCTCCCTGTAGCTTATCTCATCTGCTTCTCCCACAACCGCCAATGGCACCGATCCGTCGTTGTCGCTCAGCCACTCCGCCGTCATCAGAGGACAGCTCCAGCTGGGAGGCTACACCGCGACGATGGCGCAGTCCCCGGTGTAGTGTAGTGCATGTGGCGTCCCTGTTGGGTGTGCGCGCAACACCCACCACACACTCCGCCGCCGCTGCCCGTCGGCAACTATTGCCGGCCGCCGTTGCCGCCACCCCACCGTCTGCCGTCGTGGCCGCCACACCATCGTTGAAAGCCAGAGCCATCACCCGCTCCACCACCATGGCCCGAAGGCGGGAGGTGGCCGTCGTGGCCGCCACCCCACTGCCGGCCACCATGGCCATCACCCGCTCCACCACCGTGGCCCGAAGGCGGGAGATGGCGGTCGTGGCCGCCACCCCACCGCCGGCCTCCGTGGCCGCCAGCCCACCGTCAAACGCCGGGGTCATCACCCGCTCCGCCACCGCCGCCTGAAGGTGGGAGGTGGAGGTGGAGCCCCGCATGTTTGTCAGCGACATTGCGCGCTACATCGAGTTCCTATGGGAGGAGGAGCGCCTCTCTCAAGCACACAAAGAGTCTTACCGCCGCCGTGGCCGCAGCACATGCCGCCGAAGAGGCGAGGAATGAGGAGATCTACGAGGAGTCCCGCCGCTTCGAGAGGGGTCGTCTGGAGCAGCAGTGGGTGTTCGAGGTGAGCGTCGCTAAAGGTGCTGCAGCGGCAGGCACCAGATTGCAGTTGTCCAGCTCGTCGGTAGGCTCCTCCTCTGCCTCTTACTGAACGCGCTCGGCAGAGGAGAGGCTGCTGGAAGTAGTACGAAGCCCCTCCGTAGTAGTAGTATTTAGGGGCTATTTTGTTCTGTTTAACTGGCTATAGATGTGGTTGAACTGTACAACGTACTTAAAATTAGCTAGTATATATAGTTGAACTAGCTATTTCAGTACGTGGTTGGTAACAATTGGGGAAAAGTTTGGTCGGTTCAGCTGTCAAGTTGAACTGTTTGTATAAAGAACGACTGCTTAATCTATGAATGAAATCTATGCTTACTGAATTTTAGTTGCAAAAATTAGATAGTGCTAGTGATTTTTCGCTGCAAATTTGGACAAATGGTAGTGTTACAATGTTGACAAAGGGCAATGCTACTAGATCAACAAATGTCAATCTTTCCAGTTTGAAAAATGGCAATATACCCAATATGACAGATGCAAATCTTACCAAATTGTCTGTACGTGGTTGCACACGGGTCATCCAAAAAAATTGTTTGCGTTGAAGGGATGTACAAATCATGTGTGCCAGATTTTCTCTTGGCTTAGCAGCGAAGGAACCATAGCTCTTGCATGCCTCCCGTATACTCAAGTAGCTATCCACACGGCACATCCTGGCCATTAGAAGTGTGACGCGTGGCGTCAGGTGAATGGTTAATAGAATGCCCACGATTTAAATTATACAAACGTTTGAGATGATAAGGTGGCAGCTATTTGTTTCAAAATGCCTTTGTTGGCTGTTGATTCAAGTGCGCCTTCTCTCAAATTGGACATGAAAAATACGACAGCGTGTCGGGTGCCATTCCATGATAGCATGCCAAGTTTCATGAAATTCAGACAAGTTTTGGATTTACTAGAATTTAAAAATAAAGTATCTCAACATTTTGCCGGCAAGCAATGGAGCCCTGGTGTTTGAAATTCATTCCCATTTCTTGCATGGGACCTAAGCTTGCACCCAAGGACACACATTCGATTTTTAAACCCATTTTTCTACACTAGAGCATGTGCCTGTAGTTCAAATTTGACTTATGCACATAAATGCATAGAAAACTCAGTTAATGTATAAAAATGTCCAAACGAACCCTGAAAAATTCCAAATTTGAACAAGACACTCTTGTTGCTCTATGTTGCCATTAGGAAAAAAAATTGAAAGCAGGAAGAGACAATGAATATCGTTTCATCCACGAAGGAGGCACATTCCCTACCGAAACGATGAGGCTTGTTGTGAGAAGCTCTAGTTTGTGAGAAGCTTATAACCAATCCTGCCCCAAATGGGATAATTTTTTTACCACAACATGTTGATGTCGTTCCACGATAGCATGCCAAGTTTCATTAATTTCAGACGAGTTTTGGATTTACTAGAATTTTAAAACCATGTATCTCAATGTTTGCGGCCAATCGACGGTGCCGAGGTGTTTGACATTCATTCCCATTTCTTGCATGGGACCTAAGCATCCAACCAAGGACACACATTTGATTTTGCAACCCATTTTTATGCACTGGAGCATGTGCCTGTAGTTCAAATTTGAATTATGCACATAAATGCATAGAAAACTCAGTTAATGTATAAAAATGTCCAAACTAATGCCGAAAAATTCCAAAATTTAACACAACACTCCTGTTGTTCTATGTTCACACAAGAAAAATTTTGAAAGCAAGAAAAGGCAATGAATATCGTTTCGTCCACAAAGGTGACACGTTCCCTATCGGAACCATGAGGCTTGTTGTGAGAAGCTCTGGTTTGTGAGAAGCTTATACCCAAACCTGCCCCAAATCTGACAATTTTTTCACCACAACATGTTGATGTTGTTCCATGATAGCAGGCCGAGTTTCATGAATTTCAGACAAGATTTGGATTTACTAGAATTTTAAAACCATGTATCTCAATGTTTGCGGCCAAGCGACGGTGCAGAGGTGTTTGACATTCATTCCCATTTCTTGCATGGGACCTAAGCATGCAACCAAGGACACACATTTGATTTTTCAACCCATTTTTATGCATTGGAGCATGTGCGTGTAGTTCAAATTTGAATTATGCACATAAATGCGTAGAAAACTTAGTTAATGTATAAAAATGTCCAAACGAACCCCGAAAAATTCCAAAATTTAACATGACACTCCTGTTGTTCTATTTTGACACCAGAAAAAAATTGAAAGCAAGAAGAGGCAACGGATATCGTTTCGTCCACAAAGGTGACATGTTCCCTACCGGAACCATGAGGCTTGTTGTGAGAAGCTCTGGTTTGTGAGAAGCTTATACCCAAACCTGCCCCAAATGGGACAAAAAAAATTACCACAGCATGTTGATGCCATTCCATGATAGTATGCCAAGTTTCATGAATTTCAGACGAGTTTTGGATTTACTAGAATTTAAAAACCATGTATCTCAATGTTTGCGGCCAAGCGACGGTGCTGAGGTGTTTGACATTCATTCCCATTTCTTGCATGGGACCTAAACATGCAACCAAGGACACACATTTGATTTTTCAACCCATTTTTATGCACTGGAGCATGTGCCTGTAGTTCAAATTTGAATTATGCACATAAATGCATAGAAAACTCAGTTAATGTATAAAGATGTCCAAACGAACCCTGAAAAATTCCAAAATTTAACACAACACTCCTATAGTTCTATGTTCACACTAGAAAAAATTTGAAAGCAAGAAGAGGCAACGAATATCGTTTCGTCCACAAAGGTGATACGTTCCCTACCGAAAGCATGAGGCTTGTTGTGAGAAGCTCTGGTTTGTGAGAAGCTTATACCCAAACCTGCCCCAAATCTGACATTTTTTTCACCACAGCATGTTGATGCCGTTCCATGATAGCATGCCGAGTTTCATGAATTTCACACGAGTTTTGGATTTACTAGAATTTTAAAACCATGTATCTCAATGTTTGCGGCCAAGCGACGGTGCCGAGGTGTTTGACATTCATTCCCATTTCTTGAATGGGACCTAAGCATACAACCAAGGACACACATTTGATTTTTCAACCCATTTTATGCACTGGAGCATGTGCCTATAGTTCAAATTTGAATTATGCACATAAATGCATAAAAAAACTCAGTTAATGTATAAAAATGTCCAAACAAACCCCGAAAAAATCCAAAATTTAACACTTCACTCATGTTGTTCTTTTTTTACACCAGAAAAAATTTGAAAGCAAGAAGAGGCAACGAATATCGTTTTGTCCACAAAGGTGACACGTTCCCTACCAGAACCATGAGGCTTGTTGTGAGAAGCTCTGGTTTGTGAGAAGCTTATACCCAAACCTGCCCCAAATGGGAATTTTTTTTACCACAGCATGTTGATGCCATTCCATGATAGCATGCCAAATTTCATGAATTTCAAACGAGTTTTGGATTTACTAGAATTTTAAAACAACGTATCTCAATGTTTGCGTCCAATCGACGGTGCCGAGGTGTTTGACATTCATTCCCATTTCTTGCATGGGACCTAAACATGCAACCAAGGACACACATTTGATTTTCAACCCGTTTTTATGCACTGGAGGATGTGCCTGTAGTTCAAATTTGAATTATGCACATAAATGCTTAGAAAACTCAGTTAATGTATAAAAATGTCCAAACGAACCCCAAAAAATTCCTAAATTTAACACGACGCTCCTGTTGTTCTATGTTGACACTAGAAAAAATTTGAAAGCACGAAGAGGCAACGAATATCGTTTCGTCCACAAAGGTGACACGTTCCCTACTGGAACCATGAGGCTTGTTGTGAGAAGCTTATACCCAAACCTGCCCCAAATGGGATAATTTTTTTACCACAGCATGTTGATGCCATTCCATGATAGCATGCAAAGGTTCATGAATTGCAGACGAGTTTTGGATTTACTAGAATTTCAAAACCAAGTATCTCAACATTTGCGGGCGAGCCACGGTGCTGAGGTGTTTGAAATTCATCCCCATTTCTTGCATGGGACATCAGCATCAACCCATCGACACATATATGATTTCACAACCCATTTTGGTGCACTGGAGCATGTGCATGTAGTTTAATTTTGAATTGTGCACCTGAAATGCCTAGAAAACGAAGTTAATGTATAAAAATGTCCAAACGAACCCTGAATAATTCCAATTTTTTGACGACACACCTATAGTTGCATGTTCACTGCAGATAAAAGGTCTAGCAATTCAGACACCCTCCTTTGCCACTGTGACCTTATTATGTATTTCAAATCAAGACAAAAAATCAAGTAGATCGCACATAGTTTATTATCACCAACCATGTGAGATGTAGTACAAAATATCTTGGAGCACCATCGGAGTAGTACGTATATGGCTTACGCGAGAAGGTGCATCGGCTACAGTCAACAGCCGGCACGTCAAGCACACTAGCTCGCTCCCCAAATATCATTTCACCTTTCAATCATCACCGATGAAAGATGGGGACGTGGACCCACGTGGTGAGGGGCACTTCGGCGGCCCACTCCAGCGAGAGCGCAGCCGCAGCCGCCATGGGCGTGCTAAACAAGCTCCGTGAACGCGGCCGCAATCTATGACCGTGCGGCCAAGGCAGCCCAAATGGCCGTTGTTGCTGCTCAGGTGGCAGCAGGAACATCTGTGTCGAGGATAGCAACTGGCGAGAGCGGCACAACAGTTGTCCATTCCGCAGGGGCGGCCTAAGCCCTAATGGAGGCTGCCCACGACCATGTCGAGGCCACCTACGCCCAGCTCATGGCGGTCACCGCACAAATCGAACGAAGCTTCTCCGACAACGGTCGGCAACCACGGCCGAAGAGTTGGCAATCGCCGAGAGCATTCGAGCAGCCGTCCATTCCTTCGCGGCATACCTTGCCACGAGTGAGCCCGTCCAAGCCCAGATCACGGCAGCCCACGCCCAGCTCGTGGCGGCCTTTTCCAAAGATATGGCGGATGCGGATGGCGAGATGCTTGCCGAGTATGGTGCGATGGATGTCATGGAGCCCCTTCCCCGGGAGATCATCGGGCACGAGCTAGACTTGGGGGAGGCGGCGGAGATCGATGAGCACCTGCCGAAGTAGTACTCTCTGTTTAATTTAGAGCACCGGTCTTTAATTTATTAGAGTAATGTTTAGGTCAGCTAGCTCTGTTTAATTGCTGAACTTGCTCGATTAAGAAGTGTGGATGTGCTGTAGGCTCCTTTGTGTACCCAAATTATGCAATGACATGGATGACCACTGTTACCAGGGAAATTTAGACCAACATTTGCATGTTCAAACTCATCACACACGGGGTAAGCTTTATGAATCGTTTGTGATGTTCACATATCGTACACAATGTTGAATAAGGTACTGTGTCTGATGACACTTTGCGCACCAGTTTTTTCGCTGCACCAAGCCAAAAATTTTGGCTTCCGCAGAAATATCTACCTCCCCGCCCCTCCCCCTTACCAGAATCCACATTTCCCCCGTTTTTGCCTTCCTTTCCAAGTTCAAACCTTCACTCCTTGCTTGCAGCGCCGCCTCCTCGCCGGTGACCCACCTTCATGCTGCTCGGCGTCATTGATCCAGGCAGGTAATCCACACCCGACCCCCATCCTCCTCCTCCTTCTACATCCCACATGCCCTGACCGCCGGCGCGACACCTTCCACCCGAATCACCGACCCCTACCCCAAATAAACGCCGCCCTAAGCCATGGTGCATGCAGTATAGCCAGGAGCTCAAGGAGCATTTGGCAGCGGAAAAGCAAATCGCGGCAGCATGCACGGATGAGGTCGCGATGGCTATCATTCATGCCGACCTCCAGATCTTGGAGGAGCACCTAGCCGTCGAGACCACCGTCGATGCCTCGCACGTCAACGCCGCGACGCGATTGGCTGCTTTAATTGACAGTTCGTGGCGTTTTCTCGAGGCCACCGTCGGTGCCTTCGACAAAGACTACAAGGTGTTTTCTCAGCGTGCTCGTGCTTACCTCAACTCGAGAGCCAGCAGGTTGGTGGCCGGAGCGGCTCAGGCAACTCACCACTACAAGGAGGGCACCCACGATGTGGAGGTCTCGCCCTCTTCCAAGTCCAAGGAGCCAATCATCATCGATATCTCCGACGATGAGGAGTAGCTTGTCTTATTAGCTCACTATAAGGACCTATGCTCAGCTAGCTAGTTATGCCGGTTAAGCATGTTCAGTTTACCTATTGTATGTGCTGCTCCCACCTTTCCTTAACAAATTCTATTGAATTTTCCAATGTACTTTTACGATGCAATCTGTTCCTCCAGTGTATATGTTCTATATGTCGTCCAATGTGGTGCTCACTTATTAACTGTTTGGTTAATTTGTTGTCATGTTCAGTTAACTGTTTGGTTCAATTCTGCAATGTGATGTTCAATTCTTTTGGGTGCAATTTTGTATTGTCTTTAAATCGAATTTGGCTATACAAAATACATGAGAAACAAATACAATTGCTATATTTCCAAGTTGTCAAGCATGCTTGGTTTGGTTAACTGTCCGATCTTCTACTATGTTATATATTGTGCAATGTGGTGCTCAGTTAATGTTTGGTTCATTTATTGTGGTGTTTAGTTAACTGTTTGGTTCAATTCTGCAATGCGATGTTCAATTGTTGTGGGTGCATTTTTTTATTGTCTACCATGTGAGAAATAAATCGAATTTAGCTGTACTAAATACATGAGAAACAAATACAATTGCTATCTGTCCAAGTTGTTAAGCATGCTTGGTTTGGTTAACTGTCTGATCTTCTATTAGGAGTATGTTATATTGTGCAATGTGGTGCTCAGTTAATGTTTGGTTGATTTTGTTGTGGTGTTTAGTTAACTGCTTGGTTCAATTCTGCAATGTGATGTCCAATTGTTGTGGGTAAAATTTTGTATTGTTATGCATGTGAGGAATAAATTGAATTTGGATAAATGGCTTTTCCATGTGGCTCAAATTAATCTAATGAATCTGCAATGTGTTTATTTTTCATCAACATATTTTACTGATAGCATGCCAACCCTCACTTAACCTGATCACTAACTACCTTATACGTGTTGTAGGGAAACAATGGGAAGCACTGAGGTTTACAATCGAGGTTTGCACATGCATGGTCCTTTGTCTAATAGCATATTATTGTGCAATTGCAGGAACCATTCTAATATTTAGGTTTTTAACAATTTGATCTTGCACATGTAGGTCCTGCTGTCAGAGGTTTTGACCCACTCTTTGACACTTTTTGCATATGGGGAAATGAGTTGTCCATGAATATTAGTCAAGTCAAGAATCTCAGAAAGATTGTTAGGATAAAGAAATTAGCGACAAAAAACAACAAGACTTTGCCTGCACAATAAAGAAGACATCAGTTCACTACAGGATGGTACTAACTATTATACCTTGTCTTTTTATTCCTTTGCACCATTTCAAATCTAGAGAAGATATTTATGCATATCCATGTTTTCAAGCCTTTCCAAAGCAGTTCACTGATGATTACGTCTCAAACCACCTGTGGTTAGGAGGCGAGGAAGGTATTCATACAACACCCACGGTACAATATTGAAGTCTTCCTAAAGAGGATGAAGGATGGATGGTCAATCATCCACAGGCACTGGCCTAAAGTTGCAAAGACCTTCAATATCAATGAGGGCTCAATATTCGCCTTCCGCTTCAGCAGTTTTCCAGATGAGATTCATCTGTCCATAGTCTATGATGCTAATTTTGAAAGGTTATAGATGTTGCATGTGAAACTGAGGGCTGGTGCAGTTGTGAAATGGGGTAGCTAGCTATATGCCTATATGGCGTAACTGAGTGCTGAAGCTATATGATGTAGTACTCTGATGTATTTCAATTATGAAATCCTGCTTCGTTAATACGAAAATGAAATATATTGTGTGCTTAATATGAAATGTCAATTTGATTAATAAATGGATTATTAATAATAGGCCAATTAGCCTGCTAATTGGGTTTTACTATTGCAAATGATTATTGAGAAAACACCGTGGGCGATGACCTCAGACAACGCACATGGTTTCTACGAAGAAAACGTGTTGGATCAATGAACAATCACACACGACTTCCTCTTGAAAACTGTTTGCGTTAGGACACCTTGCGCAAACGTTTTCCACATAAAAAGTTTGTGTGATGGACAGCCTATGCCATACGGTTTCTTTTACACACCGTGTGTGATGAATTCAATAACGCAAACGATAAAATTGTTAATATCGTCTGCAATGGCAACGCTATCACAGATGATTTAATGGGGAAAACTGTGTGTGATGTACATATGAACGAAAATGTACTTCTTGGATTGACTGTGTGGGATGTACATACGAATGGAAACGTACTTCTTGGATTGACTGTGTGGGATGTACATACGAATAGAAACGTATTCCTTGGATTGACTGTGTGGAATGTACATACGAGCGGAAACGTTTGTCTGGGACTGACTGTGTGTGATGTACTTACGACCGGAACCAATTGGACCCGTATAATCGTATTTGGTCGCTCGCCCGTCGCACACAACCTCATTTTCTGCAGCGTGTGTGACCGGAGGGCCTATCCCAACGGTTTCTGGGTCGTGTGGGCAGGACCCCCATATCGCCCACACTCACTAGGCGACAGTTCAAAATGCCGTCGTGGAAAGGGGTTAAAAACCGTTTGTATAGCAGCTCGTTGTACCAATGATAAGATTCAAAACAAAAGTTTAATATTGACATAGAAACAATAATACTTCAAGCATACTAATAAAGCAATTATGTTTTTTCAAAATAGCATGGCTAAAGAAAGTTATCCCTACAGAATCATATAATCTTGTCATGCTCTATCTTCATCACACAAAGTATTTACCATGCACAACCCCGATGACAGGCCAAGCAATTGTTTCATACTTTTAACGTTCTCAAGCTTTTTCAACTTTCATGCAATACATGAGCGTGAGCCATGGATATATATAGCACTATGGGAGGAATATAATATGATGGTGGAGGTTGTGTGGAGAAGACAAAAAAGGAGAAAGTCTCACATAATCAATGGGCTATGGAGATGCCCATCAATTGATGTCAATGCAAGGAGTAGGGATTGCCATGCAACGCATGCACTAGAGCTATAAGTGTATGAAAGCTCCAAAGAAAATTAAGTGGGTGTGCATCCAACTCGCTTGCTCATGAGGACCAAGGGCAATTTGAGGAAGCCCATCACTGGAATATACAAGCCAAGTTCTATAATGAAAAATTCCCACTAGTAATATATGAAAGTGAAAAAATAGGAGACTCTCTATATGAAGAACATGGTGCTAATTTGAAACACAAGTGTGGAAAAAGGAGAGTAACATTGTCCCTTCTCTCTTTTTCTCCCATTTTTCCCTTTTTTGGGCTCTTTGGCCTCTTTTTTTATTTTTTGTCCGGAGCCTCATCCCGACTTGTGGGGGAATCATAGTCTCCATCATCCATTCCTCACATGGGACAATGCTCAAATAATGATGATCATCACACTTTTATTTACTTACAACTCGATACTAGAACAATGATATGACTCTATGTGAATGCCTCCGGCGGCGTACCAGGATGTACAATGATCTAGCATGACATGTATGAAATATATGAATGGTGGCCAAGCCATGAATACTATGCCAACTATATGATCATGCAAAGCAATATGACAATGATGGTATGTGTCATAATAAAACAGAATGGTGGAAGTTGCATGGCAATATATCTCGGAATGGCTATGGAAATGTGAAAGTGCAACTAATCCCTGGGTGGTTTTTGTAATTCATAACAACATATAGCTCATTGAACTAATATACATTCAAGATAAATATTTCAGGATGTTCAATGATTGACATGGCATGGACAAGTGATGTGGACCCCTCAAAATGCTAAGGACAAAGATTGGCAAAAGCTCAAGACTCTTCATTTATATTTTAGTGATCCAAGATCACACTGAGTCCATAGGAAAGCCAATACTATTAAAAGGGGATGAGGTGTTGCTTAATGGTCTACTTGCTCAAATGCTTCGTGATATTGCTCCAAAACCCTCAGCCACTTTCTCCATCCAAATATGTCCAAAACCCAAATACCAACTCGGCCTCACTGATTCTTCCTATCCAGAACCACCGAGTTCACTTGACATAGCCACTGCCAGAAAACCCTAACAGTTTGGTCACACCGATACAGATCCCGATCTCACCGAGATGGCCTTGCAAATTCCCTGTGACTTGTTGTAATTATTTCGGTCTCACAGAAATGTTGCAATCGGTCTCACCTAGTTTGCTTGACAGATTCTCTGTTGCTTATTTCTTCACTTTGGTCTCACCGAGTTGATGCAATCGGCGCCACTGAGATGAAGTTTGCCCTAAGCCCTAGCACATTGGTCCCATCGAGTTGTTCCAGTCGGTCCCACCGAGATTCCTAATGCTCATATTTTTGAACTGATCGGTGCCACCGAGTTTACATATCGGCGCCACCGAGATGAGTCAAAAGTGTGTAACGGTTGGATTTTGTGTGGAGGCTATATATACCCCTCCACCCCCTCTTCATTCCTGGAGAGAGCCATCAGAACGTGCCTACACTTCCACCATCAGATTTCTGAGAGAGAACCACCTACTCATGTGTTGAGATCAAGAGATTCCATTCCAACCATTTGAAACCTTGATTTCTAGCCTTCCCAAGTTGCTTTCCACTCAAATCCTTCTTCCACCATAGCCAAATCTGTGAGAGAGTTGAGTGTTGGGGAGACTATCATTTGAAGCAGAAGAGAAAGGACTTCATCATGAACACACCATCTATTACCTTTTGGAGAGTGGTGTCTCCTAGATTGGTTAGGTGTTGCTTGGGAGCCTTCGACATGTTGTGGAGTTGAACCAAGAAGTTTGTAAGGGCAAGGAGATCGCCTACTTCGTGAAGATCTAACCGAGTGAGGCAAGTCCTTTGTGGGCGATGGCCATGGTGGGATAGACAAGGTTGCTTCTTCGTGGACCCTTCGTGGGTGGAGCCCTTCGTGGACTCGCGCAGCCGTTACCCTTCGTGGGTTGAAGTCTCCATCAACGTGGATGTACGATAGCACCACCTATCAAAACCACGCCAAAAATCTCCGTATCTCCATTGCGTTTTTCTCTCTCCAAACCCTTCCCTTTACCTTCATATGCAATGTTTTACTTTCCGCTGCTATACTCTTAGAATTGCATGTGTAGGTTGATTTCTTGAATTGTGCTAATTGCTAAAATCTGCCCACAACTAAAATTGGAAAAAGGATAGATTTTTAATTCGTCAAGTAGTCTAATCACCCCCCCTCTAGACATACTTTCGATCCTACAAGTGGTACCAGAGCTTTGGTCTCCATTTTCCTTGATTTCCATAGCATTGGTGATCATAGCCTTGGTTTCACAACCTAGGAGAGTACGGCATCTAGCGAGGGAAATTACCACCGTAGAGGTCCTTACTTTGATGGTACAAATTTTGCTAGTTGAAAGCATAAGATGAAAATGCATATTCTTGGTCATAACCCCACCATTTGGGCTGTTGTTCGTATTGGCTTGCAAGGTGAATACTTTGAAGATGGAAGAGAACCGGATCGTGAAGCAACCGCGGATGAATTGAAGGTGTTGCAATACAATGCTCAAGCTTGTGATATTCTCTTCAATGGATTGTGCCCCGAAGAATTCAATAAAATCAGCCGCCTTGAGAATGTAAAGGAAATTTGGGATACTTTGGTTGATATGCACGAAGGTACCGATTCCGTCAAGGAATCCAAGTTGGATGTGCTCCAAGGTCAACTTGACAAGTTCAAAATGAAGGATGGTGAAGGAGTCGCCGAAATGTACTCTAGGCTTGCTCTCATCACAAATGAGATTGCCGGCTTAGGAAGTGAAGAGATGACTGACAAATTCATCATCAAGAAGATCCTTAGAGCCTTGGATGGAAAGTATGATACTGTGTGCACATTGATCCAAATGATGCCTAACTACAAAGATCTCAAGCTAATGGAAGTCATTGGTAGAATTGTTGCTCATGAGATGTCACTCAAGGATAAGGATGAGCTCCACAAAAAGTCAAGTGGTGCTTACAAAGCTACAAGTGATGCTCCTACAACATCAAGTGACAAGCTAGTCTCCAATGAAGAATTGAGCTTAATGGTGAATAAATTCAACAAATTCTACAAGAATAGAAGCAAAGAGAGAAGTTCCAAGTCAAGGTCCTACAATGACAAAAGATCTTCTAGTCGTGATCGTAATTGCTACAATTGTGGAAGACCCAGACACTATTCCAATGAGTGTACGACTCCCTACAAGAAAAGAGAAGACTCACCAAAAAGGAGAAGTAGAAGGGATGAATCACCTCCAAGAGAGAGAAGGAGTAGAGATGATCGTTATGAACGAAGATCCTCTCGAAGAAGCAAAGATTCGGAAAGGAAGGACAAGTCATCAAAGAGCTACACAAGATGAAGACATCAAGCTCATGTTGGTGAATGGGTGTCTGGTTCCGACTCCGATAACTACTCCGGGAGAAGCTATCACTCTGACTCCGACTATACTCAAGATGAAGGTGTTGCCGGACTTGCACTAGTATCATCCAACTCCTACGACATATTTGACTCACCAAATGAAGGAATTGGGAGATGCTTCATGGCTAAAGGCCCCAAGGTATCACACCCCGAGTATCTTGATTTTGATAGTGATGAAGATGATTTTCTAGGTGATGATGATTTACTTGTTGACAAAACTAGTGAAAACAATAATGAACTTGCTAGTAATCATGCTAATCAAGACGAAACGAATGACAATGAAAATAAGGAGATTGAGCGTCTAACTAAAGAACTAAACACTCCTAAGTTAGCTCATGAAACAACTCTAGAGGATCATACAGAGCTCCTAAGGATTCATGAGAAGCTACGCTTCGAGAAGCTAAATTTAGAGCAAGAACATGAGTTCCTAAAAGCTATCAGTGATGATCTTCGAAAGAAGAGTTCTTCTTACATTGCAAAACGTCTCCTCTTGTCTACTTATATGCCACAAGTAAAATCTAGCAACAAGAGCAAGAAAGATTCTTCTTCTAGTAGTAACAATAACCATGCTAAATCCAATATTGTTGCTTCTAGTAGTTCTCTTGATTCCACTAATGATTCTCTTAGCCAAGTTACACTTGAGAAAGAAAATAGCTTATTAAAGGGAATTATAGAGAAAGTTGTTTACAACAGCCTTGCTGGGAGTAAGCAAATTGAGAAAATTGTACGCAAGCAAGGAAGGCACTGGAAGAATCAAGGTGTTGGTTTTGAACGAAAGTTCAATGCCAACGGAGTTGAATGGGAAGAAGATCAATACCCCAAGACGAAGTTTGTTCCTCAACAAGAGAAGTATGACCCCACTTCCTTTAAGGGAACACAAGCTCAAGATGATCTTCCACCACAAGATCATAAGCTAAAAGGCAAGGACAAGCTTCGAGAAGAGATTGACTCATTTGAAGAAGCTCCAAAGGCCATGGTCAAGTGGGTTCCCAAAACTACGTCAAGTTCCACTTCATCAAGTTCAACTACAACTCCAAGGATTCCCATCAAGTTGATGTGGGTCCCAAAGAAGAAGAACTAGAGTGTTCTTGAGGATGACTCCACCAAGATACTTCACTCATATTCATATTGGCAAGGACTTGTGCAATCAACTTCCACATCATGCACTAGTTCATGGAGTCACAAACCATCTTGTTGGTAAGTCAAGGGACAAGGTAACCTAATGCTTTCATGGACATCATCATTTGTGCGATTCACTCTATGTCTAAGGATATCCTTGTATGTTCCTTGTGGGACTAACCCATGTAGGTATTGAAAGTGCAAAAATCCAAGGATTGCTCCAAATGATCTACATCAACATGGGGCATCCACATCTTCACTATCTACATGAAGTCATCATCGACAAAACCCAAGGTTAGTTCATCCCTCTTAGGGGGGATATCACATCTAGGGGGAGCTTTGCTCTAAGAATTGAGCTAAAACAACTCTAATGGTGTGAACACATTATTGCTTTATGTAAAAGTGGTAACCCCACTTGTACTTAAACGATGAGTATGACCTCTGATCAAATGTTCTGATTTGACTCCTAAGTCAATATACTCATATATATATATATATAGATGACCTAGTCATGGCCAATTGCTTGATAGATGCTAGAATTGTTTGTGCATGTTTGACACATATTTCATTTGACATTTTATTGTGTGAGCATGTTGGTTTGCATTTTTCACATTCGAGGACATCCATTTCTTGTTTTGGTTGTTTTGATTTTTGTTGGCCAAATGGATGTACAAGAATGCCTAAGAACTTTATCTACCTATCTATGCTCTTCTTGTCTCAAAATCTATTCATGCTACATCACAAAAATTGAACAAGCTCGTTTTGGACCCTTCGGGTGAGGAGCACACAGAGTCACCGATCCGTCAAGGGCTGCATTCCAAAACCTTCTAGTGTGTTTCGGTCAATCCAACTCACTCCAACTCGGTCACACCAAAGGCATTAGATTGATCTAGGTTTTAAACTCGGTGTTACTGATTAGACCGACTCGATCCCACCGATTTGTTGTAATTACACGCAGTTTCACAACTCGGTGCCACCGATTCGTTCCACTCGGTGCCACCGACGGCAGATGGGTATATATTACAGCGGCCTATACATATGAAAAATTCTTCAAATGTCACGCGCCCGCGCCCCATTGCTGCCGCCCCCTTGGTCTCTGGATCTTCGCCTCTGTTTCATGTGCATCTCCGCCTCAGGAATCCATCACCGTCAAAGGAATTCAACACCACCGTTGCCGCCGTAGAGGATCGTCACCAAGTTAGGGTACGATTCGATCTCCTTGTGCTTTCCCCTTCTGATTCAATGCACAAGGACAATGTCTGGTTTCTTGCCACGATTGAGATACTTCTATCCACCAGAATAGATTTGAAGAAAAAAAAATTAAGATTACGTTTCCGGTGAACTCATCTCGGACCGACTGAAATGGAATTTTCGGTCCCACCGATTGGCTCTGGCCATTGCACAAGTACAACTCGGTGCCCCCGAAGTGTACTAATCGGTGAGACCGAAAGTAAAATCTCAGTGAATCCCTAGCAACTCGGAGCCACCGAACCACAACTCGGTCTGACCTAATTTGCGTGTTTTGGTTCTATGGCTGCTTCGGTGTCACCGAGATGATCATATCGGTAGCTCCGAAATGCCTTCTAAGAAAAACTAAAACTAAAGTTTGGATTCAAATTTTTTGCATTACTATCTGCTTTTTGTGATGCTCATGTACTCTGCCCATACCTATCTATTCACAGGGTCAGCTTTGCAGAGATGTCAGATGCCAGTGACAGTCAGAATCAATCAGAGCAAGAGGTTAATCTCAGTGAGGGTTCAAGCCCCAATGACAGCTATGATGAGGGCAGTAGAAGCACACCAAGCAACTTGCCAAAGGCTGCCACCAAGACAAGGAAGAAGATAACATCTGACAGTGAGGATGAAGATTCCATTACAGATGAGGCTACCTCCAAGCAAAAGAAAACTCTAAGGAAAGAGTATGGGTCTGCTGCTACCACCAAGCCAGGTGCAAAGCAAAAGCAAGCTGTTAGGAGAGTTCCAATGTCAAAGCCTAGAAAATCCTTAGCTCCGCAAGAAACCATGCAATTTACTCTTGAAGCTTCAAGTGATGAAGAAACTAATGCTGGAAAGAAAAAGAAGAGGGCTAGAACAACAACTACTACAGTTATTAGAAAGCCTTCCATGAGAAAAGATGATGATGAAGAGGAAGAGCAAGCTGAAGCACCTCCAGCTAAGACACAGAAGCTCATGGCTGATGCCATGAAGTCAGCTACTGCTCCCTCCAAGCCCAAGTCAAAACCCAAAGTTTCTGCACCCAAAAGGTCAACTAGAAACATTCCAGTTGCTGAGAAGAACAAGGCCCCAGTGCCTGAGGTTCAAGATGATGAGGAGCCACTAGTGCACAGGAAGCTCAAGCCCAAGATCCCAGAGTGTCACGGTGGAACACGATGACCTATGGGGCTATCAGCCCCTTGTGGTTCGGCAAGGGGGAGGATCACGTTGCACAAAGAGCAGTGGGCCATGGGACAGCACGACGGTGGTGATGCTAGTGGTTTTTACCCTGGTTCGGGCCGCTGCAAAGTGTAAAACCCTACTCCTGCTTTGGTGGATTGATGGGGGGACCGTGAAGATCACGCGGCGCTAAAGCCCGGCAAGGTTGCCTCGGGGAGAGCAGCTACGCGCGTACGAGTGTACAAGGGTCTGAATCCTTTCTAAGGTTGCCACGGCCCACCTTTTATAGGCTAAGGGGTTACCACAATGGCAAAACAGTCATTATCTGTTGATTAGATAGCCAACAGTGCTATCATACCTAACTCTGGCAGTTAGGACAAAATGCATTTAATGCACTGCTAGGTGTCACGCTGAGGATGCAGCCCGGCAGGCCTGCTGCGCCGCTGAGTCATCGTCGGCCTGTCTGCTTGACACGCCTCTGGACGGGTGTCACACAGAGGTAATCCTTCTTCCGAATGGCTACCACATGCCAAATGATAGCCACTTAAGCATCTGGGGGCTCGACACCGCACCGATGGATGACTTGCGTTGCGATGCGGTGGAGCGATGGAGTCTTGGCAGGGAGGTTCGCCATCAGTGACCCCGGCAAGCCTGCCGGGGAAATCTTGGGACTTGTTCTTGGTGGGGGCCTCGACCTGACCAAGCTCGCCTGCCCGGCAAGGGAGGTCTTTCCTTTAGTGATATCCTATTGCTTTGGCTTGACTTAGTCTTCTTGATCCGCCCTTTGACCCCTCAAAGAGCTTTTTATCTTGCTTGGTTTTGTCTTGGATCCTTGGTGCTGCTTGCTTCCTTGATGCCGGGTCGGAGGCTTGCTGTCCGTGCATAATGTCAGGGGAAACACACACCCCTGTTTGTGTACCCCGACACAGAGCATGATAATGCACACCCAGTTGCTGAAAACAAGAAGCTCAAGAAGGACAAGTGACTGAGAGAATGGAGAATAGTTGATCCATATTCAGTCAGGAGAAGGATAGCTTGTGACTATCGTTTCCACACACATGAACAACAAGACTTCTATGAGATAGTGCTACTTGATAAGAAGCCCATTGTCTGCAACATGAAGTGGGTGGACTAGAAGTACATAGATGCAAATGAAGACTACTTCCCCCATGTACATGAGAATTTCAAAGGTGCTGGTGTTGATGACTTTGTTGGTCAGAAGCTTACCAAGTGGAATGACGAGATGGTCATGCAATTTTACTCTACAGCACATTTCTATCCAGATGGGAAGATTGTGTGGATGATTGAGGGAAGCCGCTACCAGTCATCGATCTCTGAGTGGGCTACTCTTATTAATGCCCCAGAAGAAGAATAAAATGATGTTGATGTTTATGGGAAGCCCCAGATGGACCACAACACAATGGAAAATATGTACAAGGAGATTCCTCCAGAGGATCTTGAGGGACACAAACTTGGATCAATATATCATTCACAAGCAGGTTTGGTCACCACAAACACCATTGTGAAGCATACTCTGTTGCCCAAGTCTGGAGATGAGAAGATGATCCATGGCGACTCCATCAACTTGCTTCACTTGTTTGATTCCCCACCTCAGAAATTCAAAGTTATGAGCTTAATTGTTGAGACAGTCCAGAGGACTGCTGCTGACCAGAAAAGGTCTTATGGATATGACCCTCACATCCAGATGCTTATCAACTCCAAAGTTGGTACAGATACATATCTGCTAGACCGTGAGCACCTCCCTCTTCAGCCAGAGTTTGAGGACAATGTAGTGGTGATGGATCCTTCACACCCTACATCAATTGAGTCACATGAGAAGGCTCAGGCAGCAGCAGCAGCAAAAGCCGCCAAGGAAGCCACAACTCCAAATGCACCTATAGCTAACCTCAAGTCCAAGCAAGATCAGATGACATACCTGCTAGAGGCCACCCTGAGGATTGAGAGGAGTCTGGCCAACATCTCCAAGAACCAGGAGAGTCTAAAGCAAGTTGTCGAGACAAAGATTCATGATCTAGATGTGAAGATTACAGAGGTTCAGACAGTAGTAGAGCAGCTTTAGGCAGATGTTGAGGCAAGCAGAGTTGCTGCCGAGGACAGTCGTGATGAGAGACCCACTACTAAGAGATTCGAGACTATGCCCAGAGCAACCAGATCTTCTGCAGTACCAGTTGCAGAGATGAGGACCACTCATTCTGCACCTGCCGCTATAGCCATAGTACCAGCTCCAGTCTCCACTCCACCAATCCAGCAGACATCATCAGAGGCTTTTGCATATGTAGTTCTCTCAACGCCATCTATGCACACAGGAGCAGCCAGCCAGAAGACCTCTTCAGGAGCTCCGGAGGATCGTGCCTAGAGAGACGATTAGCACTATAGCTTTTTCAAGCTTTTTGGTAACTTGTTGCCAAAGGGGGAGAAAATTGTATAGATCATAGGCTTCGAGAGAGAGTGTCTTGCCTTTTGCTACTTGGTTTCTCTTTGAGTTATTGCTACTTGTGTGGTTGATCCGTGCTACTTATTTGTTTTATGCTTGTGAGATACTATGTTTGGTTGTGTGATTGATCATACTATGCTTAATGTGTGGTTTATGCTTATCTCTTTGATTATTTGAGTATGAGCATTCACTTATGTATTTGGTGATGCGTGCATATTATTTCACTCTTATCATTTTGTGCGCTCCACCAAGATGTATGTGACATGGAAGAGTGACCCATGATCCTAATCGATTGTGCATTTGCATTCAAACACAAATTTTAAATAATGCACAAATTTAGGGGGAGCTCTTGCTTATCACATGTGGCACCCCGATAGAGGGCCGACGCACGCCAGTCCCAGGATAAGACCTGACGCACGTCAAAGACATGATACAGCAATTCCAGGCACAAAATGGCTTTATTATGTTAAATGGAGTATTACAATACTGTTGCTTACAACAATATTACATAGCTCCAAGGCTAACTAAGATGGCAGCGAAGGTCTTGGCTCAGCGGTGACATCGTCTATGGCTGGGCTCCATAACTCACAGGACTGGCTGGGTTACGATCTAGCACGACGAATCTTCTCCTGCAACTGGCCACGTGCAAGGCCAGGTGAGTACTTTGAATGTACTCGCAAGACAACCAAATACATAGCATCCAAACAAGCAGATGACAAGGCCAACCCTATGCTATGCAAGAATTTATTCTAAACATGGCATGGAATTAACAGGAAATCACGAATCAAGCATAGCATAGCATACCTATCTAGCATTATTAATCATCATGTCGTAGCAAAATTATCTGGCATGTTTAAACATCCAGCAGCATTAATCGTCAAGATATAACGGGGTTATCTTAGCAAAGTAACTACTGAAGTAAAGTACAGTAAAGTAAAGCATGCATCAAGTAAATAGTCCATATTCCGAATATCTCATGATCCAATCTGAACCTAATCCAAATCCAAGTCTTTCGGTCATCTGACCATCTCCTCCAGAGCCATCTCATGGCTAACATACCATACTCCTGACAACATCTGCTGTCTATGCAGGACAGGTTTTTCCACCATCATTATCATCATTACGGTTGATCGCCTAACGAGGTCTGGACGGGCTTTCCAATACCGTGGACACGGCTATTCGAATAGATTTAACACTCTGCAGAGGTTGTACACTTTACCCACACCACGGAACTCATGGCCTCGTACTCCCATTCGGGTGGACCAACGACGTTCCGACGAAACCTGTCTGACCCGTGACTCTTCCATCGTACCACCGGCCATCACACTCCTTCTTGGAGTCAAGCCCTGGGTGGCCCCGTGTCACCTCGTGTCACCCTGCCACCGTCGTGGCCAAACTAAACTGTCCCAAACGGGGACGGGTACCCAAACAACTCAACTGGGCTCACAGGGTTATCGCCGCCTACCGGGCCAGGGCAGCGCGCGCGCATAACCCTCCCTCTTTGGAGGTACCGGTGAAAGAGCACGCGATCAGACCAAGTCAAGGCCGTCCCATACCGGAAAATGTGGTTGCACGGATAAGCCCGGATAGGTGACTCTGATCAACCGACTAGGTTTATCAATATATCTCCATCATCCCACCATTACCTTAACAATTATAAGTGTGAACAGCCACTTAACATCAGCATAGCAGAATCATTACAATGTTGACAAACATGGCAAGATATCAGATCATGGTACTCACATGATAACGGTATCTAAAATATTGTTACTAGCATGGCAGGGCATGGCATGGAAACAAGGCATGATATTAGATGAAACGTAATGCTAACATCTAAAACAGATGACATAATAGGTGTATGCAAGTGCAGGCTAACAGGTGATACAGATGTACTACAATGAACACACAGGGTGCAAGCAAAGTCATCACGCAAGTCCGGAGCTCATGGAAGAGGTTGGCTTGCCTGGGGTAGAGGAATACACCGGGTGGAAGTGCAATAACACTCCGGGAAGATTCACCGGAAAAGTTTCCCTCTCGGAGGGGCTGATCGCAGGGCAAGGGCAAAATGGTCATTTTCATAGTGTGAAAACATTATGAAAATGACGCCACCAGAACGGGCTCGTCGATCTGAAGACGTGGGCGTTGGTTTTACCTCAATCGGAGTTACGGTCGCAAAGTTAGGGCCGTTCGTTCGTTAGGCGGTAAAACGGACAAAATAGTGTCCATTTCAGTGCTTAACGGACGGATGTTCACAAAATAACAGGTTCGGCCGGTGGCTGGGAAAAACTGAAAGCGTATTTCGGATTTTACGCTTCCACTTATCCTGACGCGTGGGCCCGTTGACTTTTGGGTGGGGCCGGCCTTATCTCTCTCTCTTCTCTCCCTCTGGATCGTCTCCTCCTCCCGACAGAATAGAGCCGAGGCGGCCGGCCGCCGGCGCAGCTGTGGCAGGGGGACGCGGGAGGTCCAGCCGACGAGTGCAGAGGCTCCACCGCACCTCGTCGCGCCCACTGGTAGCCGCAGGATTGCCCGGTTCAGAGCACAGCGACGGCGCCATGGCTCGGCCACCATGGCCGGAACCGAGCCAGGGACAGGTCGCTCCGATAGGGCTCCCTCGCCGGAGGTGAGGGCAGCGGCGACCTGCGAGCTCCAAGAGGAGGCTAGGGGCAGAGGAGAGGGAGGGGAACTAGCCACGAGGCTGGAGTCGCCTTGGGTGTCCGGAGGTGGCCTTCGGCCAAGGAAGAGGGCAGAGCTGCGGGAGCTCAAGGGAGGGGCGAGCTAGGCTTGCTGGTCAGGAGAGGGATTCGGGGCACGCCTTATATAGGCTAGAGGCGGAGCTACGCGACGGCGGACGGAAGTCTCCAGAGCTCGGCGAGGACCGGCGAAGAACCGATGTCGGCAGAGGCACTACGAGCTTTGAGACGAGGGGAAGAGGGCCCTGGAAGACTCACGCACATGGTGGGGAGCTCGTCGGCGCTCCCGAACAAGCTAGAACCCACTGGAGGTGGCCTCCCGAGAGCTCCAATGCACAGGGCGCCCGCTGTACCTGTATTTGTCGCGGTCACCACGCGGCCATCGCCTTGCCACGTCTTGCTCGATGTCAAACGATGTCTGGAGGTTTCCACACGCATCACTGAGCTGACTTGACCCCTCAACCAAGAACAGGGGGCTCTGGTGTGACTGCACCAAGGTCAAACAACAACTGGCAGCAAGGTGTTTGTCATGTGGTGTGGCCACCACAGTGCACCCATGGGCATGATCTTGGGCAGGGGTGAGTCATCCACTAAGGTAGTCATGCTGGCAAAATTTGGGCACAAATGGACAATGCTAGCTGGTACTTCCTTTGTAACCTTGCCCACTGACCAGAAACGCAAATGATGATGCTGGGGTCAAATGGCTATATGGATTTGAATGATTCTTGGTGTAGAGTGATGATATGGTCATAGGAACTGTCTGGAAAAGTTTCAGCTCAAATTGATCATCTATGAGGGTACTTCCTTCACAGAGATGCAATCTGGACAGAAACTTAGATAATTTACTAAGGAAGATTGACTTGATGGAATGAGCTCATTTTTGGTATACAGGGGTAATATATCATAATGAATCACCCTGCAAAATTTCAGCCCAAGGAGATCAAGGAATCAAGCACTTCCTTTGCAAACTGAAAATCTGAACAGAATTTGCAAAGTGGTGTTGTGCTCAAAATTTAATGGGTGGAACTTGAGATCTTGATGGAAATATTGAATATAGGGGTAGGACAAGCTCCACAAATTATTTGGGATTTTTCCCAACTACCAAAATGGTAGTTCCTTTGGAAAGGCCCCAAATTGATATATTGGCTTTAAATAGGAAAATGCAATTCCCCTATTTAATTATGGCCAATATTTTTATGAGAGCTCAATATGATCATAAAGAATATCTCCACAAGTTTTCATGATCTTTGGAGATGGATAGATATTATTCTGGATTTAATTCCTCGGAAAGGAAGAAAAAGGAATTAATTCTAGATGAGAAATATTGCATATGACTTGGCAATATTTTTGCACATCTAGGGTTTATGAGTGAAGGATGATCTCCAGAAATTTTGGGAGGATCAACTAAGCAAGAAAAATGATAGTTCCTTTGTAAACGCAAAGGCAGGATTTCCAGTTCCGATATTTTGGAACTAGGGTTTGAATGAGGTTCGGGGTTTACAGACGGGAACTTGACTGGCACAGGAGCATGGAAAATTCATGGAGAGGCTGAGGATTGTCTGAATTCACCTGGTCATTCACCAGATTCCAGAGGAAAAATTCGGGAAAGAAAAGCTAGGAAGGAATAACAGCACAAAAATCGATAACCCGATTTTTGGGGTGTTACATCACATACTTCTCAAAGCGATGATGTATTTCATTCACTTTATCATTTGTCGAAGCTTTGATCTATATGTTGTCATCAATTACCAAAAAGGGGAGATTGAAAGTGCAACTAATCCCCGGGTGGTTTTGGTAATTCATAACAACATATAGCTCATTAAGCTAATATCCATTCAAGATAAATATTTCAGGATGTTCAATGATTGGCATGGAATGGACAAGAGATGTGGACCCCTCAAAATGCTAAGGACAAAGATTGTCAAAAGCTCAAGACTCTTCATTTATATTTTAGTGATCCAAGATCACATTGAGTCCATAGGAAAGCCAATACAATTAAAAGGGGATGAGGTGTTGCTTAATGGTCTACTTGCCCAAATGCTTAGTTATATTGCTCCAAAACCATCAGCCACTTTATCCATCCAAATATGTCCAAAACCCAAATACCAACTCGGCCTCACTGATTCTTCCTATCCGGAACCACCGAGTTCACTTGACATAGCCACTCCTAGAAACCCTAACAGTTTGGTCACACCGATACGGATCCCTATCTCACCGAGATGGCCTTGCAAATTCCCTGTGACTTGTTGTAATTATTTCGGTCTCACCGAAATGTTGCAATCGGTCTCACCTAGTTTGCTTGATAGATTCTCTATTGCTTATTTCTTCACTTTGGTCTCACCGAGTTGATGCAATCGGCGCCACTGAGATGAAGTTTGCCCTAAGCCCTAGAACATTGGTCCCACCGAGTTGTTCCACTCGGTCCAACCGAGATTCCTAATGTTCATATTTTTGAACTGATCGGTGCCACCGAGTTTACATATCGGCGCCACCGAGATGAGTCAAAAGTGTGTAACGGCTGGATTTTGTATGGAGGCTATATATACCCCTCCACCCCCTCTTCATTCCTGGAGAGAGCCATCAGAACGTGCCTACATTTCCACTATCAGATTTCTGAGAGACAACCACCTACTCATGTGTTGAGATCAAGAGATTCCATTCCAACCATTTGAACCTTGATTTCTAGCCTTCCCAAGTTGCTTTTCACTCAAATCCTTCTTCCACCATAGCCAAATCTGTGAGAGAGTTGAGTGTTGGGGAGACTATCATTTGAAGCACAAGAGCAAGGAGTTCATCATCAACACACCATCTATTACCTTTTGGAGAGTGGCGTCTCCTAGATTGGTTAGGTGTCGCTTGGGAGCCTCCGACATGTTGTGGAGTTGAACCAAGAAGTTTGTAAGGGCAAGGAGATCGCCTACTTCGTGAAGATCTACCCGAGTGAGGCAAGTCCTTCGTGGGCGATGGCCATGGTGGGATAGACAAGGTTGCTTCTTCGTGGACCCTTCATGGGTGGAGCCCTCCGTGGACTCGCGCAGCCGTTACCCTTCGTGGGTTGAAGTCTTCATCAACGTGGACGTACGATAGCACCACCTATCGGAACCACGCCAAAAATCTCCGTGTCTCCATTGTGTTTGCTCTCTCCAAACCCTTCCCTTTACCTTCATATGCAATGTTTTACTTTCCATTGCTATACTCTTAGAATTTCATGTGTAGGTTCATTGCTTGACTTGTGCTAATTGCTAAAATCTGCCCACAACTAAAATTGGGGAAATGATACATTTTTAATTGGTCAAGTAGTCTAATCACCCCCCCTCTAGACATACTTTCGAGCCTACAAAATGCCATAATAGGTAGGTATGGTGGCTGTTTTGAGGAAGATATAAGGTGGCTTATGTGTGAAAGAGCCTATGATATCACGGGGTTTGGTGCACCGGCGAAGTTCGCACCAACTCTCAAGGTGAGAAAGGGCAATGCACGATACCGAAGAGGCTAGCAATGATGGAAGGGTGAGAGTGCGTATAATCCATGGACTCAACATTAGTCATAAAGAACTCACATAGTTATTGCAAAAATTTATTAGCCCTCGAAAGTAAGTACTAATACGCATGCTCCTAGGGGGATATATTGGTAGGAAAAGACCATCGCTCGTCCCCGACCGCCACTCATAAGGAAGACAATCAATAATAAATCACGCTCCAATTTCATCGCATAACGAGAGACCATACGTGCATGCTTCGGGAATCACAAACCTTAACACAAGTATTTCTACTCAACCACAATTACTTACTAGCATGACTCTAATATCACCATCTTCATATCTCAAAACAAATGCAAGGAATCAAACTTCTCATATATTCAATGATCTTCATGAAAGTCTTTATTATATCCCTCTTGAATACCCATCATATTAGGACTAAATTCATAACCTAAGCAAATTGCCATACTATTTTTAAGAATCTCAAAATAATATAAGTGAAACATGAGAGTTCATCAATTTCTTCAAAATAAAACCACCGCCGTGCTCTAAAAAGATATAAGTGAAGCACTAGAGCAACTGCCTAGCTCAAAAGATATAAGTGAAGCACATAGAATATTCTAATAAATTCACGATTAATGTGTGTCCATCTCAAAAGGTGTGTACAGCAAGGATGATTTTGGCAAACTAAAATGAAAATTAAGCAAAGACTCATATATCACAAGACGCTCCAAGCAAAACACATATCATCTAGTGAATAAAAATATAGCCTCAAGTAATTTATCGATGGATTAAAGACAAAAGAGGTGATGCCATCCGGGGCATCCCCAAGCTTGGATGCTTGGTTGTCCTTGAATATTACCTTGGGGTGCTTTGGGCATCCCCAAGCTTAGGCTCTTGCCACTCCTTATTCCATAGTCCATCAAAATTTTACCCAAAACTTGAAAACTTCACAACACGAAACTTACCAAAAAACTCATGAGCTCCGTTAGTATAATAAAAGCAAACCACCACTTTAGGTATTGTTGTGAACTCATTCTAAATTCATATTAGCATTATATCTACTGTATTCAAACTTCACCATGGTTCATACCCCCCGATACTACCCATAGATTCATCAAAATAAGAGAACAATGCATAGAAAACAGAATCTGTCAAAAACAGAACAGTGTACGAAGATCTGAATATTACTCATAATTCTGTAACTCCAGAAATTATGGAACATTAGGTAAACGTAGGAACTTTGTATATCAATCTGGTGTAAAAAATTCATAATTTTTCCATGCTCCAGCAAATTTTAGTAATTCTGCTACTGGACGCAAAAGTTTCTGTTTTTCAGCAAAACCAAATCAACTATCACCATAGATCACCCCAAAGGCTTTACTTGGCACAAAAACTAATTAAAACACTAAAACACAATTATTACAGAAGTAATATTGCATATTTATTCAAAAACAGAAGCAAAAACAAAAAACACAAAATAAAATAGGGTTGCCTCCCAACAAGCGCTATTGTTTAACGCCCCTAGCTAGGCATATTGCATAGATCTAGGTATTGTAATAGAAGTGAGGGAGATCATCCATGCTCATCTCATACTCCCTCCTTTCAGCAGCAAGCTTTCTTTGTGGTAAGCAAAAATAATCAAAGGGGATAAATTTAATAGGCTACGGATCTATAAGGTCAATTTTGGGAGGAATAGGTTCCTCTTTTGGTCCTTTGTATTTGATAATTATCTCTTCGTTGTAAACGTTCCTTTGATTGAACTCCCTAAGTTTATCTATAAACACAAACCCTAATCCATTATTTTGTATAGAAAAGTTATCATTGAGCTCAGAAATTTTATCAATCAAAACATCAGTAGGGACCCTTTTTCTTAGGTTTTCATTATAAGCCGCATAATCCGGAGATTGCAATCTCCTTACTTCTTCTTGATTAAAAAGAATCTCCTCTATAAGAGGACACCCACCATTGATATTATAATGAGCAAATATTTCACTACCTTCTTTCTTGATATGCCCAAATTCATGAGCTAAAAATATAGTGGTGACACGCTTAACGGAAGGATTACGAATATTAGAAAATTCTAGGAAGATCCATTGTATGCATGGATGCATGCGAACAAATTGCCTTTCAAGTTCAACTATAAGTAATGATATTGCATCCGCAAGACTAGAAGTTTTATTAAGAATCGATCCTCCTAGCATAGGTAACGTACTGGCACAAGTAAAGAAATCTTGAATAACACCTTTTCTAATAATATTACCGCTACCTACACGGAGTTTTTTAGTGTGCATGATAGTAGGTTCTTCTTCATGAGGATCATCATTAGCAAAATCATCAAATTTTTCATCAAGATTATTACTAGCTTTTTCAACGATAACCTCCCCAGGTTCAGACATGATGGCAAAGCAAGCAATCTAGCACACAAGCAAACAAAAGGCAAAAGAAAAAGCGAACAGAAAGAAGGCAAAATAAAAAGGCAAATATTTTTTGTGTTTTTTCTGAAAACGTTTTAGAAGTGGGGGAGATGAAAATGAGAGGCAAATGGCAAATAATGTCAGTGCAAGATATGAGAGTTTATGATAGGTACTTGGTAGGCTTGATGTATATCTTCCCCGGCAATAGCGCCAGAAATTCTTCTTGCTACTTCTTGAGCTTGCGTTGATTTTTTCCTTGAAGAGGAAAGGGTGATGCAGCAAAGTAGAGATAAGTATTTCCCTCAGTTAAGAACCAAGGTATCAATCCAGTAGGAGGAACAACTAAGTCTCCAATAGATGCACCTACACAAAATAACAAACACTTGCACACAACGTGAAAAAGGGGTTGTCAATCCCTTCACAGTCACTAGCAAGAGTGAGATCTGATAGAGATAGGTATAAAAGATAAGTAAAAGTGCAAAATAAAGTAAAGGTAAATAAATTGCAGTGAGGTATTTTTGTATTTTTGGTTTTATAGATCTGGAAATAATATGATGGTAAATAGACACGGGGGCCATAGGTTTCACTAGAGGCTTCTCGCTTGAAAGAAAGCATACGGTGGGTGAACAAATTACTGTTGAGCAATTGGTAGAAAAGCGCATAGTTATGACGATATCCAAGGCAATGATCATGAATATAGGCATCACGTCCGTGACAAGTAGACTGACTCTTGCCTGCATCTACTACTATTACTCCACACATCGACCTCTATCCAGCATGCATCTAGTGTATTAAGTTAACAAGAACCGAGTAACGCCTTAAGCAAGATGACATGATGTAGAGGGATAGATCCAAACAATATGGTATGAACCCCATATTTTTATCCTTAATGGCAACAATACAAATACGTGCCTCACTACCCCTTCTATCACCGGGTGAGGACACCGCAAGATTGAACCCATCACAAAGCACCTCTCCCATTGCAAGAAAAATCAATCTAGTTGGACAAACCAAATCAATAGATCGGAGAGAAATACAAAGCCATCTTAATCATGCATAAAAGAGTTCAGAGAAGACTCAAATAATATTCATAGATAATCTGATCATAAACCCACAATTCATCGGATCTCAACAAACACACTGCAAAACAAGATTACATCGAATAGATCTCTAAGAACATCGAGGACAACATTGTATTGAAGATCAAAGAGAGAGAAGAAGCCATCTAGCTACTAGCTATGGACCCGTAGGTCTGTGGTAAACTACTCACGCATCATCGGAAGGGCAGCAAGGTTGGTGTAGAGGCCCTTCGTGATCGAATTCACCTCCGGCAGAGTGCCAGAAAAGGACCCAAGAAGGGATCTCACGAGAACAGAAGCTTGCGGCGGCGGAAAAGTATTTTTGGTGTGCCCTCTGGTGTAGGGGGAATATTTGGGTATTTATAGAGCTAGAATTAGGGTTAGGAGAGTCCCGAGGGTCCTACAAGCCCTGAGGACGCCCCCCAGAGTGCGGCCTCCAGGCTTGTGGCCACCTCGTGGCTCTTCTGGCCTCCTTCCAATGCTTCGTGGTTGTCTTCAGGTCCAAGAGAAATCCTCGAAAAGTTTCGTTCCATTTGGACTCCGTTTGGTATTGATTTTCTGTAAAAGACAAAAACAAGTAAAAACAACAACTGGCACTTGGCACTAGGTTAATAGGTTAGTCCCAAAAATGATATAAAATAGCACCAAAATGCATATAAAACATCCAAGATGGATAATATAATAGCATGGAACAATAAAAAATTATAGGTACCTTGGAGACGTATCAGTGAGTAGTTCCATTTACTCTTGAGGACATGGGAGAAGTCTTGTTATAGATAATCATGTGAAGTTGGTCTTCGTTCAATATTTTGATGATGTGTTATGTTGTGAATGTCGACTACGTGACACATTACCATGCTTGGATGTGTAGGCCCTCTACTCCTTCCATCCCCCTCTGCATTTTTGGCACAACGAATGGTTGATCAAATGAGAGGAATCAACCTTTTTGTTGTACCGGAGGACAAGTACTTACAAGGATATACGAGAGTGCAGGATGTGTACCATATCCCGTAGTGCCGTCATGCTTCGCTAAAAAAATGGTTTTGCTTGTTTCAGATGATATCTCCAGAAGAAATAAGAGTTAAAGTCAGAGTTGCATAGGCGTGTAAGCTAAGAGAGCAGTAAAAGGATATCCAAACATCGTCGGAACAGTGCACGTGGGAGTTATATGTGGATACCTAGTTAAGGACAACGTTTGGGCATACTCGCCTAGAGGCAGGTCACTTCAGAGCCGTTGAGGGTGATGCGCTGGCGTTGGCTGGCTGCCTATGGATGCATATCTTGAGCAACAGTGGAGCACTACGATGCGGTGAATGAGGCCATTGGTGAAGCACCAATGGCCTCGGGGGTGAAGGTGTAATGATGTGCTCGGTGAAGTAGCCCTGGTGAGGTGGGAGACGGCGTCAGTGAAGCACACCTGATGCGGTGGAAGTCAGTGTCTATGAGGCACATCGGCTGCGGCGGCCGACGTTGTCGGTGGACCACCCGGTGCGGGGGACAAGGGCGTAGATGAGGTAGGTCCGATGCGGTGGTGAAGCGCGACCGTCGTCTTCGTCGTTGTCGTCTGGTACAAAGGTGGGGAAAGAGACAAGACGAGGGGCGATTCGAATTTTTCTTGGGTGGTGACAAATTAGGGATTTGAGTGCTCTGGGCGCGGAAGGGGACGAGGGAGAATGGAGATTTTGCAGGGTTGGAATTGGGGCCGCCAGATATTTCAATCAGAAACATGGAAGCACGAAGTTTTTTTGTTGCCATTCTTTTTTTGAGGGGGAGGGGTGGTCGTTAGCGTCCATACGACACACGCGACCACCACGACACAACCCTGGTCTGCCTAGTGCACCTACATTTGAAAATGCAAACGAAACTTTTTTTCATTGGCAAACGAATCTGTATGTATTACCATGCCCATGTTTTCCTTGCAAATAATTAGTCCTTGAAACAAGATACTATAAATTAGTTAATGAGGAGTTCTTTGAGTTACAGTGTGTTTGTCACATAGCGATCTCAAATTCTAACGTGGATTTTGCATTTCACGGTATCCACACTACGTTTTTAGTGCAAATTCATATGTATAAGATGAACACTATGGTAGTGAGAAAACTTTGGATGGATTCAAGCTTATGACCACACACATACAAAATACCACAACAATCGAATCAATATTATTGCATCAACCTTTCCAAACCTAGTTCGACACGAATTCGAAATAGTTATGGAAGCCATACGCGTTGTCCTCAATTCGAATTAATTATGGAAGCCATATGTACACTAAATTGAAACGTCAATATTAAGTCTAGTACTATCTACATTCAAATGTTGTGTTTAGGCCCCCCTCCCTCGGCGCACACACTACATACTTGCTCTATCAATCAATCTTCCCCTCCTAACCACCTTACAAAGCTATTGGTTTCCGACACACGCTCATTCTTTCTCTCCAAGTTTCGATCTATAACTCTCTCAAATACACAACCCCCTTTCCCCACTCTGTCAACAAATGTATTTCTCTCAAACACCCGCCATTGCACTCCATGCCGAGCTCTCTCTCTCCCTCCCACCCTCTCTCACTACATACATGCATTGCCTATCTAGACCCCCCCATCTCTCGCACATGCACGCAGATTGTCTATCTAGGCCAGTCTCTCTAGACCATCTCACTCTTTCGACCGCAGGGTGGCCCACACTCGCTCAATCTCTCACTGTTTATCTAAGTCTCGATTAACCTCGCTTTCTCTCTCACACAAATGATATATCTCGATGTTTGGGCCTCTATCGACACACTCTATACTCTCTCACACAGATTGTCTATCTAGGTCACTCTCTCCAAGCCGTCCCACTCTTTCGACCTCATGGCATCCCACGCTCACTGAATCTCTCTCTCTTTATGTATGTCTCGATTGACCTCGCTTTTTTCTCACACACAAATGATATATCTCCATGTTTGGGCCCAGTTCGACATATTGTATACTCTCTCAAGCACATTGTATATCTAGGTCACTCTCTCCAACCCATCTCACTTTTTTGACCTCATGACGACCCACACTCACTCAATCTCTCTATTTATCTATGTATCGATTTAACCTTGCTTCCTCTCATGCACAAATGGTATATCTACCTGTCTGTGATTGGATCCACACTCTGTATACCCTAGCATGCACATCGTCTATGTTGGTCAATCCCTCAAGCTCTCTCTTATAGCCCTCACCCTTCCCAAAAGCTCAATCGGACAATATCTCTCCAGAGCATATATCTCTTTTCGCCGAATGCCGGGCCACACTCACTCTGTCTCTCTATCTATCTATGTCTCAATTGACCTTCTCACGTCGTCTCTTCCACACATAGACGCTACCTCTCCATCCCTCGTAGCGCCGGAGCTATTTACATTGCGAGGGGGACTCCAACCTTGGTTTAATTTGTGAAGGCATTTATTTCGGTCGGTTTAGATTATATTTTTGTAGCATTCGGCCCAAAACTACTCCAAACACCATTGCAACCCCCGCCCCTCCCGCAATTGATTTCCCTCTGGCTCAGTCACCGCTCTCTCGCACACCCTTTCTCACCTTCCACGTTGCACCATGGTATTTTTGCAAAAAAAACTCTGGTGTTCTCTTTAATTATTACAAATAAGCTACAAACTACACACCGGGAGTCCACCTGTAATGGAACAAATTTCGACCCAGAAATTAAAGTGCTACAAATTACACATCGGGGGGCCCACCTATCATGCAACAAATTTGGACCCATATATAAATTAAAAATGAAAAAGGACAAGGATCGAACATGCGACCAGGCCCTTCTAGGCGCACGTCAATAGGCAACATAGTAGCAATGTTTGTTGTACTCCACTTCGTTCATATCATGTTTTTATATTACCACAACCTATTTAATGGATATCATGTTTTTATATTACTTTTAGTAGATTAGTGGGACCGGCTTGACAGCACATACTATTCCCTTTCCTTGAGCCACTTACTGGTGGGTACCATGTCTGCTCTCTCTCTCTCCTCCCCTTCTACGTTTAGATGCATGGGCAAACATGAAGAACGCGCGAGCGGTGTTAAAAAAAGATAAACATGGAGCGCCAACCGGGGTAGATACCCGATGCCGTTGACCGCATATGGACGCGTTCACAAGTTACGGCACCAGTTTCACGTGCTAGTAGTACTATATGTTACAAGTTTAGGAACAAAAGTGATCGTGACGAACAAGTTCAGGTTAGTAGCATTTAACTAGTAATAATTAAATGTGTGGATAAATAGATGTATTGCCTAGTGCTTGAACAAGGGGCCTGCTCGTGCCCTACAAGTATTTGGAATTGACTTCTCTAAAAAAGTATTTGGAATTGACGTGGAATTTAGTATGAAATGTTTGCAATGAGAAGGAATACATGTCACTTGATGACTTTTTTTATTTAATTTGATAGGGCCCGAGCAGAACATTCAATCGATCAAACCAAAGATTTCATTCAGTCTGACTGCGACTTTACATTCATACCATGATCGAACTAACAAAAATGGAAATGATAAATCCCAAACTTTCGGATTTTAAGCATGGCAATCAGAACATTTTTCATGGCAAATTTAGATCATGCGGTGGCGGTGGAGGTGTCTTGCGGCAGGAAGCGGCTTCTCTATAGTGCTCTGTGTGTCGTCGGGCCACTAATCGATGGTGTTGGTGTACTCCTGGACGTTGGCCCAAGCTTCAAGGAAGGCCAGAATGTTCTGGACTTCAGTCTCCAGGAGCAGTTCAACTGGCGGGAGGCGGCGACTGGCGTTGGTGCAAGGAAGCGGTCGACGGCGGTGATCCATGCCGTTGAGGGGGGCACTAGCACCGACACGAAGACAGGAGCTGGTAACGATGTGACGAAGACATTCATATGCACGGGCACCGGCACAGGCTCATGCATCAGTGCACGTGCAGGCGCATGCACTGGTAAGTGCACGGGCGCGTGAAAGGTAGCGGGGACCTCGTGGAACCCCGTGACTTCAAGCTCCGCGACAATGTGTGGCTCCCAGCACGTCGATGCCACGGAGATGGGCGCTGGCGCAGGCGGGGCGATGGGAGCTGGAACGGGAGCGGGGACCGGTGCGGCTTCTTCCCGCAAGGCCAGCTCAAGCTCGTCCCAAAGCACCTTATGTTATTGCGACCCCGGCTATGTGTCTTCCTCAGGAAACTAGAAGACTAGGGGTAGCCCATCGTGATGCAGCATGGCGTATGGTGAGGTCAGGCGGATTGGAGGTAGACGACAAGAGAATCGGAGAGGAAGAGAGAAGATTGTAGCGAGACCGGGGAGTGCAGCGGTGATTTAAACTGTGGCGCGAATGCCATTAAAAGTGGGGCCAGTTGGGAGGAAGGTGAGCGGTGGAGGCTGGTCAAAGGGCTCGCCTCCCGGTGAGCCTGCGCAGCGGCCTGCTCGCATGCCTCCCGGTCAACCTGTGCAGCGGCCTGCTTGCACACCTCTCGGTCGGCCTGCGCAACGTTCTGCTCGCACGCATCCCATTGAGTCACACGCTTGCTCGGACGGCACCTGCCGATGAGAAGTGGGACGCGTGGCGGCATGTTGGTCTAACGCCAACGGTTTGAATAGTGAAACTATTCTAGTTAACGTGACAGCTCTTTGTTCCAAAATACCTTGGCTCTTTTCATAAGCAGCTTGTCTCAAATTGAAAAAAAATTACAATAGCCTATTTGTGCCATACCACGAGACCATGCTCAGTTTCATGAATTTCAGGTGAGTTTTGGATTTTCTAGAATTTAAAATCTAGGATTTGAAACAATATAATTACCTGCATCATGAAATAAATTTTCAAGCGATACATCTTTACTGTAGTAGATGTTCATATTTCTTTAGAAAGAATTTGGTCTATCATTTTGCTTAGTTAGACTTCAAACAAATTATGTACGCAGAGTAAAAAGATAATCCCTCCATACCAGTGCATTGCAAGATATAGTACTCTAGTAGGCAGGAACAAACAGAGCTCCATTCTGCACTCATCCCGGTGTAGTACTATTAGTACTAGGCAATGGAGTTGATGGGTGACCTTGGGTGACGGCGACTAAGGGAATTGAATCATGCTTGTCACGGTAGGTAACGTGGGCTAGTTGCTAAAGTATCCCTTGATTGTTCATCGGTACATCATTATCGACCGGGGACATAAGGGGAATTTTGTAGGGCTGGAATTCTGGCCGCTAGATATTTCAACTCAAAACTCGGAGGCTCGAGTGGAGGCGCGAAGTTTAATATCGTGGTTATTTCGGTTGGGGTTGGCTAATGTGTGTACCACGCACGCCACCAGCACGACACGAGCCCGGTCTGGCTGGTACGCCGTCGGGTGCTACCATTTGAGAATGCGAAAGGAATCTTTTTTAAAAATTGCCGAATGAATCTATATGTATTACAATGCCCATATTTTCCTTGCAAATAATTGGTTATTCCAAAAGGCACGGTAATTGATTTATGACGAGTTCTTGAATTAGAGTGAGTTTGTGATATACTGATCTCAACGTGGATTTCACATTTCATGGTATCCATAGTAAGTTTTTCATTGCAAATTCAAATTTAAAAGATGAACGGTATGGTGGTGAGAAAACTTTGTATGTATTCAAGCATATGACCACACAAACACACAAGTACAACAACAATCCAGTAAGTATAGTGCATCTATTTTTCCAGACCATGCATGTATGACACAAATTCAATAATAAAATGTAAGCCATGCATGGTCCTCAATTCAATATTTAAAATGCATAGTAAACTGAAACTTGAATATTAAGTCTAGTACTATGTACATGCAAATGTTGTGTTTAGGTCTCTCCATCGACCCCCCTCTCACCACACATACTTCATGTATAGAACGATCTTCATCTCTTTCTTAATAGAGCTATTGGTATCCGACACACGGGCACTCATTATTTCTCTTCACGTTTCGATCACCATTTATGTCACACCCACCCTCACACTCTCAACAAATGTATTTCTCACACACAACCTCGTCGTGCCCTCCATGACGAGCTCTCCCTCTCTCCCTCCCCCTGTCAACCTCAAGACACATATGTTGCCTCTGTAAAACACCTTCCCCGTGCGCGCACACACAAAGTCTATCTAGGCTACTCTTTCGGTAACTATCTCCCTCCAGCCCTCACTGCAGCTTCGCTGCATGATATCTCTGTATGTCTACTTTAACATCCGAGATTACCGAAGGCCACACTCACTCGATCTCTCCCTCTATATATGACTCGATTGACCTCGCTTTCTCGCGTCATCCCTCTCACACATAGACGCTCCCACTACGCCTCTTGCATAGGCGGAGCTATGTAGATTGTCGGGGGGTAACCCTCCGACCTTAGATAAAATTGTGAAGGTCTTTTTATGATTGTTTAGATTATATTTTTTAAACATTATAATTGGTCCACCCTCCCAAACACCGATGGATTGTGCCCCCCCGGGAGAATATCATGTGCCCCACACCTTAGATGCTATATGGTGATACAAATTCCTTGGAGTTGGTAGATCTGAGACCTAGTGGCTCACAGGAGGTCTTAATATTTTTGCAAAAAAAAATTAATGAGTTTGGGAATAGCACACAATTCGTACAAAAACTACTCAGATGCCATTGGATCCCATATCCAATGGCCTCGATGCTCGTATCACCGTAGCATCTAAGATGCGGAAGCACGTCATATTCTCTTGTATGTAAGAATATCACGTGCTACCACACCTTAGATGCTGTGGTGATACAAGCTCCTCGGAGCCGTTGGATCTGAGATCCAACAGCTCCTTGGTGGTTCGAATGGTTTTTGCAAAAAAAAACTCAAAGAGTTCGGGAACTGCTCACAAGTACAAAGACTACTCAGATGCCATTGGATCTTAGATCGAACGGCCTCGAAGCTTGTATCACCGTAGCATCCAAGCTGCGAGAGCACCTGATGTTTTCTCACTCGGGAGAATATGAGGTGCTCCCACACCATAGATTCTATGGTGATATGAGCTCCCGGGAGATCTAACGGCTCCCAGTAGGAGGTTTGAATTTTTTGCAATATAAGCCTCAAAGAGTTTGGGAATTGCGCAGAAGTACAAATACTATGCATATGGCATTGGATCTTTGATCCAACGACCTAGATGCTCGTATCACCGTAGCGGTTAATTAAGCTGCGGGGAGCACCTAATATTCTCATTTACGTGAGAATATCTGGTGCTCCCACACCTTAGATGCTCCGGTGATATGAGCTACTGGGAGCCGTTGGATCCAAGATCCAGCGGCTCACAGGAGGCATGAATGTTTTTTTGCAAAAAAAACCTTGAAAGTTTGGAAATTGCGCATAATTACAAAGACTACTCCCAAGCCATTGGATCTCAGATCCAGCGACGTAGAATCTCGTACCATCATAGCATCTAAGCTGCGGGGAGCACGTGATATTCTCTGCTACTATCACTTTTGTTCCTAAACTTGCAAAATACGTGTAACTGGTGCCGTAACTTGTCTAACCACGCAAAGTGTTTGTGCAAAAAAACCTCATACACTGAAAGATCAGAACAACACACAGGATCCCACTTGTCATTGATCAAACTTGGACCTAAAAATAACAAATCAGAAGGACAAGATTCAAACCACCAACCTGGACTACAAAGCGTATGTCGATAGCCTGAAACAACAACGGTTATTGGCTTTGTCGCATAACTTGATTTTATACTTTATTACATTGAGTAGAGTAGAGGGAGTGTCTCGTCAACACGTGCATGAACGTTGACTCACTTACTGGTGGGTCCCATGTCTGATCTCTCTTTCCTCTCCATCTACAACCTTTAGATGCATGGGCAAACACGAAGAGCGGTGCAAGCTGGCTGTGGTGTTATTTAACTAAAAAAATGGTTGGAAAATAGATAAATCACCTAGAACAAGAGATGTTGTGGCTGGTCGAGATGGAGCTAACCACACCTATCCTCCATGCCATGTTAGCATGATGAAGCTGTGTGGCTAGTGGGGTGTTTTTGACCGACTGGCTGGGTCCCGAGTTCATCACATAGGTACATCTGATACAGTATATTTTTACACTCACACTTTCCCTCCGTGCCGAGACGTGGCACACCCTACCACACGGTTTCTGGGTCCTCTCGGGTGGTGCACGCATATTTTCTTCCTTGCCGAGATGTGGGACGCCCTACCGCACGGTTTTTGGGTCCTCCTCGGTCGTAGCGCCAAAGCAAGTAAATGAGTCATCAAATCAGAAAACCCCACCTTTCCTGCCGAGTACATTAGTGAAGCACCGCCACATTTGTTTTTTCACGCCTTTTTTTCTCTCCTTGTTGGTAGGTAAATTTACATATCCACAGCTGCGTTGCTTTGGTCTTTGGGTGCGGTAGGCGTGACAAGATTTTTATTTTTTGACGGGAGCAAGCGAGGCAGCAATTAGTCATGATGACTCCGCCTATAAAATCCACTCCTCCCTGATGTGAAAAAGCGTCGACTGGTGTTTTCCCATGGTGAAAACCAAAAGATTCACCCCGCTCCTCCATTGGCTCCCTCCGCCTTCCCATAGATTGCATTGCCTTTCAGTCGTTTTGCCCCCTTTGCTTCCTTTCCCCATTGCTTCTACCTGGTTCCATGGCGGTGCACCAGATCACGGAGTCTGAGGTAAGGCGCCTGGCAGAGGAGCTCCAGGCCGAGGATGCGAAGCTCAGGGCCAAGGACGTGGAGCTCCGTGAGCTCAGGGAGGATAAGAGTGCCATGCTCCTTCTTTATGTGCGGGAGTTCATGGAGCTTCAAAAGCGGCAGGAGTCCACCACAAAGATGCTTGAGGCGTCGGCGACATTGTTGCAGAAAGCGGGAGATACGATAGGCGGTCAGGCGATCCGACTGGAGCGCGAGCGGGCCGATCATGACGAGGCCCAGGATCACCTCAACCACTTGTTGGACCATGTTGCCACACACGTGTTGTGGCTGCGCGATGCCTACTGTCGTGCCAGCGCGACCATGCCGGCCATCGGGCTAAACCCGTTCGACCACCCCATTGACTTCAATGAGCTACAGCTTCCTGACCTGGTCTCCTTCTTGACATATACCTCCAAGGAGCTGAGCAATCTCCGCATGGGGGGGGGGGGGGGCGAGCTAGACAAGGAGGGGGTGCGGATGGCTATCGCCGTTGCCGGGAGAATCCTCTCCGGGCTTCGTCACCGGAATCCATTCGTGACATTGGACGCAGTCTTTGACGAGCTGGCTCCCGTCGACCGGGAGCGGGCTCTACGGGAGGTGGCTCCCTACATCACCAACGTCGTGCACCTGGAGAAGTAGAGGAATGTCGGTGGTGTTTAGGCGTCCTCTGCATGGGCATGTCTCGGCGCAACATGACCGTTGGATCAAACTCAGACGGTGTAGATCAGTTACTGTAGCACAAAGCACTATAGATTCGTGCTTCATATGGTTCATGTTTGGTGGACTAATGTAGCCTCGTACTCTCCGTGCATTGTAGACCTAGTATTGTTAGCATTGATCTCACCATACATTCTCGATTGGACAGTAAAAAAAGGGGCATGTTACACTACTGTTTATAGTTGACATGCGGACAACATGTCAACTGATGTCAATCCTCTGGAGACACCCTTCCAGAGCGGCTGCTGCCTCCATCCCTTGATTCTACTTCTCTGGTTGCCTTTATCTGCTAAAAATAATACACCACAGGACGCCTGTATGCTGAGGTAGAACGGGAAGGGAGGTACGTACACGCAGGGACCCACCTAGGACCGTATTCACGAATAGTAGCCGTTATCTAAACCAAAAATCTGTTGAAACACTCGCAACAATATCCCTCACCATAGATTTATTTATAATCTGTTAGAGTACTAGACATCATTTTTTATGGTCATATCTTACAACACTAGCAACAAGATTATAGTACTATCGTATGAACCACTACACATGCCTATTAGTAGGAATACTAGTAGTATAGGTTCAAGTGGCTGCCATGTTTCGCACTCCTCCATCATAAGAGTGGAAACGCTTGCTGTAATCAAGTTTTTTAAGAAATAGTGGACACGCTCTACCGCGCGGATCCTCCTCCATGGTCGTCGGGAACCTTCCTACTCACTTTCGCCGACGTGTGGGACAACCAGCATCGAGGTCCACTTGCCATGCACTAAATTACTCCGTACTAGAGTGCACAACTGCACGGTAGACTACCCCGACTGAAGCGCCGTAGTAATGCCCAATGATCCATCAAATCACAAAACCCCCGCCTTTGCTGTAGTAAGTTGGACGGACGAAGCAACCATCATTTCACTCTTCTCCCTTATCTTTCTCTCTTGAAGAAAACCCCAACTCGCTTCTCCCTCATCTTGTTCCTCATTTCTTCAAGAAAACCCCAACGCGCTTCTGCCATTGTTCTTCTCTCCCAAAGAAGGAAAGGTGAGCGCATCAATGGTGTTGCTTCTGGCCAAGGCCCCATCATCTTTTGCAACCCCGCGATCGATCCTAATTCACTCTCTGTTCTTCTTTTGGGTTTGTGATTATGGTTTTCTTTCCTTTTATTTCCATTTGATAGTTTCTTGATGGACCCTGGAGCACCAGCCAAAGCGATGTCTATGGCTCTAGCAAAAACCGTCGAGGCTCAGGGTACGAAGAAGCACAAGCACCCCGCTGAGACTACCACAGACAAGCTCAAGGCCATCGCACTATCCAAGGCCCCCTCTCCGTGATCCCTCGTTAAGCCGGTCCAGGTAATATCTCTTCTTGATGATCTTTTTGGCGATCTTGATCATGTTTTTTCATCTAACTTACAACATGCTTGCTAATATGTGAGGTTTGTGTAATGTACATGTAGTACTAGTTGTACAACTTTCTGGGCGATCTTGCATGTGATTTTTGTGTGCCAAATGACGGTTCTAAATGGCTCTTTTGACCAAAACATGTGAGATGTTGACATGCATATGAATTTTGCACATAACACTGACTTCTTATAGATTACTTTCAACTACTTTATGAACATCAATGCTAGCGGTAGGAAATGCAAGATTTTAGCTCTCATGCCTTGGAAGAGAATATAGTAGCCTCAATAACTTGTGTTATGGATATTGTAAGTAATCCCTCTGTTCACAAGTATAAGATGTTCTAAATTTTTTGTGTATCTCATGTAGACATGTTTTAGTGTCTTTGTTCACTCATTTCTGTGCGTATATGTAGTCTTATATGGAGTAAAATATCGAAAATCATCTTATATTTGTGAGCGGAGGTAGTAATTAAATATTTGGTTTCTGTTTGAATTAGAACCAGGTCCACTGTGGATATGAAGTTCTCAAAGTCATGCCGTGTGAACTGGAAGAGTTGAGGATGTGTGCTACTAAACTATCCAGCTGTTGTGTCCTTGTAGCCACATGTCGTGAACAAGTGTTTTCCTGTAGCATTGTTGTCAGGCGTGGTCTCGAGGGTGTACTTCACCACAACAATTTCCTAGCTATGCCTTTGATTACAAATGGTGTGGTTCTTGTAAAGCTTCCCGACAAATCTGATGCGGACTGTCTTCATCTTCAAGTTTATGAGTGGAAAGACCACTCTATTAGGTTCTCCAAGGTTGACGAGATGGCGAAGGTGCCGGTAGACATCTCTCATGATGTCCATGGCCTGGTCAGTTATGTGGGGCACATCCCGTAGGTTGGTGGCAAGAAATAATCTGCAGAGTTTAATTAGTGCAACTTTGCTTTTTTGTAGTAAGTACTATTGTTCAGTACTTGATTTGTGAGTTTGAACGGGTTAGTACTGCCGCTTATGTTGTGTGGTGAATCTTGAGAACAGTCTATGTTAATGTTTGTCCACTCAATTATGTCCGTATATTTTGAAGTATCCAGATCATCTTTTTTTAGGACGGTGGGAGTATATATCAATTATGGTTACACTCCAATATATGTATGCATTGTAGGGTTTATCGCACCCACCAGGATTTCCAGTCCCATTGATGTTCGCTCCATATGAGTTGTCACGACCTTTGGACTGTCCTGCTTGTGGGAGTAAGGGGGGCCCTGCATGCCACCCGTAATTGGACGATGAACCTTCAATTTAGAACTTGAACATAGTGATATCCTGGTAAGGATTCACTCGTGTCACATCAAGTAAATCTCATTGATTTTACGATGCAGGTTTTGCCATGTCACATTCGTTACAGAATAAACTATTTGGTTTGCTCTTTGAAGTTTATTTTAGCATGTTTCACTTCTTATAATGTGTCAATAATGAAGGCACTGTCCATCACTTATATTACTGGACACAATTGGATCGGTCTGTTGTCTGAGTACAATTTGAAGCCCTCTGATCAACTACAGTTTGTTTTAACAAACACGCTAGAATTATTCCTTCTCGCATTTAAAAGAAGGAAAGAAAAACACTGGATCTAGGACACAGAGCCTAGAGAAGTTAGAAAGCTGAAGTCTGAATTCATAGTAGATCAGCGACAGCGCTGCTGTCTCGCACATCGGTACCACCTCGAGCATCGGATCGAGCACCGGCACCTGCTCCGTCGGCACTTGCTCTAGCACTGCAGTGGCAGCAGCTCAGTCTGATCCACCAGATGTCGGGACCCCGATCCTACGTCACACCGATCTAGCATGTAACACATCATATCACTTTGTGGCCTCACACATGGTATTCCCATGGCTGCAGCCTTACCTTGGTCGGGACCATTTGCGCCTTTTGGCTCACGTATATGATTGTGTCGCTATCATCCATATGACAGAGAACCCGGGCCGACATGATTAGTCATAAACCAAGGTGCCACAAATTTATAGGGACACGCATACATAACCCAGCAATGAACGTGTCAGTCATCAATGTATGAACCCAAGTTGTAGCAAGCTACAAGGACTTAAAGGATCAACGCGTGACATTTCCCCGAAGGGACAGACACAGGAACAAAGAAGGATACATGCTGGTCAATCCAAGTAGTAGCACTAGGAGGCATTTCCCCATAAGGAAGGCTACCAAGAATAAACAACTAGGTGTCGGATCCCACACATACCATTGCATTTCAAACATACACACAATATGCACGATATGTGTAGATACAGCATGGCATCACAACTTAACTCTACGACTGAAATATTTATTTAAGAGGCTCCGAAGAGCCATACATAACATGTAAAGTTTGACCAAGTTTATCGAGAAAATATAAACATGTACCATAACAAGTCTATATGATGTGAAAGTACATTCAATAATGAATCTAATGGTATTGATTTGTTATTGTATATGTCAATATTTTTGTTTATAAACTTTGTCAGAGTTTACAAAACTTGACTTTGACCAATGCTAATACGCAGACTTAAATAAAATCGGAGGGAGTACACATCTGTTTTCTTAGTTTGTCGTGGCATTACTTATTTGTTAAACTTGTGAAATAAATATATTAAGTTATTGACTTCGAATGTAATGGTTTATACAATTCAATATTTAGAATTGTTGTTGAATTCCAATATGAATACCAGGTCTATAGTACTTCACAATATGCTCAAAGTAACATAATCCAACTCAAATGAAAATCTAAATGCATTTCATAGTTATTAATTTGTTGTATGCAACAAAACCAACCATAACTCTACATGATCCAGTCTAAAGCAATTTTTGAACACATCCCAATGTGTGAATGAAACATAGAGAGAGAGAGTTTGTGAAGATGAGCAATGGCAGGAGAGAGATGTGTGCACTCAACAGACAAGATATACACCCAATGGAAGAAAGAGACAGATGGCGGGAAAGATTCACTACAAAAAAAACACATCCGTGACATTATGGGCCGAACGAATTTTTTTGTCATGCTTATGACACTTCTAAGACGATAATTGTGACGAAACCACATATCATCATAGATGTGTTGGGCTCCTACTTCTATGACAAAAAATCATGACAGAAAATGGGCTTTTCGTCCTGGGCGGGCCAGGGACGCAGCTGCATGACATTCTTTGGGCCGTCCATGACGGAAAAATCATGGTAGAAGCGAGGGCGAGGAAAATTTCGGGGAGTTCCCAGTTACGGTGGGTGGTCGGGGCTGAGCGATGCACGGAGGTTTTGCACGTTTCTCTCGTACATGTACGCACGTGTGTGCGAGGCGTTGGGCTCTAACTGAACCCGAGCGAGGCATTTGCTTACTGAACCCGAGCAATTGCACTAGCTACGTTACTGAACCCGAGCGATCGATCCCTTGGCTGTTAACTGAACCCGAGCGATTCCTTCGCTACTGCTGCTAACTGAAGCCGATCGAACTAGCTAACTCTTGATGAACAGTGATTGTTGTTGGGGGTTGGATGAACAGTTCCCGGTGGGGGTTGGATGAACAGGACCCCGTGGTAGTAGAGGCCGTTGCCGCTGGATGAACAGGACCCCGATCGAGAGGAGGCTGCCACACACCCGAGCCGGTTGGGGGTGGATGAACAGGAACCCGTGGAGGGCTGGTTGAATAGTAGCCGGTGGAGGCTGGATGAACAGGACCCCGTGGAGGGCTGGTTGAATAGTAGCCGGTAGAGGCTGGATGAACAGTAGCCCGTGGATGAACAATAGCCCGTGGAGGCAGGAGGAAGGTCGTGGTGGATAAACAGTAGCAGGTGGAGGCTGGAGGAAGTCGATAGTGGATGAACAGTAGCCCGTGGAGACTGGAGCGAGGCAGTAGCCGGTGGATGAATAGTAGCCCATGGAGTCTCGTTTTGCGATACGCCACTCCCCTCCCGATGAACAGGACCCCGTTTGGACCGTAGGCGCTGCAACACAAGTCCATTTCCTCCGTTTTGCGGTGCGCCACACCCCTCCCGATCAACAGCACCCCGTTTTGACCGTAGGAGCTCGATCAGAAGTCCGTTTCCTCCGTTTTGTGGTATGCCAGATCTCGTTTCGGCTGTTCCGTCCAAGCCGGTTGGCTCCCGATGAACAAGACTTATTCCAACCCATTCGGTTGCCTCCTGATGAACACGACGCTGTTTCCTCCGTTCCAACCCAGCCGGTTGGCTGCCGATGAACAAGACGCCGTCGCTGTACGCGTTAGAGACTCCGCGCAGTATGTACGTACGTAGCTGTATTTACTTTCTTGCAGCATGGCTGTATGTACGTGTACACGATATATATAGACGGGACTACGTGACATGCTACGTCCGCGCCTCTACTACGACACGTGCCGCTCCTTACTCGGCCACGGTTCATCACTGCAGAGAGACCGATCGACCAGTATGTACGTACACGTTCGCGACCAGGCAGACAACCCTACGTACGGTTCGACCGGATGGGTCCCAGCTGTCAGGGAGGATAAGGAGGCACTTCCTTGCGTGCGAAGATATAGCTGGTGGGCCCCAGCTGTCAGGGGGAAGAATAATTTTTTTTGCGCATAATAAGGAGGCACTTCCTTGCGTGCGAAGATGTAGCTAGTGGGTCTAGCTGCCAGCCTCACCGTGTACAGTCCTCTTCCGATGGCTGTCGTTCATTGACCATGCCGCGCGGACAGCACCCAGGCGGTGGACGATGGTGAGGCAGGGAACGACGCGGAGCCTGGGAACACGCGGATGGTAGTGCGAGGGTTGACTGGTTCGGCTGTGGTGTGAGGCTGCCGTCATCGCAGAATAACAGGGGGTGTGAGTGAGTAGAGGGATGGCCTGGCCAGCGGTGGGAGTAGGAGGGGTTGGTGAGGCCTGCACGGCAGCACAGCCGGCCACGGGAGGCAGGAGCACGCGGTGGTTTGGACGGCTGGAGCAAGGAAATCAGAGGTTGAAGAAGCAGCATGACCGTTGGGTGTTAACAATCTAACAGTCACTAGTGATAGAATCGTTTGTTGACTAAGTTGACAAAGCCCTGCGTACACGTCAACTTAGTAGGACCACAAGTTAGCCTCCAAATCTGCTGGGCCCCAGCTATCATGGGGAGCAATTGTTATTTTTCGCATAATAAGGAGGCACTTCCTTCCATGCGAAGATATAGCTAGTGGGTCCCAGCTGTCATGGGGAGGATTCATTTTTTTGGCGTAATAAGGAGGTACTTGCTTGCTGTCGGTGTACTAAGTATTGGGCCACTAGTACCCCGTACTTGTGCACGGGCAGTTGTAGCCATCCTCGTGGCAAGGCTTGCCGGGAACAGCTCGAGGTTGATTCAAGCCATCAAGGAAATCATCAAGTCAGAGATCTGGAGATCAGCAGATAAGCAAAGCTGGAATTCGAAGGCCAGTGTCCCCGGCAAGATCCTTGCCGGGATGGCCTGTGGAGCCCGGCAAGGCTCGGCGCCCGGCAAGGCCTGGCTCCCGGCAAGGCCTGGCGCCTGGCAAGGTTTGGCGCCCGGCAAGGATCGGCGCCTAGCGAGATTCCGCCACTGTGCCACCGCTTCGGCACAGTAACAAAACCTGACATTCTGGGTCCTTCTCTGGATGCGTGGCGACGTGCCAGTGGAGGAGAGGTTAAGCGGTGCTGATGGGATGGCTCCTTTTTCCATCCCCAAGAAAGTGAGGACACCTAAACGGACACCTCATGGTGTATTAAATGTGCCTGTCCTAATCCGTCAGGGGTTAGGTATGATACCCTGTAGCTACTTTACACCTCAATGTATGTACATTTTGCCACTGTGGAGACCCCTTTGAGCATATAAAAGGAGGCCCAAGGCAACTGCTACAGAGGAGGAACTTCTAGCCCATTCTGCATGTGTAGCTGCTCTTTGAACGTATTGTTCATTGCGAGCACTCCTGAAGGCTGGGCTCAAGAACATCAATAAGAACACAAAGCATGAGTAGGGTTTTACGCTGATCAGCAGCCCGAACCTGGGTAAAAACCTCACGCATCGATCACTGGTTCTGCTCTTTGTGTATACCTCTCACCCCGCCGAATCGTAAAGGGGTCTCCCGGGATCCCATAGGTGTCGCACCCCGACATCTTTGGCCCGCCAGGTAGGGGGATTGAAGGTTGCGTGAACCTGATCTGGTGATCGGCGCCCTAGTTCCTTCATCATCTTCATCATCATGCCGCCCAAGAAGAAGAGCGCTGCGATAGCGCAGCCATCCGCGTCCGTTTTGCCTACACCTTCGCGTACAGGCGACGGCGTGGGTGCAGAAGGAAGAGGACTAGAACCCCCGCGGCGTTCTGGTGATCCGAGCCAAGCGAGCGGTATCGTTCGCAGTGGCAGTGGTAACCTGCACGCCGCTGGATCTAGAGATGACGCTGTGTTGCCTACGGGTGGCACAACGAACTCGAGAGATCGAAGGGCACCTGCTGGAGCTCCCGCGCCGGCCCAAGGCTCACGACCTACCCAGGTCGTGCATGATGAGCGACGTCATGGCGCTGGTGGTTCAGGGCGTCCCCATGAAAAGGTTTCTGCACATAGATCCCAAGATGCGCGGAACTAGCATGCACACCAAGCTGCCGGTGGAGGTGGCGCACGGTCGCGTGGCCGTGGTGGTGCTCCTTCTAACATGGTTAGGAGTCAGAGCACCTCACGTTCCTCGCACTTGTCGCTGCCACCCACGCCAGCGGAAGCCTTGGCACGTGCGCAGCTGCTCCTCGATTTTCCTCCTGCCCCAGAGAAGATGGAGGAGTGGCGAGCTACCATCCAAAGCCTCATCGGCTTCGCCAACAAAGATGGACCGCAAGAGGCAGGGCCCTCGTAGCGGAGGCCCATCGATCCGGCGCGAGCCGATGTAGAGAAAACCGGAGGTGGTGCAACCACGGTGCACTCCCCTCCACGGCACCAGCGGCGGCCGACAACTCAGCAAGTCGACCGCCATGAAGAAGTTTCCACGGTGTCGTCCGATCCACGGATGCGCCGTGATCAGCATCTAGTTCTCCAGGAACAAGGCAAGGAGGACTCTCGAACAACCATCGAGCGGCGACGGGAAGCGCGCTATCAGTCTGATAAGTGTGCGGGGCCGGCTGTCGACGAGCCTGCGCCAGGGGACGTAGGAGACCTGCCTTATGAGGTAGGGACTCCAGCGTTTACCCGTGAGCTGCGGCAAGTCCGGTGGCCCAATTCCCGAACCTTTAAGCCAGAGGTCCCGGAGAAGTATGATGGAAAGACACATCCCTCGGAGTTCCTGAGCATCTACACCATTGCGGTGCAGGCTGCCGGGGGCCGAGATGACAGGATACTTGCCAACTACTTCCCGTTGGTGCTCAAGCCCAATGTCAGGTCGTGGTTGATGCATCTGCCGGAGAATTCTATTTCTTCCTGGTCAGATTTGTGCCATCAGTTTGTTGGTGCCTTCGTTGGAGGCCACCAAGCTCCTGGCCAAGAGAGCGATTTGCACATCATCCCTCAGAAGGAGGGCGAGTCCCTGCACAAGTTTATTCAAAGATTTAGCCGGGTGCAGTACAATATTCCTGACGTTCATCCTGCCGCTGTTGTTAGCGCGTTCCATCAGAACGTGCGTAACCGCAAAATGCGGGAAGAGCTGGCGATGAACAAAGTCAGGAGTATCGCCGAGCTTTACACTCTGGCCGACAAGTGCGCTCGAGCTGAAGAGGGGAGGAAACTTCCTGGTGAGGCTGTTGGCGCAGCGAGCGAGTCCGAAGACGAAGACGCCGCGGCCCCATCAAGGAAAGGCCGGCGGCGGAACAGGAAGCGCGGAGGCAAGGCCGTGCTTGCTGTCGAGGAATCCGACAACCCCGGCGCCGCCAAGAGGGCCAAGGTTGGTGACCCCGGCAAGGATCTTGCCGGGTGCCCTTCCTGTCAGGCCTTGGCGGCTGCCGACAAGTCGGAGAGCTCCGGCAAGCAGTATTGCAAGATCCATCGCACCAAGGGCCACGATCTCCAGAACTGCCGGCAAGTCGAGCAGCTTGCCGAGAAGCAGAGGGCCGAATACGAGAGGCGAGATAAGGAGAAGGCCCAAGATGGTGTTGAGGGGTCCAGCAAGAAGTGCGGTGGCCGAGGAGGTCACCGCGGCAAGGCCAAGCAGCAAAAGGATCGGCCCGCTCGGGGCCGAGATAAAGAAGGAGATGATGATGAGGAAGATGATGAATCCAGTGAGCAAGAATTCCAGAAGGCTACGGAGGCCATGTGCATTGATGGGGGTGCCTCGCTGCATTCCTCCCACCGCCAACTCAAACAGTGGGTGCGGGAGGTCAATGCGGCAGAGCCATCCCCCGATGCGTGTAGGCCCCTGAAGTGGTCCAGCACGCCTATCATCTTTGACGCCGAGGATCACCCTGATCGCACAACTGCGGTCGGGTGCTTGCCATTGTTGGTTTCGCCAATGATTCGCAACCTCAAGGTGACGAAGATGTTAGTTGACGGCGGGGCCGGCCTAAACTTAATCTCACCGGATGTGCTCAGAAAGCTTCAGATTCCCGACGAAGACCTCGAGGAAACGGGTACGTTTCAAGGGGTCAACCCGGGAAGAACCCAGCCTAAGGGCAAGATCACGCTGCCGGTAACATTTGGCAGCGAGCTTAACTTCAGGACCGAGAAGGTGGTGTTTGATGTCACCAAGATCCCCATGTCATACAATGGGATCCTCGGTCGGCCAGCGCTGGCTAAGTTTATGGCGGCATCACACTACGCGTACAATGTCTTGAAGATGCCTGGGCCGTTGAGCGTCATCACTATCCATTCTGATAAGAAGGATGCGCTCATCTGTGCCGATCAACTCTACCGGGAAGCAGTTGCAGCACCTGCCGTCAAGGCATCTGCTCCTGCCGTTGGAACTCCCGGGGGGAAGAAGAAGACTGGCAGTAACCTTGGCGCGAACTCCGGCAAGCGCACCTCCTCGGAGTGCTGCACTTCCGTCGAGGACGTACCAGAGAGTTCCACCGGCAAGAACAAGAAGTCCAAGGCTGCTCCGCCGGAAACCAAGAAGGTGCCTGTCAGAGAGGACGAAACAGGGGGAACTTTCACCATAAGTTCCACCCTAGATGACAAATAGGAAAGCGCGCTCGTTGCTTTCCTGTGGGCAAATGTCGACGTGTTTGCATGGCAACTGTCTGACATCCCCGGTGTTCCCAGGAAGGTAATTGAGCACCACCTTGCTGTCTGTCCTCATGCACGACCCGTCAAGCAAAGGGTCAGGAAGCAGGCCTTGGAGCGGCAAGAATTCATTGCCGAAGAGATTAAGAAGCTGGAGGCGGCAGGACTGGTCAAAGGAGTACTTCACCCAACTTGGTTGGCCAATCCGGTTGTAGTGCGGAAAGCGAATGGGAAATGGAGGCTTTGTATTGATTATACAAATATCAATAAAGCTTGTCCAAAGGATCATTTTCCCTTGCCGCGCATCGACCAGATTGTGGATGCCACCGCTGGTTGTGATCTCCTGTCCTTCCTTGATGCCTATTCAGGGTATCATCAGATTTTTATGGCAAAGGAAGATGAAGAGAAGACCGCCTTTATCACCCCATGTGGTACGTATTGTTTTATACGAATGCCTTTCGGGTTGAAAAGTGCCGGTTCAACATTTGCCAGAGCAATCCAGATTGGTTTTGAGCCACAACTCCATAGAAATATGGAGGCGTATATGGATGATATAGTGGTCAAAACCAAAGATAAAGCAACGCTCATTCAAGACTTAGAAGAAACATTTGCAAACTTGCGCAAGATCAACTTGAAGCTCAATCCTGAGAAGTGCGTGTTCGGTGTTCCTTCCGGCAAGCTCCTCGGATTCTTTGTATCTTGCCGGGGAATCGAAGCGAACCCCGACAAGATCAAAGCTATTGAGCAAATTGAAGCGCCGAGGCGCGTCAAGGATGTGCATCGTCTTGCCGGCTGTGTTGCTGCTCTAAGCAGGTTTATTTCCAAATCTGCTGAGCGCACCCTGCCCTTCTTCAAAATTTTGAAGAAGGCAGGTCCGATGAAATGGACTCCGGAGGCGGAGGCTGCGCTGCAAGATTTGAAGAAATACCTTTCCTCTCCGCCGACGCTAGTCGCGCCTAAACCACAAGCGTCGTTGCTGCTGTATCTGGCAGCAACAAATCAAGTGGTTAGCGCTGTGCTAGTGGCGCAGAGAGAAGCTGATGAGGAAGCAACGCCAGCGGCAAGACCGCCAAATGACGCGGCAAGATCTTCCCCGGCAAGGGTTGATCCCGGCAAGACAGGATCTGCGCAAACAGAAGAACCCGTGCAGAAGAAGAAGGTGGTGCAGCGCCCAGTTTATTTTGTCAGCTCTCTCTTACAAGGAGCTAGGTCAAGATATTCTGGTGTGCAGAAGTTGCTTTTCGGCCTCCTTATGGCCTCGAGGAAGCTGCGCCATTATTTTCAAGCACATGAGATCACCATCGTCACTCGCTTTCCGTTGCAACGGATTTTGCAAAATCCGGAGGCAACCGGCAGGATCGTGGAGTGGGCGTTGGAGTTGTCCAGCTTTGGCCTTAAGTTTGAAAGCACTTCGACGATTCAGAGCAGGGCCTTGGCGGAGTTCATTGCAGAATGGACCCCAACGCCAGACGAAGAAGTTCAAGAAACAACTCTCCCCGGCAAGGAAATCGATCAGCAATGGGTTATGTACTTTGACGGGGCTTTCTCGCTGCAAGGCGCCGGTGTTGGCGTGCTGCTTGTCGCACCCACCGGAGAGCACCTCAAGTACGTAGTCCAAATGCACTTTCCCCGGGAGAGTTCAACAAACAACACTGCAGAATACGAGGGTTTGCTTGCCGGTCTCAGGATCGCGGCAGACCTTGATATTAGAAAGCTCATCATCAAAGGTGATTCACAGCTTGTCGTCAGGCAAGTTAACAAGAGTTATCAAAGTCCATTGATGCAGGCCTACATAGATGAAGTGAGGAAATTGGAAGAGCGCTTTGACAGTCTGCAGAAGGAGCACGTTCCTCGTGCCGAGAACAATATAGCTGACGACCTGTCAAAGCGTGCCGCCCTCAAGTTGCCTGTGGAACCAGGAACTTTTGTGCTCCAATTGACTCAACCATCCGTGGTGCCATCGATGCAGCAAGAAAAGAGAAGAAAGTTGAACTCTGGCCAGTACTTCCCGGCAGAGCTCCCCGGAGCCGCCGGCAAGGAAGTTGCCGGGATCGACATGCCTACCGGGGAACAACAGGCTCCGGCAGGGCCTCAGGCCCTTGCTGTCGAGACGAACGTTCCCCCGGCAGAGGAGATGCCTTTAGTCCTAGCTGTCGAGCCTCAGGCTCCAGCATGGGCGCAGCACATTGTCCATTTCCTTCAGACAGGTGAACTCCCTGAGGAACAAGAAGAAGCGGAGAGAGTAGCCCGTCGGTCTGTTATGTACAAGTTCGTCGATGACGTCCTGTACAGAAAGAGACCGAACGGTGTGAAATTGAAGTGCATTCCTCGGGAGGATGGACTAGAGCTGTTGACGGAGATACATGGGGGCATATGTGGCTCTCACATAGGGTCAAGAGCGCTTGCCGGGAAAGTATTCCGGCAAGGTTTCTTTTGGCCTACCGTCCTCCAGGATGCAACTGCACTAGTAACCAAGTGTGAAGCGTGCCAGTTTCATTCGAAGAAATTACATCAGCCAGCTCAAGCTCTTCAGACAATACCTCTCTCCTGGCCATTTTCGGTCTAGGGGCTCGACATATTGGGCCCTTTCCCCCATGCTACCGGGGGCTTTGAGTACTTGTACGTTGCTATCGACAAGTTCACTAAGTGGCCGGAGGTGGAAGCGGTGAGGAAGGTAACAGCACAATCAGCCGTCAAGTTCTTCAAGGGAATTGTTTGCCGTTTTGGTGTGCCTAATAGGATCATCACCGACAACGGCACGCAGTTCACAAGTCGCACCTTCATGCAGTACGTCCAAGACCTTGGCGGCAAGATTTGTTTTGCCTCTGTTGCTCACCCGAGAAGCAACGGCCAAGCGGAGAGGGCCAATGCTGAAGTGCTGCGCGGTCTCAGGACCAGAACTTTTGACAGGCTGAAAAAGTGCGGAAGATGCTGGATTGATGAGTTGCCGGCGGTTCTTTGGTCAATCAGAATGACACCAAATCGAGCCACCGGCCAGATGCCCTTCGCTCTGGTCTACGGAGTGGAAGCAATTCTCCCCACGGAACTCATATACGGATCTCCTCGAGTGCTCGCTTATGATGAGCTCGAGCAAGAGCAACTACGGCAAGATGACGCTGTGCTCCTTGAGAAGAATCGTCTTCAGGCTGCTGTGCGAGCTGCACGCTACCAGCAAGCTTTGCGCCGCTACCATAGCCGCAAATTTCATGCCCGAAGCCTTGAGGAAGGAGACCTTGTTCTTCGACAGATTCAGTCCGCCAAGAATTCAAACAAGTTGACGCCGAAGTGGGAAGGCCCTTATCGGGTAGTACGAGTCACCAGGCCTGGCGCTGTCTGCCTGGAGACCGAAGATGGCGTTCCAGTGAGTAATTCCTGGAATATCGAACATCTTCGCAAGTTCTACCCATAAGGCGCGGTTGCCGGGGGCTCCCGACAACCACACTTTTGTACAAGTCTTGCCGGCAAGGCATGTGATCCTTTGTACAAAGCCAGGCGCAGACCCTGAGCGCAGATGAATAAATTTAAGTGTTGTACATTTCCTTATTGATTCCCATGTTCATATCTATATATATGCATGTTTTTCTAAGATGTTGTATGACACCTGATCCCGGTAAGTTCTAACGAACCGCCAAGGTTTCATGCCTTTATTTTCTCTTCTTTCTTTTTCTCAAAAGGCAGAAGGATTCCTCGCGTGCACATTTGCCGGGGGGGGGGGGGGGAAGGAAGGTATGAATACCAGTTGGCGACGTTCGGAATCGACGCTTGCCGGACGAAGGACAGTGATAGAAAGCTAAGTCTTAAAAACTCAGAGCAAGTTTTTCTTTTATTACAAAGTTATTTCCTTGGGCGATTCCGACCTTTGTATGGAAAATCTGCACGCGAAGGAACCTTGCTGTAATCGGTTGCGCCCTTATTTTGTTTCGAGTCCGCTCAACGATTTAAGTGGCTGCACTGAGAACACCAAGGAGTCTTGCCGCCGCTGCGCCTCCAGCAGGCTGCTGAAGTCCCGCACCCAGCGCTCGCGGCAGGTTGCGCGCCGGCAAGTTTTTCAATAAGCACAGGATGAACTCCATACATAAAGGAATCAGACAAGGAAAGTAGCAAGCATGAGCCTAAACATAGTCAAATTGTATTACATCCATGAGTTGCCGCAATTCTAACTTGAGACTTAATTGTCTTTTACATGAGATGGCGACGGCAAGAAAAAGGGGGAAGCACTTAATCCCTGCGCTGGCCTTCGATCCTTTTGATGGAGTCCACCTTCTCAAGGATAGGCGCGATGCACTCTTCAAGCGCCTCAACATTTGCATCCTTTGGCAGATGGCCGAGCGCGTTGGAGAGGTCGATGCCGGGATTGCTGTGCACCACCTTGATGAGCACCTTGCGGAGGACGGCCCGGCAAAGCCGGCGAGTCTCATTCGCCAGTTGGGTCGCCCGGCTAGACTGGAGCGCCCTCAACGCGTTGATGATGCTTTCAAAGAACATCGTCAACCTGGCACTTGGAGATATTCTTTCCTCGGAAGAATACTTGAAGTTCGACAAGCCCATGGTTGACAGTTCTGCGGTAAGCTTCTCCGCGGTGGCAATGAGACGGCCAGTCCAGATCTCCACCCCCTTCTCGTACTCGTTTTGGGCAGCGGCGGCGCTCTTGAGCAGGTTCCTCTCTCCTTGGAGATCCTTGAGTAGAGCCTTCTCACAGGCCTTGCCGGCCTCGAGAGACTTCTGCAGCGTGGTCAGCTTCAGCTCCAGAACCGTGATATTATCAGCCGCAGAGGAGAGCTGCTTGGTCTTGTCGGACAGGGCAACTTGCATCTCCACCAAGGAGTGGAGGGTTTTTTCCCTGTCCCCCTTGAGCGTCGAGAGCTCCCTGCCGTGCTCTTCGAGATCTGTTTCCAGCCTCTTCACCTTGTCGTTCAGCTCGTTCTTGGCGACCTCTGCAGCTTCGGCAGCATCGACGGCCTCCTTGAGCTTGCCGGCGTGACTTGCAGTCAGAGCTTCGAGCGCCTCCTTATGTTTTTGCTCCAGCTCCTGGGTCCGCCGCGCGACAAGATTTTCAATATCCTCATCCTTGCAACGAAGCTTGGCGGCGAGCGCCTGCTCACGTGCGGTGAGATCTTCCTCATGAGTATCAAGAGCAACGCGGCGCCCCGTCAGGAGGGCATCTTCGGCAGCAATCCTTTGAACAGCTTCATCATGCGCCTTCTCCATATCTGATTGCTTCAGGAGGATCTCATTCCACTGCTGGCTCACTTGTTCTTGGCCGGCAACCAACTCTTGGAGGGCCTCGGCGTGCCAGATCTGCATTTGTGCGACACGCCTTTGAAAATCTGCTTCGGCTGCCTCGACAACTGCCATTCTAGAGTCCGCTTTCTCTTTCTGGGCACGATGGAGAGCCTGGAGTTTGCGGAAATTCTCGCCCATGGCCTGAAGGAGCTGATCCTCTTCAGATTTGCCGCTGCTAGTGCTGGGATCGTCGACAACTTCAAGCCCTGCAGCAGCGATGATTTCTTCGAAAACTTCTCCTTCGGCTGGTGCCCCAGCGCTTGCCGTCCCCGGCAAGTTGATGAACAGATTCTCGCCAACCTTGAGGTACTTGCTGGATGAGGGGCCTTCAGATGTCGATGACTGGTCTTTAGTGGCCGCCTCACCAGTGACAGGGGGCTCTGTGGCCGGTGCAGCGCCTGGCGCTCCTGTGGCAGGAATGCTATCAGTGCGGTCCTCAGCCTCCCTGTCGCCCCCTCCAGCAGGTTCTTCGGCGGTTTCCTCTTGTGCTGTCTTGGCGGCCTCCCCATCAAGAGCACCACCAGCCTCGACAATGTCATCCTTGGTGACCTCACTGGCAGCGATCCTGTCTGCTTCGGCGGCGGCATCCCTGGCGGTCTCCTCGATCACAACATCGACGTCCATGTGTTCCATCACAGGGAACTCTGAAGGGCGAAGGAGGAAAACAGAATAAGATCAAGGTTTAAGTTTGAAGTGACCGAAGACAGAGAGATAAGAGGAAAAGAATAACAAGCACTCTGAAACAATCGAGTACCTGCGTCGAGCTGCTGGGAGGTGGCTTCGCCCCTCCCGGCACCTCCGGTTGCCGGGGGCGTGTCGCCGGAGTCCGCGCTTGCCGGCTCCTTCTCAGTTAGGATGGGCTCGTCGGCAAGATCTCTTGCCGGGGACGTGCTTGTGGGCGGAGCGGTCGAAGAGGGAGGCACAATGGGGACGTCTCCTCCTTGTTGCCGTTCTTCTCCTGCGAACCCAAAGATATCAGCAGACAAGAATGAAAGCCTCGGCACCCGCCAGCGGAAAGAGAACAATGAACTTACGTTGGGGGCTGTGCTGGGGGCTACGCTGGGGGCTGCATTGAGGACTAGACTCCGGGCTCACAATGACGGTTTCTGGCACGCTAGTGGAGCCTGCCGGGGGCTCGTCGCCCGTAGAGTCCTTGACCTCTTCGCCATCCTCTCCAGCAAGGTTTCTGTGTCACTGCAGAAACAGTACAAGCAAGTCAGTGAGATTGATCCAAGATTGGAAGGTAAAAGCTGTGGCGAAGTACTCACTCTTCTTCCTCTCGCTCCGGACTAAAGCCGGAGATGTCGAAGTCGACCTCCGTTGCGATGTCTGAGTGGGGAGGCGGAGGAGGAGTCCTAGGCCGCTTGGCTGTGGCAGGCGCCGGGGCAGCTTCCGGTGCGGTGGTACGAGACCCTCCTGCCGCCCCAGCAGTGGCTGCTGGTGTAGTTCTCGCGCGCCGTGCAGGTTGTTGACGAGCCCCCTGCCGCGGTCCAGTCTTGCTGGCCACTTTCTTGTTGGGGGCTTCGCCGCTCGAAGAGGGCTGGCTTGCCGGGATGCCAGATGCAGCCTTCTGAAGAACACGCTTCGTCTTCTTCGGAGGTGGGGGCTCTTCTCGCGTTTATTCTTCGGCCGTGTCCTCGCCGGACGAGCTCTCAGCAGCTGCGCTGCTTTCTTCCCCGGCAACCTTGTCCTCCTCGGCAGGCTTCACCTCCACTACCACCTCTGCGTCGCTAGCTTCCCACTCTGTGAAGCCGACGCTGCCGGCCTCTGCGGCAAGATTTGCCTCTTCCACCCTAGTAGCAATATAGGCTACTTCTTGGTCGGTGGTGGCTCGGATGAAATCTGACTCTTGCCGGACAGGCTTCTCCGTCAAATTGTCAAAGAACTTCTGCGCCTCCTCCTCGCTTGGCTCGGCCCAGGTCGGGTCAAGGCCGCAGGCATTGAACATCAGCATGAAGGCAATGATTGACCCCAAGGCAGAATTGTTGCACAAGGGGACAATCCTTGCCGGCAGCCGGTGCTTGTCTTCGCGCTGGAATAATTTTTGACTGAGAGCGCCAAGCTGCATGGCTGTCAGATTGTTGTTCAGCCCGGGGCGCAGTCTCATGACATCTGCCGCGTTCTTGTACTCCCAAGCTGGCCTTCCCCTATTCTGCAGAGGGGCGATGCGGCGGCGGAGAAAGTCGAAGCCGATCATCTCCATCGTCAGTCCAGCAGCATTCACGCGAAGGATCCTGGTAGTGGCGATTGTGAGCCTCTCGTCCTCCGCTGCGGGGTCACTCCAATCCTTGCCGCGGACCACCTTCTGTTGCCGGGGATGACAAAATGGATGGGGATCTGCTTCCTGGATCCAGCACCATTCGGCCCGCCACTCGTCCCACTTTTCGCGGTAAACTCCCTCTGGGTATATTTCTTTATTCCAAGCCCTTGGAATCCAGGCAATAGATCCAGAGAGAGCCTCTCCTTTTTGGTTACGAGGGAAGAAATAATGGCGAAAAAGAGCAGAATTGGGGATCACGCCAGCAAAATTCTCACAGAGATGGGCAAAGATAGACATGCAAAGTACTGCATTCGGCGTGAAATCAAGAAGACGGAAGCCGTATGTGTACATGATATCATTGAAGAAGTCGGAAAAGGGGGGACAGAGCCCGCAATAGAAATATGCAGTGAAGAAAGGGTATCTGTCCGATCCACCTTTGGAGCAAGCACCTGGGATTACGCGTGTGGCGGGGTGGGCTTTTGTTCCCTTCGCCCACATGCATTGGTATCGCCCCTTCAAAGCTTCAGCATCAACCGTCGGAGGGAAGACGACGAGCCTCTTCCGCATCTTCGCCAGTTCGCTCTCCGGAACTTCGGCTTTCGCCTCCTTGCCCTTGCCTTTGCTGGCCTTGGGCGGCATGGCGACTGTGAGGACGAAAGCTGGGGGGCGGAGTGAGCGCGGGAGCAGCGGGCGGAAGAGGAAAAGGTTTCGCTCTGAGCTCGAGAGGAGGAAGGCGATGGCGATGGCCAGATTGAGAAGAAGAGGGGGGTAATTAGGTTTGTGCCTCTGCGACTTCTCCTTTTTATGGGGAAGGAGCGGGGCCGCCTTTTTTATTCCCCAATATGAATGCGCCTCTATAGGCACGAGACAGTTGCAGCCTTTTTGGCACGCTTCCCACGTCGCGCGCTCCGTGCGCGTAGTGGGGGGCACAGTAAAACGACATATTTACGAGCAGTTAATCCCCTGCCACGCGTGCCCGTGCACTGTTTGGGCCTAGCCCAACAACGCCTCGCACTCGTGTATGGCCTAGGCCCGGGGGCTCCTGTCGGTGTACTAAGTATTGGGCCACTAGCACCCCGTACTTGTGCATGGGCAGTTGTAGCCATCCTCGCGGCAAGGCTTGCCGGGAACAGCTCGAGGTCGATTCAAGCCATCAAGGAAATCATCAAGTCAGAGATCTGGAGATCAGTAGATAAGCAAAGCTGGAATTCGAAGGCCAGCTTCCCCGGCAAGATCCTTGCCGGGATAGCCTGTGGAGCCCGGCAAGGCTCGGCGCCCGGCAAGGCCTGGCTCCCGGCAAGGCCTGGCACCCGGCAAGGCCTGGCGCCCGGCAAGGTTTGGCACCCGGCAAGGATCGGCGCCTGGCGAGATTCCGCCACTGTGCCACCGCTTCGGCACAGTAACAAAACCTGACATTCTGGGTCCTTCTCTGGATGCGTGGCGACATGCCAGTGGAGGAGAGCTTAAGCGGTGCTGATGGGATGGCTCCTTTTTCCATCCCCAAGAAAGTGAGGAACCCTAAACGGACACCTCATGGTGTAATAAATGCGCCTGTCCTAATCCGTCAGGGGTTAGGTATGATACCTTGTAGCTACTTTACACCTCAATGCATGTACATTTTGCCACTATGGAGACCCCTTTGAGCATATAAAAGGAGGCCCAAGGCAACTGCTACTGAGGAGGAACTTCTAGCCCATTTTGCATGTGTAGCTGCTCTTTGAACGTACTGTTCATTGCGAGCGCTCCTGAAGGCTGGGCTCAAGAACATCAATAAGAACACAAAGCAGGAGTAGTGTTTACGCTGATCAGCGGCCCGAACCTGGGTAAAAACCTCACGCGTCGATCACTGGTTCTGCTCTTTGCGTATACCTCTCCCCCCGCCGAATCGTAAAGGGGTCTCTCGGGATCCCATAGGTGTCGCACCCCGACACTTGCGTGCGGCCATGGACCATGTGGGTCCCAATTGTCAGCCTCTCCACGTACATTCCTCTTCTGATGTTGTCGTTTGTTGACAACATTGACCATGCCGTGTCGAGAACACCAACGTGATGGACGATGGCGAGACCTAGGAAAGGAATGACCTGGAGGCGGCGAAGCCACAACAGTGGAGGGATGGTCTGGCCAGCGTTGGGAGTAGTAGGGGGCAGTGAGGCCTGCGCAGCAGCACAGTCGGCCACGCGAGGCGGGAGCAGGCGGTCCTGCTGGCGCTGGATTTGGCGGCTGGAGCAATAAGATCAGAGATTGAAGAAGCATGACGGCCGTTGGATTGACATCCAACGGTCACTTCTGCTAGAATCGTCTGTTGATGTATATAATAAGTAAAAAGATCTTGCATACGCGTCAACTTAATAGGCCCACAAGTCAACCCATTTCCTATTTTTTTAATAATTTACAACTCATTTGCAACTTTTTATGCAATTTATTGCAGTCCGTTTTCTTTTTGTTGGCCAGGGCCATGGTTAAAAATTTAAACAAAATTTCACATATTTTGGTGGGGTCCAAACTATTTTTAATACCGAAATGTCAAGCCAGATTTAAAGTACTTTGAAGATATATTTAAATTAGGTTAAAGCCCAGTGAAATTGGAATCTGAAAATGTGAAAAAATTCAGAAATTTGAAAGTAATTGCCAATTTGTCGTGTGTTTTTTATATTTACAGCCCATTTCATATTGCTTTTAAGATTTGCAGCCATCTTGAAAGAGTTGCAGCCCAGCAGGGTAGAGAAAAATAAGTAGGCCTGGGTTGGGTATGCCTGGATTGGGTATTCTTCAGAAAAAATAAACTGGGCTAGCCATTTTCACAAAGAAAAAATAGCTGGGCTGGTCATGTGGTGAACGTAAAATAGAAGCCTGGGCTAGACGAGCCACAGCCCAGTTGAAACCCTGCTCCGTCTCAACAACAACAAAAAAATACTGCTCGAGCAGCTATGTCCCAGGTGTCAGCCACTCTTGTGTTGTTCTCTTGTCTATTGACTATACGCTGACAATGTCGTGGGTACCAGATGTCAGCAAACCACTATGAGGAAGCATTTTCTTTTTCTATACGCTGACAATGGAGTATATAACAAAAAGATGAGGAACTTGCTTGCTTACGGCCATGGACATGGTGGGTCCCTACTGTCATCGTCTCCACGTACAGTCCTCTCCCAATTCCTCTTGTTTGTTAACCATGTTGACAACGCGGGAGGGCGGCGCCGCGGCGAGCGCACCAAAGCGCGCGGAGGACGACGACGAGGCCTCGGACGAGAACAAATAGGAGCCGGGGAATATGCGGCGGTGAACTCGCAGGCGAAGGGGAGTACAAGAGCTGAGTGGTTCGGGTGCGGGGTGCGGCTGATGTCGGCGTTAATGATTTAGGAGACGGTGGGGCAGCGATGCGTGCATTGAGTCACAGCCAGCCGTGGGAGGCGGGAGCAGGCGGCCCCACTGGCGCTGGTTTTGTTTTGGTGGCTGGAGGAAGACGAGACTGAAGAAACACGACATACTGTAAAAGCAGCAAGAGTACTTAACAACCTTAACTGAAACCAGCAGGGGCACTTAACAACCATAGCTCAAAGTAGTATGAGTACTTATACAGGTTCAACCATACAAAGCACGCCTCGAACAGTGCTACTTTGCCTATAGTGGGTGAGGCCACCGAGCCCCAGGACAAGGCCCAGGCGCCACCCCGCGCATCCACAACCTTCTGAAAGCGGTTTCATCTCGCAATGTGGTCAATAAACAGGATATTCGCTTCAGAGCCATGGAAAAGCATGAGCTTAACCTTCTGTCCTATTCTCCAAGATGGACGGGCCTTCATTATTTGAGACCACCCATGAATAAGTATCTTTTCACCTCCAAGGGAAATGGAGTAGGTTGACATAAACATCATGTTGTGACCAAGCGCAAGCCTGACCTGACCATGGTCAGGCATCTGTATAGGAACAATAAAACTGGGCAGTTTCTGTTTCAAGAAAATCACAGCTGTAAAACTGTGTATAAGCAAGAGTTTATGAACAACATATATAACAGAAAACAACTTGTACCATACGTTTCTTGACACAGTTGGACATGTTCAACGTGTGCACCGGTGGCACACATATCCCACGTGGCCTTCAACCATTGAAACGCCCGACAAGGACCTCAAGACGATCAATAAAGTGTAGGAACTGGTGGATGTCGTCCCAGTCAACTTCAGTGCCATCAGTAACAGTCGAGTTCTTATCAAATAACAAATGAGTAGTGTCCTGAACTTTGTAATAACCTATACGTGCCACCAATTATAAGAAATATTAGTTAGAAGTAGCATCTCCATGAGAGAAGGGAATCACAAATTGTTGCTACTTCTAAAGTCAAATTGTGATTAGTTAGACAGAATAGGTGGATTAACAAGTAATCGAGGCAACATGCAAGAACCAGATACAAAACTATCATGGACGAACTACTGGAACGACATCGGGGTGGAAGGTCACAGTGAAGATGAGACCAGGTTCTGCTATTTCCATCAACATTCGTGTGCCAACTTTCAGTCTGTAACACTTGAGAAAGTTTATCCAAGTTCGGCCATAAAAAAAGCAGTGATCTTCTTGGTTCATGAACCCAATTGGGAACTTATATCCATGGCATGTCTTCAATGTGACCATTAAATTGGTGTATTCAGTTATGGCAAGGCCGACCATCTTGAGTACATGTGTTCTGGTAGAGCAAGGAATGCACCGCAGGAAAAATATTATGAGAACACAATTTATTCGCTATCCAAATCTAGAAATAATTTCCTCTTTCATGTCAGTGTTGACCATGGTACTAGTAACTTTTATCCAAATATAGCAATCCAAATTTCCAAATTAGTCGACAGCATGTTAAAAAACCCCAACCCTCCCGGATAGAAAAGAGGATTCTAGGAAGATACTGTGCGCGTTTTAAAATCATGTGGTAGGATGAGAAGGAACAAGTGTGGCGTCTCACCGAGGGCATAGAAACCTGTAGGGTCCTCGCACTTTTGGCACTGCAAATGAAACACACTAGATTTAGTAGGAAGAAAAATGCATTAATGGCGACGGCTGCATCCTAGGATTACCGGCGACCAAGGGACTGGGATTTATCCGGGATGGATGAAGAATTCATACCTGGTTCTCCAGGAGAAAACCCTAAGCAATCGCCGAGAGGAGGTTTTCTCTGAACAAGCAGACGAGGGAGAAGGGGATTCAGGCCCAGTGAAATATTGCTGCTTCATCCGTCTAGCTTACTGCTACTTCTATAAGATGGGTTTTTTTTTGTGATTTGATGGCTCATTGGGTATTACTGCGACGCTACGACTGGGGTGAGTCTACCGTGCAGTCGTGCACTCTAATTTGGTGCATGGAACATGGACCCCGTTGTCGGATGCCCCACATATCAGCGAAAGGAAGTAGAAAGGCAGGAGTAACTAGTTACACATAAATATATTTTTGATAGAGAGACACTCCCTTTGTAAAGAAATATAAATTTTTTTTATATCACAACTTTATACATAAGAAAAATCAAGGGGAATATATATAACATAATATGGGGGTTCAGATGAGAATATAATACTCAGATAGGCTAACGGTTCTGGACTTTGGGCCACAGGCCGGTGGACCTGCATGTTTGGGGGCCCATGTGTTCTAACTCAGCACATTTCATATTGCAAGCGATCGGTACGGCGCTGGTTTTAGATGATGTCGCAAGGCAAATACAGAAAATTAAATAAAGCACGGTAGCTGTTAGAATGAAATGGAACGACAGTTGCTCACCAGCAATCAGAGTTGCAATTCTTTCACGATATCCTACGTGATAAATAATACTGTTGTACTACTTATACACACAGGACACTTGTTTCACCATGCCATATTATTACATCAAAAGCTCTCGGAGGATAGATTAGTTCGGCAGTTGCGTGTTGCTACTGAAGAATTTCAAAGTTGATTAGGACCAGCTCTCCTTGCCGAGAAAGTTCGATTTTGACATCAACCCCTACCACAAGATTTGATAGAGTTTTGAACCTTGACCATCCTTTAGCATCAATCATCATGCGACCATCCTTTGTACTTACGGTATATTGAGCAGGTTCATTCACACCAAGGATGTGCATGGTAAGAGAAACTTGGCCACGGTCGCCCGGATTATTGAATGGCTCCCTCGTTGCTCTAGGAATTCTCTGTTTGCAAACAAGAGGACATACACAAACAGTTAGATCAACACAGTGAATCATGTGAAACAACATGGAAAGAAAAAAGAATGAAGCACTTGGGCTGCCAATGCTTACCAAGAAGGTGGAGATGTCGGTTTTTGTAAGGACTTTGGTATATGCAGTGCGAACTACAGCCTAGTCTGTTGCCGGTGCAACTGCTGGTTCCGTTGCCGCTGCATGTGCCAGAGTAGATGCAAGTGCAACTTCAAGTGTTGGTGTAGGTGCTGGAGCCATTGCTGGCGCCCGTGCCGGTGCAACTGGTAGTGCCGCTACTGCTGCCAGAGATGGTGCTCCTTGTGGAGCTGGTGCCGGTGTCGGAGCAGGTGCCCGTGTCAGTGCCCGATCCTCCGGTAGATCAACCTGATCCGCTGACGCCGTCGGTGCCCAATCCTCTGGTGGATCAGACTGAGTTGCTGTCGTTGTCAGTGCTAGAGCCAGTGCCGTCAGAGCAGGTGCCGGTGCTCGATCTGATGCTGAAGGTGGTACCGATGTGCGAGACAGTAGCGATCGTCTCTGGTCTGCTATGATTTCATACTTCAGCTTTCTAACTTCGCTAGGCTCCGTGAACTGGATCCAGTCTTTTTCTTCACTTCTTTTAAATGCGAGAAGGACTAATTGTGCCGTGTTTGTTAAAACAAACTACAGTTCATCATAGGGCTTTATATTGTACTCAGACAACAGACTGATCCAATTGTGTCCCGTAATATAAGTGATGGATAGTGCCTTCATTACTGACACGACATAAGAAGTGAAACCTGCAAAAATAACCATCATAGAGCAAACCAAATGGTTTATTCTGTAACGAATGTGACATGGCAAAACCTGCATCGTAAAATTGCAGCAAAGTAAGAAAACATGACAGTAAATCAATAAGATTTAGACAGTAAATCAATAAGATTTACTTGATGTGACACGAGTGAATCCTTACCAGGATATCACTATGTTCAAGTTCTAAATTGAAGGTTGATCGTCCAATTACGGGTGGCACGCAGGGCCCCCGCTTACTCCCACAAGCAGGACAGTCCAAAGGTCGTGACAACTCATATGGAGCAAACATCCATGGGACTGGAAATCCTGGTGGGTGCGATAAACCCTGCAATGCATACAGATATTGGAGTGTAACCATAATTGACAAACCATCCTCACAAAAAAGATGATCTGGATACTTCAAAATATACAGACTGAATTGAGTGGACAAACATTAACATAGGCTGTTCTCAGGACTCACCACACAACAAAAGCGGCAGTACTAAACAATACAGGGTTCACACACACAAATCAAGTACTGGACAATAGTACTTACTAGAGACAAGCAAAGTTGCACTAATTAAACTCTGCAGACTATTTCTTGCCACCGACCTATGGAATGTACCCCACATAACTGACTAGGCCATGGACTTCGTGAGAGATGTCTACCGGCAGCATCGCCATCTCGTCAGCCTTGGAGAACCTAACAGAGTGGTCTTTCCACTCATAAACATGACGATGAAGACAGTCCGCATCAGATTTGTCGGGAAGCTTTACAAGAACCACACCCTTCATAATCGAAGGCACAACTAGGAAATTGTTGTGGTGAAGTACACCCTCGAGAACACGCCTGAAAACAATGCTATAGGGAAACACTTGTTCACGACACGTGGCGACAAGGACACAACGGCTGGATAGTTTAGTAGTAGAACTCATCCTTAGGTATTCCAGTTCACACGACATGACTTTGAGAACTTCATCTCCACTGCGGACCTGGTTCTAATTCAAACAGAAACAAATATTTTATTACTACCTCCGTTCAGAAATATAAGATGATTTTCGATATTTCACTCCATATAAGACTACATATACACACAGAAATGAGTGAACAAAGACACTAGAACATGCCTTCAAAGGCATGAGAGCAGAGGGATTACTTGGAATATCCATAACACAAGTTACTGAGGCTACTATACTCTCTTCAAAGGCATGAGAGCTAAAATCTTGCATTTCCTACATCTAGCATTGATGTTCATAAAGTAGTTGAAAGTAATCTATAAGAAATCAGTGTTATGTGCAAAAATCATATGTATGTCAACCTCTTGCATGTTTTGCTCAAAAGAGCAATTTAGAACCGTCATTTGGCGCACAAAAATCACATGCAAGATCACCCAGAAAGTTGTACTAATAGTACTAGTACTAGTACTGCGTGTTAGATGAAAAACCACGATCAAGATCGCCAAAAATATCGTCAAGAAGAGATATTACCTGGAGTGGCTTAACGAGGGATCCCGGAGAGGGGGGCTTGGACAGGGCAATGGCCTTGAGCTTGTCTGCAGTAGTCTCGGCGGGGTGCTTGCGTTTCTTCGTACCCTGAGCCTCAACGGTTTTGGCAAGAGCCATAGACATCACTTCAGCCGGTGCTCCAGGGTCCATCAAGAAACTGACAAATAAAAATAAAAGAAAAGAAACCATAATCACAAACCCAAAAGAAGAACAGAGAGGGAGTTATAGGATCAGTCGTGGGGTTGCAAGACCGGCCCTTGGCCAGAAGCAACACCATTGATGCGCTCACCTTTCCTTCTTTGGAAGAGAAGAACAGTGGCAGAAGCGCGTCAGTGTTTTCTTGAAGAAATGAGGAACAAGATGAGGGAGAAGCGAGTTGGGGTTTTCTTCAAGAGAGGAAGATGAGTTAGAAGAGTGAAATGATGGTTGCTTCATCCGTCCAACTTACTATTGGAAAGGTGGGGGTTTTGTGATTTGACGGCTCATTGGGCATTACTGCGGTGCTTTGACCGGTGTAGTCTACCGTGCAGTTGTGCAAGTGGACCCCGATGCTGGCCGTCCCACACATCGGCGAAAGTGAGTAGCAAGGTTCCCGACGACTATCGAGGAGGATCCGCACGGTAGAGCGTGTCCACCATTTCTAAAAAAATTGATTACAACAAGCGTTTCCACTCTTACGACGGAGGAGTGTGAAACACGGCGGCCACTTGAACTTACATAGTAATCCTACTACTAGGCATGTGCAGTGGTTCATACGTCAGTACTATAATCTTGTTGCTAGTGTAGGAAGATATGACGATAAAAAATGATGTTGTGCGCATGTCAACTATATAAACAGTCATGTAACATGCCCCTTTTTTGACTGTTCGGTCAAGACTGAACGGTGAGATCAATGCTAACAGAACTTGGACTACAGCGCACGGAGAGTACGGTGCTACAGTACTCCACGGAACATGGGATCTGAGATGAGCATGAAGGGTGCATGAGCCCACACTAGGTTAACAAAAATACACTAGGAGCATGCAGAGCATGCATGAAGAGGGGTGCTGAGATGAGCATGCACGAAGAGGGAACAATTATGTTGAGATAAGAATGCAACAAAACACACCCACACGCTTTGTGCTATAGTGACTGATCTGCATCGTCTGAGTTTGATCCAACGGTCATGTTGCGCCGAGATATGCGTAGGCATATGACGCCTAAACACCACCGAACCCGTAGAGCCCGCTCTCGGTCGACGAGAGCCAGCTCGTCAAAGATGGCGTCCAATGGCACGAATGGATTTCGGTGATGAAGCCCTGAGAGGATTCGCGTGGCAACGGCGACAGTCGCCCGCAATCCCTCCTTGTCCAGCTCCGCCCCCACCATCGCGCAGAGACGGCTCAGCTACTCGGATATATAGGTGAAGGAGACCAGGTCAGGAAGCCGCAGCTCATTGAAGTCGATGGGGTGGTCGAACGGGTTTAGCCCGACGGACGACATGGTCGCGCTGGCACGACGATAGGCATCGCGCAACCACAACACGTGCATGGCAACATGGTCCAGCAAGTGGTTGAGGTGATCCTGGACCTCGTCATGATGAGCCTGCTCGCTCTCCAGCTGGCTCGCCTGACCGACTATTGTATCTCCCGCTTTGTGCAGCAACGCCGCCGATGCCTTGAGCATCTTTGTGGTGGACGCCTACCGCTTTTGAAGCTCGGTGCTCCCGTACATAAAGAAGGAGCATGGCACTCCTCTCCTCCTTGAGCTCACGCGGCTCCACATCCTTCGCCCTGAGCTCCGCATCCTTGGCATGGAGGTCCTGTGTCAGGCGCCTCACCTCAGAGTCCGTGATCTGGTGCGCCGTCGTGGAACCAGGTAGAAGCAATGGGGAGAGGAAGCAAAGGGGGCGAAATGGCTGAAAGGCAATGCAATCTACAGGCAGGCGGAGGGAGCCAGCCGAGGAGCGGGGAGAATCTTTTGGTTTTCACCATGGGAAAACACCAGTCGACGACTTTTCACTTCAAGGGAGTAGTAGGTTTTATAGGCGGAGTCATCATAACTAATTGCTGCCGTGCCTGCTCCCGTCAATCAAAAAAAAATCATGCCGTGCCTTCCACACCCAAAGACCAGTGCAACGCAGCGATGGATATTTAAATTTACCTACTGGCAAGGAGAGAAAAAAGGGGTGAAAAAACAAATGTGGCGGTGGCCTAGCTAATCGGTCGCACTAGCCCAACTAGCTAGCCATCGTGCTTCACATTGATGTACTCGGCGGGAAAGGTGGGCTTTTGTGATTTGACAACTCATTTACTTGCTTCGGTGCTATGACCGAGGAGGACCCAGAAAATGCGCAGTAGGGTGTCCCACGTCTTGGCAAGGAAGAAAATATGCGTGCACCACCCGGGAGGACCCAGAAACCGCGTGGTAGGGTGTGCCACATCTCGGCACGGAGGAAAAATGTGTGTGTAAATATTAACTGTATCAAACTACCTATAGTTTGACCTTGGGACCCAGCCAGTCAGTCGAAAACACCCCACTAGCCACACAGCTTCATCATGCTAACGTGGCACGGAGGATAGGTGTGGTTAGCTCCATATCGACCAGCCACAACTTCTCTTGTTCTAGGCGATTCATCTATTTTCCAAGCATTTTTTAGTTATAATAACACCACGACAAAATCGCGCTGCTCTTCGTGTGTGCCCGTGCGTCTAAAGTTGTACTTGATGGAGAGGAGAGAGATATGGCAGACATGGGACCCACCAGTAAGTCAGTCAACGTTCATGCACGTGTTGACGATCACTCCCTCCACTCTACTCAACGTAATACTATATAAAATCAAGTTATGCGACAAAGCCAACAACCGTTGTGGTTTCAGGCTATCAACGTACGCTTTGTAATCTAGGTTGCCGGTTCGAATCTCGTCCTTCAGATTTGCTAGTTTTAGGTCCAAATTGGATCAATGACAAGTGGGCCCCCCATGTGTTGTTCCGATATTTCAGTGTAGGATGGTTTTTTGCATAAACACTTTGCGCGGTTAGACAAGTTACAGCACCAGTTACATGTATTTTGCAAGTTTATGAACAAAAATGACAGTGGCATAGAATATCACATGCTCCCCGCAGCTTAGATGCTATGGTGATATGAGATTTTACGTCATTGGATCTGAGATCCAATGGCTTGGGAGTAGTCTTTGTAATTATGCGCAATTTTCAAACTCTCTAAGGGTTTTTTTGAAAAAACATCCAGGCCTCATGTGAGCCGCTGGATCTTGGATCCAACGGCTCCTAGTAGCTCATATTACGTGCTCCCCGCAGCTTAATTAGCCGCTATGGTGATACGAGCATCTAGGTCGTTGGATCTGTGGTCCAATGCCATGTGCGTAGTATTTGTACTTTCTACACAATTCCCAAACTCTTTGAGGCCTATATTGCAAAAACATTCAAACCTCCTACTGCGAGCCGTTAGATCTCTCGGGAACTCGTATCACCATAGAATCTATGGTGTGGGAGCACCTCATATTCCCTCGTGCGAGAAAACATCAGGTGCTCTCGCAGCTTGGATGCTACGGTGATACGAGTTTCGAGGTCGTTCAATCTGATATCCAATGGCATCTGAGTAGTCTTTGTGCTTGTGGGCTATGCCCGAACTCTTTGGGGGCTTTTCTGCAAAAAAACATTCGAACCACCAAGGAGTCATTGGATCTCAGATCCAATGGCTCCGAGGAGCTTCTATCACCAGACCATCTAAGGTGCGGTAGCACGTGATATTCTTAAATACAAGAGAATATGAGGTCTTCCCTCATCTTAGATGCTACGATGATACGAGCTTCGAGGCCGTTGGATATGGGATCCAAGGGCATATGAGTAGTTTTGGTACTAATTGTGTGCTATTCCCAAAGTCATTAAGGTTTCTTGTAAAAATATTAAGACATCTTGTGAGCCGCTATATCTCACATCTACACGCTCCAAGGAACTCGTATCACCATATAGCATCTAAGGTGTGGTGGCACATGGTATTCTCCCAGGGGGGTGAACATCCCATCGGTGTATGGAAGGGTGGGGGCAAATATAATGTTCAAAAAATATAATCTAAACAATCCTAAATAGAGCTTCACAATTTTATCTAAGGTCAAGGGGTTACCCCCCGACAATCTACATAGCTCCGCCTATGCAAGAGGTGTAGTTGGAGCGTCTAGGTGTGAGAGAGACGACGCGAGAAAGCGAGGTCAGTCGAGTCATTTATAGAGGGAGAGATCGAGTGAGTGTGGCCTAGCGTACACTCGAATGTTAAAGACGATACACCGAGATATCGTGTGGCGAAGTTGCAGTGAGGGTTGGAGGGAGATACTTACCGAGAGAGTGGCCTAGATAGACTTTGTGTGTGCGCGCACGGTGAAGGTGTTTTACAAAGGCAATGTACGTGTCTTGAGAGAGAGAGAGGGAGGGTTTGTCATGGAGGGCACGACGAGGTTGTGTGTGCGAAATACATTTGTTGAGAGTGTGAGGGGGTGTGACATAAATGGAGATCGAAACATGAAGAGAAATAATGAGCGCGCGTGTGTCGAATACCAATAGCTCTATTAACAAAGAGATGAAGATCGGTCTATACATGAGGTATGTGTGGTGAGAGGGGTGTCGATGGAGAGACCTAAACACAACATTTGCATGTACATAGTACTAGACTTAATATTCATGTTTCAATTTATTGTGCATTTTAAATATTGAATTGAGGACGATGCATGGCTTACATTTTATTTTTGAATTCGTGTCATACATGCATGGTCATACACCCATGTTGAGATCACTATATCACAAACTCACACTAATTCAAGAACTTGTCATAAATCAATTACCGTGCCTTTTGGAATGACCAGTTATTTGCAAGGAAAATACGGGCATTGTAATAGATATAGATTCGTTCAGCAATTTTAAAAAAAGATTCCTTTCACATTCTTGAATGGTAGCCCCCGACGGCGTACCAGACAGATCCGGGCTCATGTCGTGCTGGTGGCGTGCGTGGTACGCACATTAGCTAACCCCACCCAAAAGAAGCACGATATTAAACTTCGCGCCTCCACTCGAGCCTCTGCGTTTCGAGTCAAAATATCTGGCAGCCAGAATTCCAGCCCTAGGAAATTCCCCTCATGTCCCCGGTACATAATGACAACTGATGAACAATGGAGGGATGCTTTAGTAACTAGCCCACGTTACCTACCGTGCCGAGCACGGTTCAATTCCCTTGGCCGCCGCTACCCAAGGTCACCCGTCAACTCCATTGCCTAGTACTAATAGTACTACACCAGGATGAGCACAGAATGGATCTCCGTTTATTAATTTTGTTCATGCGTTGTTCGTGCCTACTAGAGTTACTATATCAGGCAATTCATTGGTACGGAGGGATTATCTTTTTACTCTGCATATATAACTTGTCTGAAGTCTAACTAAGCAAAATGTTTGACAAAATCCTTTCTTAAGAAATATTAACATCTACAACAGTAAAGATGTATGGCCTGAAAATTTATTTCATGATGCAGCTTATGATATTGTTTCGAATCCTGGATTTTAAATTCCAGAAAATACAAAACTGACCTGAAATTCATGAAACTTAGCATGGTCACGTGATATGCCACAAATAGGCTGTCGTATTTTTTTTGTTCAATTTGAGAGAAGCTGCGTATGAAAATAGCACAAATGAAGAGCCAAGGTATTTTGGAACAAAGACATGTCACGTTAATGCGAATGGTTTCACTATTCAAACGTGGGTGTTAGACCTACGTGCCACCATGAGTCCCGCTTCTCATCGGCAGGTGCTGTCCTTGCAAGCGTGTGAGTCGACAGGAGGCGTCCGAGCAGACCGCTGCGCCGGCTGACTGGGAGGCGTGCGAGCAGACCGCTGCGCAGGCTCACCGGGAGGCGAGCCCTTTGACCAGGCTCCGCTGCCCACTTTCCTCCCAACTACCCCCACTTATAGTGGCATCGGTGCCACAGTTTAAATCACCCCCACACTCCCCGATCTCGCTACAATCTTATCTCTTCCTCTCGGATACTCCTGTCGTCTACCTCCAACCAACCTGACCTCACCGTACGCCATGCTGCATCACGATGGTCTGCCCTTAGTCTTCCAGTTTCCTCAGGAAGACACCCAGCCGGAGTCTCAAGAACATAAGGCGCTTCGGAACGAGCTTGAACTGGCCTTGTGGGAAGATGCCGCACCTGTCCCCACTCCCGTTCCAGCTCCCATCGCCCCGACTATGCCAACACCCATCCCCGTGGCATTGATGGCCTGGGAGCCGCACATTGTCGTCGAGCTTGAAGCCACGGGGTTCCACGAGGTCCTCGCTGACTTTCACGTGCACGTGCACCTGCCAACGCATGCGCCTGCGCGTGCACTGACGCACGCGCCCGTGCCGATGCCCGTGCACACGAATGTCTCCGCCGCGTTGTTGCCAGCGCCTGTCCCCGCAACGGTGCCAGTGCCCCTCTCAGCGGCATGGATCACCGCCGTCGACCGCTTCCTTGCACCAACGCCAGTCGCCTCCTCCCGCCAGTTTACTGGCTCCTGGAGACCGAAGTCCAGAACATTCTGGCCTTCCTTGAAGCTAGGGCCAATGTCTAGTTGTACGCCAACAACGGCGCAAGACACTGCCGTCGCCGTCGGTCAGTGGCCCGATGACACACAGAGCATGGCAGAGGAGCCGCTTCCCGCCGCAAGACGCCTCCGCCGCTACCGTGTGATCTAAATATGCCATGAAAAACGTTCAGATTGCCATGCTTAAAATCCGAACGTTTGGGATTTATCATTTGTGTTTATTTTAGTTCGATCGTGGTATGAATGTAAAGTCGCAGTCAGACTGAATGAAATCTATGGTTTGAAGGATTGAATGTTCTGCTAGAGCCGTATCAAATTAAATATAAAATGTCATCAAGCGACATGTATTCCTTCTCATCGCAAACATTTCATATTAAATACCACGTCAATTTTGAATATTTTTTTAGGGAAGTCAGTTCCAAATACTTGTAGGGCACGAGCAGTCCCCTTGTTCGAGCACTAGGCGATACATCTATTTATCCATGCATTTAATGGTTAGTAGATACTACTAGCCTAACTTGTCCGTCACGGTCACTTTTGTTCCTAAACTTGTTACATAGGAGTATAATACTAGTACTAGTATTAGGTGAAACTGGTGCCATAACATGTGAATGCGTCCAGATACGGTCAACTGCAACACCGCCCGCGCGCTCTTCGTGTTTGCCCGTGCGTCTAAAATTAGAAGGGGAGGAGAGAGAGAGAGCAGACATGGAACCCACCAGTAAGTGAAGTGGGATAGTACGTGCTCATGAGCTGGTCCCACTAATGTACTAAAGTTAATATAAAAACATGTTATCCATTAAATAGGCTGTGGTAATATAAAAACATTATATCAACAAAGGGGAGTACAACAAATGTTGCTACTATGTTGCCTATTGACGTGCGGCTTGAAGGCCCTGGTCGCATGTTCGATTCTCGTCCTTTTTCATTATTAATTTATACTAGTAAGGTACACGTGCATTGCACGCATTAGATTTGGCAACCAAATTATGAATAAATACCACACCATAGCATGTAAGCTTTGATTCATATATGCATGATGTAGATGTTCGTTTAATTCCTATAGTTCATCTCACTCAAAATCATTCAAAGTTAATCTATTTTAAGATTCATGGAAATGTGCATTGTAGAGCATAAAGTAAAAACAAATAATGGCAATTCATTTAGAAAAAAATTGGGCAATTATGATACTGAAGATTCTAGAACAAAGAAGAAGTGCTTGTGTTTTTAGGTTTGTGCATTATGCTTAAGTTCAACCATGCAGTCTTCTAGATTGTACATGTGGCAGAATGTGGTGGAATGTAGATGATATCCAACGGCCAGTAGTGCTCGGATTTGCCATCTCTGCACCGTCGGATTGGATTCATCCAACTACCATCTTTCAAAGTTATTCGCACACTATATAGGGGTATAGATATCGGTCTAAATTTGCTCCATGACAGCTGGGCCCCCGGCGTGTAGTTTGTACCACTTTAATTTCTGGGTCGAAATTTGTTCCATTATAGGTGGACTCCGAGTGTGTAGTTTGTAGCTTATTTGTAATAATTAAAGAGAACACCAGAGTTTTTTTTGCAAAAATACCATGGTGCGACGTGGAAGGTTAGAAAGGGCATGCAAGAGAGCGGTGACTGAGCCAGAGGGAAAACAATTGGTGAGGGGCAGGGGTTGCAACGGTGTTTGGAGTAGTTGTGGAGCGAATGCTACAAATATATAATCTAAACCCACCAAAATAAATGCCTTCACAAATTAATCAAAGGTTGGGGTCCCCCTCACAATGTAAATAGCTCTGGCTCTGCGAGGGATGGAGAGGTAGCTTCAATGTGTGGAAGAGACGGCGTGAGAAACGAGGTCAATCAAGACATAGATAGAGAGACAAAGTGAATGTGCCCCGAGTTTCATTGAAAAGATATATATGCTGTGGATAGATATTGTCTGACTAAGATTTTGGGAAGGGTGAGGGCTGTAAGAGAGTGCTTGAGAGATGATCCAGTCACAAACAGGTACATATATCGTTTGTGGATGGGAGGAAGCATGGTCAATCGATACATAGATAAAGAGAGAGAGAGATTGAGCGAGTGTGGGTCATCATGCGATCGAAAGAGTGAGACAGGTTGGAGAGAGTGACCTAGATAGACAAGGTGCGTGAGAGAGTATACACAATGAATATGTCGAATTAGGCCCAAACATGGAGATATATTGTTTGTGTGTGAGAAAGAGAGAGGTCAATCGAGACATGCATAAAGAGAGAGAGAGAGAGAGAGAGAGAGGGAGACATTGAGCGAGCGTGGGCCGCCATGAGGTCGAAAGAGTGGAACGGCTTGGAGAGACTGATCTAGATAGACAATCTGCGTGAGAAAGTATAGAGTGTGTCGATCTAGGCCCGAACAAGGAGATATATCGTTTGTGTGTGAGAGAAAGCAAGGTTAATCAACACTTAGATAAAGAGAGAGAGATTAAGCGAGTGTGGGCCACTGTGCGGAAGAAAGAGTGAGACGGTTTCTCAAGAGTGACCTAGATAGACAATGTGCATGCGTGTGCATGAGAGGGAGGGGGTCTAGATAGGCAATGCATGTATATTCCGAGAGAGGGTGGGAGGGGAGAGAGAGAGAGCTCGACGTGGAGTGCAATGGTGGGTGTGTGAGAGTTAGATATCGAAACATGGAGAGAAAGAATGAACGTGCAGAAACCAATAGCTTTGTAAGGAGGTTAGGAGAGGAAGATTGATCAATAGAGGAAGTATGTAGCGTGTGTGCCGAGGGGAGGGGGACTTATAAATAACATTTGAATGTAGATAGTACTAGACTTAATATTGATGTTTCAATTTAGTGTACATTGTAAGATTTGAATTGAGGACCATGCGTATGGCTTCCGTAATTATTTCAAATTCGTGCCATACTAGGTTTTGAAAAGTTGATATTGACTCGATTGTTGTGGTATTTTGTATGTGTGTGGTCATATGCTTAAATCCATCCAAAGTTTTCTCACTACCATGGTGTTCATCTTATAAATATATGAATTTGTATTCAAAAAGTAGCATGGATACCGTGAAATGCGAAATCCATGTTAGAATTGGAGATCGCTATGTGACAAACACACTCTAATTCAAAGAACTCCTCATTAATTAATTCATAGTATCTCGTTTCGAAGGACTAATTATTTGCAAGGAAAACACGGGAATGGTAATACATAGTACAAGATTCATTTGCCAATGAAAGAAGATTCGTTTGCATTCTCAAATGTAGGCGCACTAGGCAGACTAGGGTCGTGTCGTGGTGGTCGCGTGTGTCGTACAAACGCTAGCACCCACCCCCTCCCTCCTCCCCCCCCCCGCTAAAAAAAAGAACAACGGCAAAAAAAGTTCGCGCTTCCACGTTTCGGATTGGAATATCTGGCAGCCCCAATTCCAACCCTGCAAAATCTCCCTTCTCCCCATCCCCTTCTGTGGCCAGAGCTCTCAAATCCCTAATTTTCCGCCAACCCAAGCAAAATTTGAATCACCCTTTGTCTCGTCTCTTTCCCCACCTCTGTGCCGTACGACGATGACGAAGACGACGGCCGCGCTTCGCCACTGCACCGGAGCTACCTCATCTACGCCCTCGTCCACCGCAACGGGTGGTCCACCCACAACGTCGGCCGCCGCAGCCGACGTGCCTCATAGACACTGACTTCTACCGCATGAGGTGCGCTTCACCGACGCCGTCTCCCACCTCACCGGGGTTACTTCACCAAGAACATCGTCGCACCTCCACCCCCCCCGACGCTGTTGGTGCTTCACTAATGGCCTCGTCCACCGCATCGTCATGCTCCACTGCCGCTCAAGATCTGCATCCGTACGCGGCCAGCCAACGCCAGTGCATCACCCTCAACGGCTCTGAAGTGGCCCGCACTCTAGCTAGGCGAGCATGCCCAAACACCGTCCCGAACTAGGTATCCACATATCACTCCCTTGTGCACTGCTTCGACGATGTTTGGATATCCTTTTACTGCTCTCTTAGCTTACACGCCTATGCAACTCTGACTTTAACTCTTTCTTATTTCTTTTGGAGATATCATCTGAAACAAGCAAAACCATTTTGAGCGAAGCATGACGGCGCTACGGGATCTGGTACACATCCTGCACGCCGGTATAACCTTGTAAGTACCTGTTCTCCGGTACAATAGCAAGGTCGATTCCTCTCATTTGATCAACCATTCACCGTGTCAAAAATGCAGAGGGGGATGCAAGGAGCACAAGGCCTGCACATCCAAGCAAGTGGTAACATAGACTTGTACATGGAACATCCCAAGTGCAAGCAGAGCTAAAGTGAGCATGTACAACGAGCTAGCATAAGTCCTTGCATTTCATTTAATTCGTTGGCCTGCGTATATGATTTGTGTGCAGTGGCGGATCCACGAATTCAAGTTACCAGGGGCGAAAATTTAACTTAAAAAATACGAAGGCACTTGCACTCCGGAAATCAACATAACTTGAGAAATGTGAAGCTACATGCACTTTGCAAACCAGCTAATGATCCAAAGTAGTTCCAGATTATAAAACACTAAATGATGTAAGCACCAAAAAACACAGAATGCAACATGGTGTAGAAGGACTACTAACATGGACTATACCTTCTTGAATTATTCGTTCTCTGGCCAAAAATATCCAAGTGTAATTGCACCTATAACCAGTGCGCAAACTGCATATCAATATATCTATCCTACACAAGTATGCCAATAGTTGCAAACAACAGATTAGAAAAGTATTTATGCTAGGTTGTCATGATACGGGGACTTTCTGGTAGATGGCCTCAACGTTTCCTCAAGCCATGAAAATGTACTATAATTTGCTTGTCATCAATTCCTACAAATCTCTATCCTTCTCTCAACATAGCAGATCATCATTAGACACTAAATCCTTCAATGGGAGCTTGCAAAATGCTTGCATTAGATCCCTCATTAGACACTATATGTTCATCTCCAGGAGCATGTAAAATGTTTGCATCAAATCCTTCATTAGCAGTCTGTTCATTAGACACTTCAGGCTCAAGAACAACATGAGCTTGTATGTTTGCACCGGAAACTTGATTAGACACATCAGGTTCAGTCAGTTCAATATTGATTGGGAGAGTTATAAAATAAGCAGAAATTGGTTTCATTTTCTTATAGATTCCCTACATACAAGCAGTTTTACAACACTGTCAGGTTTAACTATTGGCCAGAAATTGAATAGTTGAATTAGATATAATCAGGGATGTGATGTACCTGCTCGTTGTGCATGCTGCTCTTGCAAGCTGCGACTGTCCGTTTGCGCAAGCTTGATGCCATGCCAGTGCTGTCGTCGCTGCCTCCCACGCAGGCTACACCCAGGCTTGGATCTTCATCTTCTAGTCCTTCCATTCGCTTGAAGCCCGGCGACCGACGTCCAACGAGGGCACGAGGAAGTGCTCTGTCGGCCTGTCCAGCGGTGGCTAGGTTAGGAGTGAACCAAACTGGAGGCTGGAGCGAACAAATTGGGGATTTTTCCTGCTGTCGATCTATATGGGAGGTGCTCGTTTGGGCCGCGAGCCTGCTATAGGGCCTGCCTTGCACTTACGTTATTGGCCCATCCAAATTGAAACATTTTTCTTCGTTTTTTACATTGCCTGCTCGTATGCTGGGATGACTCAAACTAGGTGCGCACTTTCCAGCCACCCGAGGCGGCCACCCATACCGGCCCCTATGGTGGCGTTGCCCGTTTTGTGTGTATGATTGGGGTAGTGAAAAATATTCCAGTGGCGCTTTTGATTTACCCACAGAATGGTTGAATTGCTTGTTTCTATGAATTGAGTTCGCTAATAATTTGAAGGATGCCAGTCTTTTCATCCTATTGTAGATTGCTTAGATCTTGATATGCCAAATGTAATCGCATGACATATACAGTAAAAGCCAGTGTTATGTGTGTTGCTACAACTAGTCTGACAACCCGTCCTCATATAACATATCAAGGACGCACCATCTTATCAGATTAAACATTCGACTTACCAATGCAGTGTGGGAAGAAAGAAGTATTGGGACCGCGTATCCAAGCAATTGATGCCATGGACTCCTTCGTAGAACCTTATAAGCGAAAAAGAAGTTGCACTGTGCCTGTACAAAGAGCTAGCGTAAGTTCAGTTACCTGCTTCTTGGAATTTGAGTTAGCCACTGATTGCAAAATTGTTCAATTACGTTGCTTGGCTTAATTTAGTTTGCTACTGATTACATAATGACATAGCCTGTTAATCCTATTATAGACTGCGCCTATCTATGCGTTTGGTACTTATTGTTAAGAATTACTTGTTTGCCTGAACTTAAATAGCTACTTAAGCACGTAGATAGATGGTCATATGTACTTCTAGGGTGCAGCAAAATTCATGTGTAATTTACGTTTTGATACCCTGTTTGTTTAAATGGTTTGCTGTTATGACTTGTAGCACTAGTAATGTTTACATGTTCATAGACAGACAACTGTCAGGTTTTTATGAGGGACAATGTCTTTTTAACTTGTATATATGTGTCAGAATCATTTTGCTTACATCAAAGAAATTTACAGATGTCTGTGTTGCTGGTAAACGGTACCGACTTGTTACTTTAATATGTTGCCAAGAACTTGTTAGTTTTACTAGTTCATGTGTAATTAAATACATTGCCAAAACTGGTTAGTTTTACTAGTTTGATGTTAGTTTCTTATGGCTCTTTCAACACTTTATTTATGATTGCTAACATTCTAGTTTGCAGGATCCAACTAAAACTCCGTTGGCACAACAGATATGTTTTCAAAAACTTCCTTGTTTACCTGGTTTGCTGTTGTAACTTGTTGCTGTAATTATCTTACCAACTTCAACTTTTCAGGATCCAATTGGAAGTCCAATTGCACAACAGGTACATTTTCAAAATTTTATTTGTGTAACAGGTTTGCTTCTGTAACTTGTTGTTGTAATCATCTTACTAACTTCAAGTTTTCAGGATCCAATTGGAAGTCCAATTGCACAGCAGGTACATTTTCAAAAATATATTTGTGTAACAGGTTTGCTGCTATAACTTGTTGCTCTAATCAAGTTACTGACTACTCAACTTTTCAGGATCCAAGAGAAACTCCAATGCCACAACAGGTTCCTTTTGCAAAACTTGTTTGTTTAACTTCTTTGCTGCTGCAACCGGTTGCTCTAATCACGTTACTGGCTACTCAAGTTTTCAGGATCCAATAGAAACTCCAATGCCACAACAGGTACCTTTTGCAAAACTTATTTGTTTAACTGCTATGCTGCTGCAACCAGTTACAATGATGTTAATAACTACTTTTCAGCATCCAATCGAAACTCTTTAATTCCTTGTTTGTTTAACTGGGTTGCTGTTCTAACTCCCAGTTTAGATGTTTTGCTAACTTCAACTTTTCGGAATCAAACTTTAATGGCAAAACAGGTTAGCCCAAGATCAAAGAGCAAGGTCCCCATGGACGTTGTATCATCCCACAGCAGTGGCACTGGCTGCTACTTCTTGAGCTTGTGTTGGTTTTTCCCTTGAAGAGTAAAGGGTGATGCAGCATAGTAGAGATAAGTATTTCCCTCAGTTAAGAACAAAGGTATCAATCCAGTAGGAGAAACGCGCAAGTCCCTAATAGATGCACCTACACAAACAATCAAACACTTGCACCCAACACGATAATGGGGTTGTCAATCCCTTCACGGTCACTTGCAAAGGTGAGATCTGATAGAGATAGATAAAACTGAATAAAAGATAACTAAATATTTTTGGGTTTTTTGGTTTATAGATCTGAAAATAAAAGATTGCAAAATAGTAGATCGGAAACAAGTATGATGGAAAATAGACCCTGGGGCCATAGGTTTCACTAGAGGCTTCTCTCTTGAAGGCAAATAATACGGTGGGTGAACAAATTACTGTTGAGCAATTGATAGAAAAGCACAAAGTTATGACGATATCCAAGGCATTGATTATGCATATAGGCATCATGTCCGTGTCAAGTAGACCGACTCCTGCCTGCATCTACTACTATTACTCCACACATCGACCGCTATCCAGCATGCATCTAGAGTATTAAGTTCATAAAGAACGGAGTAACGCCTTAAGTAAGATGACATGATGTAGAGGAATAAACTCAAGCAATATGATGTAAACCCCATCTTTTTATCCTCGATGGCAACAATACAATACGTGCCTCGCTACCCCTACTATGTCACTGGGTGAGGACACCGCAAGATTGAACCCAAAGCTAAGCACCTCTCCCATTGCAAGAAAAACCAATCTAGTTGGCCAAACCAAACCGATAGTTCGAAGAGAGTTACAAAGATATCAAATCATGCATATAAGAATTCAGAGAAGATTCAAATAATATTTATAGATAAACTGATCATAAATCAACAATTCATCGGATCTCGACAAACACACCGCAAAAGAAGATTACATCGGATAGATCTCCAAGAACATCAAGGAGAACGTGGTATTGAGAATCAAAGAGAGAGAAGAAGCCATCTAGCTACTAGCTATGGACCCGTAGGTCTGAGGTAAACTACTAACGCTTCATCAGAAGGGCAATAGGGTTGATGTAGATGCCCTCCGTGATCAAATCCCCTCCGGCAAGATGCCGGAAAAGGCCCCAAGATGGGATCTCACGGGAACAGAAGGTTGCGGCGGTGGAATGTAATTTCGTGGCTCCCTCTGATGGCTTGGGAATATATGTGAATATATAGGAAGAAGAAGTAGGTCAGGGGACTCCCGAGGGGGCCACAAGGTAGGGGGCACGCCCTCCACCCTTGCTGCCGCCTCGTGGGTCTTCTTCATTGGACTCCAAGTCTTCTGGGTGTCTTCTGGTCCAAGAAAAATCGTCGTGAAAGTTTTATTCTGTTTGGACTCCGTTTGATATTCCTTTTCTGCGAAACTCTAAAACAAGGAAAAAACATAAACTGGCACTGGGCTCTAGGTTAACAAGTTAGTCCCAAAAATAATATAAAATATCATATTAATGCATATAAAACATCCAAAACAGATAATATAATAGCATGGAACAATAAAAAATTATAGATACGTTGGAGACGTATCAAGCATCCCCAAGCTTAATTCCTGGTCGTCCTCGAGTAGGTAAGTGATAAAAACAGAATTTTTGATGTGAAATGCTGCCTAACATATTTATCCATGTAATTTTCTTTATTGTGGCATGAACATTCAGATCCATAAGATTCAAAACAAAAGTTTAATATTGACATAAAAACAATAATACTTCAAGCATACTAAAAAAGCAATCATGTCTTCTCAAAATAACATGGCCAAAGAAAGTTATCCCTACAAAATCATATAGTCTGGCTATGCTCCATCTTCATCACACAAAGTATTAAATCATGCAGAATCCCGATGACAAGCCAAGCAAATGTTTCATACTTTTGATGTTCTCAAACTTTTTCAACTTTCACGCAATACATGAGCGTGAGCCATGGATATAGCACTATAGGTGGAATAGAATATGGTGGTTGTGGAGAAGACAAAAAGAAGGAGATAGTCTCACATCAACTAGGCATATCAATGGGCTATGGAGATGCCCATCAATAGATATCAATGTGAGTGAGTAGGGATTTCCATGCAACGGATGCACTAGAGCTATAAGTGTATGAAAGCTCAAAAAGAAACTAAGTGGGTGTGCATCCAACTCGCTTGCTCACGAAGACCTAAGGCAATTTGAGGAAGCCCATCATTGGAATATACAAGCCAAGTTCTATAATGAATTTTTTTGACTAATATATGAAAGTGACAACATAGGAGACTCTCTATCATGAAGATCATGGTGCTACTTTGAAGCACAAGTGTGGAAAAAGGATAGTAACATTGCCCCTTCTCTCTTTTCTCTCATTTTTTATTTTGGGCTCTTTGGCCTCTTTTTTTCTCTTTTATTTTATTTTATTTTTTGTCCGGAGTCTCATCCCGACTTGTGGGGGAATCATAGCCTCCATCATCCTTTCCTCACATGGGACAATGCTAAAAAAATGATGATCATCACACTTTTATTTACTTACAACTCAAGAATTACAACTCGATACTTAGAACAAAATATGACTATATATGAATGCCTCCGATGGTGTACCGGGATGTGCAATGACTCAAGAGTGACATGTATAAAAAATATGAATGGTGGCCTTGCCACAAATACGATATCAACTACATGATCATGCAAAGCAATATGACAATGATGAAGCGTGTCATAATAAACGGAACGGTGGAAGTTGCATGGCAATATATCTCGGAATGGCTATGGAAATGCCATAATAGGTAGGTATGGTGGTTGATTTGAGGAAGGTATATGGTGGGTGTAATGCACCGGCGAAAGTTGCGCGGTACTAGAGGCTAGCAATGGTGGAAGGGTGAGTGTGCGTATAATCCATGGACTCAACATTAGTCATAAAGAACTCTCATACTTATTGCAAAAGTCTATTAGCTATCGAAACAAAGTATTAGACGCATGCTCCTAGGGGGATAGATTGGTAGGAAAAGACCATCGCTCATCCTCGACCGCCACTCATAAGGACGACAATAAATAAATAAATCATGCTCCAACTTCGTCACATAACGGTTCACCATACGTGCATGCTACGGGAATCACAAACTTTAACACAAGTATTTCTACCAATCCACAATTACTCACTAGCATGACTCTAATATCACCATCTTTATATCCCAAAACAATCATAAGGATTCAAACTTCACATAGTATTCAATGCACTTTATATGAATGTTTTTATTATATCTTTCCTGGATGCCCATCATATTAGGACTAAATTCATAGCCAAAGCAAATTACCATGCTGTTTAGAGAGACTCTCAAAATAATGTAAGTGAAGCAAGAGAGTTCAACAATTTCTATAAAATAAAGCCACCGCCGTGCTCTAAAAAGACACTCCCTCCGTTCCTAACTATAAGTCTTTGGAGATATTTCACTATGGACCACATACGGATGTATATAGATGCATTTTAGAGTGTAGATTCACTCATTTTTCTCCGTATGTAGTCCATAGTGGAATCTCTACAAAGACTTATATTTAGGAATGGAGGGAGTATAAGTGAAGCACTAGAGCAAAATTGCCTAGCTCAAAAAATATAAGTGAAGCACATAGAGTATTCTAATAAATTCATGATTTAAGCTTGTACCTTTCAAAAGGTGTGTACAGAAAGGATGATTGTGGCAAACTAAAAGCAAATACTCTAATCATACAAGACGCTCCAAGCAAAACACATATCATGTGGTGAATAAAAATATAGCCTCAAGTAAACTTACCGATAGACGAAGACGAAAGAGGGGATGCCTTCCGGGGCATCCCCAAGCTTAGGCTCTTGGTTATCCTTGAATATTTGGGGTGCCTTGTGCATCCCCAAGCTTAGGCTCTTGCCACTCCTTATTCCATAGTCCATCAAATCTTTACCCAAAACTTGAAAACTTCACAACACAAAACTCAACAGAAAACTCATGAGATCCGTTAGTATAAGAAAATAAAATCATCACTTTTGGTACTGTTGTGAACTCATTATTTATTTATATTGTTGTAATATCTACTGTCTTCCAACTTATCCATGGTTCATACCCCCCGATACTACCCATTGATTCATCAAAATAAGCAAACAACACATAGAAAACAGAATCTGTCCAAAACAGAATAGTCTGTGAAGATTCCGAATTGTTCTAATACTTTTGTAACTCCAAAAATTCTGAAAAATTAGGAAAACAGAGGAAATTTGTATATCAATCTTTTTTAAAACATTCACGGTTTTTAGTCTCTTCTGTGAATTAATAAAATTCTGTAACTGGACGCAAAAGTTTCTGTTTTTCAGCAAGATCAAATCAACTATCACCGTAAGCCATCCCAAAGGTCTTACTTGGCTCAAACACTAATTAAAACACCAAAACACAATTAATACAGAGGTAATAATGTGTATTTTCACAAAAACAGAAAATAAAAATATTGGGTTGTCTCCCAACAAGCGCTTTTCTTTAAAGCCTTTTAGGTAGGCATTGATAATTTTAATGATGCTCACATGAAAGATAACAATTGAAACACGAAGAGAGCATCATATAGCATGTGAAAAACAAGTTTAAGTCTAACATACTTCCTATGCATAGGCATTTTATAGGGAAAATATTTATCAAGACAAGCAAAAACTAGCATATGCAAGGAAGAAGAAAGAAACAATAGCAATCTCAACATAACGAGAGGTAATTTGGTAACATGAAAATTTCTACAACCATATTTTCCTCTCTCATAATAATTGCATGTAGGATCATAATCAAATTCAACAATATATCTATCACATAAAATATTCTCTTTTTGATCCACATGCATGCAAAGTTGACACTCTTCCAAGATAGTGGGATTATCAAATAAAGTCATGACCTCTCCAAGCCCACTTTTATCAAAAGTTTCATAAGATTGATCATTCTCCAAAGTAGTGGGATCATTATTACCTAGATTGACACTCTTCCAAACCCACTTTCAATATTATTGCAAACATATTCATCATGAGGCTTAAATAAATTTTCAAGATCATAAGAAAAATCACCCCAATCATGATCATTGCAACAAGTAGTGGACATAGCAAAATTAGCATCCCTAAGCTTAGGGTTTTGCCTATCATTAGCACAACTGACATTAATAGAATTTATAGTAGAGCCATTGCAATCATGCTTTTCATCCAAGGAGCTATCATGAATCACTTCATAAATTACTTCTTTTAACACTTCATCACAATTTTCAGATTCACGAATTTCAAACAAAACTTCATAAAGATAATCTAGTGCACACAACTCACTAGCAATTGGTTCATCATAATTGGATCTCTTAAAAAGATTAGCAAGTGGATGAGGATCCATACCAATATATTTTTAGGAAGTGAAGATGCAAGCAAATATAAGACACATGGTAACACAAGCAAACAAAAGATCGAACGGAAAGAAGGCAAATAAAAAGGAAAATCCTTTTGTGTTTTTCTAAAAATCGTTTTAGAAGTGGGGGAGAGGAAAACAAGAGGAAAGTGGCAAATAATGTAATGCAAGAGATGAGAGTTTATGATGGGTACTTGGTAGGCTTGACGTAGATCTCCCCGGCAACGGCGCCAGAAATTCTTCCTGCTACTTCTTGAGCTTGCGTTGGTTTTTCCCTTGAAGAGGAAAGGGTGATGCAGCACAGTAGAGATAAGTATTTCCCTCGGGTAAGAACCAAGGTATCAATCCAGTAGGAGAAACGCGCAAGTCCCCAATAGATGCACCTACACAAACAATCAAACACTTGCACCCAACGCGATAAAGGGGTTGTCAATCGCTTCACGGTCACTTGCAAAGGTGAGATCTGATAGAGATAGATAAAACTGAATAAAAGATAACTAAATATTTTTGGGTTTTTTGGTTTATAGATCTGAAAATAAAAGATTTCAAAATAGTAGATCGAAAACAAGTATGATGGAAAATAGACCCGGGGGCCATAGGTTTCACTAGAGGCTTCTCTCTTGAAGGCAAATAATACGGTGGGTGATCAAATTACTGTCGAGCAATTGATAGAAAAGCGCAAAGTTATGACGATATCCAAGGCAATGATTATGCATATAGGCATCACGTCCGTGTCAAGTAGACCGACTCCTGCTTGCATCTACTACTATTACTCCACACATGGACCGCTATCCAGCATGCATCTAGAGTATTAAGTTCATAAAGAACGGAGTAACGCCTTAAGTAAGATGACATGATGTAGAGGAATAAACTCAAGCAATATGATGTAAACCCCATCTTTTTATCCTCAATGGAAAAAATACAATACGTGCCTCGCTACCCCTACTATGTCACTGGGTGAGGACACCGCAAGATTGAACCCAAAGCTAAGCACCTCTCCCATTGCAAGAAAAACCAATCTAGTTGGCCAAACCAAACCGATATTTCGAAGAGAGTTACAAAGATATCAAATCATGCATATAAGAATTCAGAGAAGATTCAAATAATATTCATAGATAAACTGATCATAAATCTACAATTCATCAAATCTTGACAAACACACTGCAAAAGAAGATTACATCGGATAGATCTCCAAGAACATCGAGGAGAACATGGTATTGAGAATCAAAGAGAGAAAAGAAGCCATCTAGCTACTAGCTATGGACCCGTAGGTCTGAGGTAAACTACTCACTCTTCATCGGAAGGGCAATAGGGTTGATGTAGATGCCCTCCATGATCGAATCGCCCTCCGGCAGGATGCGGGAAAAGGCCCCAAGATGGGGTCTCACAGGAACAGAAGGTTGCGGCGGTGGAAAAGTATTTTTGTGGCTCCCTCTGATGGTTTGGGAATATATGTGAATATATAGGAAGAAGAAATAGGTCAGGGGACTCCCGAGGGGGCCACAAGGTAGGGGGGCGCCCCCCCTAGGGCACACCCTCCACCCTTGCCGCCGCCTCGTGGGTCTTCTGGCTTGGACTCCAAGTCTTCTGGGTGTCTTCTGGTCCAAGAAAAATCATCACGGAAGTTTTATTCCGTTTGGACTCCGTTTGATATTCCTTTTCTGCGAAACTCTAAAACAAGGAAAAAACAGAAACTGGCACCGGGCTCTAGGTTAATAAGTTAGTCCCAAAAATAATATAAAATAGCATATTAATACATATAAAACATCCAAAACAGATAATATAATAGCATGGAACAATCTAAAATTATAGATACGTTGGAGACGTATCACTGGCCCAATCGTGCATCATGAATTACCAACTGCTGATGCTCTAGAGGCTAAACTATTGGTAGAAAGAGATTCTGCTTCTACACTTAGAGATGAAGTTGACATGTTGAGGAAGCAAACAACACAATCACAAGCAGTACTCAAGACAACCATTAAATATTTGTTATGGTCCTGAAGGAAAAAAGGAAATTAAATTCCCACTTTGTAAATCATAGGTGAAATATTTTTTCCATCGTTGAATAACCTTTGTGTTGTTTGTTCATGTAATCGATCAAACCATTTGTTTTAGAGATCATGTAATAATTGTTTTTTGTTTTTTGGTTTGTAATTTTTTTAGCACGAGTCTGTATTAATTGATAAGACTCTGACACATTTCATTTTGATTGCTATGCCAGACCTACAAATATGTCAATCGGGCTGAATGTGCATTCAGCAATAATAGTAGTATAGATGGTCCTTAAGTGGCACACATCTGAAAGGGCCAAGATGTTGTACTAGCTTTGCTAAAAAAATGATGCTCTTCTAGGAAAAAAATTACAACGGCCTGGCTTATGTATGTTAGTTGATATTATTGATCGATATACTCTATAAGTGTTTATATGTCTTTTAATTTTGTACATTATTGGTTGATTGACTCATTATTTTGAATCTTGAGACATCGCTTGTGTACATATCTAAATGGGAGTACACTATATGCTGCGTGTGTCATACATGTTACACTTGAGTTGGAGATAAAGTGGTTTCAAATATTCGAATTCACCTTAAACTGGATTCTACCTTCTGAATTCGAGTATCGGCATTTGTAAATCATATTCATATATGATAGTGGAATACATCTTTGTTGTGCTTTTGAAGATATATAAAACAACATAGACTGATTTATGAAGATTCGTATAAGAATACAAAAAAGGATTCGAATTTAGTTGCCAGGGTAAACGTGAATGCTCACTACTACAGAATGTTGCTAACGCGACACTATGATCAGAGACCCTTCGACGAAACTGTGTGCGATGCAATAATCGCAAACGGTGGTGTAAAAAAACCATCAAAAAAGGTGCAAAACATTTGCGATGACGGATGCATCAAACACGGTTCCGATTTTGGTTGCGTGTGCGATGATGGGCATACGGTTCAGTTCAATTAACTGTTTGCGATGAGGAGGAACAAAAGAAACGGGCTGCCAGATGAAGGCGTGTGCGATGTACAGCATACGGTTCACTTGGATGAACTGTTTGTGATGAGGCGAAACAACAGAAACGGGCAGCCAGATGAAGGTGTGTGCGATATACGGCATACAGTTCACTCGGATGAACTGTTTGCGTTGAGCCAAGAGAACATAAACGGTTCAACTTAACAAGATGTGTGTGATACGCGGCAAACAGGTCTGTAATCGGAAATGTGTGGGAAGACCGATAACAACATAGACGATTCCTGTTAACAAGCCGTGTGTGTTGTGAGCAAACAATTGCTGGTATACAATTGTCAGTGATTGATGAAATCATCACCGACGGGTTCCATTGTTTAGTTCGTGTTGAAATCATCACCGACGGGTTCCATTGTTTAGTCCGTGTGCGATGTGATTTGCTCCGTCTACAGAGCATCGACATATATGCTTAAAAAGATAGCATTGCATAACCAAATTAAGCATAAAATTACACAAGTGACTACACACATAACATTTCCACACACCAAAGTAAGCAATTACATGCATACTAAACTAGGAGAAACGAGGATCTAATCATCTACTTCTTGTTGTGACGACGCTTGCCATTGCTCTGCTTTCGGCTGGATCCCTGGCCGTTTTTGGGAAGGAGGCACTTCCTCATGTCAACGATCCGCCTGTACATGTCGTTGCTCGTGTACGCCTCCTTGGCCGCGTACACGACGTGAGCTTTGTCAAGTTTCTCCATCCAGGCCGAGTGCCAGGCACGCTTGTCCTTGTTGCAGGAATCCTTCATGTCTCTGTAGTAGGGGTCGATGATGGCCTCGGCGAGGTGAACCAGTGAGTCCTTCTCATGCTCCTTGCTGCCCCAGATCTTGTATTGGCCTTGGATGTCGACAAGATTCTGGCAGGCGATGCCCGAATTCTTGAGCACCTTGACATCCTTGGTGATGTCCACCGTAGCGAACATGTAGTGGGGGCTGTTGACAAACCTGGCGAAACGCTCGCAAGGCCTTGTGGCCAGGCAGTAGTGGTAGACGAGGACGTTGTTGCGCATGCACATATGGGCGACGGCGACCTTGGGACGAGACCCAGCACGAGCGCGGGTGCACTCGAGGTCGAACCCGACCACCTTGTACTTCTCCTCGGCAAGCAACAGCTCCATGATGTGGATGGAGTGCTCCACCCAGACCAGGTTGTTGGTGTACACCACCGAGAGCTCCATGAACCTTCGGCGGGTGTCCACCATGGATGCATGGTGAACTGCTGCTCGTCGTCGGTAGCCGCTCGGAGCGCCATTGGAGCCGCGCAGGATACCCTCTATGAACTTGTCGTGGTGGGTGTGCTTCTTGCAATGGTGGGGCGCGATCGAAAGGTTGAAGAGACACAAGGCTTAAATGGCCGCTGTAACAAATGGGGGCCAGCCGGCCTGTAATCGTCACGTCTTGTCACGGCGTTCATAGCGGAGGATTCCAGTGCACGCTTGACAACACTGCACCGCACGCGTTTTGTTTGACCATGCGTGGGCTCGAAGAGGCGCCAAATGTATCCTCGGTGAGCCTGTTCCCGCGCTACCGCGCAGTTTACCGCGCAAGCTTCCCACTCGGCTAGTTTGGCCATGCGTCGGCTAGAAGAGGGACAAATCGTGGGCGTTTATTGGCAAAAAGCTTTGTAAAAATGAAGTGTGTGGAATGACTTCGGTCATAAGTTTACCCGTGAGTGATGAGATCAAAGTTACACAGAAGGGTGATGATGGACACTCGAGTGCGATAATTAATTCTGCGCTCTACAGGGCACACGGTGGAAGAAACCAACTGTGTGCAATAATGTCGAAGATCACAGTCGAGTTAGCTATACAGATCGTGTGCTGTGAGATCGACAAGGTAAACAGATTCGAGAATGGTTAATAAAATCTAAGACCATTGCATATTAAGGTCAAAATAGTGCTACCAATATACGAGTCTCATACGATGCCATTTCAACGATTGTACCACAAAAGCTCGAAATATTACAAGGTTCAAATTCCAGTTATATGGCTCAAATTCGAAGATTACAAGGTTAAAACTGATATTAGAAATGAAATTCAGCTCATCAGCTGCAAACGCTCGCGCTGATCCGCTGAACATGGATATCAGAGATGTTCGAACTAATATTACCACTTCTAAGTCTGGTTTCGAAACCTCACAATTTTTGCAAAGGGGTCAGCCACTGAGAAGTCATGTATGGGGTTGACACGATGACTTCCGATTACTCTGTCATCTGAAGTTCCAAAATGAAATTCAGCATTTTTGGAGCCTATTCCATTCTGCCACAGGCGCCGGCGCTGATCAACAAACCATTCATTTTTGCGAAATAAATGTAGGGCAAACCTCATTACCTTCAGCACCCTTGCTCTGACAACAAAGAACCTGGCGAATATAATCTCCGGTAAGGTCCCTCGGTAGGAGTTCAAAGTAATTTCTGAGAGATGCACATCTAGGCATTCGACGTGATTGTTATATTGTATCACATTATCCACCACTGGGCCTAATCTTATCTACAAAAGAAGAAAACGTGTTAGTGCGTACATGCAGTTTTGAACACTACTACAGGCCTATTTGGTTTGCAGGATTTGTAAAATGCACTAACATGCCATCTTCGATCTGACATGATTAACATGGGCACTAACATGCCATCTTCGATCTTCACAAGAGGTTGGAGTGGATGAAAAGTTCCCTAAGAAAACTAGTACAGATGAATCCAAAGGAGAAATGCATATGGATTGTAACCATATGGATCAAGCAAGCAATACGGGGGGGGGGGGGGGCATGTATGTACAGAAATCCTCCAAAAGAATCCTTCAGAAATCGTAGTACATTGTCATTGTAAACTTGGAAAAAGGTGTCACAAATTGAACTCCCTTGTGGTTAACATTTAACAGGAAAGGAACATCACCTCGATATATAGCTTCTCCAGGCACGGAAAGCATCTCAGGAAACTGACAACTTGCTCCAGGTTGGGGCCGATAGATTCTAGTGCCAAGACCTTCATTGTGCGCAGTTTCGGGGTCAAGCTTGTCGGAATCATTTTCTGAATGACAGACCAACAAACATCTTCAAAATTAGAAATAATGTTAATTTGTAGAAGGAGAGCTAGAAGGCGGCTGTTGTACCTGAACGGGTGTGGATCCAATAACAAGTTCGGAGTATTTGTCAGACGAGTAGCCCACCACTATCAATTTCAGCGCAGAAATGATATTGATTCTTGTTGGACCTTCTTGATCAACTACAAGTAATCTCTCAAGTGCAGGTGTGTCCTCAATGACCATACCGTGGTACACATCTTGTGATGTCTTCCTGCCGCACCAGCAACACACATAAATAGTCCGGAGAGTCATGGAGGTGATGTGGAAGGTACTCAACCCATTGATCGCCTGAAGACAAAGGTACTCGAGTGCAGTATAGCCATGGAGCAGGTGCTCCATGTCACCGTTTGAGAGGCAGACGGCGACGAGCTCGAGGTGCTTCAGTCGTGGTAGAATAAGAGCGGGCGCGTCATTAAGGGGGGGGGGGAATGGCAGTTCCTGAACTTGGCGACGCACAGCGTGGGCGCGAGGCGGAGCGCGGACGTTGGCAGCGAGCGCATATGCCCATCATCAAAAGTGAGCTCCTCGAGCTGATCTAGGGCGGGGGATCGGAACCAGTCATCAAGCTTGGCTCGGTCCTTGCCGTTGGAACGGAACTTGCCCATTCTAAGGCCTCTGGTCGGGCCAAGGTGACTGCCAAGGATCTTGGAGAATGCATCCAAGCTTTTGCGATAGCCATGGCAGAGCTCGTGGGTGTCGATGAGGTCGAGAGGGCTGGAGTTCCATAGGGGGCGCCAACGCCGGGAAAGGACGGTTGTCCGCGCCCCATATTTGATTGGGAGGAGGGAGATGATGACTGTCAACATATCATCGGGGAGGCTGCTGATGATGTCTAGGCCTGCTGGAGTCGCTTGCGGTTCTAGCTCGCCCCGCATCCGCTTGTTGGCAGCCCCGTTCTCCACCTCCGGAGTCTCCTTGTCAGCAGCGCTTTCTAATAGAAATGGGAGTACAGGGAATATTTAGTTAAAACAGGGCAATAGAAAAGTGTATTGGTAACTAGAAGTTATTAGGTAGGAATATAGTAAGAAAAGGGAATAACAATTGGTTGCTTAAATACTACACAATTCATTTGATATTGCTGGGTAAGTCAACATGAAGATAGTTGAAAAGAAAACTTACTTCGAACAAAGTCTGGACGGATGATATCGTCGGGGAAGTTAGCATATATCTCATGACCAGGCCCTTTTATGTGCAGTGCAATTCTAGTGCCAGCTTTCAATTCATAAAACTTAGAAATTTCTTTCCAAAAGCCAGTGCCAAAATAGGAGTCACCATGTTCATCAAGTCTTACAGTAGCAACGATTGTAAATCCATGGTTTATGTGCAGTATGACATCCCTGCAGTCTTGATTTATGTAAAGGGAAAGATTGTGCACTACAGATTCTGTTGCATAGCAAGGGACGCGCTGCAGAAAATGGTAGGATTGTTAAAGAAAATATGGTAACATGCAAATATGGGCCCAAATTGAAAGAACTGTACAGCAGTCGAAATCGAAGGACAAATATCTATAATTAAACAGATAGGGTAAACATGATGTCATGGAAATATGAGAGTAATCGAAACAACAATACATCATTAATTTGGCTAATATAGAAAGATGTTCAGGAAATAACAGATAGGGTAAACATGATGTCAAGGAAATCCCCATTGACGTATATGGTGCATGTGGCACCTTTTATCCAAATGTAGCAATATTTAGAATATGTTCAGGAAAGTAGGCCATGCCAACCGATTTAGGGTGAGATTGAACATACCGCGCGCATCCTCAAGTCATCTGGTACGGTGAGATGGAATGTCTGGTGGAGGCCGCAAAGTCCTGATGTGTCGGCGCACTGTACACTCTATGAATGAAAGAAAACCCTCAAATCAGCTCGAATAAAAATGAATTCACGGTGATTTCGGCCAGGTGATTAAAGGAGGCAGATGAACTGGGATAAGAGATGAGATAATATCTCATTAAATTAGTTACCTTGTTGTCCATGAGAAAGAACCCTCAGTACGGCAGATTCCCCAACCAAGCGGAGCTGGGTCGACCGCGAGCAGCGTCGAGAAAGTTGATGGTGATAGGCGGCGGCAAGCGGAAGTGGCGAAATGCGGTGGGGTTTGCCGGCAGCCTGGCGGCAGCGGCAGGCGTCGAGCTAAGTGGTTACCGCCGCGATAGGCGGTGCCATGCATAGACGCGGAGGAGCTTGTGCAGGTGTGAATGGGGACCGGAGGGGGTGGCGAGCGGGGTGAGGTTTTTTGTGACGTGGGGATGGCGAGGGTTTTAATTTTATTTTTTGAATTGGGTGGTGAGTGTCGGCGTTCTGGGAATGGGGGTACCCAGACTTGCCTGCCTGCGGCCCGCGGCGTGGCTCCATCGACGGCCTGGTACGGCCCAGCTTCAGCGACAACAACTCAAGACCCTCGCGAGGGGCCAAGCCTCGCGAGGCGGACGACACCAAGACCACCACGAGGATTGGCCTCCTCAGGCTGGCTCCCGAGGAGCGGAGATCTCTATGCAAGCCTCACCTCGTGAGGTCCGGATGACGTGAGTCTTGACGACCAAGGCCAGGCGGGCGCCAGCGGGCGTAGTGTACCAGTTTCCTCTTCGGTGCTAAAGAGGCAAGCGCAGGCGCGGAGTCCCGAGGAATCAGCCAAAGGTTTCCATTCCCGTGCAACAAGACCAAGACCGCCAGGACGGCAGGACGGAGGTCATCACCAATCCCACCACGGCGTCATGACCAGAGGCTTTTGCAGGCGAAGACTACTTTTGTCAGGATAGCATGTACTAGTTGTCTTCCTTCGAATTTGGCCGTTGTGGGATCCCTTCCCACCTTTCATTTGGGAAGAGGACCAAGGCCACTATAAATAGGACCTAGCCACCACCGTAGAGAGGGATCGGATCGAGACAATTTCAGATGGATCATTCAAATCACCCTCACTCCACCAGCTCACTCGAGCTCAAGAGCACCTCTCCTCCTGAGGCTGTTCACCACTGTACTAGTTCATCCTTAGCCCCTCGAGGCCAATCCACCACAAAGCAGGAGTAGGGTTTTACACCGCAAGGTGGCCCGAACCTGGGTAAACTACTGTGTCTCTTTTCCTTACAGTTCGTCCAGCTAGGCTGTGAGATTAGTGAGTAGGCAGACTGGGGAGGATGAGTTCTTCAAACGCACCCCAGAGTTCGAACCTCTCAAGTGTTTGCGGAACCCGAAATCCGACATTTGACGCGCCAGGTAGGGGTGCGTCGGAGCCTCTCTTCCGTCGGTCGATCCACCACCGCTCCACCGCTTCCATGGCTGACGCTCGTCAAGCTTGTGCTGAGCGCCAGGCCGCCCTCGCCGCCCGCGTTGCTCAGATAGCGCCTGCGGGTGATGGCTGCCCTCGCTGTCCCCCGTCCCCGGTGGCGAACGCCGCCACCGGCCTCGCGGGGCACGAGCAGTAAGCTTCGTCACTGCACCCTTCTGTGCGGCGGGATGGACGCACCGCCACCCCGTCGTTGACTCCGGCTGGTTCGCCATCTCATGCTCGTCGCGGGCCGGCGAACGCACAGGCAGCGTTACTCATGGCGCGCAAGCTCCTGCGCTACCGCCCCATCGACGACCTCTACGAAGACTGGCTGGACCGCATCGCCGAGCTTGTCAGCGCCACCGGGGACTCTCCTGCACCGTCTCACTCGCTGCCTCACCCGCCGCCTGCTGCGGGTGACGTAGCCCACGGAGCACCTCCTCCACCTCCCCGTCAAGACGTTGCCCTTGAGCCAAGGCGCGAGGCCCCGTGGCACAGGGCACCGGCGCATGAAGAAGAAAGCTGCCAGGTGGTGCAGCGGCCGCAAGAAGATGCTCGTGCACTCCCAGCACCGCCACGTCAAGACCGCGCGCCGCCTGCAGCAGTGGCGCGCGAGCGCCAAGACCAGGTTCCACCTCCATGACGGGCTCCCGTGACCACAGCGGGTTGCCGTGCATTCACTCCGGAGCTACGCAGCGTCGTCTGGCCGGGGAAGTTCAAACCCGACCTGCCTCCGCGCTACGACAGCACCCCCGACCCTGCCGAGTTCCTGCAGCTCTACGAGCTGAGCATCGAGGCAGCCAACTGCGATGAGAAGGTTATGGCGAACTGGTTTCCCATGGCCCTCAAGGATGGTGCGTGCTCGTGGCTCTTGAACCTACCCGTGGGATCGATCTCCACATGGGAAGAAATGCGAGAGCGTTTCGTCGCCAACTTCCAGGGCACTCGCGACCGTCCACCGGCTGCGGGTGACCTGCGGCGCATCAAGCAGCAGCCAGGAGAGACCTTGCAGAAGTACATCCAGCGCTTCAACAGCATCCGCCTCAAGATCCCCAAGGTGTCGGACAAGGCCATCATCTCGGTGTTCACTGATGGCGTCCGCGACGTCAAGATGAAGAAGGAGCTCGCCATACATGAGGACCTGTGGATGGCTCTGGAGATGTTCAACATGGCAACCAAGTGTGCGAGAGCTGAGGAAGGTCGCTCTCTCTCCTGGAGCTCCCACGGGATGACCCAGAAGACAAGAAGGCCAAAGCCAAGGACGTGAAGCACAAGGGACCGGCCATGCTCGCGGCCGAACCAGAGATGAAGCGCGGCTACGACCACCCAGAGTCATCCAAGGGCAGCCGCCCGTTCTGCGTCTTCCACAACATGCATAGCCACAACACCAACGACTGCCAGGAGCTCAGGGCCATCCGCGATGGGCGCCTCGGTCGACGCCCTGAGCGCAGCGACCGAGGCTACGGCCGCGGAGGAGGCCGAGGTGGAGGATGCTGGGACGGCCGCGACCCCCGCCAAGAATGGCGCGATCAGCCTCGTGAGGACCACTGGCAGGACCAGCCTCGCGAGGGCCCCTGGAGAGACCAGCCTCATGAGGACCATCCTCAGGGCAATGCTGGCCTTCCTCCACTGCCGCCACCACCAAGAAGGAATGACGACCACCACCAGGACGAGGGGGCTGGGGACTTCCAGGAGCCTCGTGCCATCGCCTGCATCCTGGGGGCGCTCAAGCCCCTGCCTCTCATTGCATCTTCAAGCAGTTTGCCCGTGAGGTGAACGCGGCCCTCCCCAAGCTCGAGGCAACGCGTCCGCTCAGGTGGTCCAAGTGCACCATCACCTTCAGCCCATCCGATGAGCTCAAGTGCGCGGCAACTACTGGCGCTCTCCCGATGCTCTGCTCGCCTACCATCAGCAACATGCTCGTCACCAAGACTCTCATCGATGGTGGTGCGGGGCTCAACGTTCTCTCCATCGAGACATTCGACTGACTCCAGGTGCCCTACGACCAGCTGCAGCCTACCAAGCCTTTCTCAGGCGTGACCGATGGCTCCACCACCTTGATAGGGCAGATCCGCCTCCCTGTCACCATCGGCAAGCGTGACAACTACCGCACCGAGCTCATCGACTTCGACGTCGCCCACATTCGCCTTCCATACAACGCCATCCTTGGGTATCTGGCCCTGGCCAAGTTCATGGCGGTGACTCATCATGGTTACAATGTCCTCAAGATGCCAGGGAGCTGCGGCGTCATCACGGTTGCCTGCGAGGAGAAGGACGCGGTGTGCTCTCTCGAGCGCGCCTACCAGGCCGCGGCGGTTGAGAACCTAGACGATGAAGGCGCTGTCTACCCTCCTGAGGTTGTCCCCAAGAAGAAGAAGCAGCAGCTCCGCCAAGGACCTCAGGAGGGCGGGGTGTCCAGCGGCACCACCTCAGGCCCTGCGCCCACTAACGGGGCGCCTCCCTCTCTCGCATAGGAAGGCGCGCCCGGCGCCCCTCCCAGGCTGGGCTCTGGGGCTCTCCTTTGGAGGGCCTCTGACCTGGCCAACATCACAAGGGAGGCGCTCGAGCACCATGTGGAGGCGTGCTTCAGCGCGCGCTTCCGCCAGGAGGGTACAAGGCGCGAGGTGCTAGGTGCTCAGGAGTTCATCACCAAGGCAATCAAGGAGCTTCAGGAGGCAAGAGCTATGCGAGGCAACCATCGCCCACCACCCGGCGCGGCTCCTTGTCCCGGCGAGGACAGCGAGCCGCATCTGCGTCAACATCCTAGGGCTCAACAGGGCCGCATCTCAGGAGCGCTTCTGGCCGTCCCGCGCTGGCCGATGCGAGGGTCCCCCTCACAGCTATGTTCGCATGCCTTTGGGCTTGTCGAGCGCAGCTGCTGCATTCCAGTGCCACATGCGGGGCGTCCTGGCGGCTCATGAGGCCAGAAGCCAGGCGATCCTATCAGAGGAGGAGATGGATCCTCGCGAGCCCCCCGGGCCCATAGAGCCCCCCGAGGTTCAGGGCTTGGGCGGCTCATGAGGAGCGACTTTTGCAGCGCGTGTCTTCAGCTACTCCAACATCTCTTCAGCAATGGTGCCAGGTGACATTTTCTGGTTTGTTCAGTTGGGGACGCCCCTCGGGCTGCATTATCCCCAAGCCGCGTGGGTCCGTCCCTGCGTCATGTATCGTTTTGCATCTATCAGAACTAGCTCTACCTTACCTATGGGTTGATTTATGTTATCACCTGCTTGCCTGGTGGTCTATCGCCTCCGCGGCCTTCCGCATTGCTGACCAGCCTCTTGCTCATTCCGCAAAAGGGGCTATACATGCTGGCACGGCGCTTGTGCTCGGGTCCGTCCCTGCAACGCTGACAAATCTGAGAGACCGAGCTCTGGCTCGCGGCCTGCCCCACGCACGTCACCTCACCAGATCCTCAGTGCCTTCATCTTCTTGCAGAAAGATTAGCGGTAGGACAGCAAGCGTGATTATGAGTTATACTCTTCTCTCGGACTAACCCGTAGGAATCCATGGAGTTTAGCCATGGGTGGCCCCGCCGGCCGTCCCTTTTTCACGCAATTCGCTTGCACGTTAAAGGGGTGCCTCTTCAGCATCGTGCCTCAGGAGCTCTTACTGACTCTCCAGCCCTCACCCCCTGGCCTTGACCACGGCATCGCGACCTGGCATACCAGCGGTGGCTGATCCTCGCTCAAGGGTCAGGACCCGAGGACGTAGAGCACCTAGATGAGCGGGGAGAAGGGGAGGTCGGCGTGAGCCCTACCTGGAAGCATCACTGCCAAGGCACAATCAGGCGCTGCGCAAAGGAATCACTTCAGGCCTACTAAGATAAGTCACCCATGCATATCAGAGTGAACCTCATCGTCCGGTATTTTGATTCTCGCAATCTCGCTTCGGCAATGCCCCTTCCCTTTTCGGCCTCCTGGGAGCTGCTTGCACGCCAAAGGGGACCTCTTGAGCATCGCGCCTCAGGAGCTCTTACCGGACCTCGGGCTACTCACCTCCTGGCCTTGACCACGGCATCGCGACCTGGCATACCAGCGATAGCTGAAGCCTGCCTGGGGACTTGGACCTGCCGGCGTAGAGCACTAAGCTACCGCGAGAACGAAAAGGGGGAACCATGCCGAAGCAAGATGTGCGGCTACAATATCATACTAGGAATAATAAACATTGGAGCAAAAGCATTACAGTTTTTTACATACCCCCACGGGGTTTGTCACAATTCCGCACAGGGAAACAAAAGAAGGAAACGTCAAGGGACCCCGGCTGCTCGGCATCACCGACGACGCTGAGCGGACGCCGCTGCCGCACTCCGGGCACGGCGAGAGCTCGGCGGCACGTAGCTGTCATCACTGGACTCCGGAGAATCACTGGGCTCGGGAGAGTCGCTGGATTCCCAGGAGTCGTCCCTGCTACTGGAGGAGCTGCCGAAGGTGGGCTCGATGTCCGCGGCCGCGCCACAAGGACTGCTTCCCCCGAGGCAGCACTGCAGATGTCGGCCCTTCTCATCGAAGACCTTGAAGAACAATGTAGAGGCGCCATCGTACTCAAAGTGGATGGCGAGGGCCCCCTCTGGACGGTAGGCGCGGGCGACCTCGCCCCATCTTCGGGTCATGAAGATGTCGCCCGGGGGGATGACCTGGACCTCCGCCCCCATGGCTAGGCCGCAGCACCCGGCGTGCTGCAGCCATAGCTCAAGCGGCCCCCTCGGCGGCATCTCCGAGGCGAAGAACCCCGGGAGCCGGATCCACGTGCGTGACGGCATTGCTGCCCACACCACGAACTCGCGTGAGGTCCCCTTGCCATGGATTCACCGGCCTGCTGGCTGCGCAGCCTCGGTCAGTCCGCCGAGACCCCGGCCGGCGTGGCGCTAGGCATTGCCGCCCTGTCCAGAGCCCTGCGCGCGGGCGTACAGAGGAAGCGGGAAGCCAGGCGGAGGCCGCTCGTACCAAGGCCGTGTCACCTCTTGCCCTTCGCCGGTGTCGTAAGGGCGGCCGAGCCTCTTCTTTGGCGGAAGTGGCCCCGGCTCCTCCCGAGGGGTTTTTCCCTTCTCCACTGCAGAGAATCTCTTGATCGGCGCCATGGATGCTGCTGCAAGACGGCGAGACAAAGAAGAAGAAGAAGAAGGAGCGGGCAGCAAGAAGATGGAGATGACGGAGTCTCGTCAAGTCGAACGGTTGCCGAGGCAGCGTGCGGAAGCGGAGACGCCCACGTCCCATCAATCGCCACGCGTCGACCAAGGCCGCAGGCGGTTAGGGCCCGCGGCGCTCCGCACTTGCCCCTTGGCTTCACCTCGAAGCCAAGTTCGAGCACGCCTTGGTCCTGGGGGGGTACTGTCGGCGTTCTGGGAATGGGGGTAAACAGACTTGCCTGCCTGCGGCCCGCGGCGTGGCTCCAACGACGGCCTGGTACGGCCCAGCTTCAGCGACAACAACTCAAGACCCTCGCGAGGCGGACAACACCAAGACCTCTACGAGGAGCGGCCTCCTCAGGCTGGCTCCCGAGGAGCGGAGATCTTTATGCAAGCCTCACCTCGTGAGGTCCGGATGACGTGAGCCATGACGACCAAGGCCAGGCGGGCGCTAGCTGGCGCAGTGTACCAGTTTCCTCTTCGGTGCTAAAGAGGCAAGCACAGGTGCGGAGTCCCGAGGAATCAGCCAAAGGTTTCCATTCCCGTGCAACAAGACCAAGACCGCCATGATGGCAGGACGGAGGTCATCACCGAGCCCACCACGGCATCATGACCAGAGGCTTTTGTAGGCGAAGACTACTTTTGTCAGGATAGCATGTACTAGTTGTCTCCCTTCGAATTTGGCTGTTGTGGGATCCCTTCTCGCCTTTCAATTGGGAAGAGGACCAAGGCCACTATAAATAGGACCTAGCCACCACCGTAGAGAGGGATCGGATCGAGACAAGTTCAGACGGATCATTTAGATCACCCTCACTCCACCAGCTCACTCGAGCTCAAGAACACCTCTCCTCCTGAGGCTGTTTGCCACTGTACTAGTTCATCCTCAGCCCCTCGAGGCCAATCCACCACAAAGCAGGAGTAGGGTTTTACACCGCAAGGTGGCCCGAAACTGGGTAAACTGCTGTGTCTCTTTTCCTTACAGTTCGTCCAGCTAGGCTGTGAAATTAGCGAGTAGGCAGACTGGGGAGGACGAGTTCCTCGCACGCACCCCAGAGTTCGAACCTCTCAAGGGTTTGCAGAACCCGAAATCCGGCAGTGAGGGTTTTCTGTCCCACAAAGAATTTCGGAGGCAACGGTTTGCTAGAGCCAACCGTGTGTGATTGACGCAATAGGCAAAATGAAAGTCATTGCACATGGTTCCAATTTTGGGAACCGTGTGTGATTGACGCAACAGGCAAAATGAAGGTCATTGCACACAGTTCCAATTTTGAGAACTGTGTGTGATTGATGTACTACCTCCGTCCTGGTTTATTGGTCCCCTTTGTAATTTGTACCAAATTTCGACCAAATATTTAACTAAGAAATGTTTATGCATGTCACCAAAAATTATATCATTGAACTCTATGTTCAAGTACGCATCCAATGATATAATTTTTGCTGACCTGCACTAACATTTTGTTAGTTAAATCTTTGGTCAACATTTAACACAAATTACAAAGGGGACCAATAAACGAGGACGAAGGTAGATTCAATCAACCGAACTGATTGCATCCATATCCCACAGTTAGATATAAGTAAACATAGATTAAACATACTCAGACATAGATAATAAGAGTACACGTACACAAGCATAGTTCAACCATAAGTACATAGTTCAACCATCATTAAGCATTGCTCAAGCGTACATAGTTCGATCCCACATCTCATCTCACATGCCGGCACGATCCTGAAGCTTCTCCAGGTACTCGGCGTAAGCGTCGTGCGCCACCCTGCGAGAATACTTCTGCTTGAAGGAGCCAACGGCCCGTCCTCTTGCATGCGCCAGAACACTTTGATACGCGTCATGAAGCTTGTGGTAGCAAAATGGGCATCGATAGTCGCTGTCCCAGGTCCTAATATGCCTGTTATGCATTCCCGCATAAAGCTCCCTCAGGATTTGCCTCTTGTACCTCCTCTGGACATCTTCATCCTCACAGTCCACATCGTCAGACAGCACCTATACAAATAGTAAATCAAATTTGGCATCAAATCAATGTTTACATGCCGTGAAGTAGGATTAGGAATTTATGGCTATTTTTTATGCATATCCAGAGATTATGGTTCGATTTTTAAGCACATTTGTCTGTGTACAAACCAATCTTGAAGAAAATAATGGCACAAACATATGTAGGTCATTCAAAATCAATTGTCAAGTCCTGGCTAGGAATTATTAGCACGAACACTAACCCTAGTCGGATTACTAGCAGAAATCATTTCCACAGATGAAACAACTAATCAATTATCACTTGTACCATTCAAACAATCAATACACTACATGGATCTAACGAAACTTACTCAGATTTCATGGATTGGGAGAAGATAACCATAGGATTTCTATTCCAAAAAGCGGGAGGCAAGAGTAACCAGAGAAACCCTAGGATCTATTTAACACATAAATGGGTATAGATGACTAACCAGTTGTCCGTCGTCGTCGGAGTGGTCGCCGGAGTCATCGCCGGGGTCGTCGCCGGGGTCGTCGCCCGAGTCGTCACCAGAGTCGGTGTGGAACTCCGCCTCCGGCTGTGGAAGCTCGACACCGTCGACGACGTCAGGGTGCAGCGATAACTCGCCGGCGGTGACGGCAACCTCTGTCTCCATCTCCATGCCATGCTCTGGTGCTTTAGCAGCCCCGGCGTCACCACTCCCTCCGATGGGGCACTTTGGCGGCATCCTCATACACTGACGGCTTTGAGGACTGAGAGCAGCATCGAGGATGCAAGTGGAGAGAGAGGATTGTGTGTGTGACGAGGATGGGGGGTGCGGCCGCTCGGGCGCACCATTAATATGGAGTAGTGGGAGTAGTGGGAGACAGGCGGGCGGCGGTAAAACCGATGGCTCGCCTCCTGGTGAGCCTGCACACCGGACTGCTGGCATGCCTACCGTCGTTTCACACAGCTACTCGCACGCCTCCTGATGACACTGCGCAGCGAGCACGCCTCCGTCAATTCACACACCTGCACGCACGCCTCCTGGTCTGCCTGCGCGGTGGACTGCTCGCATGCGTCCCGTCAACTCACGCCTGCTCGCACGGCACACTGGTCGCGCGGCGGCATGTATATTGTTTTTCTATTTGGATGATTAATGCTGCCGCTTTATTGCTTAATCGACGAATGGCACGGATCCATTGTTGGTCTAACGCTCACGGTTCGAATAAATAATCCGTTTGGGATATTGGTTCCCAATTACTAATAATCTCCCGTTTGTAATTAGATAAAGATTACATCAAAACTGGTCTCAAATTTGACAAAAAAAGTACAATGCCACTTTGTATTGGTGTCCATATGACAGCACGATAAGTTTCATGAACTTCAAATAAGTTTTGGATGTACTAGAATTTAAAAATCAAGATTCTCAATGTTTGAAATTTGTTGCATGGGGAGTAAACATGCACCCAGTGAGACACATGTGTTTTTGCAATCCATTTAGGTGCACTGTCATGTGTGTATGTAGCTCAAATTTGATTTTTGCACATTATACCCGTAGAAAATCAATCAATTAATGCACTAAAATGTCTTAATGATCTCTGTTTTTTTTTTCAAAACTAAAACATCCCTCCTTTGGTAACATATGTTCACCGCGGGATAATTAATTTAACATGCATCGTAGTTGCGGTGGATTCGCGGTGTGTGTGTGGGTGTGTGCGTCTGGGGGGTGGCGGGTGGCTCGCAGTACACTATGAGTTGTGAGCCACCGTGTGGGTTGGCCGTTTTGTTAGGCAGGCCGTTGCCACATCAGAGTCGTGAATTCGTTATTTAAAACATTACACAACCCTTTCATACATACATGTTTTGTCTACATGTAGTTGATGGTTGTCCTACACGACACTCGATACTCGCGTGTGACGCTTTCTGTGGGCCCGCGAGGTCGTCGTCCATCACTTTGATGAACAGCCGACAGTGAGGTTAATTTGACCAGCAAGGTAGAATCTTTTTTGTTTGTGTTATGGTGGTATATAGTACGCGTCGAAGAGGTGGGAGGGGACTAGCATATATACTATATGTACGCGTCCGTGAACAAGTACACCTCACTCAGTGTCGAGACTTTTTGGTTTCCGAGGCACGTGCCACATCAAAATTGTGAAATTGGCTATTCAAACATCACACAACACCTCTTTGGGCCACATGCATTCAGGCGGTGGTTATCCTAGCTAGGACACTCACGTGTGACGCTTCCATCTGTGGGCCCACGAGGCCATCGTCGATGCATGCATGCATCACTTTGACCTACATCGGGAGAGGTTAATTGATTTCACCATCGATGAGGATTCTTTTTGGGTTGTACGTATTACGGTAGGAGCATATAGTATGTGTCGAAGAGGAGGGAAGGGGACCATCATATGTAGTATGCTTCATGAACCTCGCTCTGTGTGGGTGCACGGTTTATGGTTTTTGAGGCATGTGGCACATCAAAGTTGTGCATTTTGGGTATTCAGCATATATATGTTTGGCCCACATGCAAAGCGATGGTAGTTGTCCTCTCGCACCCACTTAAGCGGTTATCAGTGATATCGATGCTTTCCATCTATGGGCCCGCTTGGTCCATCACTACTTTTTGCCTGACAACGAGAGAGGTTAATTTGACTTAGGAGGGGATTATTATTTTTGCTTGTAATACGGTATATATATATATATATATAGGTCATGCTCTGGGATGACATGCATGATACAGTTTGAGCACACACACATGCATGTGTACGCATGAATCCCTCCCATCGAGTCGAAGTGGCTAGTACAACGACACGTCATGAACCGATCTCGCTCTGTGTGGGGAGTGTACGATTTTCGACGCACGCGCCAATCAATGTTGTGAAATGGTATTCAAACATGCATGCACGCATCACCTCCATACATATGCATGTAGTGGTTGCCTTCGAACGGTACACTCCCTCGCGTGGTTATCGGTGACAAGCCTATATATTCGTGGGCCCGCTTGGACATCCATGATCACCTTGACCGACAACAAGATAGGTTACCATGGCGGATTCTTCATTTGGTTCGTGTTATCGTAGTATAGGTCATGGTGAGATTCAGACCTAATTAAGTTTGAGCGCATATACTATGCACGCATGCATGCATGAATCCCCGTCGTCGGCTTGAAGTGTGGTGTAACATACATATGCATCGTCAACCTAACCCTCACTCAGTGTGGGGATTTCTAGTTCGAAATCACGGTGCCACATCAAAGTTGTTCCATTGTGTACTAAAAAACACACCTCTCCATACATATGTTTGGGCCACACGCATGCAGTGGTTGTCTTCGGGGACTAGCTACTTGCGTGATTATTGGCGAGCTAGCCCATCTTCGGGGTCGCATGAACGGCCATCACTTTGACCAACAACAAGAGAGAGGTTGTACGACCAAGGTGGATTATTCTTGGTTCGTTTTACGATCCATCTTGGTGAGATGCCTCTCTGGCCTGCCGACTGAAAGTGTGTGTGTGTGGGCGCGGGGGGGGGGGGGGGGGGGGGGGGGGCTGCTGCTACTTCACACTTTGCTAGGTGAACCTCGGTTGGGGGGGGCATGCATCATGCTTAGGATTCCTTCGTGCCGACACAAGGGGGGCTGCTAGCTACTTCGCACTTCGCTAGGTGAACCTCGGTTGGGGGGCATGCATTCATAGCTTAGGATTCCCTTCGTCGCCGGACACGAGGGAGGGGGGCTGCTAGCTACTTCGCACTTTGCTAGGTGAACCTCGGTTGGGGGGGAGGGGGCATGCATTCATAGCTTAGGATTCCCTTCGTGCCGACACGAGGGGGGGTGGGGGCAAGCAATACCGTGCACTTTGCGAGATAGGTGCCACATCGAAGTTGCATTCGGTATTTGAAAATCAAACCACCCTTTTCATACATAAATTTGGTCCACATGCAAGTGTGTTCGTGTTCTGACCCTCTCCCGAGTCATTTTTCGCCAAATTTATGAACATTAGACAAATCGGATGACGCAACAGACATGGTTCACTCAAACTAACCATGTGCATTGGGCTCCATGAGGCTTCCCCTCTCAAAAATATCTACCCGCCTGCAGCTTTTTTCTTTTTGATAACACACAGTTATTATGTTTCGACCGTGTGTGATGTTTCTTGTTCCCAATCCCGCCTGCATCCCTCGAAAATATCTGCCCGCCTCGAGGGTTTTTCTGTTTCATAACACACGGTTGTTATCTCCGGACCGTGTGCGATGCACCATCATCAAAATTTTCAATAGCCCCGGCATTTCACTCCCACGTTTGACTCCCGCCCCGCGTAGTAAAATTTTCAGTACCCGCATCATTTCCTCAAACACACCCCCCCCCCCCCCCCCCCCCCACACACACACACACACACAAACACCAAAACCTCCTCGGGCGTGCGCACACACACACACACCCTCCCTCGCTCGAAACCCTAGCAAGGTCCCCGACGCCGCCGCAAGGCCTCCATTGTCAACATCTGCCGGTTTGCCCGTGCAGCTTACCCACCGATCTCCATACCCAGGCCGCCTTGATTTTCTTAGATGACGCCTGCCAAACACCCCCTTTCCCACAGATCCCCATCCCCATCCCCATCCCCCGCTCCAGAGTGTCGCAGCCTAAGCCCGGCTACGCTTCCCGTGGAGCTCGAGGAGCGACTGGCCCAAAAGAGGTGTATCGCGGTCTCTTCGCCCGACGTCACCGAGGAAGCTAACGACCATTACTGGCGGCAGACACTCAATCAGCGGGCTAGAGTATGCGGGTATGTCGCGGACACCGGCTACGACATCGAGGTCATCGACAGCGATGGCCTTAGGTGGGCTATGTCACAGGTTAAGTGGCCCACCCCCAACCCCTCGGGTTCAACCGCCGTCGATCTCATCCATGGCCCCGCTGCTGATCTCCTCTGGCTCGCTGTCAAGAATTTGCCATCCTACATCGGCATCGAGCCCATTTTGTCATTTCTGAAGGACACATTCTGCGATGCTGGCTTGGGATTCATAGCTTCCAAGTCAGACCTCATCGACGGCGACCACGAGGAGGGCACCCTCTCCGGCTCTTCCAAGGGGAAAGAGCCCTTATGCTCTTCCAAGGGGAAAGCGCCCATCTGCGACATCAGGGAGGGCACCCTACAGCCGTGCTCTTCCAAGGGGAAGGAGCCCATCTATGACAACATGGAGCGCATCCAGGGCCCGTGCTCTTCCCACGGGAATGAGCCCATCTGTGAAAGTGAGGAAACCCATGATTTGTTTTACCGTGCCTCTTCACAGGAGGAAACCCATGATTTGTTTTGTCGAGTGCCTTATGTAGTGTAGTGAGAATATGTCCAATTTTAATTGCTATATCTGGTTGTTTGCAGTATACCTTGTTTATTTCAGTTGTTCACAATGTGATGCTCTATATGTGCAATTATTTACTGTGCAGTACATTTCATCAATCCAGTTTTAAACATACCGATAGGAATGCATATATTTGCATGCTGTTAAGCCTGTTATAGCTAGCATATGCCTCTTTTAAAGTTTTTTGATTGTTCGGTTGTTTGTAGTTAGCATATGTCCAGTTTCAAATGCTATCTTTGGTTGTTCGTAGTACGCCTTGTTTATTCCAGTTATTCACAACGTGATGTTCTATATGTGCAAGTATGAACTGTGCAGTTCAATTTCATCAGTACCAGCTCAACAATACCACTACGAATGACTACATTTGGTTGCTGCATCTTGTAGTTAACACGCCTTTCCATTTTTATTTAACAATAACCAGTGTACTTAGACCGGAATAATACCAGTTTGAATGACTATGTTTGCTTGTTGTTAAATGTTAGGCCTGTTGCAGTTAACACACCTTTCCACTTGTTTTGCTTTACTAGCGTGCTTAAACCTACACACTGAAGCTATCTTTTGGAGATTATTTTGTCTGCCATGGATAATTTTGGTTGATGTTTAGCCTGTTATGCTTAACATGCTTCTCGACGTACCTACACAGGACAATTTTGGGAACGACTGCTGTTTTCCATCGAGGTTAGTTTCATCCCATGGCTTATATATGCTCACTGTTCAGGATATTGGTAGCTGGTACCATATAGGCCGGGGGCTGATACGGGACTAATCGGTGAATCGGACTTTTAACTGAATATATCTGCAACCCATTTATCGTTAGGTTAACTAGGGCCATATGTAATATATCTGAGGCTACATAGCAACATGCACTGTACTTAATGTCTAAATATGCAATCCTAGGCTACATAGCAACAAGGAAGAGTGTTACATTAATGTTCTGATGATGTCTAGATATATGTAGAAGAGCAGCAGCAGCAACAACAACAACAACAACAACAACACAGCCCTGTTTGGATACTCATCTTAGCTAGAGGTTAGAGTTAGTTTCTAGCTCATGACTAACCCTGAACTAACTCCATCCAAAGAGTTATTTGGATGGCAGGGTTAGATTGACAATAAATGCACTAGGAGAACTAGCTCCAATTAGCACCTCTTGGGTTGGATAGTTTTTTTGGGTGGGTTATAGATGCAACTAGCTCAAACTAGCCCTCATGTTTAGATATACTTTAGGGCTATTTGAGCCCGAACTAGCTCAAACTAACAGTAACCCATGGATACAGCAACAATTAATCAGCCGATAATTTGTAAGAATGCAATAAACTCCTTCCGGCCCATAATATAAGATGTTAATTCATCTAATATGTGAGTATATTGGATGTTATAAGATATTATAAAAGAGTTGTACTACATCATTGTGCAATTGCTGTTTAGCTTCTAATATTAACTTGGTGCTTTTAGGTACATATGTCATTGGTAAAGATCCGCGCTTCGACCCTTTCTGCGTATGGGGCAATGAGATATCGATGAAACAGCATCAAGTGAGGAAGCTGATAAAGATTGTTAGTAAAATGGGTCCAAATATGGCAATTAAACTATTTGTTTACACTTTATCCAAGATAACAGCGAACTACAGGATGGTTAGTAAGAACTCTGCAGCCTTCTTTTTACTGCCCATAATGAGTTGTGTTAGATGACAATGTCTGAATCTTTTTCCTTTGCAGTGGTTGCCAAAGCAGTTTACTCAAGATTACCTCTCAAACTACATGATTGGTGGGCTTGCAAAGGTTAAAGTATTTCTACCAGAACACGATGATTATGTAGATGTTTTCATGAAGACCGTGAAGGATGGGCGGTCGGCCATCACAAGGGGTTGGACTAGAGTCGTGCGTGCCTTCTGCATGGAGGAGGGCACAATATGGGCATTCCGCTTCACCTTGTTCAGCAACCAGAATGTATTTCGCCTCTTTCTTTACCGTCTTTAATAGTACAAGTATACAACTATGGTTCATCATTCTTTATTTGGTTCTTATGTAATTCTTGAACATATGTACCTATGAATCGAATAATGCATTGGTTGTTGGAACCTGATGGATATGAATAAAGCTATAGCATACATTCAAATTCAAATCCGGTACAATTTGAAATAGTAGCAATTAAATTACGGTGAAATTACGCTCTCCAGGTTGTTACGGCACACATGGTTGGTAAAACACAAACGTTCACGATATACACCATAATCCGAGACGGTTCATAGAGAGGAAACGTGTGCAAGCATGCACACAGTTGCCGTTTGCAAAGCGTGTGCGATGTCAGACAATATCACAAATGGTGCAGGCAAACTAAATGTTTGTGATAGTTGCCTTATCGTACACGATTCACAACCATGAACTGTTTCTGATGAAGTACGCATCATAAACGTTGCACCACAGAATAGCTTGTGCGATAGTTGTCGTGTACAACGATGTTACGACGGTCCGATGTTTCATAATCCTATCCGACACTCGTACGATGATTAGCTAATCTTCTTAATTAGTTATCGCATACAGTTTGGGACAAGCGAATGTGTGTGATTGTATGCTTATCATACACGTCTATAATAGTGAACCGTTTTTGATGGGTCGCGCATCGTAAACGTAGCACCACAGAATACCGACTGCAATGGCAATGTGAGCACAAACGAGTAGGAGTACTGTATATGCATCTTGGCTCCCTATCCCTGACGGTTTCTGGGTCATGTGGGAAGGACCCCCCTATCGCCCACACTCACTTGGCGACGGTTCCAAATGCCATCGCGGAAAGGGGTTAAAAACCATTTGTATATAACCGACACGTACTAGTGGCTTATTGTCCCAAAATTTGAAAGAAGCGGCAAAATATCCACTACCATGTCGGCTGCCCGAAGCCAGTGTTTGCGAGATGGAAATTATTGTCTACCCCTTACACGGACAATCCATCGGCCCGATTTCCACTGCTCTCAATAGGGGTAGGTTAGTAACTTCAATTAGATGTGACATGACCGCCTCTGAGCCCATTCAAACAAGGTGGGCACCAAACGTGGGCGGCAAAACACATTTGATTCAAGCTCGTCCGAAATACCTTTGTCTCTCCCTCCATTTCCCCATTCATACACGGTGTGCGGCAAAACAAACTCGACTTGGCCAAAATCAGTGTAGGCAAATATTTTTAATAGGCACAGGTTTGTAACTTCACTCAGACGTGACACAACCGCCCTACCTGTCAGCCCCATTCATACACCGTGGGCGCCAACCTTGGGCGCCAAAACACCCTCTCCTCTCCTGAAATCGCTCTAGGCAAATATTGGGGAGATGCGAGATTACCGTCCTATCCCCAACCGAGGAGATGTCCAAATTTTAAATGGGGGCTAAGTTCGTAACTTTCCCATATTTCAGACAGGCGCGTCCCAAAATCATGGTTCCCCGTACCTCTCCCTCCATTTCCCATTCATACACTGTCCGCGCTAGAACGCCATCCCCACACTAGCCTCCTCCGTCGCCACCCCATCCATCGCTGCTATCCTCCACCATGCCGGAGCGCCTACCAAGACCGTGTCGTCCACTGCTAGAGATGGACTTTTCTCATCCATGGCGATGGACCAGGAGCCTTGCATCACATCCTCTCGCTTCATCGGCGCCGTCGTCCTCCTTGCCGGGGCCGCTCCAACGACCTTCTCATCCACCGCAATGGGACTTATCCCCCGATGCACCCGTCTATAGTCGTAGATCTGCTTCAACGCCACCGACAGCCATCGCACCCCTGATGCATACACGACGCCACAAGAGAGGTGGTACTACTTCATATCTGCTCAACTTTTTGATCTCAACCAGAAAATAGATCGTAACTTGATTACTGTACTTTCTTTTTAGCTCTTAGAATTTAGTTCTTACTTCGAAGCAAACAATGGTTGCTAAGTAGGATTTCTGTGGTTTGCAGCTTCAAATCTGCCATGGCACAGTCATAATAGGGTTTAATTGATCATGCTTAGGGTTCCCCCCTTTGATGATCACTATACGATCAGCCTACGTGCTTCGTGTCATAATAGCACTGCTCCACCCATCAAGCTAAACAAGCTTAGTTGTTCAAATACGAATCTGATATTATTAAAACAGAGTTGTTTAATTGGTCAGCTAAATGTTCCTAATTTAGTTTCAAAAATGCATGTACGCCGCTGGGGTGTGGATCTACCGGGTGCCCACGGTGGGCCGCGGCCCACCCTGGGATTTTCGGTCGGCCCAGACCCCGATTCCCCTCTGTTCTGCTGTGCTTCCGATCTCTACTCGCCCCCAGCCGCCTGCCTCGCCGGTGACTTGCCGTCCCCGAACGGCATGACTCCAGGAGGAGACGCCGGACTAACAGGAGGTCAGGAGCCGCTCGCCCAATAGCGTCACCGCTGCCCGGGCGCGCTGCTGTGCCTACCTTCCCAGTCCATTCAGGGCTCAGGCGTGCAGCACCCACTAAGCCAACCCTATTTATCCTGAGATACGTCCTCAACACTCAGCAGCCACTCCCCATCACCCATTTTCTAATTGATTCATTACTCATTAGGCAGGATTGTCATTAGGGTTTGTTGTGTACTGTGTGCTACCTAGACTTAATGGTTCAGATATTTCAGTAATCTTTAGTACCTGTAAAGTTCACAGGGCTTCTAAATTCCGGCCCTAGGAATAGACACTAGTCATGTTGGATTGTTGGTCATAGTGACATTGACCCAGATTACTACTGCAGGCCAGGTTTGTTAACAATTTTACTTGTCTTTCTTACTCACTCGATATGATATCCAATTATTCACGTCGATTAGTTGCAAACATTAAGTGCTAGACCAACTTCTTGATTCAGATTTTGGACGGTCTCTTACTGCAGTTACAATTCTGCATACTTGTCATAGTAAGCTCACAAGTAATGATTGATTCACTACCTCTATGCTTGCCTTGTCATATTTGTTGTCAATATTCTTTTTGGGTGGACCACCCTGTTTCAAAATACTGGAACCGCATACATGAGTGAATAGTATTTCTCTGTGTGATCTCTTCCATCATGTGTGGGCAACAAACACTTCATTGTATAGAAAGAAAGCGTCATATCCACCTTTTACATAGACTACGATCTTTTACATGGAATACAATCTGCCTACTTGCTTTGTGTCGCACTACCAGCACTCCATCCTTGAAGCTAAACATTATGCCACTCATAATTCATTAGTTTATTTGTTCAAATACGAATTTGATATGATTATAATGTTCCTACTTCAGTTTTTAAATGTGTGTCCGCCTGCTATAGAGACATAAGAGGTTTGTATTTCTGTGTGTGGTCTGGTCAGCATGGTTGGGGGATGAACTTTGTATACGTAGGGGTTTGTAGGGAGACACACTTCGAGTTGAATGCGCAATGCATTCCATAGATAATCTGACTACTTTTTATGTTTTCATGAATCTCAGATACTAAACAGCATCATAATGATTATGAGCTTGCGCGCATGAAAAGAATAAAGCAGAACAATGCCATGGCTGTCAAACTTGGCATTAAGGGACTGAAATCAAGTCTGGATGCAATGCAATGCAAACGCTCTCCATCTACATATTCGTGTTCAGAATATGATCCTAACAATGATTCTGAGCTAGAGGGAGACCTAAGTCAATGTAGCTCCCTAGTGGAGGAGTCAGAGGCAGATGCCCTATCTTATTCACCCATCAAGGTGCTTGCTCTAACTTTCCAAGGTTATATTGGTCGCCATATCTTGCAACTGATGCTTTGCATTGCTTCTACTTTGTTGCACTGCCATTAGCTTAGTTTACACATCGTGTATGTGAAAACACCCTGGCTATCCATTTTTAGTACATATTCCATCTGTCATCATACCATATTTATCCATTCAAATGTTGTTCTTGTGTATCAGACGTTCAAAAGGAAGAGGGCGATTGCTGATCACGGAGGAGCACGAACAAAGTATTTGGAAAAGGTAGTGACACCTGATAAATCAAATAGCCCATTAGGTGTAGTTGCAATATCACCAGACCCAGAAAACACAGCCACAACTCTAGCAGACTCTAGCCCTACTACACTGGCCATCTCTGATGCCCCAGCTCAGCAGACCCCAACTGCAGCAAATAGTATGATGATGCCAGTTGACATAGCACCAGCTCTATGATGCAAAACCCCCATTCTAGCAAAGAGTACACCAAATCGAGTTGCCAAATCCCTTTTCGAACGAGAGAGAGCTCCAATTGTAGCAAATAGGACCCCTGTTCCACTTCTTCCCAGTTTAGAAGATGAAGCTTATATTGTTGTCAGGAACTTTGTGCGCATCTTTCCTTCATGGAAACATTATACCACAGACAAAGAACAATTTCCAATCTTCCTCCACAACTTACGCGTAAGTAATGTGCTAATGTTATTCATGGTAATTACTGCATATGTTTCTGCTGACAGAAGACACAAGATTTCATTCTTTTAACTAGGTGAGGACCAAAATGGATAGTCAAGACGAGCAAGGGTTGGTTGTGGTTTTCAAGCACTCGTTGATGAAGTATCGTTCCTACCTGAGGCAAGTGCACTTCGATGGCAAGCCTCTAAACAAAATTTCTGTAAAGTCTTCGGTGCTACATTTATTAGATAGTGACTGGAATAATCTTGTTACACATTGGTCTCGTCTGCAGCGTAAGGTACTGTCTATGATATCACATCACAATTTGAACTACATTTCTGCATGTGCCTTACCATCTCACTTGTATGAAAACTGTTTGCAGAAGAACATTCATTCTCAAGGGACCACATAATCTTGCAACTATACTACACACTGCACTACTCTTGTGAGTACCTCTTGCCCTGTATGACCATACTTACTTTCATAGCTAGTTGATTATCTAGCATCACTCCACATGTTAGCCTCATTATCATCCATTTGGTGGACATTATAAGATCCGTATCGACTCTTACATAAATTTAGAATCAACCCAATGCTTTTGAAGTGGTTTAGCTCTGCAGTCCTCTTGTAAGGACTCAACGTCTTCTATCACTGTACTTACATTAACAGCTACTCCCTCTGTCCCATAATATAAGAGTGTTTTGTACAGTACACCAGTGTACAAAACACTCTTATATTATGGGAAGGAGGGATTGGTTCATTGTGTAGCATTCTGCATCTTATCTTCATCGCCCACCATTTACTAAAAAATATCAGATCTATATTTAATCTTACCAAAAAGTTGAATACACAAACAATGCCAGTGCAGAAGTGTAGCCCATTGCTCTTTTCAGTACATTTTTTCCTATAACGCTTGTACTTACAGGGATTGGTAGTTGATTATGTAGCATCAATCTGCATCTTATCTTCACTATCATCTATCCCTTCCAGTATTATCATCTCTATAATTACTCTCTACAAAATGTAGAGTATAGGCAATGCTTATGAAGAATATTCTGTGCTGAAATTCTTGAGTTATCTTTCCCTTGACATGGAGAAGGGCATTATAAAGCCGGTGTTAACTGTTAATGTAAGTCAGTCCTTCTAAAGCCTTTATCCTCAACTACTGTTTAATTTGCTCATACTCCCTATCGTCAACTGCTGTTTAGTTTGTTGTTTCTATCAAAATGCATGTTCGCAACAACTGTAAGTTCCAAGTTTTAGTTGTAAAACCAAATTCTTTATTCATACCATGCACATTACTCAATACTCCCTATATGTATGCTTGTTTTTGTGGATCTATAATCTAGTGCGTGGTGAAGCAGCCCACATTTGCACCTTGTCATCTCCTGTTTTATCTTACTGATGTGGCTGATGATATGAACAACATGCCATGCACATTAACCAAAATAGATACAATGATTGTCTTTGCCCTTCATCTATGCTTGTTTTGTTGACATGGTAATCTAGTAGTGTGGTGAAGCTCCCCGCATTAAGAACAATGCCAAATTATGGTATTGATATTCTTAACTGACTCTTTATTTTCTAATTTGAAATTGGATGGAATTGACAGAACAGTTAGCATCTTTGTTTATACATGTGCAAAACCTGTCATCTCTCTGCTTGTTTCAGGGTGATATGCCTGATGGCATGCATAAGTCTACTGAAGGCTGTGAGACAAACCCAACATATATTGCAGCAAAGAAGGCAAAACATCTTGAAGATAGCGAGACAACCCCAAAGTCATGTCTTGATGCAGTGTTCAAGTTACTTGAGACTAGCAGTCAGACAAGCTCACAGAATTCGCTATCTGAATCAATTCGACTTCTTCAGTCTCAAGTTCAAGCAGAAAGGCATTCTACAACTCAACTTCGACTTGAAGTCCAATCTCTAAGGAAGATCGCGGAGAACACCAATGAGAACCTCATTGCTAAATAGCTACACCTGGAAGCTATGACCGACATGCTAGGCCAGTCTCACAGCCTTGCTCAGCAGCTTGCGTAGCAGCTCCCGCGCAAGGCTAACCTTTCTTGAACTGTCTTGGAAGTGGTCTTGGTTCAGTATTATTTTGTTACGCTGCAGTGGCGCCCAGTTTTTGTAATCTGCTTCTTCGTTGCGCTTTATGATCACTAGTGGCGAACTTCGATGCCCAATGGATGTAATATACCATAAATCCTGTATTGTATAGTGTAGGTTTATTCTAAGTTACTATGCTATAATTTCTTTATTGTATAGAGTAGGTTTGTTCTTAATTCCTACTAGTTACCGTATATGCCATCATTCGCTATCTGAAAAAAATGGTGAAAATCTGATGTAGTCGACTGGGCCGAAACATTTGCCTCTAACGGGCCTGCATTTTAGCAGGCCACAATTGGGCCGGCCCCAGACTTTCTTGTGCCTGAAAGGCCATTGGGGCCCTTCACACTGTGCGCCAGGCCCTCAACTTACACGGGCCTACATTCGGCCCAAAGTTTAGTTGGGCCTTTAGTGGACCCAGCACTTAGTTGGGCCCATGTAGCTTCGGGCCATTAACAGGCTGAATATTCTGCTAGCCTGTTACGGCCCAGAAGATACCATGGGCCTTTAGCAGGCCGAAATGCATGTTGGGCCTCAATTTTCAATAGTCGTCCATGGGCCTTTAGCAGGCTGAAAGGTAGACCAGGCCATTATTGGCCCAGTTATATGCCGGTCCATTACCAGGTCGAAACATATCTCGGGCCTTAGTTGGCCCACTGATATCATGGGCCTTTAAGAGACCGAAAGCTTAGTAGAGGCATCAACTGGTCGAATTATATGACATGCCTTTAACAGGCCCAAAGTCATGTTGGGCTGAACTGTTGCCACCTTGATCACGAGCCGTTAGTGGGCCGGATATCGCGTCGGGCCATATATGGCCCATGGGCAGCACAGACCATTCCCAGGCCAAAAGACACACCGGGCTGAAATGGGCCCATGTCTACATCGGGCCTCTAACAGGCCAAAATGTCACTAGGCCGTAATTGGACCCAAATACTCGGCGAACAATTAACGGGCCAGATCTGGCTTTGGGCCATAAATGGGCCATGTTTAAGCAGGTAGTTAGTGGGCTGGCCCACTAGTACCTGAGTAAATACTACGAGCCTTTGACTAGGCCGGCCTTTTTAACCTATATGGGCCTCTGTTGGGCCCTGCCATGTGTCGACGTATCATAGGCACGTCTCGTCCATTGGATGGATGACATCTGGCCCACCGAGGAGCCGACACGTGTTTCCTCCGGCCAATGATGATTTTACACATGGAAAATCACCATTGGTTCAGGCTGTTAACGGGTTATCGGATCCAAACCGAAACCCGATAGCTTAATGGCAACCCGTTACGGTGGATGCCACATGTCGGTTACCCTTGATGAACGCACTTCCATGACGCGCCATTTATCGTCATGGAAGTGGACACTTCCGTGATGATAATTTTGGTATTGTCATGGAACACTTCTATGACAGCACAGGTATGACTATCTTGATTCTGTCATAAAATCGTCATGGATGTACATGCATGACAGAAAACATGACCTACTGTGACAAACATGTATCATCATGGAAGTGTATTTTTTTGTAGTGATTGTATATATGTGGGCGAGAGAGTAGGAGAGAAACCTCACGAGAGAGAGAGAGAGGAAGTGTGCGAGAGAGAGTAGGGAGGAAAAAGTTAGGTTTGTGAGAAAAGATAGAGACATGTAATATAAGGAGTGAGATGCGTGTGCATAGGGATTTTGTACATGTGGAAGGAGAAGAGACAAAAGGTTTGACGAGAGAGCTAAAAAAATGGATGAGAGGGGAAGGATCTTGTGGGCTGAGGGATTGATAATTTTGTGTGGGAGGGAGGGAGGGAGAGAGAGAGAGAGAGAGAGAGAGAGGAAAGGAGTTACTCAGCCGACGTCATGTCATCCTGCTTCCAAATGGCCCTGTGGTCCCTAGTGCGGTCTAGTCACCTTCTTCGTTCTTCCCGATGCCTTCCATAAAGATCGAGGTGGTGTGCATGTCGGGGTGCGGAGAAGCACAAGCGAGAGAGGGTTCTATATAACCTTGGATGCGGATGGATAGTGTGCTGGGGGGGGGCTATGTGTGTGTGTGTATCAAATTTTGAGAGAAATCTAATCTATGGAGAGAATGTGTGTGCATAGTGAGCAGGTGAGAGAGCGGCGAGACAGATACATCGTGTGTGTTAATGTTTAAGCAATATAGAGAGATCGTGTGCGGGATACAAAGAGAGGACTATGGGGAGTGTGTTTATGAGGCGAAGAAACATAGCGAGAGATAAATGTGTGTGCGTGGTACATGGTGTGTATGTGACAGAGAGGTACATGCTAAATAGGGTTTTCATGAATTGATTGTGTGTGCGAGATAGAGAGCGATGTATGGGCCTTGGGGCGGGTAAGGGCTGGGTGAGGGTGTCAAAATGTGTGCGTTGATGAATTTTACAAATAGAAGACCGTTCTCTCATGTGTACACAACATCTCGACATATCTCTATGTCTCACTCATACATGATCATTTGCACATTCACACCTCTCTATGACTCTATCACATGCACACCGTCTCACACATTATCCTTCCACCACAACACACATATAGACACATACACGCGTTCTCTCTCAGTTACACACACATAATCTCTATTAAAAAATATTTCTAGGGGGCACCTAAAACGTCCAAATACAAATAAACATGAACTGAAGATAAATTAAAATATATGGAAATATTGTAGCATGAAGAAATTTTCCAGCAAAAAAAAAGTAGAGTAATATTCGGGGATTGTTTTCACACACACAAAAAGGTTCGGTGGATGTCCTTCCTGCGCGACACCGTGACACACCGTTTGATCGACCACGCGGCCGCGGTGCACGCACTTGCACAGGATTCCGTATCGATGCTGTGCTAACTAATGTGGTACTAGTATGTATGTATGTGCAATGCACATCTTAACAGTGTTGTTTCTATGATTCTAGTTTATATCTATATCTATATCTATAGCTATATCTATACCACTATCTATATCTATATCTACACCTCTATATAGTGTATGAGTTTTGAATTGCAGCTAGAACATCAATCCTAGCCATTGGCCCCATAGATCTAACGGCTGAGACATTCACGGTGAACAATATCCCACAGCAGCATCTGCTAGGTTCTGGAAACCATCACGCCATACCTCGTGTCTCCTCTACCAGGGCTTGTACGAGAGACTGGCCACGGAGGAGAAGCAAAAGTAAAACAATTTTTTGGTTCCACCATGTACATCTTCATTCTATTCCTATGGAAATATCTAGGCGTCACTAGGCCACACGTGTTGTACCATGCTACCAATTAGTACGAAATTTCTATTACTTCATTTCTGCGTGCAAACGTCAGTAGTAATTATTTTCCCTCTAAATTCATTCAAAGTACTATTTGCTTTGTTTTTGTTTTACTATAATCATAGAAACAACACTGTTAAGACGTGTATATTGCAGAAACAAAGCAAATAGATATATCTCTACTCTTATAAAATAACAGAGTTGGTGATGATGGTGTGCCTGCCATCTTGCAATATAGACCGTCTGATCTATATCTCACGGATGGAAAGCAAACTATGGCAATTTTTCAAAAAGATACCCGCACCTCTCGCCACATTTGCAAATAAGGCCTTCCCTCATCCATCCTTATCTCCCACAACCTCATTGTTGAGCAATTAAAAAAGGAAGCCTCTGGAACAATTTGGCATGGTGGCCGCTGCCAGCGTCGTCCATCCCCATGCCTCTGCTCAGTCCGACCACCAATCACCACCACGCCATACTCCTCACCTTATCTCTCCTCTTTCTTGAGATATCATTAGCTTTTACACATGGGATTACTCCCGCATGGGTCAATCACAACAAGTGTTTTATAAGAAAATGCATCTTGATGTTCCGTGCAATGCACGGGCATCTTGCTAGTAAATATAGATAAGTGTGGCCGTGATGCACGCGCTTGCACGGGATTACGTGTAGTATGGTGTTCTTTTAAGTTTGACCAACCCTATATAAAACTAAACTAAGCTCCCATGTGCGCACTCATCAATATGCCGCCGCCGGCGTTGCCCATGCGGGTTATGATCCTCTACAGTACTGTATGGTGCAATACAGTCTCTGCCATCTGGGACTCGGCCCCACATGTCATCCGCAGTAAAACACTGTACGCCGACGCCCGCCTGCTCCGGCCGACCATTTCTCGCCCATCACTGCCATGTCCCTGCCATCCCTATGCCATGAAATCACAGACTCGCCCGCTCACGCCGTCTGTAGTCCCTGCTCGCGATGCCACCGCACTGCCAAGCACGCGAGTAGGTGGAGCCGCGTCTATGCCCGCAGCGTACGAAGAGGAGGAGCAGGATGAGCATGTGCTCCAGCACGCCGGCGAGGAGGATCTAGCGGGTCATCGTGTTGGGGAACGTTGCATGGAAAACAAAAAAAATTCTATGCACACGCAAGATCTATCCATGGAGATGCATAGCAACGAGAGGGCAGAGTGTGTCTACGTACCCTCGTAGACCGTAAGCGGAAGCGTTTGACAACGCGGTTGATGTAGTCGAACTTTCTTCGCGATCCAACCGATCGAGTACCGAACGTGCGGCACCTCTGCGTTCAGCACACGTTCAGCTCGGTGACGTCCACGTCTTCTTGATCCAGCAAGACGGCGAGGTAGTGGATGAGTTCCGGCAGCACAACGGTGTGGTGACGGTGATGTTGATGTTATCTCCGCAGGGCTTCGCCTAAGCACTATGAAAATATGACCGAGGGTGAAAAGGGTGGAAGGGGGCGCTGCACACGGCTAAGAGATTGTCGTGGTCATGTGTGGCGCCCCCCTCCCACATATATATAGGTGGGGGTGGAGGGAGAAGCCAGGAGGCGCCCCCAAGTAGGCCGAATCCTACTTGGGGCCCTTCCCAAGTGGCGCGCCCCTTACCTTATTTGCCGGAGGGGGGAAGGAAAGGAGGGAGAGGAAAGGAAGGAGGAGGACGACTCGCCCCTTTCCTTCTCTCCACAAGGGCTGCGGCCTAGGAGGGGCGCGTCAGCCCCTTGTGGGCTGGTGTGTTCCCCCCTTTGGCCCATATGGCCCATAACTTCCCGGGGTGCCCGGAACCCTTTCCGCTGACCCGATTTCTTCTCGGTACATACCGAAACTCTTCCGGTGTCCAAATATCATCGTCCTATATATCGATCTTTACCTCTCAACCATTTTGAGACTCCTCGTCATGTCCATGATCTCATCTGGGACTCCGAACAACATTCGGTCACCAAATCATATAACTCATATAACACTATATCATCAACGAACGTTAAGCGTGCGGACCCTACGGGTTCGAGAACTATGTAGACATGATCGAGACACCTCTCTGGTCAATAACCAATAGCGGAACCTGTATGCCCATATTGGTTCCTACATATTCTACAAAGATCTTTATCGGTCGAACCGTAATGACAACATACGTAATTCCTTTTGTCCATCGGTATGTTACTTGCCCGAGATTCGATCGTCGGTATCTCTATACCTATTTCAATATCGATACCGGCAAGTCTCTTTACTCGTTCCATAATACATCATCTCGTAACTAACTCATTAGTCATTTGCTTGCAAGGCTTCTTATGATGTGTATTACCGAGAGGGCCCAGAGATACCTCTCCGATACTCGGAGTGACAAATCCTAACCTCGATCTATGCCAACTCAACAAACACCTTCGGAGATACCTGTAGAGCATCTTTATGATCACCCAGTTATGTTGTGACATTTGATAGCACACAAGGTATTCCTCCGGTATCCAGGAGTTGCATAATCACATAGTCGAAGGAATATGTATTTGACACAATGTTGAGGATATCGCTTATCGTTATCGTCTCGGTCAGCTGGGGATTAGAGATTAATCAGAAATCAACCGATTAATCGATTTTATCGGTCGACTATTAATCGGCCATTTTTTTGCAAATCTCAGGTTCCCAACACGAAAATATGCTATATTCAACACCAAAACAATATTGGAGAGAAGTGTTACCTTGATTCCTAGCCATTGAATCCTCATATAATGACAAACAAAATAGGTCAACAGTACATATAGCGTAACAAGGTCCACAAAACGCAAATAAGCATAGTTTTTGCGAACATAGTGTTATGATTAGTCCCGATTTATTGGTAGATTCCTGATAAATCGCTTGTTATAGTGATAAATCGGTCCAAACGATAAACGGTGAACATAAGGCATAATCTTATCGGTCACCCCAAGAGTAGCGATAAATCGGATGATAAATCGTTGAATCGGAAGATTTTTTGAACAGTGATTTGACATGAAGAAAGCAATATCAATAAACTGAACGATCAATATGCTAAGCTAACGGATGGGTCTTGTCCATCACATCATTCTCCTAATGATGTGATCCTGTTATCAAATGACAACACATGTCTATGGTTAGGAAACCTTAACCATCTTTGATCAACGAGCTAGTCTAGTAGAGGCTTACTAGGGACACGGTATTTGTTTATGTATTCACACATGTATTTAAGTTTCCGATCAATACAATCTATCTATTATATTATTAGGACGATAGAAAACGAATGGTGAAGATTTATTACTCTAAAGTTTTGATATTTGAACGGCCTTGATTTAACACCATATATGACAAAACCCACATACTAGATTCTTTTTAATCACCTACCTAATAGAATCAAACCTGTCTAATATAGATCTTTTTTTGTGGCAAGAACATGTCTAATATAGATCGATGTATACTACTCGGTCAGATCATGTCTACACGGGAATACACAAAAGACGTATCCTCCAAGGAAACGCATGCACTCCATGCAAAAAAAAGACACGCATGCATGCATAATTTAATGGCCTGATCCATATGTTCAATTGTACATCCGCTATGTATGGAAAAATAAAATATTTGGATTCCTTATAGGAAATCATGTTTAGCAAGGAAGTTATGCACCGCTTAAAAAGGAAAATAAATAAATAAGGGAAATTAAATATTTGGATTCCTTATAGGAAAAATCACGATTAACAAGGAAGCTATGCATCGCTAAAAAAAGAAAATAATAAATAAATAAAACGAGACTACGATCCGACAATGTCTCCTGCATAACTTGACTCCCTCCTATCTTCTCCACACATGATCCCCAATCGCAATCTGATGGCGGTGCGTTCGACCGGCAGCATGTGCATCGCAGCTCCTGGATCCTCCTCAGGTTGCTTCCAGCTATGTCAGAGAAGCATCCTCTCGGTTACCTCGCATTTCCGTTGGCCTCTCCCGATTGATCGTCTCCATCAACTACATCCACCAGTTCAGTCCAATCTGCAACACTCGATGATGGATTGCTCTGCGGGGTTAGGCCCAAAAAGCAATACCACCGGCCCGATGCTCTCTACTTCACGGCAATGGGGGCGACCTGGGGCTGCTCGATGAAGTCCAACAGCCAAACCAGAAGTTTCTATACATAGATGTTGAAGTATGGCATCTTATGATACGAATAGTGATATTGACCATAAACGGTTTCTGCTGCCATGGTAGTGCACATATGAGCATCATTCTCATGTGTACTAGCGTGGTTGGGACTCCAGGTCACTCTTCCTCCCCTCAATATAAATAGTACAATTGTTTCTCCATAGTTTTCTGAGTAATTGGAAATCAACATATTAACCTGCTGGCCTCATGGCTATGTCCAATTTTGATGTACTGATGGTTAGTTAGAGTCCTACTTTTTTAACGATAGTACCAACATCCGTCATATCTTTCTTTTCTCCATGATACTTGGTATAACTGCTTGGCTAAAGGGTTAAGTTAAAGGCATGTGTTGATAAAAGGTGAATGTATGTATCGTACCAACAATATATCTTTGGTAGAGTAAACTAGGTACATGGTATAAGAGTTTGACTACCTTTGTGGACTAACAATATACAGACATGGAGAAAAGTGAATGTCTGTATCTGTACCAACAATATATATGTGTAGAGGTAGGAAGTGTCCAGATACAGAAACAATTAATCTCAGGTATGAATTGAAGATGTAAACTAGGTACATGCTATAAGAGTTTGACTACCTTTGTGGACTTTGTAGTGCTTCTACCATTTGACAAATGCAATGTGAAGGCGAAGAAACTCCTACGCGCCCGAGCGCTCCAACGCTCGATCACAATCTTTTCACCCCCCCCCCCCCCTGATTTCAACGGTGGGGGCCCGAGCGTGTAGGACCTTCTCCCCTCAAATTACTAAAACAGGAAACTTTTAGCGCTGTCTGAAATCGGCCGCTCCAGCGAGCGCGCGTGAGGTAGCCATCCCCATCTGAAGGATGCTATCAATTTCTTGTAAATACAGGCTTCACCGTAAGTCTGTATAAAACCATATGCTTTGATCACCTCACCAAAGCGTATATTCCAACGCCGAGATGCTTGCACCAGTCCATAGATGGATCGCTGGAGCTTGCACACTTTGTTAGCACCCTTAGGATCAACAAAACCTTCTGGTTGCATCATATACAACTCTTCTTTAACAAATCCATTAAGGAATGCAGTTTTGACGTCCATTTGCCAGATTTCATAATCATAAAATGCGGCAATTGCTAATATGATTCGGACAGACTTAAGCATCGCTACGAGTGAGAAAGTCTCATCGTAGTCAACCCCGTGAAATTGTCGAAAACCTTGTGCGACAAGTCAAGCTTTATAGACAGTGATATTACCGTCAGCATCTGTCTTCCTCTTAAAGATCCATTTATTCTTAATGGCTTGCCGATCATCGGGCAAATCCACCAAAGTCCACACTTTGTTCTCATACATGGATCCTATCTCAGATTTCATGGCCTCAAGCCATTTTTCGGAATCTGGGCTCGTCATAGCTTCTTCATAGTTCGTAGGTTCACCATGGTCTAATAACATGACTTCCAGGACATGATTACCATACCACTCTGGCGTGGAACGTGTTCTGGTCGACCTACGAAGTTCAGTAATAACTTGATCCAATGTTTCATGATCATCATCATTAGCTTCCTCTCTAGTTGGTGTAGGCATCACGGAAACGATTTTCCTTGGCGTACTACTTTCCAATTTGAGAGAAGGTACAATTACCTCATCAAGTTCTACTTTCCTCCCACTCACTTCTTTCGAGAGAAACTCCTTCTCTTGAAACGACCCATTCTTGGCAACAAAGATCTTGCCTTCGGATCTGTGGTAGAAGGTATACCCAATGGTCTCTTTTGGGTATCTTATGAAGACGCACTTCTCCGCTTTGGGTTCGAGCTTATCAGGCTGAAGTTGTTTGACATAAGCATCGCATCCCCAAACTTTAAGAAACGATAGTTGTTGGGGATATAACCCCGAGGTATGACCTGCCCAGGGGGGCCGGGTTATACCGTTGGCGACTTAATATGAAGAAGGCCCGAGAAGGCCCGAGAAGGCCCAAGAAGACGACAGCTTAAGAGGCGGGCCTAGCGATGGCCCAAGACCCGGAAGTGTGAACCGCCCGATGATGACTTGCCTGGTAAGGTAAGGCGACCTGTAAACTGAGTTGGTCACGATGTGTGATCCGGCCCGGACTCTTGTAAGCCCCAGGGCCTCGACCTATGTATATAAAGGTGAGACCCGTTGGCGGGTTAACTCAAGAAACAACTGATCGATAGCTAGGTCAAGCGTAATCTCTCCCTTGTAATCGAAACTCAAGCAATATAACTAGAAGCAGGACGTAGGCTTTTACCTCATTGTGAGGGGCCGAACCTGGGTAAATTCTTGTGTCATTTGTCCCGCTCAACCGCTTCGAGCTAACCTACGTTGCGATGGCTCCACACCTAAGTCCTTTCACAAGGGCATCTGCCGTGTTAAATCCACGACAGTTGGCGCCCACCGTGGGGCCAGAGCACGGTGGTTTCAAGTTCTTGAAGGGCAATTTCTCAAGGATTGAAGGATATGCCGTGGGCCGGATGACTAAGAGTCGTCGCGGCAAGATCTACATCGACGACGCTGGCTGGGGCCCCAAGGCCGACTCAACTGAGTACGGGTATCGGGTCCCCGTTGGTAGGATTCACGTCTTCATCGGCAAGATCGGCGAGTCAGAGCCTGAGCCGGATGCCTGCACCGACGTCATCGAGACGGCTCAGCGCGCGTGACCCGCCGGGGTTCAACCCGGCCGGAAGCACGTCCTTGTTGGCTTTGTTCATGGAGCGGATCTTGCGGAAGGTTCCGAATCTGGAGGAGAGACGACCATCTATTCAGGTGATGAGTCCTCGACCGGAGAGACTGAATCGATCTATCAGCTTCAAGACGATGGGCTTGGGGGCTATTCCGATGGTGACAGTATTCCGGACCCCTATGAGCCGCCGAGCAGGGCTGCTATCTTTATGGCTGGCACGCAACCAATGGTAAATTCATCAACGGCCGCGGCTATGACATCCGGCTCAACTGCTGTTGCGATAGCTGGGGCGAGCGGTTCAGTATGGCCGTCGGCTCAAGTCTTATCAGATCTCTTGGGCACCCTGATGACTCTATTAGCTACAGAGGTGACTCCGGCGAATCAAGCACAGCATAATGCGAAAGTTGCAAAGGTGCGAGATGAGGTGGCTAAGGCCCAGGAGGATCTTAATGCGGAGAATGCCAGGATGGCGATGGAGCGAGCTGCGATGTATGCTGAGTCACAGCGGATAAGAGCAGAAGCTTTTCGTGTGAGTCTGGATCAGAACGCGTCCAATGTTGTTCTTCGAAGGAGGCACCAGAGCCGCCTACCTTCACAGTTTGAGGGACGGAATCTTTTTAACACACCCGGGGCAGGAACAAGTAACCCGCACGTGGTGACCCGGGCTGCTGAGGCGCCAGGGACCGGAGCGGCGGCCCAGCCTCGTGTGCCAAACCCGCCTCGTAGGGATCTGACCCCACCTCAACGGGTTCCAACACCTTTTGGCCACCTCAACGGGTTCCAACACCCCGATAGAGCCCGTCGTGAGGCGGAAATGCCGGCTCAATTGGGGGCCCATCAGTGGTCTCCAGTACACCCTTCGGCAACCATTGCAACTGGGATGACTTCCACGACAGTTGGCGTGCCGTGTCTAGCGCCGGCTCTACGCAATGAACGTTTTCCCAAGGATTTTAAGGGTCCTCGTAAGGTGCCTAACTACATAGATGATCTTCCACCTGAGGCTTGGATTGAAAGTCATGAACTAGCTATGGAGATGCTGGATGTTAATGATGCTGTATGTGCCAAGTACTTCACCATGATGTTGGATGGACCGGCTCGTACCTGGTTGAAAGGATTACCCGCCAATTCCATCAATTCATGGGCTGAGTTGAAGGCGCGCTTCATTCAGAACTTTAAGGGAACATGTAAGCAGCCTCTGTCAATTATTAACCTAGACAACTGCGTACAGTGGGAGGATGAGTCGGCCCACCATTGGGTTCGTCGGGTCTCAGCTATTATCCACTCATTGGATAGGATTGCGGCAGGCTCTGCTGTTCTGATTCTGGAGAAGAATTGTCACTTTACCCCCCTCAAGCAGAAGCTTGGGCGGCTTAAGCATCACTATAGTGACATGGGGGAGCTCATGGCGACTCTCATCAAATATGTCGACTCTAACACTACCAAAGATCCTGGATCTGATGATGAAAAATCCCACAAGGGAAAGAAGAGTGGTAATGGTAAGGGTCCGCAGTAGAACGTGACAGGGCATAATGGTCACAACCAGGGTAACAACAGTAAGCACAGACACCCTGACGGCGGGTCAGATCTGGTAGCTAACACCAACACTGGGTATAAAAACCATCGCCATATTGGCAATGGTAAGTAGGCCTTTGGAGGGCCAAGGTTTAATGTTGAGGCGATGATGAACGAACCTTGCCCAAAACACAGTCTGCCCAATAAACCAGCGGCTCATGCTTGGAAGGATTGTTTCATCATGAGAGAGTATAAGATTTCCAACTTCAGTCAGAATCATGGCAACAATAATGGCCCGCCTGGCGGGTCAGGATCCGTTTCACAGGGGGTTTTGGTGGTGGCGGCTCAAATTCTGGGTATCAAGGACAGGGCAATCAGGGTAGTTATAACCAACAGTCTGGTCAGGATAGCCAGCAACATTAGTCAGGATACCAGAGTAATCAAAAGCAGCTTAACGGTAGCCAGTATCATGTTTTCACCACAAGTCTTTGCAAGAGAGATCAGAAGGTTCATAAGCGTGCGGTCAGTGCAATAGAGCCGGCGGTACCTCAATACTTGCGATGGTCAGAGCAGCCAATCACATGGAGTCGAGAGGATCACCCGCCCCGAGTTGACAATCCAGGTCAACTAGCATTGGTGGTAGCCCCTCGGGTTGGGGGTTATAAATTCACTAAAGTGCTCATGGACGGTGGCAGTAGTATAGATATCCTTTATTACAATACTTTTCGCCGGATGAATTTAACTGATAAGGAGCTTAAGCCGTCCTCTATAGTTTTTCATGGTGTGGTCCCTGGTAAGTCGGCATATCCAGTAGGGAAGATTGCCTTGGAAGTGGCTTTTGGCGATGACTATGATTTCAGAGCAGAGACGTTATGGTTTGAAGTGGTTAAAATCAAGAGCCCTTACCATGCCTTGTTCGGACGGCCGGCTTAAGCCAAGTTTATGGCGCGGCCTTGCTATGTCTATTTGCAGCTTAAAATGCCAGGGCGTAAGGGCACGATTACGGTCCATGGTAATCGAAGAATTGCATTGGAGTGTGATGAAGGAGATGTTGCCTATGCTGAGTCAGCCTGTGCTACTGAGGAGCTTAAGTTTTATAAGGATAATGTTGACCCGGCTGATATGACCCCTTTGAAGAAGCCCACCACGGAGCAAGACCCTCTGTTAAAGTTTAAGTCGGCTGATGATACTAAGCAGGTTGACTTTGTCCCTGGCAACTCATCTCAGCAGTTCACAATAGGGGCTAATATTGATCCTAAATAGGAAAGCACGCTCATCGAGTTCATCCATGAGAATTGGGACATCTTTGCATGGAAACCTTCTGACATGCCCAGTGTACCGAGAGAATTCGCTGAGCACACTCTTAATGTTGATCCTAAATTTAAGCCGGTCAAATAGTTCCTTTGTCGTTTCAATGAAGAGCGGCATAAGGCTATTGGAGAAGATGTGGCCCGGCTCTTGGCAGCTGGGTTCATCATTGAATTCTTTCACCCTGAGTGGTTGGCTAACCCGGTGTTGGTACTTAAGAAAAACGGCACCTGGCGTATGTGTTGATTACACTGATCTTAACAAGGCTTGTCCAGCTGATCCATTTGCTCTCCCTTGCATTGACCAGATTATTGACGCTACGGCGGGTTGTGAGAGCTTATGTTTCCTTAACGCTTATTCTGGTTATCATCAGATCAAAATGGCAGTTAAAGACCAAGAGAAGATGGCTTTCATCACACCTTTTGGAGCTTTCTGCTATGTCTCTATGCCTTTTGGGCTCAAGAGTGCCCAGGCGACTTATCAACACTGTGTTCAGAATTGCTTCCACGGTCAAATTGGGCGTAATGTGCATGCTTATGTGGATGATATTATGGTCAAATCCAGGAAAAAGGAGACGCTCTTGGATGATCTAAGGAAAAAATTTGACAATCTCCGGGTCTATAGGATGAGGCTTAACCCGGCCAAATGTGTTTTTGGTGTACCTGCAGGCAAGCTCTTGGGTTCTTTGGTCTCAGAGAGAGGTATTGAAGCTAACCTAGAGAAAATTAAGGCTATTACTTCATTGACTAAGCCGGCGTGTGTTAATAGCGTCCAGCGCCTGGCAGGTCGTATTGCAGCCTTGAGCCGGTTCATAAGCCGCCTGGGCGAGAAGGCGATTCCTTTATACCAGATGATGAGGAAAACAGATCATTTTGTCTGGAGTGACGCTGCTGATAAGGCATTTGAGGAGCTCAAAAAGCAATTAGTTGAGCCGCTCATCCTTGCGGCTCCCATTGAGAAAGAACCCTTGCTCCTATATGTGGCAGCTAACAGTAAGGCTGTCAGTGTGGCGATTGTGGTGGAGCGCAAGGAGACGGGTAAGGAGTACCCAGTTTAGAGGCCGGCTTATTATGTCAGTGAGGTGTTAATTGAGTCCAAACAACGATACCCACATTGGCAGAAATTGGTATATGGAGTGTTCATGGCGAGTCGCAAGCTGAAACATTATTTTCTTGGTCATCCTATTACTGTGGTCAGCTCTGCCCCGTTAGGAAACATTATTCAAAATAGGGAGGCCACAGGCCGGGTTGCTAAGTGGGCAATAGAACTCGGACCTCATGGTTTGAATTATGTGCCAAGAACAACTATCAAATCTCAGGCTCTGGTGGATTTCATCAATGACTGGACGGAGTTGCAGATACCCGAAGATAGGCCTAATAACACATATTGGACAATTCACTTTGATGGGTCCAGGCAGCTAGAAGGCTCGGAGGCTGGGGTTATTTTGACCTCCCCACGAGGTGACAAGTTTTGCTATGTTTTGAGGCTAATGTTTCCTTGTACCAACAATGCAGCTGAATATGAGGCTTTACTCCACGGCCTTCACATGGCCAAAGAGATGAATTTGAGTCGGGTCAGGTGTTTTGGCGACTCAGACCTTGTGGCTCAGCAAGTCTCAGGTACATGGGATTCCAAAGACCCGCTCATGGCGGCTTATCGCCGGGCGGTTGATAATATTGCTGGTCATTTCAAGGGTTATCAGGTAAAGCACCTTGATTGAAGGAAAAATGAGACGGCTGATGCCGTCCCAACGTAAGCCGGTACCCCCTAATGTGCTTCTTGATGTATTGCATAATGCTTCAGTCAAGGTACCATCAGAAGAGGATCTTGCTATCCCTGACCCGGAGGCGCAGTTGGTGGCGGCTCTCCGTGCTATTCCTGATTGGACACTTCCCTGCTTGGCTTATATGACCCGGGCGAGTTACCTAAGGATGAAACTTTGGCAAGGCAGATAACCCGGTGGTCTAGGTCTATGACTATTGTCAATGGCGAGTTACACCGATGTAGCGTAACAGGTGTGTTTCAGCATTGTGTTTCTCCCGAAGAGGGCCATGAGATCTTGCGTGAGATTCATGAAGGCGATTGTGGTCATCACGCCGCCTCAAAATCTTTAGTGGCCAAAGCTTTTCATCATGGGTTTTAGTGGTTGACGGCTCATGCTGATGCAGAGGATATCGTCAGTAAATGTGATGGCTGTCAGAAGTTTTCTCGACGGGCCCATGTGCCGGCTCAAGAGTTAAGGATGATTCCAATTACTTGCCCGTTTGCAGTCTGGGGGCTTGATATGGTTGGACCTTTCAAGAGGTCTAAAGATAAGAAAACCCACCTCTTGGTGGCGGTTGATAAATTTACCAAGTGGGTTGAAGCAGAGCCAGTCAGCAAGTGCGATGCGGCGACTGTAGTCCATTTTGTTAAAAACCTGGTCTTTCGTTTTGGTTACCCTCATAGTATCATTACTGATAATGTCACTAATTTGTCTAAGGGTGCTATGAAGGAGTTCTATCAATGAGAGCATATTCATCTTGATGTTTCTTCTCTGGCTCATCCGCAGTCTAATGGTCAAGTTGAGAGGGCTAACCAAGAAATTTTAAGAGGTATAAAACCCCGTCTTATGGTTCCTTTGAAGCGAACGCCGGGTTGTTGGGTTGAAGAGTTACCTTCAGTACTCTGGAGTATCTGGAGTATCAATACCACCCCCAATAGGTTAACAGGCTATACGCCTTTCTTCATGGTTTATGGGGCAGAGGCGGTTCTTCCAAGTGATATCCGTCATGACTCGCCTCATGTGGTGGCTTATGTGGAAGCTGATAATGAAATAGCACGTCAAAATGCACTCGATGCTTTGGATGAGGAGCGTGACCTGGCGGCGGCTCGTTCGGCGATATACCAACAAGACCTGTGCCACTATCATAGCCGCAGAGTTAAGACCCGGGCGTTTCAAGAAGGCGAATTGGTGCTCCAGCTGATCCAAGATCAAACAGATATGCCCAAGTTATCCCCACCTTGGGAAGGACCCTTTGTGGTCAGTAAGAACCTGAATAACGGGTCATATTTCCTCATTGATATTCGAGAACACAAGGATTCATGCAAGTCAGAGGAGGAGACCCGCCGGCCCTGGAATATTGCTCATCTTCGGCCTTATTACACCTGAGCCACCGGCTCTCGTCTTTGTACATACATTTGTCAGTGTATATATATTTTATGATCAATATAATAAAGCCGTCATCCCTGATAATTTAGGGCCTCTATCGTTTCATTTCTGTGTATCTGAGTCTTTATTATTTGATCATAAGGTCACTTGGGGGCTTCCAACCCATCGGGTTTAGCTTTCATACCCTCTTGACCAGGCGTGGACGCCAAATTATGAGTTACCCTGCCTGTTTGCAACTTGCTACTTCGCTAGGCGACCCACCGAACTCTTAACAGTCAATCTTTTTCAAGATCCTGAACTCGTTAAGGTTAAAACGGCGGCTTGTGTCATGTGAGAGCTGGCTTACAGTAAGCTAGGATTAACTCAATGGCGGTGCGGCCTTTGAAAGCACATGGCCCTGTGAGCCAATTTGTTTGGTCGTGCTTTGCTAAGCCGGCCAGACAATCATTTGAGATTTTTTGAATTTTCTCTTTTGAATCGTTCGAATTTGTTTCTCTTAAAGATTTTTCTATTAAGTGAATTTTTTCAATCCGCGTTATAAAGCTCTGGTTGTATGACTCATGTTTGAGTATTTCAGGTTTGGTAACCCACCCTGGCTATGGACTTTAAGTCGACAGTATGCTTTGGTTTGAGCAATTGAGATTATGCGATTACAAATCTTTGGGTTGTCACCCGCACTGGATATTGATGTTTAAGCCGTCAATATGATCCAAATCGACATGTATGTTTTTCAATTGTTATATGAAAATTTGTGGTTTGGTAACCCGCCCTAATTTTTGACCCAGTCGTCAATATATTTTGACTTGAGAGGCCTTGATTATAATGTCAATAATCATTTAGGCTATGTATATGTTTGGGTTGTCACCCGACCTGGTTTTTGACGTTAATTCGCCAGGGTATAGGTTTAACCTTTTTTGGCAGGACATGCAGAGCTTTACACATAAATAAGAGTACTGCTATGGCTCGTATGAATGATTAAGTTCAAGCCCATCATAAAAAGATTAAAACTGGTGTTTCAAAAATTAAAGATCAACATGCACGAAGGCATGACATGGCGGATCAATGTTTCAACCTAGCCTATTACAAGGCCATCATGAGCCCACAAGTTTGAAGCACAGTATTTTCTGAAAGAGCACTCTTATACCCTAGCTTGAGAGCCGCCTGGTTCATCATTGGTTTCCTTCATGGCGAGTTGACGACTCTGGGTCATCCCGCACCGGTTCTTCTTCTTCTTCTTCGGCGATCTGGAGGTCAGGCGATGTCCAGTCGATGCCAGTTAAGGCCTTGAATAGGGCTTCATCATTTATAATGGGAGCAGAATCAAGGTCAGGGGCAAAGAGGTGCTTACGCCTGGCGGGAACAAGATTCATCACTTCTTGGGTGGGCGGCTTAATTTTGTTGTTCTGGTCATCATAAACCGGCGTGTAGTGCTTAAGATTCAGCTCTTCAATAAGCTTGTACGCCACGGGCCGCATCTCCCTCACGCACTTGTTAAAGACTTGTTCTTCAAAGGCTGACCTGTCATCTTTAAACTCGGGGCATCCGGTAGCTATCTCCTCCGAATCAAGTTTTGTTGCCCATGCTTTGGCTCGACCTAGTGCGATGATAGCTCCGGCTCGGGCGGCTGACAATCGGCACTCTTCGATTTGAGCCGGCATTGTTGAGAACTGCTCTAGCACAGTTTTGAGAAGTGTTGGAGGTTTTCTTCCACCTGACAAGGCAACAAGACTGCATAGACTCCCAGTGTACAGTTGCTCGGTCAATGAGTACACTGCCTTTAACTTTAGCAGCATACTTTCACCAAGACTGGCGCTTCTGGAGCCTATTCAATTGAGGCATAAGAGCCGCCAGGCGGCTTAAAAACATTACATGTTATAAGTCGCCAGGCGAGTCAAATAAATACAGAAGATAATAAGGAGTTGGATATAAATCTTACCAAAGATGGCAGCTGTCATTTGGATAATGTGTTGCTTCAAGCCGGCTAGCTCTTCAGTCACCGGCTTAAGTGCAGCTTCAGCATCTTCGGTTCTCTGCTGGAGGGCAGCCTTATCGGCCTCCCAGGTGGTTCTTTCGGTGTCAAAACTCGCCTTGGCCTTCGCAAATTCTTCTAATGAAGTCTTTAGCCGTGTCTCAGCTTTGGCAGTTTCAGCCTGTTGAAGTTCAATGTTTTTCTTCAAGTCACTTAGCTGTGACTCTTTCATGGTCAACTCTTCCTGAAATATAGTGTGAAAGCAATGGTTATTACACAATAAGCAACATCAATGTTACACAAATAGTTAAGTCCCGGAGCACATTGCAAGCAATATACTCGGCACTTGGGGGCTAATGTAGGTCATTTTCAATTCTTATGAAGACCCGGCTTATCTTATGAGATTAAGCCGGCCCTTGGGGGCTACATGTTTGATTCTATTTCAGATGTCATTGAAGGCACGACTTATCTTATGAGATTAAGCCGGCCCTTGGGGGCTACATGTTTGATTCTATTTCAGAGGTCATTGAAGACCCGACTTATCATTGTTAGATTAAGCCGGCGCTTGGGGGCTACATGTTTGATTTGGCTAAAAATTATTGAAGACCCGGTTCATCCTTGTTAGGATAAACCGGCCCTTGGGGGCTACATGAGTATATGCATATAAACAGGAGGAAATGGGTCTAGTTTGTACCTCATATTTCTGCTTCATCAGATTGACTAGGCCAGCCTCCATGTCATGACTTGTGTGCAGGCGGCTTAGGTAACCCGCATGCAACTCGCTAGGGTTAAATTGTGCATAATCTTGAAGGTCCATGATAAGCTTGCCCTTGTTAGCGGCTGGCGGCTCTTCTTTGGCACTATTCTTAGCCAACACTGAAGGATTTCCCGGCTCTGTGTAGCCAGTACCGGTGATGATGACATCTTCAGTATTCTTCTTGAGGGGAATTTTGTCAGCCGGCTTTGGAGGAGATGGCGACTTGAAACTTGGCGGGTCTTGATGAGCAGTCGGATTGATTTCAGTATGCAGTGGTTCTGAGACTATGACATCAACTTGCGGTGGCGGTCATTGATAAAACTATCAAGATTTTCTGATGCCTCAGTTGCTACTGGCATTTGTTTCTCCGGCTCAACAGTTTGGGGATCGTTGGAAGAACCGCCCACTTTCTGTTTCTTGCCTGCTTTTGCCACACCGCTGCAACAAGAGAACAAGAATTTGTAAATATGTTATTACAAGTTATGCATGAAACAAGTACAAATACTTACCCAGGGGCAACTTTGAAGACATGCATCTGGGTCCTAGTAGACTCGCCAGATGATGAATGAGATGTTCCCTGGTAGTTTGAATCGGAAGAGTTAAGCGGTTGGCGAATGAGACCCGCCTTTGGAAAGGAGAGGGATGGATTATATGGCAACTCATTTCGGCGCTTGCGAGGGGCAGGCGTGTTGGGTAAGCCGGTCACAAGGTCACCATCACCACTGCTCTGGGCTGCACGCTTCGCCTCATGTTGCTGTTTTTTCACAGGAAAATAGGGGTCCAGATGAGCAAGAGGATGAGAAATCCTTACTTTTCGGGAGACCCGCCGAGTTTTTTGTCTTGACAAAAGTTCTGAGTGAGAGGAGATTATGGTTACCTCTGGTGCATCTGCATGGCTAGTCTCCGCATCATCCTGAGAAGAGTCGGCGTCAATAAGTTGCATAAAAAAGAAGCCAAGAGAATCAAGTTCTACCTCCGACTCATCTTCTAGCGCAAATAAGTCTGCGACATCCTGTTTCTTTCCCTTGGTCTTTTTAGCCTGAGACTTTCCTCTGGCCTTTTTGATGGCTGGCTTATCTTGCAGTTTCTTGGTCCAGAAGGCGGAGTCAGCCTGCATAAGTGCAAAAATAGATTAAAACAAGGTATAATGTTGAAGTCAACTTATATTGAAACAGATAAAGGTAAACATTACAGGTGGAGTTGGGTTCTGTTTAAAGAATGGTGGTAGGCCCAATTTGTTACAGTTCTCTTGAGACTCGTCAAGCAGGTTCCTCATGGTCTTAAAGACCTCTTCGGCGGTGAAATTGTCTGTTGTGAACCGCTGAGGGTCACTTGGTTCGCCAGAATATTCACACATTAACCGGGGCGGCGGCTTAAGGGGAGTATTTTCCAAGAGACCCAGCACCGGGTTAAATCAACCCCAAGTAACCCATGAGCCAATAAGGCTTTAGCCATGGAAAGGAATGGGAGAGCCACGGCATGCTCTTCTGGAATAATCTTGCTGGGCAGGTCAAAGTTCAGTGGAAGACGTTCAGCTCTAAACCCGGGCAGGGGGTTTTCTGTGGCTGGTGCGGTGTTTTTGCAGTAAAACCAGGTGGTTACCCATCCCTTGGGGTGATTGGGTAAGACAGTAGAGGGAAAGCTGTTGTCCCTCCATTTCTTAATTGAAATTCCACCTAATTCTTGACTTGGGCCATTTTTGCATTCAGTCTGGTGGTTTATATAGAAGAACTCTTTGAAGAGGGGGACGGTGGGTGCTGTCTGAAGATAAACCTCGCAGAAGATTTCGAAGTGGCAAATATTGAACACTGAGTTTGGCCCTATATCTTGAGGGTGTAGATTGAAGTAATGAAGGAGGTCTCGGAAGAACCTAGACCCGGGTGAAGTAAACCCTCTGAGTATGTGATCAGTAAAGACTACAATCTCCTCTTCAGCAGGGGTAGGAATTGCTTCTCCATTACTGACCCACCATCCAATCTCCTGTTGGCTCGCCAATAGGCCATGTCCTACAAAATCATCAAGGATCTGCTTGGTAACCAAGGACCGTTCCCAGTTGACGATAGTCATTTTTTGGTAGTTGAAAAATTACGGCCTAGAAGTATAAAGTGGAGAGTTGATGTTATGCTATTGATTAATGGTGAAGATGACAGTTTAAATGACTGCAAATTAACTATGGATACATGACGGGTAAGGGTTATAAGTACATCACAAGCCGTTTATGTGTTGAAGGGCGGGTCAGCTACAACTAAGAGATACCTTAATTATAAGGTGTGATTATCAAGTTATGAGCAGCATGTTGATGAGTCAAATTGTAGAAACATGTTCGGAGCTCCAGGAGGATTACATGTCATGGATAAGACGGTTAAAAGACTGGCGGGTTATGAGATTATTATTTAAGGTGCCTAAATTGCATTGGCAGGGCGGTCCTACACGAATCTGAGATTGACGAAATTCCCCTCGAGTATGAGAAAAACAAGTTTCATAATTTTTGCCCATAATTTTGGATCTACTTCTGCTCTGAAAAATAAATAAAATGCTAAACCTAAAGCATGGCAGTGGAAGAACTAGAGACCTAATCGTTTGGTTGGTTAAGGAGATGGGATCTATACAGAATATGAAGGAAGGGATAAAAGCTACCGCCGTACTACCTCTGTTTTGGTTTTTGGGGCAAATTATACATTCTCAAGCAGTAGATGGTTGGATTGGGACAAGCTCTGAAGAACTCCGATGAACCCTATGAACAAGATTGATCTAATGTGGATCTGAGAAAGGGGAGGAAGAGTACCTGGAAGTGTTGGTGGAGAGCGGGAGTGTGCCTGGATGGAGTTGTTCGCGACAGTCGACTGGGGTGGTAGAGCTCTGGCAGTGGTGGTTGACGCGAGGTATGACCCACCTAGGAGGGCCGGGTTATACCGTTGCCGACTTAATATGAAGAAGGCCCGAGAAGGCCCAAGAAGACGGCGGCTTAAGAGGCGGGCCTGGCGATGGCCCAAGACCCGGAAGTGTGAACCGCCCGATGATGACTTGCCTGGTAAGTCAAGATGACCTGTAAACCGAGTTGGTCACGATGTGTGATCCGGCCCGGACTCTTGTAAGCACCGGGGCCTCGACCTGTGTATATAAAGGTGAGACCTGGCGGCGGGTTAACTCAAGAAACAACTGATCGATAGCTAGGTCAAGCGTAATCGCTCCCTTGTAATCGAAACTCAAGCAATACAACTAGAAGCAGGACGTAGGCTTTTACCTCATTGTGAGGGGCCGAACCTGGGTAAATTCTTGTGTCCTTTGTCCTGCTCAACCCCTTCGAACTAACCTACGTTGCGATGGCTCCACCCCTAAGTCCTTTCACAACCCCTTCGAAGCATCTGCCGTGTTAAATCCACGACAACATCTTAGGTTTCTTGCCAAACCACAGTTCAAACGGTGTCATCTCAATGGATTTAGACGGTGCCCTATTTAACGTGAATCCGACTGTCTTTAATGCATAACCCCAAAACGATAGTGGTAAATCGGTAAGAGACATCATAGAATGCACCATATCTAATAAACTACTGTTATGATGTTCGGACACACCAATACGCTGTGGTGTTCCAGGTGGCGTGAGTTGTGAAACAATTCCACATTGTTTAAAATGAAGGCCAACTCGTAACTCAAATATTCACCTCCACGATCAGATCGTAGAAACTTTATTTTCTTGTTACGATGATTCTCTACTTCACTCTGAAATTCTTTGAACTTTTCAAATGTTTCAGACTTGTGTTTCATTAAGTAGACATTCCCTTATCTACTAAAATCATCTGTAAAGGTTAGAAAATAACGATACCCGCCGCGTGCCTCAACACTCATCAGACCGCATACATCGGTATGTATTATTTCCAGTAAGTCATTAGCTCGCTCCATTGTCCCGGAGAACAGAGTTTTAGTCATCTTGCCCATGAGGTATGGTTCGCAAGTATCAAATGATTCATAATCAAGTGATTCCAAAAGTCCATCTGTATGGAGTTTCTTCATGCGCTTTACACCAATATGACCTAAACGGCAGTGCCACAAGTATGTTGCACTATCATTATCAACTTTGCATCTTTTGGCATCGATATTATGAATATGTGCATCACTATGATCAAGATTCAATAAACCATTCACATTGGATGTATGACCATAGAAGCTTTTATTCATGTAAACAGAACAACAATTATTCTCTGACATAAATGAATAACAATATTGCAATAAATAAGATCCAGTTATAATGTTCATGCTCAACGCGGGCACCAAATTATTATTGAGGTCTAAAACTACTCCCAAAGGTAGATGCAGAGGTAGCATGCCGACGGCGATCACATCGACCTTGGAACCATTTTCGACGCGCATCGTCACCTCGTCCTTAGCCAATCTTCATTTATTTCGCAGCTCCTGTTTCGTGTTACAAATATGAGCAACCGAACCAGTATCTAATACCCAAGCGCTACTACGAGCATTAGTAAGGAACACATCAATTACATGTATATCAAATATACCTTTGTTCACTTTGCCATCCTTCTTATCCGCCAAATACTTGGGGCAGTTCCGCTTCCAGTGACAACTTCCTTTGTAGTAGAAGCACTCAGTTTCAGGCATGGGTCCAGCTTTGGGCTTCTTCCCGAGAGTGGCAACTTTCTTTCCATTCTTCTTGAAGTTCCCTTTCTTTCCCTTGCCCTTTTTCTTGAAACTAGTGGTCTTGTTTAACCATCAACACTTGATGCTCTTTCTTGATTTCTATCTTCGTGGCCTTAAGCATTGCGAAGAGCTCGGGAATTGTTTTCTTCATCCCTTGCATATTATAGTTCATCATGAAGTTCTAGTAGCTTGGTGATAGTGACTAGAGAACTCTATCAATCACTATCTTATCTGGAAGATTAACTCCCACTTGATCCAAGCGATTGTAGTACCCAGACATTCTGAGCACATGCTCACTGGCTAAGCTATTCTCCTCCATCTTGTAGGCAAAGTACTTGTCAGAGGTCTCATACTTCTCAACATGGGCATGAGCCTGAAATACCAATTTCAGCTCTTGGAACATCTCATATGCTCCATGGCGTTCAAAACGTTTTTGAAGTCCCGGTTCTAAGCCGTAAAGGATGGCGCACTAAACTATTAAGTAGTCATCATATCGAGCTTGCCAAAACGTTCATAACATCTGCATCTGCTCCTGCAATAGGTCTGTCACCTAGCGGTGCATTAAGGACATAATTCTTCCGTGCAGCAATGAGTATAATCCTCAGATCACGGACCCAGTCCGCAACGTTGCTACTATCATCTTTCAACTTAGTTTTTCTCTCGGAACATATCAAAAATAGTGAAGCTATATCGCGAGCTAACAATATAAATTTGCAAATACTATCAGGACTAAGTTCATGATAAATTAAGTTCAATTAATCAAATTGCTAATGAACTCCCACTTAAATAAACATCCCTCAAGTTATCTAAGTGATACATGATCCAAATCAACTAACCCATGTCCGATCATCACGTGAGATGGGGTAGTCATCAATGGTGAACATCTCTATGTTGATCATATCTACTATATGACTCATGTTCGACCTTTCAGTCTCCAGTGTTCCGAGACCATGTCTGTACATGCTAGGCTCGTCAAGTTTAACCCAAGTATTCTGCATGTGCAAAATTGTCTTACACTCATTGTATGTGAACATAGAGTCTATCACACCTGATCATCATGAGGTGCTTCGAAACGACGAACTTTAGCAACGGTGCATACTCAGGGAGAATACTTTTATCTTGAAATTTAGTGAAGGGATCATCTTATAATGCTATCGCTGTTCTAAGCAAAATAAGATGCATAAAAGATAAACATCACATGCAATCAAAATATGTGACATGATATGGCCATCATCATCTTGTGCTTTTGATCTCCATCTCCAAAGAATCGTCATGATCTCCATCGTCACCGGCTCGACACCTTGATCTCCATCGTTGCGTCGGGGTCATCTCGCCAACTATTGCTTCTACAGCTATTGCTAACGCATGGCGATAAAGTACAGCAATTACATGGCGTTTGCATTTCATACAATAAAGAGACAACCATAAGGCTCCTGCCGGTTGCCGATAAATTACAAAACATGATCATCTCATACAACAACGTATATCACATCATGTCTTGACCATATCACATCACAACATGCCCTGCAAAAACAAGTTAGACGTCCTCTACTTTGTTGTTGCAAGTTTTACGTGGCTGCTACGGGCTTCTAGCAAGAACCGTTCTTACCTACGGCAAAAACCACAATGGTGATTCATCAAGTTTGCTGTTTTAACCTTCTTCAAGGACCGGCCGCAGTCAAATTCGATTCAACTAAAGTAGGAGAAACAGACACCCGCTAGCCACTTTTATGCAAAACTAGTTGCATGTCAGTCGGTGGAACCGGTCTCATGTGCGTGGACATGTAAGGTTGGTCCGGGCCGCTTCATCCCACAATGCCGCCGAATCAAAATAAGACGTTGGTGGTAAGCAGTATGAACATCACCGCCCACAACTCTTTGTGTTCTACTCGTGCATATCATCTACGCATAGACCTGGCTCATGATGCCACTGTTGGGGAACGTTGCATGGAAAACAAAAAAATTCTACGCACACACAAGATCTATCCATGGAGATGCATAGCAACGAGAGGGGAGAGTGCGTCTACGTACCCTCGTAGACCGTAAGCGGAAGCGTTTGACAACACGGTTGATGTAGTCGAACTTTCTTCGTGGTCCAACCGATCGAGTACCAAACGTACGGCACCTCCGCGTTCAGCACACGTTCAGCTCGGTGACGTCCACGCTTTCTTGATCCAGCAAGACAGCGAGGTAGTGGATGAGTTCTGGCAGCATGACGGCGTGGTGACGGTGATGGTGATGCTATCTCCACAGGGCTTCGCCAAAGCACTATGAAAATATGACCGAGGGTGAAAATGGTGGAAGGGGGCGCCGCACACGGCTAAGAGATTGTCGTGGTCATGTGTGGCGCACCCCTCCCACATATATATAGGTGGGGGTGGAGGGAGCAGCCAGGAGGCGACCCCAAGTAGGCTGAATCCTACTTGGGGCCCTTCCCAAGTGGCGCCACCCTTACCATATTTGCCGGAGGGGGGAAGGAAAGGGGGGAGAGGAAAGGAAGGGGGAGGCCGACTCCCCCCTTTACTTCTCTCCCCAAGGGCTGCGGCCTAGGAGGGGTGCGCCAACCCCTTGTGGGCTGGTGTGTTCCCCCCCTTTGGCCCATATGGCCCATAACTTCCCGGGGGGTGCCCGGAACCCCTTTCGATGACCCGATTTCTTCCTGGTACATCCCAAAACTCTTCCGGTGTCCAAATATCATCGTCCTATATATCGATCTTTACCTCTTGACCATTTTGAGACTCCTCGTCATATTCGTGATCTCATCCGGGACTCCGAACAACACTCGGTCACCAAATCATATAACTCATATAACACTATATCATCAACGAACGTTAAGCGTGTAGACCCTACGGGTTCGAGAACTATGTAGACATGAACGAGACACCTCTCCGGTCAATAACCAATAGCGGAACCTGGATGCCCATATTGGTTCCTACATATTCTACGAAGATCTTTATCGGTCGAACCGTAATGACAACATACGTAATTACCTTTGTCCATCGGTATGTTACTTGCCCGAGATTCGGTCGTCGGTATCTCTATACCTAGTTCAATCTCGTTACCGGCAAGTCTCTTTACTCGTTACGTAATACATCATCTGGTAAATAACTCATTAGTCATTTGCTTGCAAGGCTTCTTATGATGTGTATTACCAAGAGGGCCCAGAGATACCTCTCCGATACTCGGAGTGACAAATCCTAATCTCGATCTATGCCAACTCAACAAACACCTTCGGAGATACATGTAGAGCATCTTTATGATCACCCAGTTACGTTGTGACGTTTGATAGCACACAAGGTATTCCTCCGGTATCTAGGAGTTGCATAATCTCATAGTCGAAGGAATATGTATTTGACATGAAGAAAGAAATATCAATAAACTGAACGATCAATATGCTAAGCTAACGGATGGGTCTTGTCCATCACATCATTCTCCTAATGATGTAATTCCGTTATCAAATGACAACACATGTCTATGGTTAGGAAACCTTAACCATCTTTGATCAACGAGCTAGTCTAGTACAGGCTTACTAGGGACATGGTATTTGTTTATGTATTCACACATGTATTTAAGTTTCCGATCAATACAATTCTAGCATGAATAATAAACCTTTATCATGAATAAGGAAATTCTCAGAGGGATTAACCACAGGTAGCCTCACGAGCACTCCACACCATTTCAAGACAACAGGGTAAGCCAAGCCCCTTGCGCCTCCCAGACGAGTGGCCGGCTCCGTTGGGCCGGCTGGCCCAAGAGGTCGACTCCCAGATGGCGGTGTACCCTCAGAAGGCGGCTTCGGGGGAAGCCGGGTCCTAGCAAACGGCCCCTCCTCCCCTCAGAGTCTGCGCCCATTCAATACGATAAGATGGGGCGTGGCTACAGGGCCACCCGTACCCACAAATCCCGGCGGGGCATGGCTACAGGGTGGGCTGACCAAGCGGACACCCCTCTGCCAGGCGCGGCACTGTAGCCACGTGGCCCATGACGTAGCCCTCGTCAGCAGGACCATGCTCCCACGACGGGCGGTCGGTACGGCCCGCAGGCGGCGGGCCCTACCTGTCCGTGAGCAACCGAAAGACGGCGCACCTCAAGAAGGCGGCCTCAGCGACAGACCGGCTTCCAGCAGCCGGCCTCTCCCTCCACTCGGAGTCAACGCACCGTTACTCCGATGAGACGGGGTGTGGCTACAGAGAACGCCCACTAGGTGGCGGACTGTAGCCATGCCTCCCTCGACGAGGCCCTCGTCATCAAGGGAGAGGTTACAGCAAAAGGCAATCAGCGTGGCCCGTAGGCGGCGGGCCCCACCTGTCGACCGAATCCTCGGTAGCCGGCGGGACCCACCAAGCGGCGGGCCCCAGCAGCCGGCGGAGAACCCGGCGCCCATAGACACTGACATCCGGGTCCTACACCCGGCCCAATTACCATTGTACCCCTGGGGGTAGGCCTATATAAAACCCCCCAGGTTCGCCCATGCAAGGGGTTCAGCTCATCTTCCACGCCATTATACACACACATAGCTAGAGAAGCACTAGGGCTAGCCTTTCCCTTCTCCTTCCTCTAGCAAACAGCTCAAGGAGCAAGCTTGTAGCTACGAGATTGATCATAGTCATCATGCGGAGACCCCGCAGAGCAGGACTAGGGGTGTTATCTCCTCGGAGAGCCCCAAACCTGGGTAAGTCTCGTGTTCGTTCGAGATCTCACTCACTCCCGCTTCTAGGGCCCGACGACGTACTCCTGTCCCCATCCATGATAAGCCACCCCTAGCATATGTCGCAAGATTACCCCGACATTTGGCGCCCACCATGGGGGTAAGAGCACCATCGGCCAGAGACATGTTCTCGACGGGAACCATCTTCCGCTCCGACGAGCACATCGTGCCTTGCCTGATCAGCCAGCTCGGTGCGCCCGTTGGCGCATACATCAGTGAGCCACTTGGCGAGGGGGCGGCCTGCCCGACAAGCTGCCTTCCCGACCTTCTCGGCAAGGCCAGCCTCTCCAACGAGCCCGCTCCCGGTGCAGGAGCGGCGTCCCCTGCGAGCTGCCTCATTGACCTCTTCGGCAAGCTCGGCATCACCAACGAGCCGACCTCCAACGCGGAGTCCGTCGGCTCCACCGACCCCTCCATCGAGCCCATCGCGATGCTCATCGACTCTGACGCGGCCTCCACCAACGAATTCCCCACTGATGTGATGGTCATCGACGATCCACTCCCCCTTGTCGCCAGCGACACTGACGCCACCACCATCGCAGAGGTGCTGGTCACTGGCAACGGCGACGATTCCACTGGGGCTGCCCAGGACCCGCTGCGAGCGGCCATGCAGGGCCTGGCCACCCCAGTGGCTGCTAACGCCAATGGGGCGACACTGGAGGCATTTCGTGTCTTGCTCCTTGAATGCGCTAACAAGATGGCGGCCATGAGGCGCCGCGCTGAGCCCTGCCAGTGTGAGATCGACCGCATAGCAAGCGGCACGCCGGCTGCTGCCGAGCCCAGCCGAGTCGGCGCCGTTCAGCAACCCGGCGCGGCCATAGCCAGCATGCTGGGAGTCGGACACCCAATCTACGCCACTCCCATGGAGAACCTATGCACAGCCCAAGCAGCAGCAGTTGAGCTGGATAACCTGGAGGGCGACGAGCGTCGCAGCCAGATGGCATGCCTCCAGGAGCTCCTTGATGCTGCGACCACGCAGCAAGATGCGCAGCATCGCGCGATGACAGCCGACAAGCAAGCCGAGGACCATCCCCCCCGCCTTGAGCACGGAGCGACCTCCCGGTCCCCAGCAGGCGGGGACCGCGGTCAGCAAGACCCGGAGCCGGCTGCTAGCCGCAGCCGGCTCTCTTGCCTTACGGTTGTGCGCAGCCATGACGGCCGCCCACGAGTGGAGCACCGGCAGGACAAGCGTCCGCCTCCTCCTCACAGGGAGAGGCTGGTCTCTCCGCCGCCTGTGGACCATCCGACTCTTGGAGGCCAGCTTGGCCCCCGTGAATGAGTCGGAGAGAACGACGCGCGCCACCGGATCGAGCGGCTTGCTCGGTCCCTGGCCGTAGAAGAAGAAGATGCAATCGGCCCGGCCTGCTTCGGCCTCCGCATTCGCGACGAGCCCTTCCCCAAAGGGTTCTCGCTTCCCCGAGATACTCCCAAGTACAACGGCTCCGTGAAGCCGGAGGACTGGCTGGTCGACTACTCCACGGCCGTCAGCATAGCAAATGGCAACAAGCGCGTTGCCGTGAAGTATGTTCCGCTCATGCTCCAGGGCACGGCCCAGACATGGCTGAACAGCCTCAAGCCGTACAGCGTCAACCACTGGCTAGACTTCATCGATGTCTTCATCTGCAACTTCACCAGCACCTACAAGCGGCCCCCAAGCCACGCCAACTCTCCATGTGCGTTCAGGGCCCAACCGAGTCCGCACGCGACTACCTGACGCACTGGGCTGAGTTGCGCAACTCCTGCGAAGGGGTGCACGAGGTGCAGGCCATCGAGTACTTCACCGCCGGGTGCAGAGAGGGCACCTTGCTCAAGCACAAGCTCTTGTGCGACGAGCCGGCTACACTAGACGAGCTCCTGGTCGTGGCCGACAAGTACGCCACCGCCGACTCCTCCATGAAGTCAGAGATTCGAGTGGACGCGTCCGGGAAGATGCTCCCGCCAGCTCCTCACACGCTGGCTGGTGACCCCAACCGGCGCCAACATCCGAACGAAAACAAACGCAAGGCCCAGCAGCAGGCTTCCAACAGCCGGCAGGTGGCAACAGTCGAAGACCAGCAGCCGGAAGGGCAATGCGGCCCCAAGCGTCAGAAGGGCGGCAAGGCCGCTTGGTTGCCCGCCTTCTCCTTCGAGCAAGCACTTGACACCCCGTGCAAGTTTCACAGCGGTGCGAAGCCATCCAACCACACCACTCGGAAATGCCACTGGCTCACCCGAATTGCCAAGGGCGAAGGCCTGCCGGCCCATTGGTTCCGCCTCCTCAGCAGCCGGCGGCCCGTCCAGTCGGCATGCTCCAAGATGAGTTCCCCGAGCCCAATGCCACATATGTCGTCTTCACCAAACAAGCCGACGACAAGCACAATCGGCGGCAGCAGCACCGCGAGGTCAACGCTGTCGCTTCAGAGGTCCCCCCATTCATGCACTGGTCCGAGAAGCCCATCATTTGGAGCCGTGAAGACCACCCGGCCGAGATGCCCTCGCCGGGTGCTTATGCGATGGTGGTGGACTCCACCTTCTCAACAGAGAGGCGGGTTTGCCGCTTCTCCCGGATCCTGATAGACGGCGGCAGCAGCATCAACAACCTGTACCGCGACACCATGGAGAAGCTGGGCATCAAGGAAAAGCAACTCCTGCCCAGCCGAACCGTGTTCCATGGCATAGTCCCTGGGCTTTCCTGCTCTCCAATCGGCAAGATCAAGATTAATGTCCTGTTCGGCGACAAGACCCACTTCTGCCACAAGCCAATCTGGTTCGAGGTGGTCAACTTGGACAGCCCCTACTACGCGCTCTTGGGCCGGCCCGCACTAGCCAAGTTCATGGCGGTGCCGCATTACGCCTACCTGAAGATGAAGATGCTGGGTCCCAAGGGCATCATCACCATTGTCGGCGACTACCAGAAGTCGCTCTCATGTGCCGCCGCCAGCAGCCGGCTGGCCGAGTCCCTCGTCATCGCTGAAGAGAAGCGCCTCCTTGACCAGGTGGTGGCCATGGCCAGCAAACAACCGGACATGCCATCCGACCCCAAGGACGCGGACACCCAGGGCTCCTTCCAGCCGGCCAAGGAAACCAAGAAGACTGCCTTGGATCCGGCGCACCTGGAGAGATTTGCTGTCGTGGGGTCAAACCTCGACAGCAAATAGGAAAGCGAGCTTGTCGATTTCCTCCATGAGAATCGGGACATCTTCGCATGGTCTCCCAAAAGACATGCCGGGTGTTCCGACAGATTTCGCCGAGCACAAGCTACATGTGAGGCCGGATGCTAAACCGGTCAAGCAACCCCTCCGCTGCCTGTCAGAAGAGAAGAGAAGGATTGTTGGTGAAGAGATCGCCCGGCTTCTGGCAGCCGGCTTCGTCATGGAAGTATTCTACCCAGACTGGCTTGCCAACCCAGTCCTCGTTTTGAAAAAGAACAACAAGTGGCGCATGTGTATTGACTACACTAGCCTCAACAAAGCCTGCCCCAAGGACCCTTTTGCATTGCCCCGGATAGATCAAGTGATCGACTCCACAGCCGGATGCGAGCTGCTGTCTTTCCTGGACGCCTACTCCGGCTACCACCAGATCAAGCTGAACCCAGCCGATCGGCTGAAGACCGCCTTCATCACACCATTCGGAGCCTTCTGTTACCTGACCATGATGTTCGGCTTGAGAAATGAAGGCGCCATGTTTCAGCGTTGCATGCAGAAGTGCCTCCTCAAGCAACTAGGAAGAAATGCCCACGTCTATGTACACGATATTGTGGTGAAGACGGAGAAGCACGGCACCCTTCTGGAAGACCTCAAGGAGATATTTGACAACCTGCGCCGCTTTCAGATCAAGCTCAACCTGGAGAAATATGTCTTCGGAGTACCAGCTGGCCAGCACCTTGGCTTCCTTGTCTCTGAGCGCGGGATCGAGTGCAACCCTGTGAAGATCAAGGCCATCGAGCGGATGCAAAGGCCAACCCAGCTACGGGACGTCCAGAAGTTCACCGGGTGCTTGGCATCACTCAGCCGGTTCATCAGTCGGCTGGGCAAGAAGGCCCTCCCACTGTACCAGCTGATGAAGAAGACCACCTACTTTGAATGGAACGACCAGGCGGATGAGGCTTTCCTCCAGCTCAAATGGATGCTATCCACGCTGCCTGTTTTGGCAGCTCCGACTGCTAAAGAACCCATGTTCCTCTACATCCCCGCCACAAGCCGGGTGGTCAACACCGTGATCGTGGTCGAGCGCCCAGAAGACGGCAAGGCCCAGCCAGTCCAGAGGCCAGTATACTATCTGAGTGAGGTGCTGTCCGCCTCCAAGCAGAACTACCCCCACTACCAGAAGATGTGCTACGGCGTGTACTTTGCCGCCAAGAAGCTGAAGCAGTATTTCCAGGAGCACACCATCACGGTCGTCTGCACCACCCCCCTTGCCGAGATCATAGGCAACAGAGATGAATCAGGCCGGGTGGCCAAGTGGGCCATTGAGCTGGCTCCACACACCATCCTCTACCAGCCCTGCACCGCCATCAAGTCCCAAGCGCTGGCCGACTTCCTAGTCGACTGGGCCGAGACCCAGTACTTGCCGCCAGCGCCGGATTCCACTCATTGGCGGATGCGCACCAGTTTGGGAGCCGGCATCATCCTCACCTCACCCAAAGGCGACAAGCTCAAGTACATGCTGCAGATTCACTTTGCCGCCTCCAATAACGTGGCCGAGTACAAGGCGCTCGTACACGGACTTCGGCTAGCCAAGGAGATTGGCATTCGCCGGATTCTGTGTTACGGCAACTCGGACTTGGTGGTCCAGCAGTCCTCTGGCGACTGGGACACCAAGGATGCAAACATGGCAAGCTATCGCTTCCTCGTCTAGCAGATTAGCGGGCACTTTGACGGGTGCGAGTTCCTTCACGTGCCAAGGGCCGACAACGAGCCAGCCGACGCCCTGGCCCGAATCAGCTCCACCCGGCAAGCCATACCAGCCGGCGTCTCACTCCAGTGCCTGTGCAAGCCGTCTATCAAGCCTTCGCCGAAATCAGAGTCCATCTTTGTGCCGGCTAACCCCGAAGCAGTCGGATCCGGCTCGGGGGCTTCAGCAGTCGGCCCGGGGACTTCGGCATGCGGCCCGAGGGCTGCAGCACTCGAACCCGGCCTGGGGACTTCAGAACCCGGCCCGGGGACTGCAGCAGTCGGCCCGGGGACTTCAAAGTCGCAGCAAGCAGCGGCCGGCTCCGACCCGCCGCCTCCCAACCCGACCGCCCTAGTACCAGTTGCTGTCATGACAGTGGTAGAAGCACCATCCTGGGCGCAGCCCATCCTCAACTTCCTGGTGAGCCGAGAGCTACCAGCTGACGAGGTCTTGGCCCGGCAGATGCAACGCCGGGCGCCAGCCTACACAATAGTCAACGGAGAGCTTGTCAGGCACAGTGTGACTGGTGTCTTTCAGTGCTGCATGGAGCCAGAGAAGGGCATGGCAATCCTCAGAGATATTCATCAAGGCGAGTGCGGCCACCACGCCGCCTCCAGATCCCTTGTTGGCAAAGCTTTCCGCCATGGATTCTTCTGGCCGACTGCTTTGGACGACGCCAAGGAGTTGGTCCGCAAGTGCAAGGGATGTCAGCGCTTCAGCTCCAAGCAACACCTGCCGGCCTCTGCACTCAAGACCATCCCCATCACTTGGCCGTTTGCCGTCTGGGGATTGGACATGGTGGGCCCGTTCAAAATAGAACGCGGCGGCATGACCCATCTGCTGGTCGATGTGGATAAGTTCACGAAGTGGATCGAAGCAAAGCCAATCAAGAAACTGAATGGTCCAACTGCTTTCACATTCATTGCGGACATCACCGTTCGTTACGGCATTCCGCACAGCATCATCATCGACAACGGCACAAACTTCGCCAAAGGCGCCTTGGCCCGTTTCTGCGCGACGCAGGGCATCCGACTGGACTTAGCATCCGTTGCCCATCCGCAGTCAAATGGCTAGGTGGAGCGACCAAACGGCCTCATCCTGTCCGGCATCAAGCCCCGACTGGTCGAGCCGCTGGAGCGCTCGGCCGGCTGCTGGATCGAGGAGCTGTCGGCCGTCCTTTGGAGTCTTCGGACTACGCCCAACAAAGCAACCGCCTTCACTCCCTTCTTCCTCGTGTACGGGGCCGAGGCCTTCATCCCAACTGACATCGAGTTCGACTCACCTCGCGTCACCATGTACACGGCGGCAGAAGCAAAGGAGGCGCGAGAAGACGGCATCGATCTGCTGGAAGAGGCCCGGCTATTGGCACTCAGCCGGTCCGCCATCTACCAGCAGAGCCTACGCCGCTACCACAGCCGGAAGGTCAAGCCGCGTGCTTTCCTCGAAGGGGACCTTGTGCTCTGGCTGATCCAGCGAACAGCCGGCCAGCACAAGCTCTCGGCCCCTTGGGAGGGGCCTTTCATCATCAGCAAGGCCCTGGGTAACGACTCCTACTACCTCATCGACGCACAAAAGCCCAGGGCACGCAAGAGGGACGATTCCGGCAAAGAGACGGAGCGCCCATGGAACGCAAATCTTCTTCGCCCGTTTTAAGTTGATGCAGTGTATGTACCATGCTACCTTTTGTATTAAGCATAGACAATAGGTCCCCCGAAGCACACTCGGGGGCTACCTTTTTATCTATATGATAAGCTTGCCTATGAATGTATTATTTCATTCTTTCGCCCTGCACCGGGTCCGGTCAGCCGCCCGGGGGCTCGCCGCCTTGACCTAAGCTGGCACCACCCGCAGTCGGCCAAGAAGTGTGTCGATGTCTAAGCCCTCTCTTGCCTGAAGCCGCAGCTCGCAGAGCGACTGTCCGGCTGGCAAGAGCTAAAGGCAGGAAATGATGTCCGCACGAAAAACGACTAAGGAAGAACGCCATTATAGGCCAAGCCGGATACTCGCCTCATCCGTCCGGCTGCCCAGCAGCCGGCCGGCCGGCTTCTAGCTTGACTAGCTACGCTCTAGACGGCCGAAGTAACTTGCCTATCCTAAACGGCCAAGTCCCTGACCCGACCATAGACCGCAGAGTGGCTATTCGGCTGGCAGGGCGGCAGCCAAAGGAAGGCGGCAAAGGAAAAAAGCCAAACAAAGCAAAAAGCAAAACCAAGCTGGAATCCGGCAAGAGCACAAGCATGTGTGAATTAAATTATTTACATAGCAAAAGGCCCGTATCCAAGCATTCAACGGAGTTTGAATTACACCCCCCAGCGGGTGGAACTGCGAGAAATTAACTTGTTTGTTCAAAGCATAAGACAGAAAAAAAACTTGAAAGATAAGCGGCCGCCTAGGCCAAGGGCGCTGTAGGCGGCGTGGACAGGTCGGCGGAGGCAGAAGTGCCGGCTGGTGGAGCGTCCGACTGGCGGGTCTCGGCTTGGTTGGCGTCGGTAGCAGTCGACGCGGTCTCCCGTGGCTCATAGGTCGAAGCCTGATCGGGCTGAGGCTGGCCGGTCGCTTCACCATCCGGTGCGACGCCCTCACCTTCCTCGTCTTCATCATCCTCGCCTTCATCGCTGGAAGCGATCTCCTCCGCCGAGTCCTAACCTCCCCCCCCCCTCCCCCCGCCGGGTCCAGCCCGAACCAGGAAGGCGGCACCTCAGCGCCGTCCTCGTCCTGCTCCAGGATAAAGACGGCGGTGTCGGCGTACTCGGCAAGGGTCGCTGCGCGATTGATGAGCTCGTTGCGCACCGCATCCATCTCGGGTCCGGCCTCCTGACGGAAGGTGGCTAGCTGGGCTAGCTCTACCCCCGGGTACCAGGCCTTGACGAACTCCAGCGCCGTCTGAGTGCCCGCTCGAGCCGCAGTGCCCTTCCACGCCTCAAACCGTTCGACCGCCACCTCCAGCCAGTCAGCAGTCCGACTAGGAGTGCGAGGAACCTGAGCGTTCGGCCAGAGCCCAGCCAAGACCTGCGATCCGGCGCGCTGAAGACAGCGAAGCAGACGGCCCGCTGGCTCAAGGCGCATCTTGATGGCCAAGAGCTGCTCGCCCAGGTTGCGGGGCGCATTCGGCGGAATGTCGGCACCCGTCCTCCTTTGCTGTTCGCGTCGCGCCTCGATGGCCTAGCAGATGGCGACGGAGCCACCGGGAAGAAATTTTGTCCAAAAGAAGACCGAGAATTTAGAAGCCGACCCACCGAAGCAGTTTGTTCTGGGAGTTGAAGGCGGCCGCACGCAGATTGTGATAGTTCTGTAAGAAGAGCAACACTTCAACATGTAGAAATATGCCTTGGAGTTCCAACCCGCCTGCTCAGCAGCCGGCTCGGAACTCGGGGGGCTACACCCAGCGGGTGCGCTCGCGCGCCCCCACTGAAAACCGCAAAAAAGCAAAAAGGATAACTCAAGCACGTACCCGGACAGTTGCCTGCATCGCCGTCAGCTCTTTCCCCGCCTGCAGGAGGGTGGCGCCATGGGCCTTGAACGAGTCAAGGATGTCCTGCACCGCAACGTTGAGGACACCCGAGCCGGCCCCTGACGTCCAGTCAGGCGGAGCGGCGCTGGTGGCCTCGGCGTCGGGCGCCGACGAGCTCGCAGCCTCAACTTCCATCGGCCTCGGCACGGAGACCGCCCTCGTTGGGCGCTGCCGCGCAGGGACGCGGGTCGCCACTGCACGGGTCACCACCAGCTTAGCGCTGGATGGCGGCACCTCCGGCACTTCGGGCCGGCTGCCTTGCTCGCCAGCAGTCGGCGCGCGTAGAGGCACGTCCGTCTCCGGGATGACGGGGTCAGCCCTTCCCCTCTCCAGGGCCGTCTAGTCGGCCCCAGCTCCTCCGGTCGGCGCCTGGCCCTCCACCACCAGTGGCTCCGTTTGCTGCAGATCGGTGGCCTCCAAAGCTCCGCTGCGCTTCGGCTCCTCCGCCCGCGCCTTGGCCGCCGCATCCGCCTGCTCCTTGGCCGCTGTGTCGGCCTGCGCCTTGGCCGCTACGTCGGCCTCCGCCCGCGCGGCGTCTACCGCCTCCGCCTGTGCCTGAGCCGCGGCGTCCCGCTCCTACTGCACCTCCCGCGCGATCCTCTCCATCGCCTCCCGAAGGGCGGCGGCCGGGTCCATGTGGCGGGCGTCTTCGGGGCCGCCTGCCGGCCCAATCACCGAGTTAGACGGGGTCCACGACATAGAAAGCGGAGCCCTACATAGCATGGCAAGTGAAGATAAGAAGTTTGGAAAGGAAAAACCAAGCGCAAGACAGAAATCCACAAGAGAAGAAAAACCAAGACAAAAAGGATCAAGATGAAAAGCGGGCAAAATACTTACGCAGACACCATCGGACGCTGCTTCGGGCCCTTCCGGATGTTGGCCGCCTTCGCGGCCTCTTGCCGCTTGGTCGCGGCGACCGTGGACTTGACCTTCTTGGATGGCCGGCTGCCGAACATCCCGACGTCGGCACGACGCTTTGACGCGCCGGGTGCTCTAGTCGGCGCCGCCGAGGAGCCGGTGCCTATCCTGCCGGTACCTAGGGCGCGGCAGGGCTCATCATCTTCCTCGTCGTCATCTGGCCATTCCCCTATGCCGCCACCTGCGGCCCCGCCTACCGCATCGCCGCCTCCAGCGGCATCATCCTCCTCCAACGCAGCCGCCACCAGCTCCGGGTCGTCCACGTCACTCTCCGCGCGGTCCGCAATGTACCGATGGCCTGAATCCGGCGTGTCGACCGCCGTCTGGCCTTGGAAGCGCTGCATCATAGCCTGGCGGTCAGGCGGCGCGAAGAACTTGGAACAAGCAAAGAAAAAGAATCAGAACTAACCGGATACGGGGGATTGGCGCGGTTGTACGGCTCTTTGCTGAACTGCCAGCTCTCCTCGTTGAGCTTCCAGTCGGAGAAGTAATTAATGAGCCGGACCACCTCCATAGTCGGCAGCGCCTTGGTGGACATCCGGCATGGGTCCCGGCGGCCGCTCATGCTGGCGATCAGATGAGGCCGGGCTTGGAGGGGCAGCACCCGACGTTCGATGAAGGCGGCTAGCAGATCCGACGCCCTGAGGCCCTCCGACTCCATCATCTCTTGGAGCCGGGTGAGGGCGGTGGTGATGGCGGCCGACAGCGACTTCGGCCGAAATTTCCTGTTGCTTCGAGGCTCGAGCGGCGGGCCGGCTGCATAAGCTGGCAGGTTGACGTAGTCCCTCGACTCGTGGATGTTCCAGACATAGAAATACGACTTCTGCCAGAGTTTGGCCGACTCCAGCAGAGCGATGGCCGGGAAGCGGATCCTGGAGCCAGTGCGCCACACCACCATGCAGGCCCCGCACTGAGCCACCTCGCCTTTGACGGCGGTGCCGAGCTTGAGGTAGAAGAGCTCCCCCCATAGCTCGAGAGTGGGTAAGACGCCGAGGTACCCCTCGCAGAGGGTGACAAAGGCGGAGAGCAGCACCACCGTATTCGGCGTGAAGTGGTGAGGTTGGAGATGGTAAAAGTCAAGAAAAGAGCGGACAAAGCCGCTTGCCGGTAGGCTGAAGCCGCGGAGGAAGTGGGTCCTGAAGACAACGCGCTCGTCATCCCTCGGCGCCGGCGAGATCTCCCTTTCGGGGGGAACACGCACCTCCATGTTCGCCGTGTGGGGAAGTCGCCGCGTCTGGCGGGGGAACTGGAGGTGGTCATCATGGACGTTCGAACCATCCCAATCGCCTCGCGCCATTCTTTATGGTTGCTTGGTGGCGGCGCGGCGAGGTCACGCAAGGCGAGGCCGCGGCGACGCATAGAAGTCGAGCGACGGTGAGCTGCAGCGGCGCGGGGGCGGCGGAGCGGCGCGGCGACGCAGCAGCAGCGAGGAAGCAGAAGAGGAAGAAGATGGAGAACGAGGAGGGCACGTGTGCATTCTGCTGCACCCCCCTCCCCTTACTTATAGGCCCGCGGCAACGGAGCCGAAGAGGCAGGATGTGGGGGGCGTGGGGATTAACTACTCCCGCGCCCCGCACGACCCCGCGTTTCTCGCGCCTTCAAAGCACACATTCATTGCGCATGGGGAGGGCAACAGCCCACCTCGGCCGCAGCAGATCCGCGCGCGCGCCAAGGCCCTGTAGTGGTGGGCCTAGGCCTGCGGCGATGTCTCGTCGCGGACGTGGGCTGGCGGGCCGGCCAGGCCTGCTGGTGCCGCGTGGCACATGAGCAACGGGCGGCAGGCGCGCCACCCGGCGCACGCGACGACTATTCGAATTCGATAGGCGGCTGGCCTAGCCTTGGCCAGATCCTGGCAGACGGCTTCTACCAGACAGATGAAGCAGGAGATACAAGACCTCTCGGGGTAGGAAACTGCTGAGGCACTCCGGCTTGACCCGTGGCGCCTCACCAGCTTCGGGGACTACTATCGGAGGGATTGACCACGGGTAGCCTCACGAGCACTCCATAGCATTTCAAGACAACAGGGCAAGCCAAGCCCCTTGCGCCTCCCAGACGAGTGGCCGGCTCCCTTGGGCCGGCTGGCCCAAGAGGCCGACTCCCAGATGGCGGTGTACCCTCAGAAGGCGGCTTCGGGGGAAGCCGGGTCCTAGCGAACGGCCCCTCCTCCCCTCGGAGTCTGCACCCATTCAATACGATAAGATGGGGCGTGGCTACAGGGCCACCCGTACCCCCAAATCCCGGCGGGGCATGGCTACAGGGCGGGCTGACCAAGCGGACACCCCTCTGCCAGGCGCGGCACTGTAGCCACACGGCCCGTGATGCATCCCTCGTCAGCAGGACCATTCTCCCATGACGGGCGGTCGGTACGGCCCGCAGGCAGCGGGCCCTACTTGTCCGTGAGCAACCGGAAGACGGCGCATCTCAAGAAGGCGGCCTCGGCGACAGACCGGCTTCCAGCAGCCGGCCTCTCCCTCCGCTCGGAATCAACGCGCCGTTACTCTGATGAGACGGGGTGTGGCTACAGTGAACGTCCACAAGGTGGTGAACTGTAGCCATGCCTCCCCCGACGAGGCGTTCGTCATCAAGGGTGAGGCTACAGCAAAAGGCAATCAGCGTGGCCCGCAGGTGGCGGGCCCCACCTGTCTGCCGAATCCTCGGCAGCCGGCGGGACCCACCAAGCGGAGGGCCCCAGCAGCCGACGGAGAACCCGGCGCCCGTAGACACTGACATCCGGGTCCTACACCCGACCCAATTACCATTGTACCCGTGGGGGTAGGCCTATATAAAACCCCCCAGGTTCGCCCATGCAAGGGGTTCAGCTCATCTTCCACGCCATTATACACACACATAGCTAGAGAAGCACTAGGGCTAGCCTTGCCCTTCTCCTTCCTCTAGCAAACAGCTCAAGGAGCATGCTTGTAGCTACGAGATTGATCATAGTCATCATGCGGAGACCCCGCAGAGCAGGACTAGGGGTGTTATCTCCTCGGAGAGCCCCGAACCTGGGTAAGTCTCGTGTTCGTTCGAGATCTCGCTCACTCCCGCTTCTAGGGCCCGACGACGTACTCCTGTCCCCATCCATGATAAGCCACCCCCTGGCATATGTCGCGAGATTACCCCGACAGAAATATAATAATAACAATTTTATTATTGCCTCTAGGGCATATTTCCATCACATTGTCGTCTCCGCCCATGCGGAGGAGGCCCACATGGTGGCTGTCGCTACGGAAGCCGGTCGCGCCCACGCCGAGCCTGCAAACCGGGTGCGGACATGGACCTACCTTCGAGACCTTGAATACCACGTGGATCCTGCAATTTGAAGGAACAATTTAGGTCAGTCGACTCTTGTGAGTTGTTAGATGCAACATGGATGGCTAGAAGGGCTTCTTCAACCTCCAAAAATGATGAATTGTTCATCTTCTCTCTCAACCATCAAGCCGCCGACCCGCCCCAGGCCTAACCGCCTGCCGCCACCGCCCCGCCCTCCCCTGAACCGCCTCCCACTGCCATGTTTACCCCCACCCCGCCATCATTTTAACCCCGGGCACGATCCATTTTTTCCATCGAACTGCATCCCACACCCAACACTCATAAGATAAATCATGGGCACCCTGCCACCCTAATATAGATACTGGGGTAGCTTCTCTACCGTCTACTTCCTTCGCTCCGGCGAACTTCTTCTTTCACAAATCGACTGACCCAAATAATAGTACTAGTACGTATTAAGTACAATAGGAACGCAAAGAAATGAGTAGTAGTACCAACTACAAGATGAACTGTAAGACATACTAGTACGTACTAAATAGTTAAAATAACGAGAAAGAACATAACATCGTTCTGCTGGGGGCTCCACTAAAAAAAAGTTCTGCTGGGGGCTCAGCACAACACACCCCTAAAATAAAACTAAGCAACTAGTCCACTTGACACTGCAGTAGAAGCAGCATGAGCAATGGCACTGCCACCTTACTCGGAGTCCTCGTCCACGTCCTCGACTTCATCCTCGTCCCTCTTCCTCTTCCTCTTCGCCGATACTTCTTTGCTTGAACTGGACACTGGGCACTTTTTCAACCAACCCTTGTAGATATTTAAACAAAGGTAGGCATCCATTGCTGCGTACAGGATGTGATGTTCATCTATTGTCTTTGAATCCCATGCAAAATGAAACTCGTGGCCAGGTTTCTTCAGTTTACCGTACGAAGGATCAACCATGGCTCCTGCCAGGGTCAGCATTGAAGGTTGAGAGGAGGACACCAGGCTTTCCTTCTGCAGAACCAAGGGCTAGCCTACAATGAGGCCTATCCGGCCCAGGATTTTCTTGTCGTTCCTAAAGTCTACAGTAACAAATTTGACTTTTGTCCTTGAGGAAGTACTTAAAATTCTGACACCTAACGTCGGCATGGCATATGTGGTAGACCAAGCACACGTTATGTACGCAAACCTGGATCACATCGAGCTTCTTATTCTCTTTCTCCTTTAGAAGCTTCTCCTTTTCCAGGACTGTGGTGTACTCAACATCTAGCCCAGCTACCCACTCATCCTTTGAACTTTCAAATATGTGTTGGAAGCGACCAAGGCATGCTTCCACCGCTGAGGATCTATGGGTGTAGATGACGTCTAACTCATCACTAGTGATGGTTTTAACCTTAAACACACTATCGATCAGGGAGATTTGGGAGGCCATGGATTCTGGAGGAGGGTTAGGAGAAGTGGAACTGCTATAATGTGAAAGGACGGGACGACTGGGAGCGAAATGCTGTAAGGTAAAAGATGGGGACGAGTAGGAGCGAACTACTAGCGGTTTTCCAATTGTAAAAATGTCGAGTAAGGCGTGCGAACGGCGTGGGGTACTGGCTTGCCCCGTAAGATAAACGGCTGCATGCTCCCACAGAATTCTCGAGTACTATGGGGAACCCACTACATGTCATGTCTACTAGTAGTAAACCAAGTAATAGGCCGGACGGTATAGCGTCCGCGTGTTCGCATGCCATACCGGCATGTGCATGCAACTTTCACTTAATTGCGTCAAGCGTCACGCCTCCCACAACCGTGGCCTCGCTCACACGGTCACTATAAATGAGCAATTTATTTTGCCTACTTTGCATCATCGCATGCATGATACTACTACTTCCTTCGTCCAGGTGCATCAGGTTATATGATGTTGCCTTGCCATATATAGTCATCACTTATAGTCACTCATACAACAAGGTTAGCTATAAGGTTGGCCAAATGGAAAAAAATTGATGAAATTTCACTCATTTTGAGGGGCCTCAAAATATTTTTTTTTCGTTTAAATTATTATGTTATTTTGAAACTGAACGTATATCTGTAACAAAGACTCCCTGCCCACTAGGGTGGCGGCGACAATCATGGACGAGGCGAAGACTTGGGTAATTGCTGGGGCTAGATCGTTGGGAAACATTTTACGGGGAGAGTAACCCTTTTTGGCTGGGCCTGCGTGGCCCTGTAACAACTAAAACTATGTTCTCCTCCTCCTTATTTAATGAGATGAGACAAAGCTTTTGCCTCTGTTTGAAAAAAAATTTGAACATATAAGAAAATTAAGGAATCGGCCTAAATCATATTCCTTTGCTTAGCACAGCGGTAGGCGTTGGTTGTCCTCACTTTAGTGGCCACGGTTCGAATCCCAGTCGTACTATTTATTAGTACTAATTATACAGTGCCTGGTTAACCTCAACCGCCACTCGATTCATTTTTCTCGTTCACCCTACCAGGAAACCCATTCGCCTCCAAATCTTTTCCTCTCCATGTGTGAAACCAATCTGCATGCCTGACTCTCCTTCTCCCTCCCATGGTCCCACCTCCTACCTGTGTGAAAACAATCTGCATGCATGACTCTCCTCCCTCGCACGCTCATCCAATCTCCTCCTGCTGAAACCCAAAATCGTTGTGATAAGCAATATCTCCACCCCTCCCCTGTAATTTCCTCCAATAAAAATATGCCCACCTAGCTGTTACGTTAATCACGTAACATATCTTACGTTGGTGTGGCATTCCTCACTATAAATAATGCGCCTTCCATGGCATTCAGAAGAACGCTCATGTTCATCGCCTTTATCTCTTCCCCTCCCTCTCAATTACGGACCCGTTGACCACCATGGCATCGCCCCTCCCTAGCCCTAGGCACCCCTCGCTGCCCCGCGCGGAGGGTCATGCATCGCCGTTCCATTCCTCGTCGCTAATAGAGGGTGACACGTCGGTGTTCCGTTCCTCGCTACCACTAGTCGAGGATGACACGTCGGTGTTCCGTTCCTCGCTACCACTAGTCGAGGATGACACGTCGGCATTCCATTCCTTGCTGCAACCAGTGGAGGATGACGCATCGATGTTCCACTCCTCGCCACGACGCATCGAGGTGGACGCATCGGCGTTCCTAGTCTCGCCACCACGTGCATCGGAGGACGCGTCGGCTCCCCGATACGAGGAGGACGTCGTGCCGCCCATCTAGCCCCCCCTAGCTTGGATGAGCTTTGGAAAGAAATGGACGTCGCCTTGTGGGAGGATTTGCCTCTGACAGAGCGTGCCAAAAGAGAGGCAGAGAAGAAGGTCGAGGAAGAGAAGCGTGCCGCGAGGGTTGTTGCCTGGCAGGCCTGTGTCGCTTCTGAGAGAGTCATTCAATTGGCCCTTTGGCAGAAGGCTCGTACGAGGGCCGTGTGGGTGGCGGAGGACACCCGTGCCAAAGCCCTGAGTGTAGTCGGGTCCAAGCGCCTCATCTACGCTTGGCAGTACGTGGACCGTGTGCACGCTTCCAGCAAGGATGAGTACCTGTTGGCACCAGATCACCAGACCGGTGAGATCGCGCTCGCCCGCCGGCAAGTCACTAATCAGCACCTCATGAGTTGCGAGGCTGAGGAAGAGGCGTTGTGTCACCGCGCTGGGAAACGGCCGCGCACCAGGGCACTCATGGTGCGCCGCAAGCGCTCCTGCGAGCATCATGGTTTTTATTAGGAATAATTTAGTGTCTTAAGGTGATCCATTAGTGTCGGGACGGAAATGATAAATCCCGAACTTTCGGGAATTATTAGCATCCTTAATAAAGTATGTAGAAGGAAAAGTTTGAAAACCTTTTGTATCTGTAAGCATTTGTAAGGATGTGCATATAGCACGAACTTCACTATATATCTTCTCTCTATCCACGCAAAAAAAATTCCTCTCTCTATATATACTACCTCCGACCTGGTTTATTGGTCTCCTTTGTAATTTGTGCCAAATTTTGACCAAATATTTAAATAATAAAATGCTAATGCATGTCAACAAAAAATATATCGTTGGATTCGTATTTGAACCTAGTTTTCAATGATTTAATTTTTTGTGACATGCATGAACATTTTGTTAGTTAAATTTATGGTCAAAATTTGGAACGAAATACAATTAGGACCGATTAGCCAGGACAGAGGTAGTACTACCTATACTTGGACCGATAAACCAAGTATGTATACACATGTGCAAATGCACGTTTTAACATTACGATGCGGTTTTGGTAAAAGTAGAAAAACAACAGTAGTCAAGCTTGTGAAACGATTCAATGCAAAAGAAATGCAAGAATGCTCGTTTGATTGTTTACTTTAGCTTCCTTCTCTCTCTGGTTTTTTCTCTATCTTACTTTGTACGGAGTATCTCACTGGTCGGGAAGGCATGCAAATTTTTCGGACAAGTGCCCTTGCAATTGTTACATAACAATATGAGGGCAGCATCTAATACTGTTCAAGCGAATCCGGAGGGATGTGATGGCATCAGCTAGTATGAGGAGTAATTGCTAGGGCTCGAGTGTGCGAGATGAACAGGACAAAATAAATGCAGAGAGATGAAATGCAAAAAAGATAGGAGGCATGTGATGGTTGCTTGTCCGTTCATTTTACCAGGCCACTTATTACTGGGAGTGGTTGGTTTTGTGATTTGACGGCTTTACTGCCATGCCACGAGCGGGGTGAGACTGCCGTGCAGCGCCGCCCTCTACACTACTACGTACTAGTGAGTTGTGAGTTGCACGTTCTTTCCACATGAGTTGTGAGATATCATTACAACACAATGTTAGTAACAAACTACTGACACTTACATATGACCTCATTGAAAAAGGAAAACCTTAGCTGCATAGTGTTCCAATACATGTATATGACACATTATATTTATGGACCTCAAGGCTAAATTCATGAATATGCAAAGATAGTGTTGTGGCATTTGGTTGAAATTCTCTGAAAAGATATATGCACTCTAAGAAATGGTTCATCATAAGTCTTTCACCATTAGTAAAAATTCACAATTGATCTCATAAATGGCAAGCAAGAAATCCAATGGAGCAAGAGCATACATGGAAGATTCTAGACTAAACCATCAATTGATACACTTTTATTCAAGCGTGATACTTTAATAGAGCAAGATCATGCATGGAAGGTTATGTACTAAATAAGAAGTGTCCACATGCTTAAACAGCGGCTCACATTGAGCGAAGACTAATGACGAACAGTCAACTTGGTAATGCATATGCCCAGGTGAACCTCCTTGGAGTCCACGTGCATCATCTTGGGGTGAACAATCGTATGAAACCAGCCCTCTTCCATGTCCACATTGCCGGGAATGGAGCAGCTCGCCACAGTCCCATTCAGCGTGAGGGAGGCGTTGAGGTCGCCCTCGTACGTCGGAGGGGCAGCAATAGTGAGCATGCACCTGTACAGTGGCCTCGTGTCAGCGTCAGCGGCGTTGCCCCTGACACACATGATAGAGACGGGGCGACGGCCCGCGCGGGCCTTGCCGGTGCCCACGCCCAAGAGGAAGACGTTGCCGTCCTCCTCCGCGACTAGCAGGCGGCGGTGATCCTCCAGGGACTCCGGCACGGCCAACGGGTAGCACGACTAGTACTTGATGTTCACCGCGGGCCAGGAGTGATTGTCGGACGGTGCTGTGAGGTGGTGCACGAGGCTCGCCGGTGAGCCCTCAAACGGCAGCGTGCACTCATACCAGTACCAGGGCGGATGCACGTATCTGGACCTATGCTCCACCACCGAGTGGTAGTCGACGTTCCTCTCGCATCCGAAACTCTTGTAGACGCATGGCACCTTACAGGCATCGACCAGGCCATCCATAAAATGGGAGTGGCTGTAGGGGACATTGCGCCCGCCGCATGGAGCGCAGGAGTAGAACACGAAGCGATAGATGGTGTACTTACTAGTACTCACTCTATTTCTTTTTACTAGTTTGCATATAGTTCCAAACACCACGTAGATACGTTCGCTTACCATTTTACAACTATATTAGTATCATTGTTAGTGGTCAACCGGTGCAAATTCTAGCCCCAGGTGTTTTAACCTTTTTTTAGTAATGATATCTGGCAATTGTTCACCATGAGCCCAATCCTGGCGAATGCCCACATAACCGTCAGATTTCCATCCGACGGTGGCCTTTTTTAAGCCATACTATTTGACAAAACTGCAACCCTTACACGTGTAGTACTCTAACTGCGACGCGGGCGTTTGCAACTGCCATGTCTCCCAATGAACATTTGCTGGGGATTGGCGTTAGCACCGATGGTGGTTCATAGCCGTTCCATGCTCGGCCATTGAAGTTTGTAACTATTTACAATATACTACTCCTCCGGTGCTAGTAGTCCTACTCCACTGTACTACTCGGGCATAGTAGTAGGTATTGTAGTTTATTGTACTAGTACTATGATCACTCAAGTTGTCTGGCATCGATATGACCCTATGCTGTTGGGATGTGTCTCGTAAGTCAAGCGGCATGCTGCTGCTACATTGTCATCATCACCTGTTCACTTCCCGCAGCACATATTCGCTTCTCCATCCTCGTCCGCACATAATCATCCAATCTTCAATCCCTGCTAGGCGCCTCCCCCCTCTTCTGAAACCCAAGCACTGACAATGGTAGAACTGAGCAGCGTCCGCCAAAAGAGTGGCTGGAATTCGCTCCCCATAGAGGTAATCAAACTCATTGTTTCGCATGTGGACAATCTCAGTACCATGCCGCTCGCCGCGTGCTCGTCGGGGCTGTACCGTTTACTTAAAGCCCTCAGGCCGAAGCTTTTTAAGCTAGCTCCCTGCTTGCTGATGCCGCCTAATCTTCAGAAACAGCGTGTCACGCAGCATAACGATCGTAGGGTGGCGAGCATCAACCCCCTTGACTATGATCCGATCCCCGTCACCCTCAACTACATTAACGGTATGTACTGGGTCAGCTTGAACATGTCTTGGATGGTGCTCATCGACGGTCGCGGCAGCTGGATGCTCGTGGAGGTGTACACCCAGCGTTTTATCCCCCTTCCTTCGATGAACACTACACTGCTTTGGCATCGCGGCCCAGAATACTCGGAATCTTACTGTAGCCAACATGATACCAAGTTTGATTTGCTCAAGATTGTGATCTCCCAAGTGCCCACAAGATCTGAGAATTATAAAGACTTCAGGCTAATTGCGTTCTTCAACCGCGGTCTTGCCTATCTGATAGGTCACTGCGGTAAGTGGATAAATCTACACGTCCATCGTATGATCATACATCCTCCATGGCTCTCTGATGCCATTGAACACAAGGCTTCATTTACGCTGTGGACTCCTTCTATGGCTGGACGTATTGTTGGCCTACTCCAGTTATCGCTACAAAGGGCTGTTATAGCAGTATGTTACTTTCATATGATATCATGATGGCTTGCTTATATTACTGTCAACATTTACTGAAAAAATATTCATGCTCATAACATGTTGTTCTTAAGATTGACTCCAGCTTGAGCCCTTTTTTATTTGACTCCAACTTGATATGATATTGTAGGCCGCCTGGTATCCCTACCCTTCCTAATCTCGGAACCTTTTTAAAAAAAGTGGCATGGCAGTTGTAGGTGGTTCCTGGCTTGATCAGACGACAGCGAATGATTGATGATTGTTCGCACGTACCAGATATATTGTTTCATGGAATACAATCACAGTCACTGCATGGTCTTTGAGCAGGATCCCAGCTTCTCTGGTCCTTTAGGAACTTTTTACTAGAGGCCGGTAAGTAGCCTCGGTACACCCTCTCTATTTCTTGGACTGAATTATCCGATTAACCAGGAGATAACCAACGGCAAGGATCATGATGGTAGCGCGGTTTCGTTCATCAGGAAAAACTATGTGTACACAACATACCATGCCTCTCTCCATGCACCATACCCTGATATGTGCCACCACGCTCTGTAGCCCAAAGTAGGAGAGAGGGTCGCAAGTATCAGAGTTCGATCTGCTAGCTGGAGTTTCCCCCGTCAGGCACCCATCTGGTTCAAGCCGTCAGCCAATCTCCACAGCGTAATAAATAGTAACGTCTAACTAAGCCAGTTAGTTAGATGCGTACACTTGGTGTAGTAGGATCTTTATTTAGTTTGATGCATACACTTGTTCTTTTTTGGTAGCCCTTTCGTAATGTTGGTTGATGTTTGGTTTGGAAGAGAGAGCTGCGTCTTTACTCTTTTGGCCTGCTTACTGCTTATGTTGCGCCCCCAGCCCTGGTTGCTACTGCTGCTGTTTTCAATGTACAATCAGTAATATATTTCATCTGTTGGTTGAATAAATGTGTTGTTAGAATGATAAACACAATTTTTTGGAAGTTGTTGCACGGTCCGATCCTTTAGTGCCCCGTATGTAGCGCATACTATTTTTTGGTATGGAACACATATTCCACTTGTCGATCACATGCAACCCAGTGATTGAGGCCCAATAGAGGAGGCCATAATTAACTGGAAGGGAGGCTCTCACATGAATCCGGCCCAGGTACATGCTCATGGTCCCCTAAACATAAACAAATAAATAAAGGTAAATTCTCTTGCACAGGTTCTTTAAATTCATGATTTGACAAGTCAAATTTTAATAGGAGGATATTATTTCCTATGAGAGTGTCGTTACATTCAGTCGATATTATTCTTAGGCAAAGATAGTGACCCGTCTTTTTTCTCCCACCATTTTCTTCCTGCAACCAGCGGACTGTTATTGGGGCCCCAACAGGTTGTAGCTTATGCAAATTGTAGTCAACGTGGTCAAAATCTAACAATTTTTAGCGGCAACTTGTAATAAATAACAGATTTTTCTGTGGCATTTGTTTGTTTTAGGGATTGTGCTACCCAGGTATCCCGTTCGAATCCCAAGTACCGCAAGTTTTTTGAGTCACCGGGTTTTTTTCCTATGATAAATAGTTCCGGTCCATTATTATTTTTTGATAATAATGCCCAACCCAGCCCAACACATTGACGACATCACTTTATCCCAGGGCTTCCGAATGTGCTCGGCTTCACACCTTAGGAAGATAATTGTCTCAAAAAATAAAAAACCTCAAGCACAAAAAGGTGCTCCACAGCATTTTACAATAAGTTGCAGCCATATAAAATTAATTCTTATAATCCAGCATAATGAGTTTTTGGGTCTGACCGGTCCAGCCGCCAAAACCAAACCTGTGCCGGCGGGAGCGCCTGTTCCCGCCTTCTACGGCTGGTTGCGTTATCGTGCACGCATCGCCGCCCTGTCGTACCCTGAAATGCTGGCCAGGCCATCCCTCTACCCCCCCCCACATCTTATTCTTCTCCGGTGATGGCAGGCCACCCCATACCCGAAGTATTGAACCCTCGTACTCCCCTCCGCCTACGGCCACACTGCCGCATCTTCCTCGGCTCCTGTTCATTCCCATCTGAGGCCTCACTGTCGTCTTCCACCTTGGTGCGCTCGCAGCGGTGCCGCCCTCCGGCCTTGTCAACATAGTGAATTGGGAGAGGACTGTAGTTGTGAGTATGACAGTACAGATCCCACCAGGTCCACTCCCGAACGCAAGCAAGTGCCTCTTTAATACTCAGATGCACCCCTCAATTTTTTTACTTTAATCCACCCTGCTGATATATGGGACCCACATCAGTGTCAACGTATTGTCAATTAAGGACATAATTGCACAAGGAGCGGCTGACACCTGGGATCCAGCAGCTCCAGTAGTTTTTCGTTGTTCAGACAGAGCATTATTTTTGAGGATTTGTTCAGATGGAACAGGGAATAAACTGGGTTGTGCCGTCTCTGTGGCCCGTCTAACAACATGACCAGCCCAGCAGTTTTTTCTTTGGGAAATAGGTAGCCCACCATTTCTTTTTGAAGAATACCCAACCTAGGCCTATTTGTTTTCTTCGACTTACTGGGCTGCAAATCTTTTAAGACGAGGAGGGATGTATTCCGGTCTACCCAGAATATGGGCAGTAAATCTTAAAAGTAATATGAAATGGGCTGCAAATTCCAAAAAATATATATAGCAAATGGGCAATTAGTTTCATTTTTTTTGTTCTTCACTGATATTTTATATTTCATTAGATTTTAACATAACATAGTATTAATTTATTTTTAAATTAGTTTTAATATGGCTCCTAGTTTTGGGATTAAAAATATTTCATACCCCAGCAAAAATATGGGAATTTTTTAAAATTTTGCATATTTTTTTTAATTTTTAATCCTGGTACTGACCAGAAAATGGACAACAATTCTCAAAATGGTAAATGGGCTGCAATAAATTCCATATGAATTAGCAAATGGGTTGTAGATTATAAAAATAATAGCAAATGGGTTGTACACGCTACAGATTTCAAGGCTGACTTGTTTACGCAAGGCTTTGTCAAGTTATAGACAACACACGATTCTAGCAGCAGTGACTATTGGATGTCCATCCAACGGCCGACATGCTTCTTTAATCTCTGATCTTCCTGCTCCAGCCGCCTAAACCAGCGTCGGCGGGACTGCCTGCTCCCTCCTCCCATGGCCGGCTATGATGCCGCGCAGGCTTCACCGGCCCACCCTACTCCCTCCGCTGGCCTGGCCATCCCTCTACCCACCCGCACCTCCTGTTATTCTACGGCGATGGCAGCCTCACGCCACGGCTGAACTAGTGAACCATCATACCCCCCTCAGCGTGGGCATCCACTGTTGTGTCTTCGCTGGCTCCGGGTCGTTCCATTCCTAGGCCTCGCCGTCGTCCACCGCATTCTTGCTCTAGGTGAGGTGTGCTCCACGTGGTCAACATTAAACAAACGACAGCCATCGGAATAGGGATGTACATGGAGAGGCTGACGGTAGGGACCCCCATGGACCATGGCCGCACGCAAGCAACTGCCTCCTTATTATGCAAAAAAATGATTCCTCCCCCAGACATCTGGGGCCCACCAGCTATATCTTCGCACGGAAGGAATTGCCTCCTTATTACGCAAAAAACGATTCCTCCCCATGACAACTGGGACTCACCGGATTCAGAGGCTGGCCTGTGGGCCTACTAAGTTGACGCGTACGCAGGGCTTTGTCAACTTAGTCCACAAACGATTCTAGCAGCAGTGACCATGGAATGTTAATCGAACGGCCCTATTGCTTCTTTAATATCTGATCTTCTTGCACCAGCCGCCCAATCCAGCGCTGGCGGGACCGCCTGCTCCTGCCTCCAGTGGCCGGCGGTGCTGCCGAGCAGGCCTCACCGCCCCACCCTACTCCCACCGCTGGCCAGGCCTTCCCTCTACTCACCCACACCCCCTATTATTCTCCGGCGATGGTAGCCTCAAACCTCAACCGAACCAGTCAACCCTAGTACTCCCCTTCGCGTGGGCATCCACTACCGTGTATTTCCTGGCTCCAGGTCATTCCCTTCCTAGGTCGCGCCGTCGTCCACCACGTTGGTGATGTATGACTGTACGGAATCGTCAACGCGGTCAACGAATGACAACCATCAGAAGAGGACTGTACGTGGAGAGGCTGACAGCTGGGTCCATGGCCTCATGCAAGGAAGTGCCTCCTTATTATGCGCAAAATTATGATTCCTCCACCTGACAGCTCGAACCCACCGGAAGGGCCTCTGTATTTCACAAAAAAACGTTCCCCCTAACAGCTGGGACCCACTGGCTTTATCTTCGCATGCAAGGAAGTGCTCCTTATTACGTGCAAAAAAAGTTGATGAACCCTGACAGCTGGGACCCACCAGGTCGAAGCATATGTAGCGTTATCTGTCTGGTCGTGAACGTGTACATACATAGCGGTTGATCGGTCTCTCTGCAATGATGAACCATGGCCGAGTAAGGAGCGGCACGTGTCCTAGTAGAGCCGCTGATGTAGCATGTCATGCAGTCTGGTCTATATTGTGTACTTGTACGTACAGACATGCTGCAAGAATGCAAATACGGTTACATACGTACATACTAGCGGGGTCTCGAACGCGTACAGCGACGGCGTCCTTTTCATTGGCAACAAACCGGCTGGGTCAGAATGGAGGAAACAGCGTTGTGTACATCGGGAGGCAACCGACTGGGTCGGAATGTGTCATGTTCAATGGGAGCGAACCAGCTTGGATGGAATAGCCGAAACCGGGTCTGGCGTACTGCAGAATGAAGGAAACGGCCTTTAGTTCAATCGCCTACGGTCGAATCGGGATCCTGTTCAACGGGAGGGGTCTAGCGTACCGCAAACGGAGGAAACGGACTTCTGTTCGAGTGCCTATAGTCGAAATGGGGTCCTGTTGATCGGGGGGTGTGGCATAACGCAAAACAGAGGAAACAGACTTCTGTTGGAGCGCCTACGGTCGAAACGGGGTCCTGTTCATTGGGAGGGATGTGGCGTACCGCAAAACAGGACTTCACGGCCTACTGTTCATCCACCATCTACTGCCTCGCTCCAGCCTCCATGGGCTACCGTTTATCCACCGTCTACTTCCTCCAGCCTCCAAGGGCTAATGTTCATACACCACCGACTTCCTCCAGCCTCCACCGGTTACTGTTCATCCAGCCTCCACGGGGTCATGTTCATCCAATCCCAACCGGCTGGGGTACGGCGGCCTCCTCGGGGTCCTGTTCATCCAGCGGAAACCACCTACTACAACGGGGTCCTGTTCATCTAACCCCCACTGGTAACTATTCATCCACAACCAACCAACCAGCTCGACTCATCATGTCTTGACTCGTTCTACGTAACGCGCGCGCGGTAGCAACGATCACTGTTCATCGAGAGGCAACCCAACACCGGCTGGCTACGTCTCGCACGGGGGCTCAATCGGCTACGGTAAGCAGTAGCAGTGAGCAATTGCTCGGGTTCAGTTAGCAGAAGTAGTGAAGGAATCGCTCTGGTTCAGTTAACAGTGAAGTAATCACTCGGGTTCAGTTTAGAGCCAAGGGATCGATCGCTCGGGTTCAGTAACGTGGCTACTGTAATCGCTCGGGTTCAGTAAGCGAACGCCTCCCTCGGGTTCAATTAGAGCCAACGCCTCGCACCCACAAGCGCCTACGTATGAGAGAAACGTGCAAACCGCACTGCATCGCTCAGCCCCGACCACCCACCGTAACCGGGAACTCCCCGAAATTTTCCTTACCCTCGCTTCTACCACAATTTTTTCCGTCATGGATGGCCCAAAGAATGTCATGCAGGTGCGTCTCCGTCCCGCCCAGGATGAAAAGCCCAATTTCTGTCATGTTTTTTTTATCATAGAAGTAGGAGCCCACCACATCTGTGATGATACGTGTTTTTATCACAATTATCGTCATAGAAGTGTCATAACCATGACAGAAAAAGTTTTCGTTCGGGCCATAATGTCATAGATGTGTCTTTTTTTTGTAGTGTCACAGAGGAGCGCTGGTGGCCAGCTCGCATGGCGCCAGGGGAAAGGCAGGGCGTGGCCCAAGTGAGCGCGGGAGCAGCGGGCGAACTCCAACGTGTTGGGGGGAAGCAGGGCACGGCGGAGCGCGACGGCAAGCGGGGAGGTGCGGCGTGCAGTGTCCGGCGCGGTCGGGCGCGGCGAGGCGCCCGCGGGGCCAGCGTAATTGACGGCGTGTGTGGCAACTGCCATAGCAGCGACAGGGGGCGCGGGCAAATGCCTAGGCAAAGATCGATCGGTCCTAGCTATGTGTAGGGAGATCGATCGGTATACATACATGTGTTAGAGGCAATAAGGCCCGGAGAGACAGATAGAGAGAGGGGGATGCGGCTAGGAGGTGACGCGAGAGGCCTACTATATCGAGAGGGGGAGGAGTGTGTGAGTGCGATATCGATGAATAGAGGGGCAGGAGTGTGCATGTGTGTGGGGCCGTATTAGACACAGGAAGGCATGGACGGTGAGAAGAGAAGAGGGAAAGCTTGTGTTTGTGGTAGGCAGACTTGGCTAGAGAGGTATATCAATTGGTGTGTGCCAGAAAGAAGGAGCTGGGGAGACCTACAAACACCGTGGGAGAATGACCTAAAGAAAAATAAAGAATGTGCGCGATGGAGAGAATGCCGAGGGAGGGTGAGGGCGAGTCGGGCATGTACATGCACGAGTGAAAGTTAGTGCTAGCTACAAAGAGAAGAGGATTGTGTGGGTGTAAAAGACTAACAGAGATCATAATTCATTACAAAAGTGGATTCAGATATTTTAATAAGAGATCATAGTGTTTTACACCCACGCATGCATGAATATAATGGTGATACGCATGGTGTGGTCATGAACATGTTATACTATATATAATATATATAACATTTATTTGAATTTGTGGCTTTGGCAGCTCACGGCTAAATACTTGTCGTAATGTAGGGGGTGGGGCAATATTCATTGTGTGATAAGCACATTATACATATGAAACATGGTTTAGATTATGAAGATCTAACTAGCACTTCAAATGTACTATTATTTGGAATCAGCATCAAGTGGATCCAAAATTTTGAATTTGAGTTCATATAGTACACATAGTTCATATCTAACTCTACAGTAATCATGTGGTGTGTTGTTAAGATAATATATAGATGATGGTTTAACTTGGCAACAATCATTGTCGTGGTCTTATCGCGGTAGATGTCCTCGAAAAAGGACTTAGTTGTGAGGCCATCGCAGCTAGGTAGTAGCTTGAATGGTTTGATTGGAATCGAGAGACACGGGTTTACCCAGGTTCCGCCCCTCACGACGGAGGTAATAGCGTACTTCCTCCTTGATTGATTAGTGCTTTAGATCTCGATTACAAGGGTGCGACTTGACTGACCTAGTACTCGAGAGCTTGTAACTTAACTCTTTCCTACCTCAGGGGCTCCCCTTTATATACAGGTCGAGGCCCTGAGATTACAATAGGATCCGGGTCATACTATGACCCGTGTCTTAGTCTATTTCCTATTCATCTTGTCCTTCAAGCAAGGGAGATTCCCCACAACTTCCTTGTCAAGCTGGCTTACCAGATACTGGGCCATAAGCCGGACTCTTTCCTGAGCTACCCTCTGGGACTTTAATTCCCTGGCTTGTCACGGCCCAACAACAAGGTCGTTCTCAGGCCACTATGTGATGACCGAGTCATACCCTGGCCGGGTCATACCGTGGGGTATATCCCCAACATTAGCCCCCAGGTTAACTTGGATTCATCCATTTTAAACTTCATATTGGAATTAAGTCAAGGTCATATTTCGGTGATCCAGAACCTCTCTCTTGCCTCTTCAGCTTATCTTTTGGCCGGATTATGGGATATTGCCGGCTTGTGACGCTTTTACACTTGACATTTCTTGTTTCCTCGTGCTGTGACATCACCTTCCTGAATTTATGGATTTTGGACGTGATGTCATAGAGAATCTTTGAGTATATCTGTCAAGCCCGAGAATCGAGGCGCCCCTTTTGCCCAAAATTTACTGCGCCTCCTCTATTTTCGCACTTGCCGTTTCCCCTTCTTGCCATGTTATAAAGATGTATGAGGGGCTCCCAGGTTTACTTTTTCTGCTTCCGCATCCTCGCTTGTCTTCTTTCTCCGCCCGATGCCTTCGTCACACCCGAGCTCCAGTAACGCCCTCAAAGACGAACGCCAACCTTCACGGATTCTCATCAACAAACGCCGGCCACTCCCACAGTGCTCCAGCGCTCTGTCGTGCTCCTCTTTAGATCTGTAAGCTTTCTCACCGCTCTTCAGTAGTTCTTCAAGAGTTCGTTGGTGTTCATTGCCATTCATTCATTGTAGATCTGAATCCATTCAAACTGCTCGAGTAGACGCATGGGTTACTCGTAATGATGCCATTTTTATCCAATCTAGGATCCTTGTAGTGCTCGGATAGCTCCCCATTAACAGATTATCTCACCCCTATGTGCCCTTCTAAGGACTTTTATTTTTCTTTTTAAAGCATTTTTCATATCCGTCATCGTAGCTCATCTTGTTAGGTTTCTGTTCTTAGCTATTCCAACACTTAGTAGAATTTTGGAATGTTACCGAAAAGCTGATGCCGGCTCATTGATTTGCCAGCTTATCCGTGCTTCCCATAGCTTTCTTAAATCCAAGTCATAGCCTGCGTAAACATGGCCGTCCTACTGTTTTGCCGGCTCATAACTCGAATAGCTTGGCGGCTTGCCACCATGAACATGATGTGCTGGCTTATTGTTATCACCTTCATCTTGAAGTTAAAACCCATCTGAATCATCGTGCCTCCCAAGACCGACAAGGCCGTTGGCTGGGTTAGATCCCAAGTTTCAACTCTTGTGTTAGATGACCTCGTGGGTCAATGCCTCTTGCCGGCTCAAGGAGAGATAGGTTGGCGCGCTCCGGAAGAAGAAAATCCTCCCCCCAACCTCAACAAGGAGAAGTTGTAGTTTTTGCAGATCGTCTACATAGGGGTTTTTGTCCGCCTGGGTCAAAATTCTTCCATGACGTGCTCAACTTTTTTGACCTCCGGCCCCAGGATCTTGGCCCAAACTCGATCACCAATCTCTGTCAGTTCCAAGTTTTTTGTGAAGTATATCTCCAGATGTAGCCAATTGTCCTTCTCTTCCGGGAATTCTTTTATATCAACCACCAGACTGAGTTCAAAGATGGTCCTAGTATAGAACTTGGAGGAATTTCTATTTAGAGGAGGAAGAACAATGCTTTTCCTGAAGCCAAGCTGGCGAGTCATCCCAGAGGCTGGTACAAAATTTGGTTTTCTTGTAGAAATACCGCTCCTCAAGGTGAAAATCCCCTGTCGGGTTATAGACTGGACCGGCTCAATGTAACAGTTGCTTTTTCAGGTTGGCCAATAGAGGAAGAGTGAAAACAAGTAGTGCCTTTATATTCCAAGGTAAGGGCTTTGACGGCTAATGAACTCATCGGGATTGATCTGACCTGGTGTTGGATAAGCTGGCAGGTCCAGCCCCTTAGATTGAGGGGAGACTTGATGTGCAACTATACTGATGACCCGGCTGATGTACAACGCTTTAGACAAGTCAATTTGTCTGAAGATGAAGTTAACAAAGCCACAAAGAAACTGCTGGGAGAACCCCAAGAAAAGTGCAGCAAGACCGGGTTAGCTCCCTTCTGCCTGACCAATCCCGTGCCTCAAGTAAGTGTATTTGTGCTTTCTTACTCATTCTGTCTGAATTGTTTTCTGTCTTAAGCTTAATTTTTGGCTCATCATATATGCAGGCGGATTCCAGGTTTTGGAAAAAGAAAGCTCGAAAGTTTACTCCTCCTCCAGTTGAGCAGGAAAATGAGCTGGTCAACGCTGATGAGGTGGTTGCTGGAGATGAGTTGGAGGTAGAGCTCGACTCACTTGGTTGTCTTTTTATTGAACTTGTTGATGCTCCATCTTCTCAGGATCATACAAAAACCAGTCGAGCCAGCAATGTTGAGGTAATTATAATCTTATCCAACTCGGAAACTTTTATCCTGAAGAGAACAAGACAAGCTGTGAGGAAGGTACCATTTTCGCATCCAGACGCTTACTAGATCCACACTTTCTTTTGAAGAAAAATCAACAACTGACAAATCAGAATGGAAGGCTCGAAGCAGCTCTGGAGAGTTATCTGTCGAGCCTCATAGTCCAACTTCAACTCGTCCGTGAGCCGGTCTTATTAGGCAACCACTTAATCCCTCTGATTCAAATTATCAGGAATCGCCGCCCTCTTCTGGAGAGTCGACCGCCTCCCAGCTCCCGATTCTCACCATTAAGCATCGGTAATTTATCTAAGTCACACCTTTACTTTATCATCACAACTGTTTCTATGAACTAATGTTATCTTCATGACGGCAGAGCCAAGGCTTTCGCGAAGAAGAAAATGGGTGGGTCATCTTCCGCCGCAGCGAACCCCGAGACTCAAGACCCGCCAATGGTGACTCCGGAGATCCAAGCTGAAACTGCGGGCAAAGATAACCTAGACCAAAGGGTTGAGCCGATTCATGAAAATGAGTGCTGACGAGCCGGTGACAGTGGAGCTAGTCCATGCCAACGAGCAGGTCAATATAGATGACCCGGCGCAAAATGTTAACCCGCCAAGTCCTGCCCGAGCCTCCAGTCCTATGTAGGAGGCTGAAAATATCATCTCATCCCACACAGTAGATGATGCAAACGTGAATATTACTGGAGAGGTTTATAAAGCTCCAGAAACTTTGAATGCCTTGGCCAAAATTGTGGCCAAGGATGAGCCGTCCGCATCAGCCAAAAGGAAGGTCAAGTTGGAGCTTCCAAATCTTTAAGAGCTGAATGTGGAGGAGATCCACCAAGGATATTTAACCCAGCTGTCTGAGAGCCGGGATGCTGAGGCGAGCATGATCAACATGTTGAAACGTAAATATGAGGTATGAAATCTCCCTTCTTTCTCATTGATGTATATACTTATGTAGCCCCCAAGTCTTAGGCATAGGAAGATATGAGTGTGCTTAAGACTTGTTGGTAAATTTGATGAGCACACTGTAGCCACCAAGGGACGGCTTAGTAAACCATACTGGGTTGGGACTTAAAAATGGTAGAAAATTGAAGTGTGGTACCGTAGCCCCCAAGGGCCGAGTCGTTATGAAAATAACGAACCGGTTCTTCAAAAGATCACTTAACCAATATTTTGCAGAAAAAATGACTTGTAGCCCCCAAGGGCCAGCTTATCTTCATGGGATAGTCGGGTCTTTCATGTTTAGGGATTGGATAAAAAATGACTGGCATTAGCCCCCAAGTGCCAAGTAGGCTGCTTGGGACTTGATCATATAGCAAATTTTGCATGTTGTAGCCCCCAAGTGCCTTGTTGTCGACCTACAGCAACTTGGGACTTTTAAAATATCTCTGATGCTTGATAATATGCAGGAAATGTTGGATGAGGCCGAGCCAAAAGCTGTTGGTTTTCAGAAGCAATTGAAAATGGAGCATAGACTTCGGCAAAAAGCATAATCTTCCTCCTCATGCTTGCAAGAATCGGTTGCCCTTGCCAAGGAGAACTTGCAAACCTTGAAAGCCACCCATGAGGAAGATAAAACAATGCTTCTGAAGCGTGTCGAAGAGGTGGAGGGCATCTTGAGCCAGTAACTCAAGAACTTAACACTCTGAAGTGCCACATAACCAGTATGAGGATGGCCATCTTTGGTAAGTAGAAAATTTTCTCTAGTCAAAATCCGAGTTTAAGTATTGATCGGCTCATTGATAATCTTCTTTCTATAGGGAGGAGAAATGACAACGCTGTCTAACTGCCCTTAATAAAGTTGAAGGCCATATATACTTACTTGGAGCAGTTGTACACGGGTTGTGCTTATGCCATAATGGCAGTGAAGAGTGTCGCAACACCCCCTCAACGTATAAAGGACATGCTCAATGACTTATCAATAGTGCCTCAACGAATCCAGGAGTAGAAGAAATCGGTGGCTCATGCTGGGGCTGGTGTAGTGCTTGCCCGAGCTAAGGCATATCTGCCTGAGATGGAGCCGTTTGAGCTGGTGGGCGGGTTTCCAGAGTTCAATGTTGATGGCTCTACCTTCTCCCAAGATGACTTTGCACGTTGCATAAAGGAGACCCGAGTAGTGGCGACTCAACTTATCGACGATCTAGAGCTGTCAAAGTATCAAGCCAGCTATACAGAGGAAAACAAGCGCATCAATCCGCCCGAGTTCAAGCCTTTGGCTCTGACTCCGCCTTGTCATAAGCAAACTTTTGCCCTTGATGTCGACCCGTCTGCTATAATCACCGATGACTCAACCTTCCAAGCTTTGTCCACTATCCAGTGGACGCTAAGGGACCTCTAGACCAGGCAGGATGAGCCGGCACAAGCTGACCCAGAAGCAACTGGCGTAGAAGGCCAACACGGGAATGTCAACCCAGAGACTTCTCAGGCTGGCTTGAATGAGTATCCACTTTGAAAAAACTTTCTTGATATTTAGCCTTGATGAGGCTTGTAATAGGGGTAGTAAAAATACTTGCTTATCTGTGGTGCCATCGTGCACTTGATACTTTGGAGATATTTTGTGAAGGAAATTGAGCTAGTGTGATGTTTGCTAATCCACCCATTATCCTTATACTTGTAGTATTCCTCATCTTGCAGAGATGAGCCGGTGTTTGAAATGACAACCCGAAGTATGTTGAAATCTGATCAGGATAAGCCGGTGTGTTTATGACCCGCCGACTCTCGATCAAGATGATCGGAGGTCAAAAACAATTCCTAGAAAACAGAAAAAATAATACAAAGACATAGATATGTAATTGCAAAGATATTGTATAATTTGTAAGCTGGCTTTCAAGGCACAACAAAAAAGAATGGCTTTCGAGGCTCAAGTCTTGCTTCAATGAAGCTGGCATGATAGCCCATGGTTTATCCTAGCTTTCTATAAGCCGGCTCTCATGTGATTTAAGCCGGTGTTTTAACCTTGACAAGTTCAGGGTCAACATTGATTGACTGTCAAGAGTACGTCGGGTCACCTTGGCGGAGTAGCATCAAGCAGACAGGCAGGTTTAACCAAGATTTATAATGGCATATGTCGGGTCAAGAGGGATGTTAATAGCTAAACTCGATGAGTTGGAAGCCCCCGGGTGATCGATGATCAAAAAATAAAGACTCAAGCACAATATATGAGATGAAACGACAGTGGCCCCGAGTTTCGGGGATGTTGGCTTTATTATAATGATCATAAATATATATACATAGGTATTTTACAATAAGTTGGACCAAGTAGCTCTAAGTATAGTAAGGCCGAAGATGAGCAATATTCCAAGGCCTGTTGGTCTCCTCCTCAGAGGTATGTGACTTATTGTGTTCACGTATGTCAATCAGGTAATATGACCCATTGTTGAGATCCTTGATAACGACAAAAGGCCCTTCCCATGGTGGTGAAAGCTTATGCATACAAGTATGTTCTTCTATCAAACGGAGCACTAAGTCACCCTCCTGGAAAGTACGACTGCGAACTCTACGGCTATGATAGCGACATAGGTCTTGCTGATAAATTGCAGATCGTGCTGCAGCAAAGTCATGTTCCTTCTCCAAGGCATCCAAAGAATCCTGACAAGCTTCTTCATTATCTGCTTCGACATAGGCTATAACTCTAGGGGAATCATGACGGATGTCGCTGGGTAACACGGGTTCTGTGCCATAGACCATGAAGAAAGGCGTATATCCTATTGATCTATTGGGGGTGGCCCGTATACTCCATAGGACCGAGGGGAGCTCCTCAACCCAACAACCCAAAGTGCGCTCAAGAGGAACCATGAGTCTTGGCTTGATACCTCGTAAAATCTCCTGGTTAGCACGTTCTGCCTGCCCATTGGACTGAGGGTGCGCCACTGAGGTTACATGTCGGATATGTTCCCTTTGACAAAATTGCTTCATAGCTCCTTTGGACAAGTTAGTGCCATTATCAGTGATGATGTTGCGCGGGTAACCGAAACGAAAAATCAGCTTTTTTAGGAACTTGACTGTTGTTGCTCCATCACAATTGCTGATTGGCTCTACTTCGACCCACTTGGTGAATTTATCAATAGCGACCAAAAGGTGGGTTTTCTTATCCTTGGATAGTTTAAACGGACCAACCATGTCAAGCCCCCAAACCGCGAAAGGCACATGAGCCTGACGTGCAAACTTTTGGCATCCATAAAACTTGCGCATGATATCCTCAGCATCTGCATGAGCCGTAGCTAGTAAAAACCATGCCAAAAAGCCTTCGCCACTAGGGACCTTGAGCCGGCATGATGACCACAGTCACTAGAGTGAATCTCATTGAGGATTTCTCGCCCCTCTTCGGGAGAAACGCAACACTGGAAAACACATGTGATGCTTCTCCTGTGCAGCTCACCATTGACAATAGTCATAGACTTGGAGCGTCTGACAATATGACGAGCAATGAGTTCATCTTCAGGGAGCTCACCTCGAGTCAGATAAGCTAGATAAGGGACCGTCCAGTCTGGCATAGCATGAAGGGTAGCCACCAACTGTGCTTCCGGGTCAGGAATAGCGATATCTTCCTCTGAAGGCAACTTTACAGAAGGATTATGGAGAACATCAAGGAACACATTGGGAGGGACCAGCTTATGCTCAGAGCCCAGTCCTAACAAAGCATCAGCTGCCTCATTGAGCCGCCGATTGATTACTACTTGTATCTGCGTTGGTATTTTCCCCAAAGAGGAAGGGATGATGCAGCACAGCAACGGTAGGTATTTCCCTCAGTTATGAAACCAAGGTATCAATCCAGTAGGAGGATCCACCCAAACTATGTAAGCATCACCTTCACACAAATAACAAAAATTTCCAACCCAACGCGTAAGAGGGGTTGTCAATCCCTCCTCGGTATTGAGATAGATTAAATTGTATGAGATTGGATAAATAGATCTAACAAAAATACAAAATAAAATAAATAAAGAAAAAGTGCAGCAAGGTATTTTTGGATTTTTGGGATAATATATCTGAAAATAATATGATAGGAAATAGATCCGGGGGCCGTAGATTTCACTAGAGGCTTCTCTCGAGAAAATAGCATACAGTGGGTAAACAAATTACTGTTGGGCAATTGATAGAAGAGCAATGATCATGTATATAGGCATCACGTCCAAGATTAGTAGACCGAAACGATTCTGCATCTACTACTATTAGTCCACACATCGACCGCTATCCAGCATGCATCTAGTGTATTATGTTCATGGAGAAATGGAGTAATGCAATAAGAACGATGACATGATGTAGACAAGATCTATTGATGTAGGAATAGACCCCATCTTTTTATCCTTAATGGCAACAATACATGCGTGTCATGTCTCTTTCTATCACTGAGATTGAGAACCACAAGATCGAACCCATCACAAAGCACCTCTTCCCATTGCAAGAAAAATCAATCTAGTTGGCCAAACCAAACCAAAGTTGCAATTCATCGGATCCCAACAAACACACCGCAAAAAAGAGTTACATCAAATAGATCTCCAAGAACATCGAGGGGAACATTGTATTGAAGATCAAAAAGAGAGAAGAAGCCATCTAGCTACTGCCTACGGACCCGTAGGTCTGTGTTAAACTACTCACGCATCATCGAAGGGGCAAGGGTGATGATGAAGAACCTCTCCGTGGTCGTTAACCCCTCCAGCAAGGTGCCGGAGAAGGCATCTGGATTGGATCTCATGGTTCTGGAACTTGCGGCGGTGGAAACTCTGATCCCTCGACTCCTCTATGGTTTCTGGGATTTTAGAGTATTTATAGAGCTGATAATCGGTGGAGAGGCCACTCATGGGGCCCACTACCCACCAGGGCGCACCAGGGGCCTTTGGCACACCCTGGTGCCTTGTGGGCCCCACAAGCCTCCCCACGTGCACTTCCTTGGCTCCCAAGGTGTCTTTTGTCCAGAAAAAAATCTCCAAAAAGTTTCTTGGCATTTGGACTTCGTTTGTTATTGATATTTTGCTAAGTAAAAAACAAGTAAAAACAGCAACTAGCACTGGGCACTATGTCAATAGGTTAGTCACAAAAAATGATATAAAGTTGCTATAAAATGAATATAAAATGTCCAAGATTGATAATATAACAGCATGGAACAGTCAAAAATTATAGATACATTGGAGACGTATCAACATCCCCAAGCTTAATTCTTGCTCGTCCTCGAGTAGGTAAATGATAAAAACAGAATTTTTGATGTGGAATGCTGCCTAACATGTCCATCTCATAATCTTTTCTTTTGTAGCATGGACATTTGGACTTTTAGATGATTCAAAGCAGTAGTCTATATTTGACATGAAGACATCAATACTCAAGCATATCAACAAGCAACAATGTCTTTCAAAATATCAACGCTAAAGAAAGCTATCCCTATCCCATCATGCTCAATCATTGATCCATTCATGAAACACACTCAAATATTAACTATGGCCAATGCACAAGTATGATAATAGTGTTCCCTAGTTGGTGCTTTATAACAGAAGATGGAGACTCAATAAAAATAAAAATTGCATAAAGTGAATAGATAGGCCCTTCGCAGAGGGAAGAAGAGATTTGTAGAGGTGCCAGAGCTCAAAGCTTAAATTGAGGGATAAAATTATTTTGAGTGGCATGCTTTTCCCTTCAATGAAAATGATCGATAATTCTCAATAATGTCCATGCTAGATAAATCATAGGCGATTCCCAAATAGAAAATAAAGTTTATTCCTTTTTCCACCATTCATTCACAATCCATGGCTAGCCGTATCCACGGGTGCCCTCCATACCAACACTTTCCAAGGAATTTATTATTGAACAACATAAATAAAAAAATTCATTTCAGGACTGGGCATCCCTATTACCTTGCCACACTCTCATGCAATGGCAAGTGAATAAACACTCATCTTGAGAATAAAATATCTAGCATGGAAAATATTGGCCACCCCCTGCCGCTTCATGAGTGGTACGGGCACACAAAAAGGAAATTTATTTTGAACATTAGAGTTGGCACATACAAATTTACTTGGAACGGCATGGAAATGCTACATATAGGTAGGTATGGTGGACTCATTTGTCACAACTTGGGTTTAAGGATTCGGATGCACAAGTAGTATTCCCAGTTAGTACAAATGGAGGCTAGCAAATAGATTGAGAAGCAACCAACCAAGAAACGAAAACTATCATAAAAGAGCATTAAACATAACTAACACCGAATAATGCACCACAAGTAGGATGTAACTTCATTGCATAACTATTGACTTTCGTGCTTGCATAGGGAATCACAAACCTTAACACCAATATTCTTACAACGGCAAAATTATTCATTAACATGACTCACATATTACTATCACCATATGTCAAAACTATTACAAGGAATCAAGTTTATTTTTCCAATGATCTTCATGAAAGTTTTTATTATACCCCCCTTGAATATCTATCACTTTGGGACTAATTTCATATATTACCATTGCTACTAACAAAGCTCTCAAACAAATTTAAGTGAAGAACGAGAGCACAAATATTTCTTCAAAATAATTTTCATCTCTCAAAATAATATAAGTGAAGCAATGAGAGGATATTTCTTCAAAATTTTACTAACTCTCAAAATAATCTAAGTGAATCATGAGAGTATATTTGTTCAAAATGAAAGCACCACCGTGCTGAAAAAGATATAAGTGAAGTACTAGAGCAATTCCATAGCTCAAAAAATTTAGGTGAAGCACATAGAGCAATTCTAACAAATCATAGCATAATTATGGTTCTCTCAAATAGGTGTGTCCAGCAAGGATTATTGTGACAAAGTAAGAAAGCAAAACAAGCAAAGAATCATATAATACAAGACACTCCAAGCAAAACTCATGATATGTGATGAATAAAAATATAGCTTCAAGTAAAATTACTGATGGTCATTAGAAGAAAGAGGGGATGCCTTCCGGGGCATCCCCAAGCTTAGTTGCTTGGTACTCCTAGAATATTACCTTCGGGTGCCATGGGAATCCCCAAGCTTAGTCTCTTGACACTCCTTGTTCCTTCATCCATCATGATCTCACCCAAAACTTGAAAACTTCATCACACAAAACTTAACAAAACCTTCGTGAGATCCGTTAGTATAAAAAAACCAATCTTCACTTTAAGTACTGTTGCAAACCCATTCATATTTTGTTATTGCATTATACCTACTATATTCTAACTTTACCATGGCTTATCCCCCCCTCCCCGATACAATCCATATATTCATCAAAATAAGCACACAATGCAACAAAAACAGAATCTGTCAAAAACAGAACAAGCTGTAAAGATGCGAATATTACTCATACTTCTGTAACTCCAAAAATTCTGAGAAATTAGGGCAACATAGGAAATTTGTATAAATCTTGTGTAAAAAATTCAGAATTTTTCATCGCTTCTGTGAATTTTCATAATTCTGTTACTGGACGCGGAAGTTTCTATTTTTCAACAGGATCAAATCAACTATCACCCAACATGATCCTAAAGGCTTTACTTGGAACAAACACTAATTCAAACATAAAAACACAATCATAACGGTAGCATAATTATGCAAAGACTCAAGAAAGAAAAAGTAAAAAAATTATTTTATTCATTGGGTCGCCTCCAAACAAGAGCTATTGTTTTATGCCCCTAGCTAGGCATAATGCATAGATTCAAGTGTTGTCATCTTTAGTTCTTGCCCCATAGGTTGGCATCATTATTGACTCATATGGTGGCTTAATTTTAGTTCAAGGGAAGTGTTCCGTACCCTTCTTTAAAGGAAACTAAAATTTAATATTTCCTTCTTTCATATCAATCACGACACCTATAGTTCGCAAAAACGGTCTACCAAGTATTATAGGAGAAGATGGATTGCAATTAATATCAAGCACAATAAAATCTATGGGCACATAATTCATGTTTGCAAGAATAATAACATCATTAATTCTTCCCAAAGGCTTTTTAATAGTAGAATCCGCCAAGTGCAAATTAAGAGAGCATTCTTCAATATTAGTAAAACCAAGCACATCACATAGAGATTTCAGAATTGTGGAAACACTAGCACCCAAATCACATAGAGCATTGCACTCATAATTTTTTATCTTGACTTTAATGGTAGGTTCCCATTCATCATATAATTTTCTACGGATTGAAATCTCTAACTCCAATTTTTCTTCTAAAGCTTTTAGCATGGCATCCACAATATGTTTAGTAAAAGCTTTATTTTGTTCATAGGCATTGGGTGAATTTATCATGGATTACAACAAAGAAATACACTCAATCAAAGATCAACTATCATAATTAAAGTCTTTGTAATCCAAAAGAGTGGGCACACCACTAGTTAAAGTTTTAACCTCTCCAAACCCACTTTTATCAAAAAAAAGATTTTCACCCTCCCAATTATGAGGATGTCTTCTAGCTAAAGTTGACTCTTCTTCAGTCCTCTTATCATCAATTTTAACATTACTAAACAAGGAATCAATAGAAGAAACACCAATCATCTTAACATCTTCATCATTATTAAGAAAGCAATCGGTAGAAAACGCTCTTTCAAAAAATTCTCTTTTAGCTCTAAGCTTAGCGGTCATTTTCTTACTTTCATCCATGGAGACATATAAAGCTTTAATTGATTCATTAACATCAACCTTGGGTGGAAAAATTCTAGTCTTGAGATTTTCCACATCATGAGAAATTATATCAATGCTTCTAGACATATCATCAATCTTACTCAATTTTTCTTCTATCATAGTGTTGAAAAATTTTGTGCATTGATAAATTCTTTAATATTACTCTAAAGATTAGAGGCCTATTATTATAAGAAGAATTACCATAGGAATTGCCATAATTATTAGAGTAATTTCCAGGAAAAGGCCTATGATTAAAATTACCTCTATCAGCATTGTTATTAAAATTGTTTCACGAGACAAAAGTCACATCTACGGAATCTTTATTTTGACCAATCAAAGTAGACAAGGGCACATCATTAAGATCAATAGTAGCATTTTTTACTAGCAACCAATTTCATAAGTACATCAACTTTTTCACTCAAAGTACTAATTTCTTCAACCGAATTAACTTTTTTACTAATAGGTGCTCTTTCGGTATGCCATTGTGAATAATTTTCCATAATATTATCAAGCAATTTAGTAGCTTCACCCAAAGTAATTTCCCTAAAAGTACCACCCGCGGCGGAATCTAGAAGATTTCTAGAGACAAAATTCAATCCCGCATAAAAATTTTGTATAATAATCCATAGATTTAAACCATGAGTAGGATAATTTCTTAGCATTAATTTCATTCTTTCCCAATATTATGCAACATGTTCATGCTCAAGTTGCTTGAAATTCATGATTTGATTTCTAAGGGAAATAATTTTTGCGGGCGAAAAATACTTAGTAATAAAAGCATCTTCGCACTTATCCCAAGAATCAATACTATTGCGAGGCAAAGATGAAAACCAAATTTTTGCACGATCCCTCAAAGAGAACGGAAATAATTTCAACTTCACAATATCATTGTCCACATATTTTTCTTTTGCATATCACACAATTCTACGAAAGTGTTTAGATGGGACGCGACATCCTCATTAGGAGTACCGGAAAATTGCTCTTTCATAACAAGATTCAATAAAGCGGCATTAATATCATAAGACTCCGCACTAGCGGCGGGAGGAGCAATCGGAGTACTAATAAAATCATTATTATTAGTATTGGAAAAACCACACAACTTTGTATTTTCTTGAGACATCATGACTATGCAAATAAGACTGCAAGCAAACAAGAGATCTAACGAGAAAAAGGCAAACAAAAAAGAAGGCAAATAAAAAGGCAAATATTTTTGTGTTTTTGTAAAAACATTTTAGAAGTGGGGGAGATGAAAATGAGAGGCAAATGGCAAATAAAGTAAACTCCAAGGAGATGAGATTTGTGATTGGGTACCTGATAGATCTGGACTTGATCCTCCCCGGCAATGGCGCAAGAAATTCCTTTGATTACTGCTTGTATCTGCGTTGGTATTTTCCCCAAAGAGGAAGGGATGATTCAGCACAGCAACGGTAGGTATTTCTCTCACTTATGAAACCAAGGTATCAATCCAGTAGGAGGATCCACCCAAACTATGTAAGCAGCACCTTCACACAAATAACAATAACTTGCAACCCAATGCGTAAGAGGGGTTGTCAATCCCTCCTCGGTAATGAGATAGATTAAATTGTATGAGATTGGATAAATAGATCTAACAAAAACAAAAAATGAAATAAATAAAGAAAAAGTGCAGCAAGGTACTTTTGGATTTTTGGAATAATAGATCTAAAAAAATATCATAGGAAATAGACCCGGGGGCCGTAGATTTCACTAGAGGCTTCTCTCGGAAAAATAGCATATGGTGGGTAAACAAATTACTGTTGGGCAATTGATAGAAGAGCAAATAATTATGATGATATCCAAGGCAATGATCATGTATATAAGCATCACGTCCAAGATTAGTAGACCGAAACGATTCTGCATCTACTACTATTACTCCACACATCGACCGCTATCCAGCATGCATCTAGTGTATTAAGTTCATGGAGAAATAGAGTAATGCAATAAGAACGATCACATGATGTAGACAAGATATATTCATGTAGGAATAGACCCCATATTGAGATTGAGCACTGCAAGATCGAACCCATCACAAAGCACCTCTTCCTATTGCAAGAAAAATCAATCTAGTTGGCCAAACCAAACAAAAGTTTCGGAGAAGAAATACGAGGCTATAACAATCATGCATAAGAGAGTTCAACAAAGACTCAAATAATATTCATAGATAGAATGGATCATAAACTCGCAATTCATCAGATCCCAACAAACACACTGCAAAAAAGAGTTACATCAAACAGATCTACAAGAACATCGAGGAGAACATTGTATTGAAGATCAAAAAGAGAGAAGAAGCCATCTAGCTACTGCCTACGAACCCGTAGGTTTGTGGTAAACTACTCACGCATCATCGGAGGGGCAAGGGTGATGATGAAGAACCCCTTCGTGATCATTGACCCCTCCGGCAAGGTACCGGAGAAGGCCTCTAGATTAGATCTCGTGGTTCTGGAAGTTGCAGCGGTGGAAACTCTGATCTCTCGACTCCTCCAGGGTTTCTGGGATTTTAGAGTATTTATAGAGCTGATAGTCGATGGAGAGGCCACCCGTAGGCCCCACTACCCACCAGGGCACGCCAGGGGCCTCTGTCTCGCCCTGGTGCCTTGTGGGTCCCACGGGCCTCCCCTCGTGCACTTCCTTGGCTCCCAAGGTGTCTTCTATCTAGAAAAAATTCTCCAAAAAGTTTCATGGCATTTGGACTTCGTTTGTTATTGATATTCTGCGAAGTAAAAAACAAGCAAAAAACAGCAACTGGCACTGGGCACTATGTCAATAGGTTAGTCCCAAAAAATGATATAAAGTTGCTATAAAATGAAAATAAAACATCCAAGATTGATAATATAACAGGATGGAACAATCAAAAAATATAGATACGTTGGAGACGTATCACCGATCTATGTGATCAACCTGATAACCTTTAAAGTGTCCCACAATGTTAGTCACCGCTTGCCGATAAGCCACCATAAGGGGGTCCTTTGAGTCCCACTTTCCTGAAACCTGCTGGGCGACCAGATCAGAGTCACCCAGGCACCTGACCTGGCTGAGATAGATCTCCTTAGCCATACGAAGGCCATGGAGGAGGGCCTCGTACTCAGCTGCATTATTAGTACAGGGAAACATGATCCTCAGAACATAACAAAATTTGTCACCTCATAGGGAAGCTATGATGACTCCAGCCCCCGAGCCCTCCAATTGTATGGAACCATCAAAGTGGATCGTCCAATACGTGTTGTCTGGCTTCTCCTCAGGGACTTGAAATTTAGTCCAATCGTTGATGAAAGCCACCAATGCTTGAGATTTGATAGCTGTCCGAGGCACATATTTCAGATGATGTGGTCCAAGCTCGATTGCCCACTTAGCAACCCGGTATGTGGCCTCTCTGTTCTGGATGATGTCTCCCTGTGGGGCGGAGCTGACCATAGTAATGGGATGCTCCTGGAAGTAATGCTTTAGCTTGCGACTAGCCATGAAGACACCAAATACTAGTTTCTACCAATGTGGATATCTCTGGTTGGACTCGGTCAAAACCTCACTGACATAATAAACTGGCCGCAGGACTGGATATTCCTTTCCTGCCTCCTTTCGCTCCACGACAACTCCTATACTTACTGCTTTGTTATTAGCAGCAATGTATAGGAGCATAGGCTCTTTGTCAATAGGAGTGGCCAGGACGGGCGGCTTGCCAATTACTTCTTAAGGGCTTCGAAAGCCTTATCTGCAGCATCACTCCAGACAAAATTGTCAGCCTTTTTCAACATCTGGTACAGTGGAATCGCCTTCTCGCCTAGGTAGCTTATAAACCGGCTTAAAGCCGCGATCTGACCCGCCATACGCTAGATGTCATTGATGTTGGTCGGCTTAACAAGCGAGGTTACCGCTTTGATTTTGTCCGGGTTAGCCTCGATGCCTCGTTCTGACACCAGGAAACCCAGCAACTTGCCTGCAGGAACACCAAAGACACACTTGGTCGGGTTGAGCTTCATCTAGTAAACTCGAAGATTGTCGAAAGTCTCCTTAAGGTCGTCCAATAAGGTTTCCTTCTTCTGAGACTTAACCACAACATCATCAACATAAGCATGAACATTACGCCCAATCTGTTGGTGGAAATAATTCTGTACACAACATTGATAAGTAGCCCCCGTGCTCTTAAGCCCAAAAGGCATAGAGACATATCAGAAAGCCCCAAAGGGTGTGATAAAGGCCATCTTTTCCTGATCCTTGACTGCCATCTTGATATGATGATAGTCGGAGTAAGCATCCAGGAAGCATAAGCACTCACAACCAGCGGTAGAGTCATTAATCTGGTCGATGCGGGGGGGGGGGTCTTTGGGACACGCCTTGTTAAGATATGTGTAATCGACACACATGCACCAAGTGCCATTTTTCTTTAGAACAAGCACTGGATTTGCCAACCACTTAGGGTGAAATACTTCAACAATGAACCTGGCAGCTAGGAGCTGGGCTACCTCTTCCCTAATAGCCTTTTGTCTCTCCTCGTTAAAACAACGGAGGTATTATCTAACAGGTTTCATCTTAGGATCCACATTGAGATGGTGCTCAGCGAGTTCTCTTGGTACACCCTGCATGTCGGAAGGTTTCCATGCTGTCGTGGAAGAACATGATCACCTATGGGGCCATTGGCCCCTTTGTGGTTTGGCGAGGGGGAGATCACATTACATAAAGAGCGGAGGCCATGAAGCAGCACGACGATGGGACTCTGGTAGTTTTTACCCAGGATTGGGCCGCTGGGAAGCGTAAAACCCTACTCCTGCTTTGGTGGATTGGATGGAAGAACACAACAAACACGCAGCGCTCAAGCCCGAAAAGGTGGCCTCGGGGAGAGCTGCTACGCGTGTACAAGTGTGCAAGGGTCCCAATCCTGCTCTAGGTAGCCTTGGACCTCCTTTTATAGTTCAAGGGGTAACCACAGTGGCAAAACAGTCATTATCCTGTGATTAGATAGCTAACAGTGCTATCATACCTAACTCTGGTAGTTAGGACAAGGTGTATTAAATGCGCTACTCGGTGTCATGCTGAGGGTGAAACCCGGCAAGCCTGCCGAGCCGCTTAATCATCTTCTGCTTATCATCTTGACATGCCTCTGGACGGGTGTCAAATGGGTGTCATCTGTCTTCCAACGGGTTGCCACATGCTCAGTGGAAGCCACTTAATCACTTGGGGGCTGGACACCATGTTGATAAGTGACTGGCATCGCGATGAGGTGGAGCGGTGATGCCTTGGCGGGGTTTTTGGCCTTGGTGGCCCCGGCAAGCTTGCCGGTGCGATCTTGGACTCGCTTTTGGGGTGGTCTCGACCTGGCCAAGCTCGCCTACTCGGCAAGGGAGGCCTTCCCAAAGTGATATCTTGATGTCTTGATATTCTTCATGTGCTCCTTGATCTCGCGAAGAGCGGCTTCCCTGGTCCAGCCTTATATCGTATGTTGGTGTTGGATGCTCGATCATTAGCGTGCCTGTGTATAAGTCTGGTCAACGAATGCGGATGTTTGTTGCACCGATAGGAGCCCCCGGGCCTGGCCCATACGTGCCGCCGGGCATCGTTGGGGTAGGCACCAACAAATACACAGGCGAACGCGTCTACCAGGCCGCAGCGGGATCCATATCTTCTTTGCTTCTTCATTAACCTGAGGATGAATCAGTTCCCGGTTTTTTCGCGAGCCGTGCTGAACGACGTGGGGCCGCCCGCGTAATGGTCCGTGAGCCGCCTATATTCACGGGGAGGTAACGGCCATTTTACTCACCACACTACCCATGCCGTTTCTGCCACGTACGTTGCATGCATTGCGCAGGGTTGGTGGCAGATGTGCAGGGCGCTGGAATGAGTGCCATGGCAGAAAGCTCGGCGTCGTGGATAGGCGTAGGAGGACGGTCGGCGATCCTGGACACTGCCAGTGACGCAGATGGACTAGATTGGCAGAGTGTGGTGGTTACAATGGGGGTAGTGGGGAGCCAGCCCCCAGCCGCGCTCCACTATATAAAGGGAGTGCAGGGGAGGGCAAAAAGACTCACCCACACATCTCTTTCTTCTTCTAGCGCCCGTCTTCCACTATGGTGAGGAGAAGAGAGCGCGGTCGACCCCCAGCGGCGGTGACAAGGGTTTCCTCCAGGCACCGTACCCTTGCCCCAGTTGGTGATGTGGGGACAGGGTCCAGTGCACAAGGTGGAACTGCAGGACTTGGTTGTGGCCGGCGTGGCACTCGAGGTCGAGGGGGACGCGGCGGTGGTGCGATTACTCCCCCTCCAACTACTTCTGCTACGATGGAGGGCCATGTCGGGGACACGTTGCTGGAGTTCATTGTGAGGCTGCGCGAGCCCCCGCACAGTCGTCTTTGACTTCCCACTCCTTTTGCAAGGGTGATGGAGGTTGAACAGCCGCACGCGCTGAAGTTGCACATGAGGGGTTGCTGTAATGGCAACACGCTGGTGGACATGGAGTTCCCCACGCCTCACGTCATGCTTCTCCGGCGTGGCTCGAAAACCTTTGCTCACGCCCATAGCTTCGCGGAGGGGCACGTCCTCCATTTTAAGTTAATGGAGGTCGATCTTCTCTCCATCAAGGTCTTCGGGCGTTCAGGTGCTCGCTTAGGGTGCTGCGCGGAGAGCTCGACCGACGATGAAAGCTCCTCCACGAGCAACAGCGACGAAGAGGACACTGACGGCGATGACGGCGGCTTCGAGCAAGAGGACAATGGCTCGGACTCTAGCTGAACGCCGGTCGCACCATCACCGTCAGCTAGGCACCGGCGGCACCATCATCTGCACCTGGTCTTCTCCCTGGCAGAGCGATTTGCCGGGGTATTGGGTGTGGATGCCTTCGCCTTCTCCAGTTGGACCCCGGCAGGGTTCCTCGTGGACTCCGGCTTCGTCTTCCCTGCCGGTGTCCCTCCTGCCGTGTTCCTCTGGTCCTGGCGATGGTGACCAGGGCATCGCCTAGCCGCTCTCTCCGTCCGTCGCCTTCGTCCCAGCCCTCCCGATCTTGTCAGGCTGCGACTCACAAGCCCTGACGGGGTCAGGCTGAGCTTCTGCTCAGGCGCTCCTTTTGCCTTCCCCACCTCCCACTGTAGTTCCTAGGAGGAGAGAGACAAGAAAGGCATTACGGGGCACTTATCCTTTTTCAATCTAAAAGATGTAGGCATCTGCCAAATTTTATCTTAAATTATGCAATCTCCCACCCACATTTGTACTACGTATGATTTGTACTTGTTTATCCGCGTATTAATGAAAAAAGGAATGACTGCCGGGTACTTGTGCATGTATCATGTCCATGCTGAGGGGTGATTCCTCAATACTTACAAGTAAACAAAGGTCCCCGGTGACGATGACATGTACCTGGGGTAGGGTAATAGGCCTGACCTAGACACCCTTCCCAAGGACATTACCTTAAAGTCAGGGATATTCAAGGACAATACCATTCACTCGACCATAAGCATTCCACTCGGAAAACCCAATTCCATTCGACCGGAGTGTCCTCACTCGACCACATCAGAAATCACTCGGAAGACATAAGATCTAAAGTCACTCAGAATGGCAACGGTCAGGCGTTCACTCCAAAGTCTTAATGATCATTTATATGCCTTTATTGCTGGCGTTACCAGTAACGTCCCCTCTTTATGTACATTGAATCATGTGTAACTGAGGGCTGGAGGGGTCTGGCGAACTCTATATAAGCCACCCCCCTCCTCAGGCACAAGGGTTTGCACCCCCTGTAACTTCACACACAATCCAATCGACCGAGCCTCCGGGCACCGAGACGTAGGGCTGTTACTTCCTCCGAGAAGGGCCTGAACTCGTAAATCTTGCGTGCACAACCTCACCGTAGCTAGGATCTTGCCTCCTCATACCTACCCCCTATTCTACTGTCAGACTTAGAACCACGACAGTTGGCGCCCACCGTGGGGCAATCCTGTGTCTTAGCGACTTTCCGGCGAGGTTGCGATTTTTTCCGATTCCCATCATCATGGTTTCTGGTGGAGGTCCGGCTGAGGGCCACGAGATCCGTCTCGGCGCGCTCGTCTTCATCGCCGATGACTCCGCCTGGCTCCAGGAAGCCCCCCTCGACGTCGAGACACTCCCCGTCCGCGGGGCGACGCACTTTCGCGCGTGTGTCCGCGGCGTCCTTCTGCGGTAGCCGACGACCCAGTATCGGTCGGCTCCCGCAGTAACTTCGTTCCCCGCCGTTCGTTGTCGCAAGCGATCCGGTCGATCGCGACTTCAGCGGTGGGTGAAGCATGCGGTGGCACGTCAGTCGGCCACCCCTCAAGTCGCGGCAATCGAGCCCGATGAATCTCTCTATGGCCGGTTCGATCTGTCGACTGGCTCCGTCGAGACCCTATCCGAGTGCGACAGCAGCGACCCTACAGCAGAGGTCCTGATGGTCGACACACCGCGCAGCCCACCTGGCATGTGTCGCAATGGTGGCGACCACGGAGGTGGCGATCCGTCGCGTGTTCATGAGGAATATCACCCCGAAACCCTCTCTTCGCAGCGGAGGGAGGAACTCTACCGCCGCACCGAGGAGGCACTCCACACGCCCATCGTCGGAGAGACCTCTAAGGCTCGGGCCTTGGAGGCAGCGCGCTTGGCCACTTTGGCTGAACGCACTTGACTGGAGAACCATCAGCATGCACTCGACGAATGTGCTCGGCAGCAGATTCCTGAGAATAGTCGACGGCAGCAATTGTTCCCTCCTCAACCTCAGGTATATCGCACTCCTATTCAGAATCTTACGGCCGCAGCTCATATAGCAGAGTCCATCCAACCATCCCAGTCAGAGGCTGGACGAGGTTTGATGCAGATACGGGCTCTGCTCCAAGCAGTAGGAGAACAAAACACTGCAGTATCTCAGTCGCGTAACAGAATCCATAGCAGATCTGTGGTGGCCGACACAGTCAAATTGGCTCACAGCCCAAGATCGCTTCCGCGGCATGAGGTACTTGGGCATCGCCAAGAGCAGTACTTGGGTCGGAACCACAAGTAGTACGATCATCGGCTTGGCCGTGGTGGCCACCGTCGAGTGCCTACGCCCCCTCTGAGAGGCGGATCATATGTGCCCCGGTGTTATGATGACAGGCGCCCGTACAGCGAAGAGCGGAGGGTGCCAGTCGACTCAAGAGAGCCAGGGTTTGATGCGAGGTCAATTTTGGTGCAAGGTTTGGTCGACAGGAACCGAGCACACAGAGAAGGGCAAGACAGAGATCGCCCGAGTGGAAGCAGAGTACATGTTTCAGGCCCCGAGTGTTTTAGCAGAGCCATCAGAGCTGCTGAGATCCCCCCCCCCCCCAACTTCAGGTTGGCGACTGGGGTTAGTAAGTTCACCGGTGAGTCGAAGCCTGACACTTGGCTGGAAGATTACCGGGTAGCTGTTTAGATCGGTGGTGGAAATGATGAGGTAGCTATGAAACATCTTCCTCTCATGTTGGAAGGATCGGCCAGAGCATGGCTGAATCAGTTGGCTCCAGGCAATATATTCATCTGGGAAGAGTTAGCTCGAGTGTTTGTCAGGACATTCGAGGGCACATGCAAACAACCTGCAGGGTTGACAGAATTGCAACATTGTGTACAGAAGCTGAATGAAACTCTGAGGGATTACATCCAAAGATGGACCACTTTACATCACACAGTAGAAAATGTATCCCAACACCAAGCAGTTTGCGCCTTCAAGGAGGGCGTTTGGTATCGACAGCTTAACCTGAAATTTGGTCGGACAGGAGATATGTCTCTGACCCGAATGATGGAAATAGCCACTCGGTACGCTAATGGTGAAGAAGAGGATCGACTCCGCAGTGGAAAGGGCAAGCCAGTCGCCCAAGACACCGGAGGAGGTCGAAAGCAGAAACGCAAAGCCGAGCTAGCAGGTCCTGGTGAAGCTGAAGTTGTAAGTCAAGGAAAATTCAAGGGGAAGCCCAAAGGGCCCTGGATCCCCAAGAAGGTGAAAGATCAAGCAGGGAATGATGTGTTGGATTTGCCATGTCACATTCACACCAAGAAGGATGAAGAGGGTAATCTGATTTATCCCAAACATACCACTCGACAATGTCGGCTCCTAATCCAGCAGTTCCGAGAGAAACAGCCCAATGAGAAAGAAAAAGAGTCTGACAAGGATGAGGACAAGGAAGAAGATGATGACGGTTTCCCTAACGTCAAGTCCACTTTGGTGATTTTTGCTGACATTGAAAGCAAAAGTTGACTGAAAGTCATCAACAGAGAAGTAAACATGGTTGCTCCGGCAACGACGACATATTTGAAATGGTCAAAGACTCCCATTACATACGACCAATCTGACCACCCACCGCACGTTGCCACCCCCGGGAGGCAAGCATTGGTGGTCGACCCAGTCATTGGGGGCACCCGACTGACCAAAGTCCTGATGGACGGTGGCAGCGGCTTGAACATTTTGTATGCTGAGACCCTCCGTGGGATGGGCATTCCGATGTCCAAGCTCAGTGAGAGCTACATGCGATTCCACGGTGTCATTCTAGGAAAGAAAGTTGATTCACTCGGCCAGATCGCTCTTGACGTGGTTTTCGGTGATTCAAAGAATTACCGTAAGGAGAAGTTGACATTTGAAGTTGTGGATTTTCACAGTGCCTATCATGCTATTCTGGGCAGAACTGCATATGCCCGTTTCATGGCTCGACCGTGTTACGTGTACCTCAAGCTGAAGATGCCTGGCCCCAGGGGCGTGATCACAGTCACTGGTAATCGGCAACGAATAGAAGAGTGCCTCCAGAAGGGCTCTAAGATAGCCGATGAACAGATGGCAGCAGTAGAAATGGAAGAATATAAGAAGACTGCAAATCCGAGTGATTTGTTGCGTGCTAAGAAGCCTGCTTCAAAGTCTGCATTTCAGTCGTCCGGTGAAACAAAACCTGTTCACATTCACCCGACCGATCCCAGTCCTGCTCCGACTCATATCTCAACAACACTCGACAGCAAATAGGAAGAAGCGCTCATCCAGTTCCTCCGTGAGAACTGGGACATCTTCGCATGGAAGCCGTCTGACATGCCGAGTGTACCCAGGGGACTGGCTGAGCACCATTTGCGAGTCAATCCAAAGGCAAAACCCGTGAAAGAGCATCTCCGTCGGTCCGCTGCGGAGAAGAGAAAGGCAATCGGCGAAGAGGTGGCTCGGCTTCTGGCGGCTGAGTTCATCCGCGAAATTTACCACTCCGAGTGGCTCGCCAATGTTGTCATGGTTCCCAAGAAGGACGATTCGCTTCGTAGGTGCATTGATTTCAAGCATATCAATCGGGCCTGCCCAAAAAATCATTTTCCTCTCCCCCGCATCGATCAGATAGTCGACTCGACTGCGGGATGTGAGCGATTGTCCTTCCTGCATGCATATTCCGGGTACCATCAGATCCGACTGTATGGACCTGATGAAATAAAAACAGCTTTTATCACCCCATTCGGGTGCTTTTGCTACGTCACCAAGCCCTTTGGTCTCAAGAATGCTGGTGCCACATTCATGCGCATGATACAGAAGTGCCTACTAACTCAAATCAGTCGGAATGTGGAAGCATACATGGATGACATCGTGGTTAAGTCGCGTAAAGGTTCCGACCTGCTAACTGACCTTGCTGAAACCTTTGCCAATTTGAGAAGATATGATATCAAGCTTAATCCGTCGAAGTGTACATTTGGAGTTCCAGGTGGAAAGTTACTCGGTTTCCTCATTTCCGAACGTGGGATCGATGCAAACCCAGAGAAAGTTGGTGCAATCCTCCGAATGAAATGCCCTGTGTGTTTACACGACGTTCAGAAGCTTACTGGTTGTTTGGCCACTTTTAGTCGATTCATCTCTCATCTCGGTGAAAAGGCATTGCCTCTTTACCGACTGATGAAGAAATCTGATAAGTTCGAGTGGACTCCTGAAGCTGACGTAGCGTTTGCAGAGCTCAAAGCCCTGCTTTCCACCCAGCCGGTGCTTGCTGCTCCAATCAGCAAAGAGCCTTTACTACTTTATATAGTAGCCACTAGACAGGTTGTCAGTACAGTACTCACAGTCGAGCGGGAATATGAAGGTAAAACCTACAAGGTTCAACGCCCATTGTACTATATTTCTGAAGTCTTAACCCCATCCAAGCAGAGATATCCACATTATCAGAAGCTTGTCTACGGAATTTACTTGACCACAAAGAAGGTTGCACATTACTTCTCAGATCATTCGATTACAGTCGTCAGCGACGCTCCATTGTCAGAAATTTTGAACAACAGAGATGCAACTGGTCGAGTGGCAAAGTGGGCGATTGAACTCCTTCCGCTGGATATCAAGTTTGAGGCAAAGAAAGTGATCAAATCTCAAGCAATAGCAGATTTCCTCGTCGAGTGGATTGAACAGCAGCTACCGACCCAGATACAGTCGGAACATTGGACTACGTTCTTCGACGGGTCCAAGATGTTGAATGGTTCAGGCGCTGGAGTAGTCCTGGTATCTCCATGAGGCGACAACCTCAGATATGTTCTCCAGATTCACTTTGATTCCTCCAACAATGAAGCTGAATATGAGGCACTCCTGTACGGGTTGCGTATGGCCATTTCACTCGGCGTCCATCGCCTAATGGTTTACGGCGACTCAGATTTAGTGGTTAATCAAGTGATGAAGGAGTGGGACGTCAGGAGCCAAGCTATGACTGGTTATTGCAATGCGGTGAGAAAGTTAGAAAAGAAGTTTGAAGGGCTAGAGCTCCACCATATACCCCGACTGAAGAATCAAGCAGCTGATGACTTGGCGAAAATAGGTTCCAAACGGGAGCCTATTCCCAGCAATGTGTTTTTGGAGCGTATTCACACACCATCAGTTCAAGAAGATCCCTTCACTGAAGAGCCCCCATAGCCTAAGAGCTCCACTGATCCGACTGAAGTTGAAGTCCCAGCTGTGGTCGACTTGATCATGGAGGTTTTGGTCGTCATTCCCGATTGGACAGTGCCATATATTGCATATATTCTCAGGAAAGAGCTTCCAGAGGATGAAGAAGAGGCTCGTCAGATTGTCCGTCGATCCAAAGCCTTCACGGTAATGGGTGGACAGCTCTACAGAGAGAGTGTTACTGGGGTCGTTCAGAAATGCATCACTCCAGAAGAAGGCCGAGTGATCCTCAATGATATCCACTCAGGAACCTGTGGTCACCATGCTTCCTCTCGGACCATCATGGCCAAAGTATACCGAGCAGGGTTTTACTGGCCACGGGCAAATGAGATGGCAAAGGAAATAGTTGACAAGTGCGAGGGCTGTCAGTTCTACTCCAACATATCCCACAAACCTGCTTCAGCCTTGAAGACTATTCCACTCGCCTGGCCATTTGCTGTTTGGGGATTAGATATGGTCGGACCTCTGAGGACTGGCAGGACTGGCTTCACCCATGTGCTTGTAGCAGTCGACAAGTTCACTAAATGGATTGAAGCTAAACCTATCAAAAACCTGGAAGCAAGTACTGCTGTCAGCTTCATCAGAGGGTTAACATTTAGATATGGAGTTCCGCACAGCATCATCATGGATAATGGGTCAAACTTTGATTCAGATGAGTTCCGAGCTTTCTGCGCTTCCCAAGGTACTTGGGTTGACTATGCTTCAGTCGCCCACCCTCAGTCGAATGGACAAGCGGAAAGAGCGAACGGTTTGATTCTCAAAGGGCTGAAACCTTGATTGATGCGCGACCTCAAGCATGCAGCCGACGCTTGGGTAGATGAGCTACCGTCAGTCCTTTGGGGATTAAGAACAACACCAAATCGGTCGACCGGTCGAACCCCCTTCTTCATGGTCTATGGGGCTGAGGTTGTGCTGCCGAGTGACTTGCTTCACAATGCACCCCGGGTAGAACTTTTTTCAGAAGCCGAAGCAGAACGGGCTCGAGAAGACGTTGTTGATCTTCTGGAAGAAGAAAGAGAGATGGCCTTGATCCGATCGACCATTTATCAGCAAGACCTTCGTCGATTATATGCCAGAAATGTGAAGGGTCGAGCATTTCAGGAAGGGGACCTTGTGCTCCGAGTGGACCAGCAACGGCCTCACAAACTTGCCCCCGCTTGGGAAGATCCCTTCATCGTCACCAAGGTGCTCCGCAACGGAGCGTATCACCTCTACAATGTGGAGCAGAATAAAGACGAGCCACGCGCTTGGAATGCGGAGCTACTCCGCCATTTTTATACTTAAGTGTTCAGACTGATGAGATGTAATAAGGAGTACCTTTCAGTTCGTTTATCAAAGACATGGTTTTACAGTCTCCTAAATGATTGTTGTTACTAATACATGTGTCCAAAACCCCCCAGTGGGTGGCTTAGCCGCGAATCCGATTCGCCTAAGTTTAAAAAAAATCCTACCTAGTGATGAGCAACCCTCTCACTCGGAGGCTTAGCTGCAGTCCTGTACTCGCCTAAGTTTAAAAAATCCTACCGAGTGATGAGCAACCCTCTCACTCGGGGGCTTAGCTGCAGTCCTGTACTCGCCTAAGTTTGAAAAATCCTACCGAGTGGTGAGCAACCCTCACACTCGGGGGCTTAGCTGCAGTCCTGTACTCGCCTAAGTTTAAAAATCCTACCGAGTGATGAGCAACCTCTCACATCGGGGGCTTAGCTGCAGTCCTGTACTCGCCTAAGTTTGAAAAAATCTACGAGTGGTGAGCAACCCTCTCACTCGGGGGCTTAGCTGCAGTCCTGTACTGCCTAAGTTTAAAAATCCTACCGAGTGGTGAGCAACCCTCTCACTCGGGGGCAGCTGCAGTCCTGTACTCGCCTAAGTTTGAAAAATCCTACCGAGTGGTGAGCAACCCTCTCACTCGGGGCTTAGCTGCAGTCTGTACTCGCCTAAGTTTAAAAAAATCCTCCGAGTGTGAGCAACCCTCCTCACTCGGGGCTTAGCTGCAGTCCGTACTCGCCTAAGTTTTAAAAAAATCCTACCGAGTGATGAGCAACCCTCTCACTCGGGAGCTTAGCTGCAGTCCTGTACTCGCCTAAGTTTGAAAAATCCTACCGAGTGGTGAGCAACCCTCTCACTCGGGGGCTTAGCTGCAGTCCTGTACTCGCCTAAGTTTAAAAAAATCCTACCGAGTGATGAGCAACCCACAATCGAGCAAGGTAATTCATGGCGCTGGCAAGGCGAGACTCCAGTCGGAGCACGTTCATGGCAGCTTCATCTTTAACAAGGGAATTGATGGGGTCCAAGCTTGTCTCGACTCGTCCAGTCTCTTCCTCGAAGTTTTGATAGAATTCTGCACTCACAGAGAATAAATGAGTCGACAGTCATATGACGAGTCAACGAAAGCAAATCAATCGGATAGGGAAAAGTAGCTTCAAGCATGAGGAATAACTTCTTGGCGAGTCCTCCCAGATAATTCTCTAGCTCGTTCCTCTTGCGGGTGATGTCTTCCACTTTGTCAGTCAGGGTCCCTTTATCCTTCTTCAGTCGAGTTACCTCTTTGTTGGCGTCATTGAGAGCAGTCTTCAGCTTGGTATTCTCTTCCTCCAACTTTCTGACTGAGGCCAGCTTTTGGTCAGTGAGTGCCGTTTTTTCTTCTGCTATTTTCTTCGCAGCCGCAAGGTCAAGGTCCTTCTTCTCCAAAGCCCATCTCACTGCTTCTAGAAAGAATAACATTCGAATCAGAAAGAAGAGGAGAAAAGATGGCAGGAGAACCAGTCGACAAGCTTTCCTTACCAGCAGCATCATCCTTAGCCTTTTGCAAGTTATTCTGAGCCAACTCCAGATCAAGATTGAGCTGGATTTGCTTCTGCTCTAAGTCAGCAAACCGGGCTCCAAGATCACAAGATTTCTGTGTTTAGAATATAGTCAGTCGGCAGACACAAAGATTGGTTGCTTCCGAGCAATAATGTAACAAGTTCAAAGAGTTCTAAGACTACTGCCGAATCAAACATTCAACAATAGTCTCGGGGACTACACCCAGTGGGTGCACTCAGCATGCCCCCACTGGTTCGATTTTTCAATTGACTTGGTCCGTCCAGTCAGGCAAAAAAAACTCAGACCATAGCCGACTGCCCGCAGTCGACTACGGTCTCGGGGACTTCACCTAGTGGGTGCACTCAGCGTGCCCCCACTGGTCCAGGTTCCACTCGACATGATCTGCTCAGACCGAGTGGAAAAGTTATGTTCAAAGACCCCCGCCGAATCAAACATTCGACGGCGGTCTCAGGGACTACACCCAGTGGGTGCACTCAGCGTGCCCCCACTGGTTCAGAGATTCAATCGACACAATCTAGTCGACTCAAGTGGAAAAACTACTCAACAGAAATTAAAACACTCAGTGGGTGTACAGACTGACAATAGGTGTGCAATTAAGGTTCCAAAACGCTCATCCACGGACGTCTTGCAGATAATAAAGCAGCAGTTTCTAAATATCATATCCTAACAGAACAAGCGTCAAGATGGAGTTCAATCGGAAGTAAGTTAACCTGGACATTGGCCTGGAGTGCTGAGCTGGCATCATAGGCAGCTTGACTGGCCTCGCGCACCACTTTCATCTGATCCATCATAATGCCTGCCTGGCGTATGGCTTCCTTGGCAGCACTCACTTGGTCCTCTGGGATGTGATGGGCGGTGAAAAGTGGAGATGGTGGATCAGCTGCAGCAGCTTGAGAGCTTGAGGCATGAAGTTGCACAGATGAAGCAGGGGCCTGTGCAGTCGACGCTGAAGGACGACCACTCGACAAGGGAATCGCAAAAGTAACAGAAGCACGGTTGAGGTCCTCGGGCTACTGGATAGCTGGTTCTGCCGCCGGCGTCGACTGGGGCGTCTTGCTAGCTGGTGCCTTTTTGCTCAAGGTCCTGCTCCTCTTTCCCACGAGCTTCTGTGGCACATCTTCATCGTCATCAGGAAGTTCAATAACATTTTGCGGAGCTACAAAAGAATCGACCACAAGAGTTCAGTCGACTGTAGAAGTGGTTAGCAAAGAAAAGACAAGATAACAGGAGTCATACCCGCATTGGATGTGACCGCATCCTCCATCTCCTCATCGTCATCATCTTTGTAAGCAGATGTCCCAGAGGTAGCAGCACTGCAAATTTCAAGGTTCACTTGGTCAAGCAAGAGAATGGGTCGACAACTGATATAATATTCTTGGAGCAAAAGGTGAAAACGAAACACTTACGCAGAGGCGACGGGAACATCAACCTTGATCTTGGGCAAGGCCTTCCGTGGCTTTGATGGCGCAGTCTTGAGCTGCTTCGGAGCCTTCTCAGTCGGCACCGGAGAAGATGTCTGAGTGCGCTTCGAAGTTTGTCCAGTCGGTGCTGCCACTTTACCCCGGATACTTGCTGGGTCGTGCTTCTGCTTGGAACGCTTTTCCACGCGAGGTGGAGAATCGACCTCCTCACCACTGCTCGAGTCTTCGCGCTCTTCATCACTCTCGTCATCAGAGTTCCAATCGCCGTTGTCGCCTCCGCTCTCCTCTCCTTCCTGGATCTGTTCCCCATTGGGCATCGAGTACATCTCAGTATATATCTGCAGAACAAAGAATCATACAAATATCAATCGGATTGAAGCCTAAATAGGAAATCAGAGCAAAGGACATTCGGCACTGAAGATTGTACCTTATCCGGTTCGTTGGTCTTGTCGAATGGTGGGACCCTCTTGGACCCCCTGGGGTTATCTTTGTTACCAGTGATGCCTTGCAGCCACCGCTCCACTACCTCCCCGGTGACCTCCTCCGGGTGGATCCGAGTGGTATCATCAATACCCGAGTACATCCACATGGGATGATCACGAGCCTGGAGTGGCTGGATGCGTCGACTAAGAAATATTTCAAGCAAGTCCATACCAGTCACCCCATCACAGACTAACTGGACTACTCGTTCAACTAGCATATTCACTTCTACTTTCTCCTCTGGGTTCACTTTCAAAGTAGAGGGCGGCTGGACTCGATCCATGGAAAAGGGAGGAAGCCCAGTCGACTGACCAGGAGTCGGCTGGTCTTTGCAATAGAACCAGGTCGACTGCCACCCTCTAACTGAATCGGGGAGTGTCATAGCCGGAAAAGTGCTCCTACACCTCATCTGAATTCCCAGACCCCGGCACATCTGGATCACATGTGTTCTCTCATCACTCGGATTGGACTTTTTTACGGCTTGAGAGCGGCATGTGAATATATGTTTGAAAAGACCCCAGTGCGGTCGACAGCCCAAGAAATTCTCACACAGGGAAACATATGCAGCAAGATAGGTTATGGTGTTGGGGGAAAAGTGATGAAGTTGAGCTCCAAAGAAATTCAAGAAAGCCCGGAAATATGGATGTGGAGGCAAGGAGAAACCGCGGTCGACATGAGTCGCGAGGAGGACGCACTCACCCTCTTGCGGCTGCGGCTCGGTCTCGTTCCCCGGCAATCGCCAGGACTGGTGGGTAATCAAGCCAACCTTCGACCAGATCCTCCATGTCTTCCTTCCGGATTGTGGATCTGATCCAGTCGCCCTGGATCCAGCCAGGCGGCAGGCCGGACCTAGATGACGACCCACCCCGACTCGTTTTCTTGCCCTTCGCTGCCGCCGTCACCTTCTTCGCTCGCTCCAGGGCCGCCGTTTTCTCCTTTCCCATCGTAGCAGGCTGTGCTTGGACGGAGCGGCGGCTTCGAAGGTGGTGGCGAATGCGGTGGAGAAACAGAGGAAGAAGAAGGGGATAAAGAGCACAGTGCCAAACGCACCGGCCCGGACGCCTTATATGGACTTGCTACCGAGTGACTGACTTGTGGGCCCAAGCAGTCCCATCGAATCCCGCAGCGGTCGCGCACTCGGTACATGGCGAGAAAGGTGGCGCGAGGATCGAGGCGTCCCTGCCAAATCTGTTCCGTTTACTGCGGGCCTCTCTGTCCCATGCGCTTCTCCAAATTTCGAATCCCGTGAGATCCGGGAACGACAGTGCAGTCAATCGCGCCAAAGATCTCATACCATGTCCACAATTGAAGTTTATCAACAAAATTCACTCGACAATTTAGGAATGGATTAAGGTGACTGAAAATGAAGTCGAAGTCATTACGTGGTTCATTAATCTAAGCAAAACTCTCCCGAAGCATGAAAACTGGGTCGGAACCATCTTCAACTCCTTTTGTCACTCGAACCCTGAACCATTCGGGGGCTAATGATGATGACATGTACCTGGGGTAGGGTAATAGGCCTGACCTAGACACCCTTCCCAAGGACATTACCTTAAAGTCAGGGATATTCAAGGACAATACCATTCACTCGACCATAAGCATTCCACTCGGAAAACCCAATTCCATTCGACCGGAGTGTCCTCACTCGACCACATAAAAAATCACTCGGAAGACAGAAGATCTAAAGTCACTCAGAACGGCAACGGTCAGGCGTTCACTCCGAAGTCTTAATGATCATTTATATGCCTTTATTGCTGGCGTTACCAGTAACGTCCCCTCTTTATGTACATTGAATCGTGTGTAACAGAGGGCTGGAGGGGTCTGGCGAACTCTATATAAGCCACCCCCCTCCTCAGGCACCAGGGTTTGCACCCCCTGTAACTTCACGCATAATCCAATCGACCGAGCCTCCGGGCACAGAGACGTAGGGTTGTTACTTCCTTCGAGAAGGGCCTGAACTCGTAAATCTTGCGTGCACAACCTCACCGTAGCTAGGATCTTGCCTCCTCATACCTACCCCCTATTCTACTATCAGACTTAGAACCACGACAGTTGGCGCCCACCGTGGGGCAATCCTATGTCTTAGCGACTTTCCGGCGAGGTTGTGATTTTTTCCGATTCACATCATCATGGTTTCTGGAGGAGGTTCGGCTGCGGGCCGCGAGATCCGTCTCGTCGCGCTCATCTTCATCGCCGACAACTCCGCCTGGCTCCAGGAAGCCCCCCTCGACGTCGAGACACTCTCCGTCTGTGGGGCGACGCACTTTCGCGCGTGTGTCCACGGCGTCCTTCTACGGCAGCCGTCGACCCAGTATCGGTTGCTCCCGCAGTAACTTCGTTCCCCGCCGTTCGTCGTCGCAAGCGATCTGGTCGATCGCGGCTTCAGTGGTGGGTGAAGCATGTGGTGGCATGTCAGTCGGCCACCCCTCAAGTCACGGCAATCGAGCCCGATGAATCTCTCTACGGCCGGTTCGATCTGTCGACTGGCTCCGTCGAGACCCTGTCCGAGTGCGACAGCAGCGACCCTGCAGCAGAGGTCCTGATGGTCGACACACCGCGCAGCCCACCTGGCATGCGTCGCAACGGTGGCGACCATGGCAGTGGCGATCCGTCGTGTGTTCACGAGGTATATCACCCCGAAACCCTCTCTTCGCAGTGGAGGGAGGAACTCCACCGCCGCACCGAGGAGGCACTCCACATGCCCAACGTCGGAGAGACCTCTGAGGCTCGGGCCTTGGAGGCAGCGCGCTTGGCCACTTTGGCTGAACGCACTCGACTGGAGAACCTTCAGCATGCACTCGATGAACGTGCTCGGCAGGAGATTCCTGAGAACAGTCGACAGCGGCAATTGTTCCTGCCTCAACCTCAGGTATACCGCACTCCTATTCAGAATCTTACGGCCGCAGCTCATATAGCAGAGTCCATCCAACCATCAAAGTCGGAGGCTGGACGAGGTTTGATGCAGATCCGGGCTCTGCTCCGGGCAGTAGGAGAACAAAACACTGCAGTATCTCAGTTGCATAACAGAATCCATAGCAGATCTGTGGTGGCCGACACAGTCAAATCGGCTCACAGCCCAAGATCACCTCCGCGGCGTGAGGGACGTGGGCATCGCCAAGAGCAGTACTTGGGTTGGAACCACGAGCAGTACGATTATCGGCTCGGCCGTGGTGACCACTGTCGAGTGCCTACGCCCCCTCTGAGAGGCGGATCATATGTGCCCCGGCGTTATGATGACAGGCGCCCGTACAGCGAAGAGCGGAGGGTGCCAGTCGACCCAAGAGAGCCAGGGTTTGATGCGAGGTCAATTTTGGTGCAAGGTTTGGTCGACAGGAACCGAGCACACAGAGAAGGGCAAGACAGAGATCGCCCGAGTGGAAGCAGAGTACATGTTTCAGGCCCCGAGTGTTTTAGCAGAGCCATCAGAGCTGCTGAGATCCCCCCCAACTTCAGGTTGGCGACTGGGGTTAGTAAGTTCACCGGTGAGTCGAAGCCTGACACTTAGCTGGAAGATTACCGGGTAGTTGTTCAGATCGGTGGTGGAAATGATGAGGTAGCTATGAAACATCTTCCTCTCATGTTGGAAGGATCGGCCAGAGCATGGCTGAATCAGTTGGCTCAAGGCAGTATATTCAGCTGGGAAGAGTTAGCTCGAGTGTTTGTCAGGACATTCTAGGGCACATGCAAACACCCTGCAGGGTTGAAAGAATTGCAACATTGTGTACAGAAGCCGAATGAAACTCTGAGGGATTACATCCAAAGATGGACCACTTTACATCACACAGTAGAAAATGTATCCCAACACCAAGCAGTTTGCGCCTTCAAGGAGGGCGTTCGGTATCGAGAGCTTAACCTAAAATTTGGTCGGACAGGAGATATGTCTCTGACCCGAATGATGGAAATAGCCACTCGGTACGCTAATGGTGAAGAAGAGGATCGACTCCGCAGTGGAAAGGGCAAGCCAGTCGCCCAAGACACCGGAGGAGGTCGGAAGCAGAAACGCAAAGCCGAGCCAGCAGGTCCTGGTGAAGCTGCAGTTGTAACTCAAGGAAAATTCAAGGGGAAGCCCAAAGGGCCCTAGATCCCCAAGAAGGTGAAAGATCAAGTAGGGAATGATGTGTTGGATTTGCCATGTCACATTCACACCAAGAAGGATGAAGAGGGTAATCTGATTTATCCCAAACATACCACTCGACAATGTCGGCTCCTAATCCAGCAGTTCCGAGAGAAACAGCCCAATGAGAAGGAAAAACAGTCTGACAAGGATGAGGACAAGGAAGAAGATGATGACGGTTTTCCTAACGTCAATTCCACTTTGGTGATTTTTGCTGACATTGAAAGCAAAAGTTGACTAAAAGTCATCAACAGAGAAGTAAACATGGTTGCTCCAGCAACGACGACATATTTGAAATGGTCAAAGACTCCCATTACATTCGACCAATCTGACCACCCACCGCACGTTGCCACCCCCGAGAGGCAAGCGTTGGTGGTCGACCCAGTCGTTGGGGGCACCCGACTGACCAAAGTCCTGATGGATGGTGGCAGCGGCTTGAACATTTTGTATGCTGAGACCCTCCGTGGGATGGGCATTCCGATGTCCAAGCTCAGTGAGAGCTACATGCGATTCCACGGTGTCATTCCAGGAAAGAAAGCTGATTCACTCGGCCAGATCGCTCTTGACGTGGTTTTCGGTGATTCAAAGAATTACCGTAAGGAGAAGTTGACATTTGAAGTTGTGGATTTTCACAGTGCCTATCATGCTATTCTGGGCAGAACTGCATATGCCCATTTCATGGCTCGACCGTGTTACGTGTACCTCAAGCTAAAGATGCCTGGCCCCAGGGGCGTGATCATAGTCACTGGTAATCAGCAACGAATAGAAGAGTGCCTCCAGAAGGGCTCTAAGATAGCCGATGAACAGATGGCAGCAGTAGAAATGGAAGAATATAAGAAGACTGCAGATCCGAGCGATTTGTTGCGTGCTAAGAAGCCTGCTTCAGAGTCTGCATTTCAGTCGTCCGGTGAAACAAAACCTGTTCACATTCACCCGACCGATCCTAGTGCTACTCCGACTCATATCTCAACAACACTCGACAGCAAATAGGAAGAAGCGCTCATCCAGTTCCTCCGTGAGAACTGGGACATCTTCGCATGGAAGCCGTCTGACATGCCGGGTGTACCCAGGGGACTGGCTGAGCACCGTTTGCGAGTCGATCAAAAGGCAAAACCCGTGAAAGAGCATCTCCCTTGGTCCGCTGCGGAGAAGAGAAAGGCAATCGGCGAAGAGGTGGCTCGGCTTCTGGCGGCTGAGTTCATCCGCGAAATTTACCACTCCGAGTGGCCCGCCAATGTTGTCATGATTCCCAAGAAGGACGATTCACTTCGTATGTGCATTGATTTCAAGCATATCAATCGGGCCTGCCCAAAAAATCATTTTCCTCTCCCCCGCATCGATCAGATAGTCGACTCGACTGCGGGATGTGAGCGATTGTCCTTCCTGGATGCATATTCCGGGTACCATCAGATCTGATTGTATGGACCTGATGAAATAAAAACAGCTTTTATCACCCCATTCGGGTGCTTTTGCTACGTCACCATGCCCTTTGGTCTCAAGAATGATGGTGCCACATTCATGCGCATGATACAGAAGTGCTGCTAACTCAAATCAGTCGGAATGTGGAAGCATACATGGATGACATCGTGGTTAAGTCGCGTAAAGGTTCCGACCTGCTGACTGACCTTGCTGAAACCTTTGCCAATTTGAGAAGATATGATATCAAGCTTAATCCGTCAAAGTGTACATTTGGAGTTCCAGGTGGAAAGTTACTCGGTTTCCTCGTTTCCGAACGTGGGATCGATGCAAACCCAGAGAAAGTTGGTGCAATCCTCCGAATGAAACGCCCTGTGCGTTTACACGACGTTCAGAAGCTTACGCGACATTCGGTACATGGCGAGAAAGGTGGTGCGAGGATCGAGGCATCCCTGCCAAATCTGTTCCGTTTACTGCGGGCCTCTCTGTCCCGCGCGCTTCTCCAAATTTTGAATCCCGTGAGATCCGGGAACGACAGTGCAGTCAATCGCGCCAAAGATCTCATACCATGTCCACAATTGAAGTTTATCAACAAAATTCACTCGACAATTTAGGAATGAGTCAAGGCGACTGAAAATGAAGTCGAAGTCGTTACGTGGTTCATTAATCTAAGCAAAACGCTCCCGAAGCGTGAAAACTGGGTCGGAACCATCTTCAACTCCTTTTGTCACTCGAACCCTGAACCATTCGGGGGCTAATGACGATGACATGTACCTGGGGTAGGGTAATAGGCCTGGCCTAGACACCCTTCCCAAGGACATTACCTTAAAGTCAGGGATATTCAAGGACAATACCATTCACTCGACCATAAGCATTCCACTCGGAAAACCCAATTCCATTCGACCGGAGTGTCCTCACTCGACCACATCAAAAATCACTCGGAAGACAGAAGATCTAAAGTCACTTAGAACGGCAATGGTCAGGCGTTCACTCCGAAGTCTTAATGATCATTAATATGCCTTTATTGCTGGCGTTACCAGTAACGTCCCCTTTTTATGTACATTGAATCCTGTGTAAATGAGGGCTGGAGGGGTCTGGCGAACTCTATATAAGCCACCCCCCTCCTCGGGCACAAGGGTTTGCACCCCCTGTAACTTCACGCATAATCCAATCGACCGAGCCTCCGGGCACCGAGACCTAGGGCTGTTACTTCCTCCGAGAAGGGCCTGAACTCGTAAATCTTGCGTGCACAACCTCACCGTAGCTAGGATCTTGCCTCCTCATACCTACCCCCTATTCTACTGTTAGACTTAGAACCACGACACCCGGCAAGACATCTTGCCGGTCACTCCCGTTGCTACCACTAGACCCGTCCTGATAGGTTAGGAGCGTGGAAGGGACCCAGCCCCTCACTGACCCACCTTCAAATGCCACTGCGACCATCCTAACTGGAGCAGATCTCCGAGTCGAAGGAAGGGAGCACAAATGTTGAGGGTGACGAGGTTTTTCTACGCACAAGTATTTTCATACGGGGATGTGCTTGTGGATGAGGAAGAAAACTTATCTGCATTTTTTTTGAGGTCCTTCTTGCCGTTCTGACAAAAAGGAGCCGCCGGGGATCGTCGTGCTATGCCGCTCTCACTTTTTCCCTTCGAGGAGTTTGCCCGCGGCAGGGGCCAATTGGGAATACAGGGGAGAAGACAGTAGTATATGATCCTACTTATAGCAAAATCATACTTAATAAATCATGCATGCAAGTTTTAGGCGCCAGCGCTTCGTTTTATTATCTTTGCACATGTTCTGCGCCTAGCTTTGTACAAAGGGTTACATGCCCAGCGGCAATGCTTGTACAAAAGGTGGTTGACGGGGACTGAGCCCGGTAGCCGCGCCTTATGGGTAGAAATTACGAAGATGCTCAATATTCCATGAGTTTTGCACTTGGATGCCATCTTCGGTCTCCAGACGGACTGCGCCAGGTCTGGTGACTCGTACTACCCGATAAGGGCCTTCCCACTTCAGCATCAACTTGTTGGAACCCTTGGCGGACTGAACACGCCTAAGGACAAGGTCGCCTTCCTCAAGGCTCCGGGCATGCACGTTGCGGCTATGATAGCGGCGCAGGGCTTGCTGGTAGCGTGCAGCATGCACAGCGGCCCAGAGACGATCTTCCTCGAGGAGAATAGCATCGTCATGCCGTAGCTGCTCTTGCCCTACTTCGTCATAGTCAAGTACTCGAGGTGACCCGTATATGAGTTCCGTGGGGAGCACTGCTTCTGCCCCATATAGTAGGGAGAAGGGAGTCTAGCCGGTAGCTCGATTTGGTGTCGTTCTGAGGGACCAAAGAACCTTCGGCAACTCATCAATCCAACACGTGCCGCATCTCCATAGCTTGTCTAAAGTTCTCATCTTGAGCCCTCGCAGCACTTCAGCATTCATCCTCTTGGCTTGCCCGTTGCTTCGTGGATGAGCGACAGAGGTGAAGGAGACCTTGCTTCCAAGGCTTTGGATGTACTGCATAAAGGTGCGGCTCGTGAGCTGGGTGCCGTTATCGGTGATCACTCTGTCGGGTACTCCAAAACGACACACCAATCCTTTCAAGAACTTGACAGCTGATTGCGCGGTCACCTTTCTCACTAGTTCCACCTCAGGCCACTTTGTAAACTTGTCGATTACCATGAACAAGAATTCAAAGCCCCCGACAGCGTGAGGGAAGGGGCACAAGATGTCGAGCCCCCAGACCGAGAATGGCCAGGACAAAGGGATCATCTGGAGGGCTTGAGCTGGCTGATGAATGTTTTTGGAATGGAATTGGCAGGCCTCACATTTGGTGACTAGCTCAGTTGCATCCTGGAGGGCTATGGGCCAATAGAAACACTGCCGGAAGGCTTTTCTGACCAGGGCTCTCGATCCAATATGAGAGCCACACACGCCATCGTGTATCTCTGCCAACAGCTTCAGTCCATCTTCCCGGCAAATGCACTAAAATTTCACATCGTTTGGCCTTTTCCTGTACATTGTGTCATCAACAAACGGGTACATATTTGACCGTCGGGCTACTCTTTCAGCTTCTTCTTGCTCTTCGGGAAGCTCTCCTGTTGGAAGGAAATGGACTATGTGTTGCGCCCAAGTTGGAGCCAGTAGCTCGACAACAAGGACTAAAGGCGCTTCCTCATTCGTGGGAGCGCTCTCCTCGACCGCAAGAACTCGTGGTTCCGCGGGAGGGTGCTGCTCATCAAGCGAAGTGGAGTTGTCCCCGGCAGCCTCTCTACCAGCGGCTTCGGGAAGTCCTGCCGGGAGATATTGGCCGGAGTCCAACTTTCTCCTTTTTCTAGCCATCGTCAAGGGGGACACCGATGGTTGAGTTAGGTGGAGGACAAAAGTCCCTGGTTCCATGGGGAGCTTTTGTGCGGTGCACTTCGACAAGTGATCATTGATGCTGTTTTCCGCACGTGGCACATGCTCTGTTTGCAACCCATCAAAGCGCTCTTCCATCTTTCTCACCTCCTCTACATATGCCTCCATCAACGGGCTCTGGTAATCCTTGTTGACTTGCCTCACCACGAGCTGTGAGTCTCCACGGATGATCAATTTCTAGATTCCCATTCCACCGCAATTCTGAGTCCGGCAAGGAGCCCCTCATACTCTGCAGTGTTGTTGCTGGCCTTCTCCCGGGGGAAGTGCATTTGAACCACATATTTGATGTGCTCTCCGGTGGGCGCAACAAGAAGCACGCCAGCTCCAGCACCCTACAACGAGAAAGCACCATAAAAATACATGATCCACTCCTGAGGCATCTCCTTGCCGGGGATAACTATCTCTGGTATTTCCTCATCTGGAGTGGGCGTCCATTCAGCAATGAACTCCGCCAATGCCTTGCTCTGAATAATTGAAGTGCTTTCATATTTTAGACCGAAGCTCGACAACTCTAGTGCCCATTCAACAATCCTGCCGGTGGCTTCAGGGTTCCTCAATATGCGTTGTAGTGGGAAACAGGTGTCAACTATGATCTCATGGGCTTGGAAGTAGTGGCGCAGCTTCCTCGAGGCCATGATGAGGCCGAAGATCAGCTTTTGCACTCCAGAGTACCTTGATCTAGCCCCTTGTAGTAAGGAGCTGACAAAGTAAACTGGTCGCTGCACCACTTTCTTCCTTACCGCAGTCTTAGGATTGCTCTCAACAGCTTGCCATGTCTCCCCTTGGCGCATGTCATGTCTTGTCGTGGGAGCCTCAGTTCCTTCCCCGGAAGGGTCAGTTGCCGCGGCTGCTTCCTCGTCCACTTCTCGCTGCGCCACCAGTGTCGTGCTAACCACTTGATTCGTTGTAGCTAAGTATAGCAACAACAGCTCTTGTGGTTTGGGTGCAACCAAGGTGGGAGCAGAGGAAAGGTAAGTTTTCAGGTCTTGCAGCGCTGCTTCTGCCTCCGGGGTCCACTTCACCGGGCCAGCCTTTTTCAAGATTTTGAAAAAAGGCAAGGCACGCTCAGCGAACTTGGAAATGAACCTACTCAGTGCAGTAATGCATCCAGTCAAACGCCTCACGTCCTTGACAGTCTTGGGTGCTTGTGTCTGTTCGATTGCTCCCCCCGGTCAGATAGAAAGAAACCAAGTAGCTTGCCGTACAGGACACCGAATACACATTTCTCATGGTTCAACTTCAAATTTATCTTGCGCAAGTTTGCAAAGGTCTCTTCCAAGTCTTGAATGAGCGTTGATTTATCCTTGGTTTTGACCACTATATCATCCATGTAAGCTTCCATGTTTTTGTGCAGCTGTGGTTCGAAACCGATCTGTACTGCTCTTGCAAAAGTGGATCCAATGCTCTTTAACCTGAAAGGCATAGGTACAAAGCAGTACGTGCCACATGGAGTTATGAACGCGGTTTTCTCTTCATCCTCCTTGGACATGAATATCTGATGGTATCTGGAGTACGCATCCAGAAAGGAAAGAAGATCACACCCGGAAGTGGAATCCACAATCTGATCAATGTGCGGCAGGGGGAAAGGGTCCTTCGGGCATGCTTTGTTCAAGTCAGTGAAATCAATGCAGAGCCTCCATTTCCCATTTGCCTTGCGCACTACTACAGGATTTGCTAACCATGTTGGATGAAGCACTCCTCTAACCAAACCAGCTGCTTCAAGTTTCTTGATCTCCTTGGCAATGAATTGTGGACGCTCTAAAGCTTGCTTTCTGACCTTCTGCTTGACGGACCAAGCGTGAGGGCAGATAGCAAGGTGGTGCTCGATTACCTCCCTGGGAACACCGGGGATGTCAGATGGTTACCAAGCAAACACATCGACATTCGCCCGCAGGAAGGCAACGAGCGCGCTTTCCTATTTGTCACCGAGGGCGGCGCTGATGGTGAACGTACCGTCAGGGCCATCCTGCCTCGCTGGGACCTTTTTCACAGTAGGTGAAGCAACCTTGGGCCTCTTGCTAGTGGAACTCTCCGAAAGGTCCTCAACAGGTGCGGCGCACTCCGAAGAGGCGCGCTTCCCGGAGTCCTTGACGGCATCTCTGCTAGCCTTTTTCCCTTTCTTTGCTTCCTTGACGGGAACTGTGGCTTCTGCTGCTTCATCTGCTATTGCGTCTCGGTACATCTGATCCACACGCATCTTTCTTACCTGATGGAATGGAAATGATACCCATCGGCCCTGCATCTTCAAGGTGTTGTAGGCATAGTGGGAAGCTGCCATGAATTTTGCCAGAGTCGGACGACCAAGAATCCCATTGTAAGGCAAGGGAAGCTCAACAATGTCAAACACGACTCTCTCAGTCTGATAGTTCGGTTCCCCGCCAAATGTCACGGGTAGTGTAACCTTCCCCTTGGGCCGGCTCCTGCCGGGTTGATTCCCTGGAAAGTGCATGTGGCCTTAAGCTCTTCGTCGGGGATCTGCAGCTTGGCAACCACCTTAGGGGAAATCAAGTTCAACCCAGCCCCACCGTCAACTAGCATCTTGGTGACCTTGAGGTTGCGGATTTTCGGGGAAACCAACAACGGCAAACATCCAACCGTAGTGGTGCGAACAGGATGATCCTCTTCGTCAAAGATGATAGGCGTGCGGGACCACTTTAGTGGCTTCCGGGAGTCTGCAGCTGGCTCCACGGCATTGACCTCATGTGCCCACTGCTTGAGCTGGCGGTGAGAGGAGTGCAAAGATGCTCCCCCATCAATACACATGGCTTCAGTCACTTTCTGGAATTCTTGCTCGCTGGTTTCTTCTTCATCTCCATCATCACTCTCATCATCTCCTACTTTCTTCTCACGGCCTCTAGGCGGTTTTTCCTTTTGCTGCGGAGCCTTGCCGCGATGGCCTCCTCTACTACCATGACCTTTTCTGCCAGTACCCTCTTGGTCTTTCTCCCTGTCGCGCTTCTCGTACTCAGCCTTCTGCTTCTTAACAAGCTGCTCAACTTGGTGGCACTCTTGGAGATCATGACCTTTGGTACGGTGGATCTTACAGTATGGCCCATCGGACTTTTCGGCTTTCTTCGCCGCTGCGGCCTCCCGGCAATCAGCGCACGCGGCAGCTTCCTTGCCGGGGGTCTCGGTTTTGGCCTTCTTGCCAGTGCCAAGATTGCCAGAGCTCTCAACGGCCAATACTGACTTCTCTTTGTGTTTCCTGTTGCGCCTTCGGCTCCTCCTCTTCGAGTTAGTAGCCTCGTCGTCGTCCTCCGAATCAACCTCAACGCCATCCTCCTCCCCGGGGAGTCGCCTTCCTTCCTCAGCACGAGCACATTTATCAGCCAAGGTGTACAACTCATTGATGGTATTGGGCAGCCGGACGTTCATTTTGGACCCGTATCCTTCTGTTGCGCATGTTCAAATGGAACACGGCAATCACAGCTGCTGGGTGTATCTCTAGATTGTTACGGTGTACTCAGCTGAACCTCTGCATATATTTTCGCAAGCTCTCCCCTTCCTTCTGTGGAAGAACTTGCAAGTCACTGGGCCGCCCGGGTTCTTGGTGGCCACCCGTGAAGCTGCCAACAAATTCATTGCACATGTTAGCCCATGATGAAATGGAGTTCTCTGGTAGGTGCATTAGCCATGACCATGCATTTGGCTTCAGTGCCAAAGGGAAGTAGTTGGTGAACACTTTCTCATCCCTGTCCCCGGCGGCTTGAACGGCAATTGTGTAAATGCTCAAGAACTCTGTCGGGTTTAACTTTACATCGTATTTCTCTGGTAGCTCTGGTTTGAAGACACGAGCAGATGGCCAGCGGACCTGCCTTAGCTCACGAGTGAAGGCCGGGCACCCAACCTCATAAGGAAAGTACCCGCCATCGCTGGGCGCGGGTTCATCAACGTCTGGGCCATTGCACCTGTCGGATTGACGGCGTGTTTCCCAGCGTCGCTCTATAGTGACGCGCGCATCTTCCTTCCGCCGATATTCCAGAACTCATCACTGATCTTGGTGGGCTCGCGGATCAGATGAGGCCATCGACATTTCATCGGGCTCGTTGACACGCTGCTCCTGTTGTGGCTGCCTCTGGGCCTGCTGTCGCAGAGAAGACTGCACCGTTAATGTAGCCCCCTCACCACGACCATCAGCCCAGGCTGCCGTCATCGTTCGCGGATATCGTGATGGCTCTGCCTGCTGCAATTTTCCAGCTTCAATGAAACCAATCAAACTCTGGATGGTGGCCCACCACTCATCCATTTGATCAGCCACCGGTGGGAATCTCAGCACGAGTTGGGCTCGCGCCATGGCTTCCGTAGCTGTGCTGGGCATAGTTGACGAGGCAGACCGCGACGTTGCTCGACTCCTGGTAGAACCAATAAGAGCGTTGCCACGTTCTTGTTGTAGTGGACCAGTCGCCAAGGCAGCCTAATGATGAGCGGGTTGTGTTCGGGGGTTGGTGACCCCGTTCGGCGCCCCGTCTTGTCCATCACACTCCGGGTAAGGCGTGAGCCCAGCAGCCGCGCCTGTGGTGAGCACGGCTGGAGGGTCACGACTCGCACCAGAGCGGGCATCATTGCTGCGGTTGCGCTCAATGGTGCAGCGGGGAGGTGGAGACTGAACGTTCCCTCCACCCGCGGCTTGTGGGCTATGCCCGTCAAGGTGTTGTTGAGGCTACCCTCCCCTAGCGTCTCCTCCTCCAGCCCCGGCCACGGGAGACATAATGACGGTGCCATCTGCACCGGTCGCGTCACCCGTGGTGCCCATCTCACCCAACGCTGCCACGGCGCCTACGGCATCCGCGGCTGCGTGTGAGGCGGCCTTCGAAGTAGAAGGGTGCGCGGTTGCGCCGGGTTTCTTCTTGGGCGCCATGGACGAAAGAGGTGATGACGAAGATCGACGCGCTGATTACAACCTCGGGTTCATGCAAGGGATCCCCCTAGCTGGCGCGCCAAAGATGTTGTGGGAGAACACGATCACCAATGGGGCCACTGGCCCCGTTGTGGTTCGGCGAGGGGGAGATCACATTGCACAAAGAGCGGAGGCCATGAAGCAGCATGACGATGGGACTCTGGTGGTTTTTACCCAGGTTCGGGCCGCTGAGAAGCGTAAAACCCTACTCCTGCTTTGGTGGATTGGATGGAAGAACACAACGAACATGCAGCGCTCAAGCCCGGCAAGGTGGCCTCGGGGAGAGCTGCTATGCGCGTACAAGTGTGCAAGGGTCCCAATCCTGCTCTAGGTAGCCATGGACCTCCTTTTATAGTTCAAGGGGTAACCACAGTGGCAAAACAGTCATTATCCTGTGATTAGATAGCTAACAGTTCTATCATACCTAACTCTGGTAGTTAGGACAAGGTGCATTAAATGCGCTGCTCGGTGTCATGCTGAGGGTGAAACCCGGCAAGCCTGCCGAGCCGCTTAATCATCTTCTGCTTATCATCTTGACACGCCTCTGGATGGGTGTCAAATGGGTGTGATCTGTCTTCCAACGGGCTGCCACATGCTCAGTGGAAGCCACTTAATCACTTGGGGGCTGGACACCACGTTGATAAGTGACTGGCGTCACGATGCGGTGGAACGATGGAGCGGTGATGCCTTGGCAGGGTTTTTGGCCTTGGCGGCCCCGGCAAGCTTGCCGGGGCGATCTTGGACTCGCTTTTGGGGTGGTCTCGACCAGGCCGAGCTCTCCTGCTCGGCAAGGCAGGCCTTCCCAAAGTGATATCTTGCTGTCTTGATATTCTTGATGCGCTCCTTGATCTCACGAAGAGCGGCTTCTCTGATCCAGTCTTGTATCGTATGTTGGTGTTGGATGCTCGATCATTAGCGTGCCTGTGTATAAATCTGGTCAACGAATGTGGATGTTCGTTGCACCGACACATGCGAAGATGTCCCGATTCTCACGGATGAACTCGATGAGCGCACTTTCCTATTTGGATTCCATGCCAGTCCCTATGGTGAACAGCTGGGATGAGTCTCCAGGGGTGAAGTCAACCTGTCTTGTGTCTTTGGCCGACTTAAACTTGAGCAAGGGGTCAGACTCGATGGTAGGCTTCTTCAAGGGTGTCATGTCGGCCGGGTCAACATTGGTTGTATAAAACTTTAGCTCCTCTGCTGCGTAGGCTGACTCAGCATAAGCTGTGTCCCCCTCCTCACACTCGCGTGCGATTTTCCTGTCACCATCTACTGTGATAGTGCCCACTGGCCCAGGCATCTTGAGCTTGAGATAAACATAACAGGGCCGGGCCATGAAGCGAGCGTAAGTCGGTCATCCGAAGAGGTGGACTCTTAATTTTGACCACCTCAAACGTCAGGAACTCTGATCTGTAGTTATACTCATTGCCAAATGCAACTTCCAGCTTGATCCACCCAATGGGATAAGCAGACTTCCCAGGAACGATCCCGTGAAAAATAGTTGAGGAAGGTTGGAGTTGCTTTTCTAACAGGTTCATACATCTGAAGGTATCATAATATAGGATGTTGATGTTGCTTCCTCCGTCCATAAGCACCTTAGTGAGCTTATAACCATCGACTTGAGGTGCCACCACCAAGGCTAAACAACCTGGATTCTCAACCCGGAGAGGATGATCCACCCTACTCTGGGTGACTGGTTGCTCTGACCAGTTTAAATACTCAGGAACAGCTGGCTCAACCATGTTGACAGCATGTTTCTGGAGCTTGCGATCCCGCTTGCAAGTACTAGTTTTGAAAACGTGGTACTGCCCACTATTCAACTACTTGGGCTTGCTCTGAAAACCTGACGGGTTGCCCTGCTGCTGAGTGTCTTGGCCAGAACACTGATTTCCACCTCCATTATTGCTAGAACTCTAATAGACAGACCCTGAGCCACCAGAGCCCTGATAATCGGGATTCTAGAAACCACCAGATGAGCCGGCTCCCGGCAAGCCAGATCCTGAGCCGCCTGCTCCAGGCTGCCCCGGATTTCCGCCGCCACCCTGATGATTATGGTACATCTGATTGTGGAAAGCCTGCATAATGTAGAAATTTTCCCAGGAGTGATTTGTTGGCTTATCAGGGAGGTTGTGTTTGGTACATGGGCCTTTGCGGGCCTCCTCAAAATTACGAGGTTTGTTTCTAATGAAAGATCTCCCAGAGTTGTTGTTCCATCTTTGGCCCTTGAAGCTAGTGTTGGTTCTGGCAACGAAATCTGAGTCGCCCTCCGGGTGTTTTTCCACCATTGCCATGGTTGCCATTGTACCCAGAGTTACTTTGCTGCTGCCCCTTGCCGCCACCATTTTTCTTGCCCTTGCCAGACTTGTCATCATCTGAGTCAGGGTCCTTTGTGTTGTCTGACTCAGCATGCCTGGTGAGTACGTCCATGAGGTCACCCATATCCTGAACCTTCCGCTTGAGTTGCCCAAGCTTCTGAACAAGGGGATCAAAGTGACAATTCTTTTCCAAGATCAAGACAGCCTAAGCAGCTGATATGCTATCAGAGGACTGAATAATGTCGGTGACCCGGCGAGTCCAGTGATGAGCTGATTCCCCCTCGTGCAAGATACAATGCTGTAAATCAATAATCATCATCGGGCGCCTGAAGTTACTTGGAAGTTCTTGATGAAGAGATCCTTCAATTCTGCCCAAGTGCTGATGGAGTTGGGGGCAAGTTTTTCAGCCAAGTACGAGCCGGCCCCTCCAACATCATAGTCAGATACTTAGCACAAACTGCGTCACTAACATCCAGCATGTCCATGGTGATCTCGTAGCTCTCAATCCAAGCAGTCAGCTCAAGATCAGCCGTGTAATTGGGAAACTTTAGGGGACCTTTGAAATCCTTAGGCATGTGCTCATTGCATAGAGACGGCACTAGGTAGGGTATCCCAATGGTACTGGTACTCGATCCCGTACCTTGTGAAGCCAATGGGGTCGTAGTAGGTGACGGCTCAGCCGCCACGTTTGCTTCCTCTGCTCCCCGCATAGCTCGAGCGCGTCAACAATTGCATGGGTGTCTAAAACCCCAGGTCGAGGTGGGTCACGCCATTGCTCGCGATGTCAATGGGCGCTGCTGGAAACCGCTAGCGACTCAACATGTCGGCTCCTGCTACTGCTCGGGTGCGGGGTAGAGTGAAGCCGTTGCTGATTGTAGGAGTAGTTTGCTTGTTGGGCAACCGCAGTCTTCAACATCTCGATGGCGTTCCGGGCCTCGATCTCAACTGGGGTATTCCTTGTGATTAGAAGTGCGGCAAGGTTGGTAGTTGCTGCCAACAGGTTATCAATGGGGTTGGAGAAGTGGCCCGCCGGTGTCAGGAAACGATGTGGAGGCATCTAAACAGGCGGAGGACGCGAGGCTGGCTCAGGCTAGTGTTGTTGATCCGGCTGATGAGGCTGAGCCGACGGTGGTTGTCCATCTCCGTTCTAGAGCATGACCCAGTTAACTGGGGTATAACCGGTGCTTCTGGGGCATTTGTCCCAGCCCCGGGAACGAGCGTGTCCTCCGGCGTGTTGAAAAAATGTGTGGGCTCAAAATTGGGGGGCAGACGGCTCATATGCCTCCTCTGATGAACCACATCTGAGGTGTTTTGATGGAGGCCCATGTGCCAGGCTTATTTCTTCAGGTGCTCCACCTCCTTGTGGATCTGGGCTTGCAGCTCCACCATGCGAGCATTCTCAGCGTTGATATCCTCCTGGACCTTAGCCATCTGCTCGCGAAGTTCAGTTATCTCAACGTTGCGTTCCGCATGATTTTCCACAGTCACCGGTGTCTCTAGGAGTGTTGTTAGCTAATGACCCACAAGTATAAGGGATTAATCGTAGTCCTTTCGATAAGTAAGCGTGTCGAACCCAACGAGAAGCAGAAGGAAATGACAAGTGGTTTTCAGCAAGGTATTTTCTGCAAGCACTGAAATAGTCGGTAACAGGTAGTTTGATAGTAAGATAAATTGTAACAGACAAGTAACGGTAATGGTAAATAAAGTGCAGCAAGGTAGCCAAATCCTTTTGTGGCAAAGGACAGGCCAAAACGGTCTCTTATATTAAGCAAAGCGTTCTTGAGGGTACACGGGAATTTCATCTAGTCACTTTCATCATGTTGGTTTGATTCATGTTCGCTACTTTGATAATTTGATATGTGGGTGGACTGGTGCTTGGGTTCTATTCTTACTTGAACAAACCTCCCACTTATGATTAACCCCCTCGCAAGCATCCGCAACTACAAGAAAAGTATTAAGATAAAATCTAACCATAGCCTTAAACATTTGGATCCAAATCGGTCACTTACGAAGTAGCGCATAAACTAGGGTTTAAGCTTCTGTCACTCTAGCAACCCATCATCTAATAACTACTCCACAATGCATTCCCTTAGGCCCAAATATGGTGAAGTGCCATGTAGTCAACATTCACATGACACCACTAAGGGAATCATAACATACATATCATCAAAATATCAAACATATATCAAGTTCACATGATTACTTGCAACATCACTTCTCCCGTGACCTCAAGAACAAAAGTAACTACTCATAAATGATAATCATGCTCAAGATCATAGGGGTATTAAATAGCATAATGGATCTGAACATATAATCTTCTACCAAATAAACCATATAGTAATCAACTACAAGATGTAATCAATACTACTTGTCGTGGTTTTATCACGGCAGATGCCCTTCTGAAAGGACTTAGGTGTGGAGCCATCGCAATGGTGATTAGCTTGAAGGGGTTGAGCGGGACGGAAGACACAAGGTTTACCCAGGTTCTGCCCCTCACAGTGGAGGTAAAAGCCTACTCCTACTCTCGTTGATTATAGCTTGAGTATCGATTACAAAGGAGCGGAATCGCTTGACCTAGCTATCGATTGATCGTAACTTAAGTTTACCCGCCGCAGGGACTCGCCTTTATATACACAGGTCGGTGCCCTGGGCTTACAAGAGTCCAGGTCGGGTCATACTTCATGGTCGTCCCTGGTTCTAAGTCACCTTGCCTTACTAGGCAAGTCACCATTGGGCGGCTTACATCGCCGGGTCTCGCGCCATCTTCTAGGCTTGGGCCTCCGGTGGCTCACCATGTAAGTCGCCCTCCGGGTCTCACGTCTTGATTTCCTAGGCCTGTTTAAAGCCTCTTTTAAGAGTCGCCAATAGCCTAACCCGGCACAGTTAGGGTGGGTCTCACCGTGGGGTTATATCCCCAACATTAGGCCCATATTGATTTGAACTTGTTCATGTCTATCTCCACTGTCTCTGGCTGACGAGTCTTCTTTGATTCTCTCCAGCGCTTAACCTTGAACAGATCTTTATAACCCGCCATATCAAAAGATGATGTCATGTTAAATAAATTCAGAAAAACCTTATGATGTCACAATGGATCTTTTGCATTAACCAGCCATTCCGAGAATCTAGGCGCTTCCTTTGGCACAGTAGTTATTATGTCTCCTCGATTTTCGCACCGGCCTATTACTTTTCCTTATAAATAGGCACGGGGGGTCTGCCTTTTCACTTTTTATCCCCTTCGCCTCTTCCTCTTCTTCTTCCTCGTGACGTCAGCTGTGACCGGAGCTCCGCCGCCCCAGCCGAACCGCGCCGGCCACTCCATCGAGGCCGCTGCATCAACCTGTTGGGACCAGAAATCAGTGGCACTCATCCGCTCTTCACCAACACCGTCAGGTATCGTTCTTCTCCTTTCTCAGATCCACAATAGGTCATGTCAGTTCTTGTAGTTTGTCCGTGTTTATCTTGGCTTATCTTAGTTTTAACCAAACCCCACATTTCAATCCGAAAACGCCGTAGGAGTAATGTGGTAGCAGTTTAGCACCCATCTCACATCTTGGATGGATCATTTCTTCTTCAGAAACCTATATACAGTCTGCTAGTTCATCTGCCTCTGCTTTCTAGGTTTAACAATTATCCACCTTTTTCTGAACTACCGTAGATCCAAAATTATAGCTGTAAATTGTGAAACCTGTTTGCCCTATACTTAGCAAAATTCAACAATCTTGGATTCGTAGATAACTGATCCGCCCTTCAATTTTTCAGGCGGCTTAACAATGAACTTGTAACCTGCCAGCATCTAGCCGGCTTAGATTGTCATAACTTGCCATATCTCAATCAATCTGAGAGTTGCCTCGCCCTCCTAACTAGGGCGGCTTATAATTTCTAAATGATTCATCATAATGATTAGTCTTATAACCATAACCAGCTTGCTACTGCTGAAATATCATTGCAATCACTTAGGCGGCTTATCACTGCAATATTAACCCACCATATCTTCATTCCTTGGTCACAGCTTTTTAACCTAGCCAATCATGACTAAGACTCCCACCTCTTGTGACTAGATTGCTTCCAAAGTCTCGGAGGACACGCTTAACGAATATGTAGCCATGGGGGTCTTACCAGCTAAGGAGGTCATACACTAGTGGGTCCCTGGTGCTGAAACTACCCCTCAACCCGGAGAGGGTGAAGTTGTGGTTTTCACGGATCACCTCCTCCATGGCTTTTCACCACCCAGGTCAAAATTCTTCCGGGACGCTCTGCATTTCTACAATCTTCATCCTCAAGACATTGGTCCCAACTCTGTCTCCAACCTATGCCACTTCTAAGTATTTTGTGAGGTGTATCTTTAAGAGGAACCTACCGTTGATCTCTTCAGAGATTTCTTTTACATCAACCGCCAAACAGAGATGTCATACAGACCCAGTCTTGAGCTTGGAGGTGTTTCCATCCAGAGACGAAGAGATGTAACCTTTCCTACTGCCACTCTGCCCAGTCACCCCAAGGACTAGAATTACACTTGGTTTTATTGCAAGGACACTTCCCCAACTGGAGAGAATCCCTTGTCGGGTTATCGCTCCTACCGGCTCAGCACCAATAGCGAGCTTTCGGGTCATTTGATTGCTGCAGAGCGTGCCCAGTTCACACACACATTTTCAAAGATAAGGGCTTTGATAGCCAATGGCCTGACCGGAATTGATCTTGTTCGCTGCTGGGTCTCTTGGAGAATTTTACCCCTGAGACGGTGAAGTGGCTTAATGTGCCAATACACTGGTGACACGAAGGACTCACAGCGCTATAATCAGACATCTTTGACTGACAAGGAGATCACTGACATGGTTAAGTCACTGCTTGGGGAATCCATGGAAAATTGTCGTAAAGTGGGATTGAACCCTTTCTGCACACTTAACCTGGCTCCGGCTGTAAGTATCTTGAGTAAAACTTCATCTTACTTATCTTTCTTTTTGTGCTTCATATCCCTTTAAATTACTGTCAATGTATGTATACAGGCCGACTCTCCCTTCTGGAGGAAAAAACTGCAAGCCGCCCCGCCTACTAAGAAGGCTAAAGGAAAGTCTCGTGCTCCAGCTCGCCATAAGAAACAAATAGCAGAAGACCTACTCGCGCTTGATGAGTCAGAGGTAGAACTTGATTCCCTTGGCTTTCTTTTCATGCAACTTATTGATGTTGATTCCTCTCAGGAAGAGGTAGAGACCAGCCATGCCGATGCAGCAGAGGTAACTATTATCTCCTCCGACTCAGAACCCTTGCCAAGAGAGAAAACATGGTGGGTCACTCGAAAAGTAAGATTTTCTCACCCTCTTGCTTATCTAAACCCCAATTTTCTTATGAAGATAGAACAACACAAGGCCAGGCGTCAGACCTGAAGTGGCGGTACTGAAGATCTCATGGCTGGCTTATCATACATGTCGGCTCCCCGAAAACATCGTAATGAGGTGCCTCATAAGCCGACTTTATCTATTCCACTAGCTGGTCTTGTGCGGCAACCTCTTAATCCTTCTAACTCAAACTATCAGGGAACACCTCCCTCCTCCGGCGACTCAACTAGAACCCAGCTTCTTGCCTTCGTTGTTGCCCACGGGTAAGTATTTTCATTTGTTGATAAAAACTTGTTGTCACATACTCATAAGCTTGTATACTCTTGTTACAGGGCCAAGGCCAAGGCTGGCAAAAAGCAAAAGGTGGGCAGTTCCTACATGGCCCCCGAGGCTTCTGAGCCAGAAAAGCAGGTGTTGGAGACCCCTGATGTCCCAATCCAGGACCCTGAAGATTAGAAAAATGACCCGCCTCCGCATACTGATGTTGCAGCTGTTGAGCCTATGGCCACTGATGTTAACCCGGCACCCAGCCATGACCCGCCAAGTCCTAAGCCTTCCTCTCCTGCCAAGTCAACTGACAAGAGCCTGGCTGATGATAATGTTGATGAAATCGCCATTACTGGGTCTGCTTTTAAAGCACCCGAAGCCTCCACAACACTAGCCAAACACTCGTCCAAGGAAGAGGCGCCTTCATTGGACAAAGGCAAAACAAAACTGGAGCTGGAAAACTATGCCTCATTCGGCGCCGGGGAGCTGCACTCGGGCTATCTAAGCTGCCTTCACACAAGCCACGACATGGAAGCCCGCTTGGTCAACATGATGAAGCAGAAGTATGAGGTGTGAGTTTTAACCCCTTTCCGTCGTCTCACATATATACTCATATAGCCGCCAAGTCAAACATAAGAATAACATGAGTATGCTTGAGACTTTTTAAATACTTCCAAAGTGTAGCCCCCAAGGGCCGGCTTATCTTTAAAAGGTGAGCTAGGTCTTCCAGATAAACAAATTGTTTAGAACCGCTAGTGTAGCCCCCAAGAGCCGGCTTATCTTTAAAAGGTGAGCCGGTCTCATAAGTAATCCACTTTGCAAAAAGCACGTGTAGCCCCCAAGGGCCGGCTTAACTTGATCCGGGTCATAATATAGAATGATAATTACCAACATTAGCCCCCAAGTGCCAAGTATATTGCTTGCAATGTGCTTGGAACTTGAATAACTGTATCATATTAACCCTGTTCATTATGTTGTAACCACTGTCTGAATCTCTTATTTCAGGAGGCTTTGAATGTGAAAGAGTCGCATCTTGGCGACTTAAATAAGAATATAGAATTTCAACAAGCTGAAAACCTTAAGGCTGAGTCAAAATTGAAAATAGCCTTGGAAGAAATAGAAAAGCTGAAGTCCAACTTTGCTGCTGAAAGAGCTACATTGGAAACTGAGAAGAGTACTTTGTTGAAGCGTGCAGAAGACGCTGAGAATCAACTTAAGCCGGTCACTGAAGAGCTTGCCGGCTTAAAACAGCATATATCTCACATGTCAGCCGCCATCTTTGGTAAGGAAAACATATACTCGACTGCTTTAACTCGCCTGGTGACTTATAGTATGATTTTTAACCCACCTGGCGACTCTTATGCAACAGGTGCCAGAATTGCTAGTCTTGGCCAGAATATGTTATTGAAGCTGAAAGCAATTTACTCTTTAACTGAGAAGCTATACGCTGGCACCCTGCAAACCCTTGTGGCCGTCTCGAACAGCAAAGAACCTCCCACCCTCATGAAGATTGTACTGGATCATCTTTCCATAGTACCAGGGTAGATTGAAGAGGTAAAACTGTCAGCCGTCCATATAGGAGCCATCGCGGCACTAAGCCGGGAAAAAGCATGGCAATTAGAACTAGACCCAACCAAGATGGCTGGCGGGTGCACAGAGTTCAATGATGATGGGCCTATCTTTGAAGAAGACTTTGCTAAATGTGTCAGACAAATGAGGCCTCTAGCCTGCCAACTTGCACAAGAGGCGGATCTGTCAAAGTATCAGGCAGGTTATGACAACAACAATGTTCGCATGAAGCCGCCAACGGATGAGATTGTGGACTTAACTCCTCAAAGGTGTAAGCATATCTTCACTCCTGATATTGATCCTTCTGTTATCCTTAATGATGAAGCTACCTTTGAGGTGTTAACTGGCATCGACTGGATATCGGGTGACCTCCAGATGGCCGACGACGAAGAGCCGGCACGGGATGACCCGGAGTCTTCAGCTGCAAGGCGCCATGATGACAGTAACCCGGCGGGGTCTAACCCGGACGGCACAGAGGCCGGCTTAGAGGGGTAATTCCACTCTTGGAAAAACTTTGAAGGATTTTTGGGCTCTGTTGCAGCCATGTAATAGAGTAATTAAAACTTTTATCTGCCTTGTCATGCCTTCGAGCACGTTATGCCAACTATGCTTCAGTGACATAATCCTTTCGATCTTGTCATATACATATACACATCTGGTCTTTTAGTATTGCTGAAATTTTATCAAGGTCTTGATATATCATCTGTAAAATATCCATCATTGCCTTGTACTTGGCGACTTATAGCCACAATTTAGGGCGAGTTAGACAGCCCAACAATCCGGGGCGACTTATAGTCATACCCAGTCTTTAAAAAGATCACTTTGGCAGCTTATAGCCTCAATAAACTCATCATGGAGCAATATAACCCGGATCTGTATGACCTGGCAACATCTGCAAAAAGTCTCTGCAAAATAGAAATAAAGAGTATGCATAACTCAAATATTTGTAAGTCGGCTTTGAAGGCACGACCAAAAAAGAACAACTCTTGTTTGATTTTTGAAAAACTCAATTTTTTGCTTCAAAGCAGCTTGGCGTAAGAGCCGTTCACCCCATAAGCTGGCTCTCACATGACATAAATCCATCGTTTAAACCTTAATTAGTTCAGGGTCTTATTGAAAAGATTGACTGTTAAGAGTACGAACGGGCCACATAGCGGAAAGACTACAGCAGACAGGTGAGTTTATCCTAGCTCACTGTAAGCCGGCTCTCACGTGACATAAGCCGTCGTTTAAACCTTGACAAGTTTAGTGTCTTAAAAAGATTAACTGTCAAGAGTACGGCGGGTCACCTGGTGGAGTAGCAAGTTGCAAACAGGCAGGTTTAACTCAAATATGGCATGGAAGCCTGGTCAAGTGGGTATGAAAGCTATGCTCATTGAGCAGGAAGCCCCCAAGCGACCTAAGATGGCATGTAAAACCAATCAACATGGTAAGATAGCTATGCTCATTGAGTAGGAAGCCCCCAAGTGACCTGAGATGGCATGTAAAGCCGATCAAGAGGTGGCCCCCCTCCGGTAGTTATTTGCTCCAGTATTTTTTATATATTCCAAAATAATTCTCCATAAATTTTTAGCTCATTTGGAGATGTGCAGAATAGGTAACTCTGATGTAGCTTTTTCAGGTCCAGAATTCCAGCTGCCGGCATTCCTCCTCTTTGTGTAAACCTTGCATATTATTAGAGAAAAGGCATTAGAATTACTCCATAAAGCATTATTATGCATAAAACATTATAAATAACAGTAGGAAATCATGATGCAAAATGGACGTATCAACTCCCCCAAGCTTAGACCTTGCTTGTCCTCAAGCAAAAAACCGATATCGAAAAACATGTCTACATGCTTAGAGAGAGAGGTGTCGATAAAAACAAAATACGGACATAGTAGCATCATGCTTATTATCATAACAGCAACAAACTTAATCATGGAACTTATCATACAACTTTTATCATATAACTTCTCATGAACAAGTAAGAATTCATCACAACATTGAAGTATAAAGCATAAACTCTATTGAAATCTGACAAACTATGTTCTCAGTCAACTTTGCAACTACAATTCATCATATTTTCAGGAAGGGTCACGTATCACAGTCTTTTGGCAAGTCCACATACTCAACCATCATATAACCTTCTATGATTGCTAACACTCACAGCATACCCATGAGCAAAAAGTTTCAACCGGACACATAGAAAGATAGGGGCTTTATAATTTCGCCTCCCAACATATTCACCTCAAGGGTGATGTCAACAATAATAACTCATGCTCACTCATATCCAACTGGATATCTTTGCCTAGATCTTTCCTCACCACATGATGCTTGCAAAAAGAGAAAATAAAAAGGAATAGGGAAGAATACTTTGACTCTTGCATAAAAGTAAATACATAAAAGTAAAAGATAGGCCCTTCGCAGAGGGAAGCAGAGGTTGCCATGCGCCTTTTGTTTGTATGCCAAATCCCTTAATGCAAAAGAACGTCATGTTATATTGCCCCTTATGATAGCAACCTTTATTATGCAGTCCCTCGCTTTTATTACTTTGCCATCACAAGTTCGTACAACGCTCAATTTTCTCTTACACTAAATGATCCAACACATTTAGAAGCAATTTTTGTTGGCTCACTACAGGAATCAGGTATTTTGACGTCTAACATGGCAGACGACAAAGGCAGGATCACGGACGGCAAAGACCTTTGCCGTCTACTAGCAGATGGCCCCACTTCCAGCACAGAAAACCACAGTAAAGGGCTGCTTTGCCGTCAGCATAAATAAAACGGATGTCAAAGACCTTTGCCGTCACCCATACAGGCCAAGCAGACAGCAAAGCTCGTGGACGACATAGAACTGGGGTTAGCCCCGTTAGGTGGCTAATGGCAGGCTTTGCCGTCTGCCTCCTAACAGCAAAGAGACAAGCTCCTTGTCCATCTGCCAGGTGACGTTAGCTGGCCTTAGGTGGGGGCTGGCAGACTTTGCCGTCTGCCACTGATGGCAAATTCACACCAGCCTTTGCCGTCTGCCACCGATGGCAAAGTGACCAAATGGGTCAGACCCATCACTCCCAGGTTGCACAGGTTACTGCCACGTGTCACCTTTGCCGTCAGTGGCTTACGGCAAAGAGCCCTTTACCATCGGTGGCAGACGGCAAAGTGCCTATATTGCCCCTTTTTATTTTGTTTTTTGTTATATCCAAGCATTTTCACAGCAAATATATGATATATATATATATATATATATATATTTCATAGGGCAAACAATATGAGCAAGTCTCACATCAAATATATGATATCCAACACATAAGTTTCATCCATACATACATAGTCTCATTCATACATACATAGTTTCATCCATAGGTAGCAAGTTCCACATTGTTCATCGATAAAAAATAAAAACAAAAAGTAAACACAAGCACTCCATTAATGCAAGCTTCCATGAAATGAATGAAATCTCCCAAATGGTAAATAAGAAAGTTAGAAGAAGACTAGAAGAAGAAGAAGAAGTATATGACATTTATGAGGTTACCAAGGTTATGATGCCATTTTTTACCTAAGCTAATTATGCCATTTTTGACATAAGTAAGCTAAGTATAGGTCATTATTGAGCTATCGTAGGTAACTTAGCATATTAGAGCTAAGTTAGAGCTAACTTAGGTCATTTTGGAGGAAACAAAGCTAAGTATAGGTCATTTTAGAGCTAACTTAGGTAAAATGGATCATTTTGGAGCTAAGTAAGCTTATTATCTCATTTTGGAGGAAAATAAGCTAAGTATATGACATTTATGAGGTTACCAAGGTTATTATGCCATTTTTGACCTAAGTAAGCTAATTATGCCATTTTTGACATAAGTAAGCTAAGAATAACTCATTATTGAGCTAACCTAGGTAACTAAGCATATTAGAGCTAACTTAGCATATTAGAGCTAACTTAGGTCATTTTGGAGGAAACAAAGCTAAGTATAGTCATTTTAGAGCTAACTTAGGTAAAATGGATCATTTTGGAGCTAGTAAGCTTATTATCTCATTTTGGAGGAAAATAAGCTAAGTATATGACATTTATGAGGTTACCAAGGTTTATTAGCCATTTTTGACCTAAGTAAGCTAATTATGCCATTTTTGACATAAGTAAGCTAAGTTAGCTCATTATTGAGCTAACCTAGGTAACTAAGCATATTAGAGCTAACTTAGCATATTAGGCTATTAGCATTAGACTAGCTAACTTAGGTCATTTTGGAGGAAACAAAGCTAAGTATGGTCATTTTGAGCTAACTTAGGTAAAATGGATCATTTTGGAGCTAAGTAAGCTATTATGTCATTTTGGAGGAAAATAAGCTAAGTATATGACATTTATAGTTACCAAGGTTATTATGCCATTTTTGACCTAAGTAAGCTAATTATGCCATTTTTGACATAAGTAAGCTAAGATAGCTCATTATTGATCAACTAGGTAACTAAGCATATTAAGCTAACTTAGCATTTAGAGGTACTTAGAGCTAACTTAGGTCATTTTGGAGGAAACAAAGCTAAGTATAGGTCATTTTAGAGCTAACTTAGGTAAATGGATCATTTTGAGCTAATTAAGCTTTTTATCTCATTTTGGAGGAAAATAAGCTAAGTATATGACATTATGAGGTTACCAAGGTATTATGCCATTTTTGACCTAGTAAGCTAATTATGCCATTTTGACATAAGTAAGCTAAGTATAGCTCATTATTGGGCTAACCTAGTAACTAGCATATTAAGGCTAACTTAGCATATTTGAGCTAACTTAGGTCATTTTGGAGGAAACAAAGCTAAGTATAGTCATTTTAGAGCTAACTTAGGTAAATGGATCATTTGGAGCTAGTAAAGCTTATTATGGTCATTTTTGGAGGAAAATAAGCTAAGTATATGATATTTATGAGGTTACCAAGGTTATTATGCCATTTTTGACCTAAGTAAGCTAATTATGCCATTTTTGACATATGTAAGCTAAGTATAGCTCATTATTGAGCTAACCTAGGTAACTAAGCATATTAGAGCTAACTTAGGTCATTTTGGAGGAAACAAAGCTAAGTATAGGTCATTTTAGAGCTAACTTAGGTAAAATAAGCTTATTATGTCATTTTGGAGGAAAATAAGCTAAGTATATGACATTTATGAGGTTACCAAGGTTATTATGCAATTTATGACCTAAGTAAGATAATTATGTCATAAATGAACTAAATAAAGCTAAGTATAGGTCATTATGCATTTGTTAAGCAAAACACTAGAGAAAACTAACCGTCATCACGGAGCTGAAGCACCGGGCTTGCTCGTGCCGGTACCACCTGGAGAAGGATCGTGTGATGCTTGTTTGGAGTTACACTGCACCAAAGATCATTTGCAATGTCTCGTTAGCATGATGACACTCAAATGTTAAGACTAGTAAGTAATGACCATTCAAATGAAACTCACCATAGTCCCTGGAGCAATGACTGGCATCGACGGAGGGTCTGACCGGTCTTCTCGCACACAGACCGCACATTTGGTTTTGATGAGTCAGTCATATTAGTTAGTAATGAAACGAACATTACGTGCATGATTTGGATAATATGAAGAAGAAACTTACCACGAGGAGCTCGTACATGGCCCGGTGAGCTGCGTCATTCCGTGCCCTCTCCTCCTCCAACAACGTAGCCGTCATCTCCTCCAACTCCCTCTCCTTCTCTGCCACCTGCTGGTCCCTCTCCTGCAGAAGCGCCTGGGTTGCCTCTCTCTCTTTTTGAAGAGCAGCCTGCAACACCACTCCTCGTTAGCATTGTAATCATCGATGGCCGCACACACAATGTAATGGAGGAAAGATATCTGAGTCCGTGTAACTAACCTCGATGGCGAGCTCGACTGGCCGTGGATGAGGCCTTATCTTAGGACAGGAGCTCGTTTGGCGCGCCTTGATCTCCAGGAGAGTGCGAGGACAACGTATAAGTCCATCTCCAATGGCTATCGAGCCATGGGGCCTCCCGCCACCAGATATCATCACTAGCTCTCGATCAATGGGACCCTGGCTCGGGTTAAAGTCCTTCCCTTTCCTCGCCTTCCCCTCATCTCTGTACCTCACAAGCTTGTGGTGCGAGGAGATGTTGGTGAAGCTCTCTGGATGATCGAGGTCAGACGTAGAGAATGCCTTGGCCTTCTTGTACGAGGCAGTTTGGGCCATGGCATAGAGGTCGTACACCTCTGGCACCTCCTTCTGATTGTGTCGCACCTAAAAGAGAGGAACGGAGTATTAGTAATTAAAGGGCTCAAGCTAGCATGAAGAATGAATTGCATGAATCATGAAGCAAACCACATACCCAGTTCTGCCCGAACTGATATAAGTTGGCGTTGCCTTGATGGTGTGGCACACCTTCCATTTGGGCACGCCAGTCCTTGGCATTGTTGTGGATGGCTAGCCATCCAGGTGAGCACCACTCATCCACCAACGCCTCCCAACAATCCATCTGATCCGCAGACCATCTCGGGGGCACCTAAGTTAGTAAACACAAATTTGAGCGCTACGCCTACGAATCAAATCAAGGAAACTAAGTACAAGGCCTTAAGAATAGGTAATTACCTTCATGTACTCCTCCTTCTTGAAAAACTTTCCGCAGCACGACGGCTTGTCCTTCTTAACACCCCGCGAGGCGTAGTAGTCTTGAACAGCCCGCGGCCGAGCCTCGTGCCGTAAGTTTTGTAGTAGGCGCTTGCACTCGGTATCAATAACCCGTGCCGTGGCCTCCTCGTATCCCTTGTCACACATGTAGAAGGTATGCAATCAAACGAGAAAACACTGATTAGTACAATAACTAGCTATTGTTGATTTTTAATTGTGTAAAAGAGAAATTACCCAAAACTTTCTGATCACCATGTCGGCCCTCGTGTGGCACAAGACACCGTCGATCATCTCCTCTGGTGGGGCCGCGGCACCCAAGTAGTGCTCCTAGCTCAATCCTAGCTATGGAAGTTGACCCTCACCGGGCAACATAACAAACCCCAGGAAGTTTTGCCGGCAAATCATACCAAGGACTTGCTTGGGCCTGCGGACATCCTGGGCATGTATGGGAACCTTCCATGCACACACCAGCCAACAAATAGCGCATACGCCGGCAAGTCATGCATCAAGTACATGTACCAGACACGCATTATGAAGTTCTGTTTTCTAGCGGCGTCGTATGTCTTGAACCCATTATCCCAAGCTTCTTGCAATTCATCCTTAAGCGGCTGCATGTACACATTCATATTCTTCCCCGGATAGTTGGGTCCTGGAATTATCAACGTCATAATCTGTCTGGGGGGATTGAGTGGAATGACAAATACATGCCAACAACTGTATTGGGTTGCCATCAGACCAAACACATTGAACCCATCTGTGCTGATGGCGACTCGAGGATGCCTTGGATCTGCCGCTTTTTGCTCATATAATGCATCGAAGTGCTCCCACGTAGAACCATCCGATGTGTGTACCATCATCTGATTCCCATCTGTATCTAGTTTGGTTCTTTTGCCCATTTTGTGCCATGTCATTTGTCTGGCCGTCTCTTCGACCATGAAAAGATGTTGAAGTCTTGGTACGATTGGCATATACCGAAGAACATTAACGGGGATTTTGGTCTAACTCTTCTCACCCATACCGTTGTCTACCACAACATACCTGGAAGACTTGCATATGGGACAATAGTTCAAGTCTGCATACTCAAGCCTAAATAAGGCACATCCTTTCTCACAGGCATTTATCTTCTCATAGGGAATCTTAAGTGCATGGAGGATTTTGTCCGACTGGTACAGGTTTTGCAGGCATTACATGGCCTTTGGGTAGAAAGCGTCCAAATATTGTCATCATCGCATCGTAGCATTCTTTGTCCAAGTTGAATTGAGCCTTCAGAGCCATTATTTGTGAGATGGCATCCAGCTGACAAAGCTCAGTGTGCTCGTGGACAGGACATTTTGAAGACTCCAACATTTCATTGAAGGCCTTTACAGATTCCTCCATCTCATCGTCCGAATCCTGAGCATCATCAAAGTCTTGCACCATGTCTTCCATCCCGGTACCATGCTCATCGGTGCGACGACGAACCACCTCAGCTCTGGCACGTTGGGAAGACTCACCATGAAATGTCCACACCATATAATCGGGCGTAAAACCCCTCTTCTATAGGTGTTTACCCATTTCATCCACTGTCCTCTTCTGACAGTTGTCGCACCTAGCACAGGGGCACCAGGTTTTTCTCTGGCCATTTGCAAATGCGGCTCTGACAAACCCCTTGTGTCATGGGAAAACACGGCCACCTATGGGGCCATCGGCCCCTTGTGGTTCGGCAGGGGGGAAGGATGCATTGCACAAAGAGCGGAAGGCGTGGGGCAGCACGGCAGCGATTACAGGGGCAGTTTTTACCCAGGTCCGGGCCGCCGTGAGGCGTAAAACCCTACTCCTGCTTTGGTGGATTGATGAGAGGACCGTGATGGAGGCGCAGCGCTCTAGCGCGGCAAGGTTGCCTCGGGGCGAGAGCAGCTACGCGCGTATTAGTGTACAGGGGTCCGAATCCTTTCTAAGGTTGCCATGGCCCTCCTTTTATAGATCAAGGGGTCACCACAATGGCAAATCAGTCATTGTGTACTGATTAGATGGAAAACAGTGCCATCATACCTAACTCTGTAGACTGGACAGAGCGCATTAAATGCGCCGCTTAGTGTCACATCGTAGCCTAGCCCGGCAAGCCTTGCCGTGCTATTTTGCCACCCTCTTGCCTGTCTGCGTGACACGTCGCTAGACCAGTGTCATCTGGAGGTGATTTCCTCTGGGAATGGCTGCCACGTGCCAAGTAACGGCCACTTAGCATCTTGGGGGCTCGACACTGCACCGATCGGTGACTTGCGTTGCTGTGAGGTGGAGCGGGGGAGCCTTGGCGGGGTAATCTGCCCTCAGCGTCCCTAGCAAGCCTGCCAGGGCAATCTTGAGACTTGTCTTCGGGGCAACCTCGTCCCCGCTAGGCTCGCCTGCCCGGCAAGGGAGGTTTTCCCATTGCGGTATTTTACTCCTTGGGTTGATCTTGGTCTTCTTGATCCACCCTTTGACTCCTCAAAGAGCTGATCTCTTCTGCTTGGCCTTATCCTGGATGCTGCAATCTCATTCTTGAGCCTGTGTACAGTCTGGGGTTTGTTGCACCGACAGGAGCCCCCGGGCCTGGCCTGAGCGTGCTGCCGGGCATCGTCGGGGTAGGCCCTATCCAGTACACAGGCGGGGAGGCTGTAGTAGCTCACCCCTTGAGATCTTCTTTGCTTCTTCATTAATCTGAGCTTGAGTCAGTTTCCGGCTTGCCCACGCGTCGTGTAATGCCAGTCGTAGTGGGGCCATCCTTGTAATGGCCCGTGAAAGTCAGTTTCCGGCTTGCCCACGCGTCGTGTAATGCCAGTCGTAGTGGGGCCATCCTTGTAATGGCCCGTGAATGACTTTAACGCATGGGCGAGTAACTGCCAATTCACTCTTCCCACCACGCCCTTATCCCTAGCCACATATGCTGCATGCATTGAGTGGGGTAGGTAACGGAGGCGCGTGGTGCGGGAGAGAGTGTCATGGCAGGGGCCCGGCCTTCTTGGGTTGGTGGAGTGGGGCGGCGAGTACCCACTAAGGGATCAGCCCCCTAGCCCCAGCTCACCTATAAAAAGGGCGAGGAGGAGCGGAGGTGCTCATCCACTCACATCTCCCCTCCATTCTCTGCCTCCCTCCTTGCTATGTCGAGGTGGATAGGCTGGGACCAGCCCCCGGGCCCTAGCTTGGGGTTGATGACGTCGAACGCTTGTGTAGACGCCTGGGGAGTGAGTCTGGTCCAGGGCCGAAAGGGATGCAGTGGTCGAGATCGTGGGCGTCGAATCGCCCACAGCGTCGAAGGTGTCGCGTTTCTTCAGAATGATGAAATACTCGCCTCCCCCACGCAAACCAGCTGTCAGGCAAGGAGCGCCAGGTCTTGTTGTGGGTCGCCAAGGCCCGTCACCCTGCCAACGAGGCCCTCGGGGGTTCCGGCATTTGGCTAGGGTACAGCACTCGGGATCCTCGGTAATCCCGGTGCTCTTCCTTCTGGCAAAGCCTGGGCGGACGCTGAAGATGGTGGCACCTTCCTGCCCTCCAAGGTGGGGAGCGGTGCTTTTTGCACGCCTTGGTCACCGTCATTGCCTGCTGCTTCTCTGGGGGAGGTGACGGCCCGAGGGGCTGGCGTCCTCCCGGAGTGGTGGTGATGAAGGCAGGGCGTCAGGTCGGAGTACGCTGGCACCGACGCCTTCGTCTCGTACTGTCGGCCCGCTGCCTCATCTTTCCGCTCTTCCCCTCCCTCCCCAGCACCGTCATCACCGGCCTCTTTAGGACAGTTGCCGGGGAGGGGGTCGCTCTCTTGGTGCCTTCGCCTCCTCCAGCAGTCTTCCAGCTGGGCTCCGGCAGTTCTCCCTGTCGGTGCCTGCGCTGGGGCTTCTTGCTGGTCCTGGAGGTGGTGACCAGGGCACCGCCGAGCTTCTCCCCCCGCACCTCTCCTTCGCAGCCTCGCCACTCTCGATCTTGTCAGGCTACATCCGACAAGCCCTGACAGGATCGGGCTAGGCTTCCGCTCAGGCACTCCTTTTGCCCTCTTCCTTTTTCACCGCTATGCCTAGGAGGAGAGGGACAAGAAAGGGATTACGGGGCACTTATCTTTTTTCAGTTTAAAATATGTAGGCTTGGGCCAAACTTTAGTCTAAATAATATAAACTTCCTTATCCATGTTTGTGTTCTGTAAGATCTGTACTTGATTATCAACATATTAATGAAAAAGACAAACTTTGCCGGGCACTTGTGCATGTACTATCTCCATGCAGAGGTGAAATGCCTCTATACTTTTAAGTAAACAAGTTTCTCCGGCAAGTTATCCTGCCAGTACCCTTAATTCATTGCCATAGGGCTAGGCCTGCCGGGCACAACCATAAGAAAGGGACCAGCCCACCGGCAAGCCTCTTCCGTCAAAGGCCACTGCGACCACCCTGACCGAAGCAGCGTTCGAGTCAATGGGTAGGAGCACCTATTCTTCGGAGGTGGCGGGGTTTTCATATGCACAAGTTTGCAAATTACAGAACGAACATGGGTAAGAAGGAACTTATCTGTTTGGCTTACCGGGGATCATCACGTGGGCTCATCTTCATTCCGTTTCTTCGGGAGCAAGTCCACGGTAAGAATCCTGCAACTTAATGTAGATGAAAACAATGCCACATGCACCCTCTTCTACATGATCATGCTATGCTCATGATATGCTTATGCATGCATGCAAGTTTTGGGGGCCCCCGGCGCTTTGTTTATTTCTCTGTTGCTCAGGGTCTGTGCCTGGCTTTGTACAAAGGGTTACATGCAACTTCGGCAAAGCTTGTACAAAAGGGTGGCTGCCGAGCAGGGCCTGACAGCCGCGCCTTACGGGTAGAACTTACGGAGATGCTCAATATTCCATGAGTTTTGCAATTGAATGCCATCTCTGGTCTCCAGACGGACTGCGCCAGGTCTGGTGACTCGTACTATCCGGTAAGGGCCTTCCCACATCGGCGTCAACTTGTTTGCACCCTTGGCGGACTGAACGCGCCTAAGGACAATGTCGCCTTCATCAAGACTCTGGGCATGAACCCTGCGGCTGTGATAGCGATGCAGGGCTTGCTGGTAGCGTGCAACACGTGTAGCATCCCAGAGACGGTTCTCCTCAAGTAGCACAGCGTCGTCATGCCGGTGCCGTTCCTACGCTACTTCATCGTAGGCAAGCACTCGAGGAGACCCGTATATGAGTTTCGTGGGGATAACTGCTTCTGCCCCATAGACTATGGAGAAGGGAGTCTACCCAGTAGCTCGATTTGGTGTCATACGGAGGGACCAAAGAACCACCGGCAGCTCGTCGATCCATCGCCTGCCGCACTTCTGCAGTCTATCGAAAGTTCTTGTCTTAAGACCTCGCAGCACTTCAGCGTTCACCCTCTCAGCTTGTCTATTGCTTCTGGGATGGGCCACAGAGGCAAATGAAATCTTGCTTCCGAGGGCATGAACTTATTGCATGAAGGCGCGGCTTGTGAATTGGGTGCCATTATCGGTGATGATTCGGGCAGGTACCCCAAAGCGGCACACCAATCCTTTCAAGAACTTGATAGCTGACTGTGCGGTCACCTTTCTCACGGGCTCCACCTCCGGCCACTTTGTAAACTTATCGATTGCGACGAACAAGAATTCAAAGCCCCCGGTAGCACGGGGGAAGGGACCTAGGATGTCGAGCCCCCAAACCAAAAATGGCCATGACAAAGGGATTGTTTGGAGAGCTTGAGCAGGCTGATGGATATTCTTGGAGTGGAACTGGCAGGCTTCACACTTGGTGACTAGCTCAATTGCATCTTGGAGAGCAGTGGGCCAGTAGAAACCTTGCCGAAAAGCTTTCCCAACCAAGGCCCTTGATCCGATGTGGGAGCCACACATACCCTTGTGTATTTCTGCCAGCAGTTCCTTTCATCTTCCCGGCAAATGCACTTCAATTTCACACCGTTGGGCCTTCTTCTGTATAGCGTGTCATCAACAAACTGATAAATACTGGCCCTCCGGGCTAATCTTTCAGCTTCTTCTTGTTCCTCGGGAAGTTCTCCTGTTTGGAGGAAACAAACAATGTGCCATGGCCAAGTTGGAGCCTGGGGCTCGGCAACAAGGACTAGCGGCACCTCCTCGTTGACAGGAGTGCACGCCTCGACCGCGAAGACTGGTAATTCAGTGGGAGGGTGTGATACGTCTCCAACGTATCTAAAATTTATGAAGTATTCATGCTGTTATATTATTATTCTTGGATGTTTTACAATCATTTTAGAGCAACTTTATATCATTTTTTGGGACTAAGCTATTGACATAGTGCCCAGTGTCAGTTGCTGTTTTTTGCTTGCTTTTTACATCGCAGAAAATCAATACCAAATGGAGTCCAAATGCAGCGAAACTTTTTGGAGATTTTTTCTGGAGCAGAAGACACCCGATGGGCCAAAGAAGTACCAAAGGGGAGCTCCGAGGAGAGCACAACCCACCAGGGCGCGCCTGGTGGCCCAGGCGCGCCCAGGTGGGTTGTGCCCACCTTGATGGCCTCCCGCACCGCCTCTTCGCCCTGTAAATTCCCAAATATTCCAAAACCCCTCGTGGTAACCCTAGATCAGAAGTTCCGCTGCCGCAAGCCTCTGTAGCCATGAAAAACTAATCTAGACCCTGTTCCGGCACTCTGTCGGAGGGGGAAATCATCATCGGTGGCCATCTTCATCATCCCGACGGCCACCATGATGAGGAGGGAGTAGTCCACCCTCGGGGCTGAGGGTTTGTACCAGTAGCTATGTGTTTAATCTCTCTCTCTCTCTCTCGTGTTCTTGAGATGGCACGATCTTGATGTATCGCAGGCTTTGTTAATATAGTTGGATCATATGGTGTTTTCCCCTCTCTATCTTGTTGTGATGAATTGAGTTTTCCCTTTGAGATTTTGTTTTATCGGATTGAATACTTTTATGGATTTGAGAGCACTTGATCTATGTCTTGGCACTCAACTCGCGGATTGCCAAGGTGACATTGGGGTAATCTATGCGTAGGGGTTGATGCACGTTGTCGTCTTTGTTTCTCCGGTAGAAATCTTGGGGCACTCTTTGAGGTTCTTTGTGTTGAATTGAGTATTATGAATCTGAATATTTTTTATGCATATTGTATAATCAACTCACGGATAGTCGCGGTGACATTGGAGTATCTAGGTGACATTAGACTTGGTTGATGTGTATCATTTGGTGTTATTTTAGTACGAACTCTTGGTTAGAGCGATCGGAAAGAATAGCTTGGTGTTATTTTAGTACGAACTCTAGGATAGATTGATCGGAAAGAATAGCTTTTAGGTGGTTTCGTACCCTACAAACAATTTCTTCTTATGTTGTCCGCTAGATAGGAACTTTGGAGTGATTCTTCGTTGCACTTTGAGGGATGGTTATATGATCCAATTAGATTAGCATTGTTGAGAGATTGCACTAGCGAAAGTACGGACCCTAGGCCTTGTTTTCAAGCATTGCAATACCGTTTGTGATCCGTTTTACCAATTGCTACCTTGCTGTTTTCTTATTTTCAGATTACAAAAATATATTTCTACCATCCATATTACACTTTTATCACCATCTCTTCGCCGAACTAGTGCACCTATACAATTTACCATTGTTTTGGGTGTGTTGGGGACACAAGAGACTTTTTATTATTTGGTTGCAGGGTTGTTTGAGAGAGACCATCTTCATCCTACACCTCCCACGGATTGATAAACCTTAGGTCATCCACTTGAGGGAAATTTGCTACTGTCCTACAAAACTCTGCGCTTGGAGGCCCAACACGAGTCTACAAGAACAAGTTGTGTAGTAGACATCAAGCTCTTTTCTGGCGCCGTTGCCGGGGAGGTGAGTGCTTGAAGGTATATCTTTAGATCTTGCAATAGAATCTTTTAGTTTCTTGTTTTATCACTAGTTTGGTTTATAAAAAGAAAACTAAAAAAAATGGAATTGAGGTTGTATCATATTATTCATCTCTATAATGTCTTTCGTGAAAATGATGGAAAGGAAAATTGTGCTCAATTGATAGAAGAAGAATTCTATAAAATGTTTGACAAAAAATCTTTGAATGATGAGCATGATTGCAATGTTGTTGGTATGAATTCTTTGAATATCCATGATGCTAATGATATGCAAAGCTACAAGCTTGGGGATTCTATGTTTGATGAAGATGATATTTTTAGTCCCCCAAGTTTTGATGTGCAAATTTGTTATAATGGTAGCATGCCTCCTATTTATGATGATTATATTGATGAAAGTGGGTTTGGAAGAGTGTCAACTCTAGGTACTAATGATCCCACTATTTTGGAGGGTGTTGAATCTCATTGTGATAATTATGAAAGTGGATTTGGAGAGGTCATGACTTTATTTAGTGATGAATCCACTATTTTGGAAGACGTTTCCATTGATTATGACAACAAAGTTGCTATCTATGATGAGTATGGTGATGACATGTATGCTATATTGAATAATGATATCCATGAAACTTGTCATCATGATTTTAATGCTCAATATTATTATGCCAATCAAGAATCACATGATAGTTATTTTGTTGAGTTTGCTCCCACTACCATTCATGAGAATAAATTTGCTTATGTGGAGAGTAATAAAATTTCTATGCTTGTGGATCATGAAAAGAATGATTTGTGTGATGGCTATATTGTTGAATTCATTCATGATGCTACTGAAAATTGTTATGAGAGAGGAACATATGCTTGTAGGCTTCTCACTAATATCAAGTTTCCTTTCTATGTGTTGAAAATATTAAAGTTATGCTTGTTTTGCCTTCCTATGCTAGTTGATTCTTGTTCCCATAAGTTGTTTGATCACAAAATACCTATGCATAGGAATTGGGTTAGGCTTAAATGTGCTATTCATATGCTTCATGATGCTCTCCTTGTGTTTCAATTCTTATCTTTTATGCGAGCATCATTGAAATCATCATGCCTAGCTAAAAGGCATTAAAGAAAAGCGCTTGTTGGGAGACAACCCAACACTTTTTCCTACTGTTTTTTGTGTGTTCACATGGTTAGTCTACTGTAGTGATCTTGTTTTATAGCTTTTGTTTCAATAAAGTGCCAAGTAAAGCCTTTGGGATAGTGTGGATGATAGTTGACTTGATTCTGTCCAAAAATAGAAACTTTTGTGTCCAGTGCAGAAATTCCTGTCTTTTACTGGAACGTGGAAAAATTCTGAATTTTTTACAGTTGATGGGTATACAAAGTTTCTACGGTTTCCTAGTTTTTTAGAATTTCTGGAGTTACATAAGTATGATCTTAATTCAGATCTTTACATACTGTTCTGTCTTTGACAGATTCTGTTTTCAATGCATATTTTGCTTGTTTTCTAGTTTCTATGGCTTATATTGCTCAATATAAATTGTAGAAATGATAAGGTACAGTAGGATTTGTGTGAGAACAATTATGAATCTTGTCTTTGACAGTACCAAAGTGGATAATTTGTCTTTATCATACTAACCCATCTCACGAAATTCCGTTAAGTTTTGTGTGATTGAAGTTTTCAAGTTTTGGGTGAGATATCGATATGAGGAGAATAAGGAGTGACAAGACCCTAAGCATGGGGCTTCCCAAGGCACCCCCAAGGCAATATTCAAGGAATATCCGAGCAACTAAGCTTGGGGATGCCCCGGAAGGCATCCCCTCTTTCGTCTCCGACATTATCGGTAACCTCACTTGGAGCTATATTTTCATTCATCACATGATATGAGTTTTGCTTGGAGAGTCATTTTATTTTAATGGTATTTGCTTTCTGTTATTTAGAATAATGTTTTGCATCTCTTACTTCAATAAAAGTGGCAAGGATAGCCTTCACCATGCTTATTTTGCAAATATATGAGTTGCTGTTTCAAAACAGAAAGTTTATCACTGTTGCAATAATTCTCCAGAAAAGTAAGAATGTGATAAAATATTGAAATTTTTGCACAATAAGCTATGATAAATTTTTTATAGTATGGTAAATTTTCAGAATTTTTTGAGTTAGGTAAGTATGATTACAATTGCACTCTTTACAGACTGTCCTGTTTAGACAGATTGTTGTTATGTTCGCATTGTTTGCATATGTTTGCTTGTTTAATGATTCTATTTGAGGATAGGAGTATTAAATATGCAGAGGCATTTAGTATGCAATGTTGAATAATAATTTTAGTGATTTTCTACAGTAGAGAATGATAAGGTTTTTGCATTGATTTATACTAACTTATCTCACGAGTTCTTGTTGAGTTTTGTGTGGATGAAGTTTTTAAGAATTAGGGAAACCGTGATTTGAGAGGAATGAAGAAGACACAAGAGCTCAAGCGTGGGGATGCCCAAGGCATCCCAAGTTAATATTCCTAGAAGTCTCAAGCATCTAAGCTTGGGGATCCCCCGGTAGGCATCCCGCCTTTCTTCATCAACAATTATCGGTTAGCCTCGGTTGAGCCTAAGTTTTTGCTTCTTCACATGAGTTGTGCTATTCTTGGAATGTCATTTTATTTTGTTTTTCTTGCTATTTTAATAAAATACTTAGATCTGAAAAAAAAATTAATAAGAGAGAGTCCTTAATTAGCTACCCCTTTACTCAACTACTCGCTTGATCTTCACTTATATCTTTTTGGAGTAGCTTGTCATTTACTCTTGTGCTTCACTTATATCCTATGAGTAAATTGTTGAATGAATTGAATATCATGAAGTTGAAATTATATCATGCCTAGTGGTAGCTTCACATTGGGTTTAGAAAGTGAGATCTTTTGAAGCTTGACAATCACAATATTGGTCATACAAGCAATTCATGAATGATTACTATAAGGAAGAGAACTTTCACATGCAAATATATTATCCTGGAAATCTTCTATGATTGTGAATACCCATTAATTATTTTCAAACTTGAGCAAATTAGTTGAAGTTGGACAAGGAAGACAACGTAATGAGTTATGGTTGTGTATATTTGCATAGAAGTTATATTGTTATGGATCCTCCAACATGTGGTGTTTGCCTAGGATCTTTTGCTAGCCAAAAATTCGTACTAAGTAGAGATACTACTTGTGCATCCAAAAACCCTTAAATCCAGTTTCTTGCCATGAGTGTCCACCATACCTACCTATGGATTGAATAAGATCCATCAAGTAAGTTGTCATCGGTGCATAAAGCAATAAAAATTGCTCCTAAATATGTTTGATCTTTTATTGTAAGGGAAAATTGAGCGTTGTACGAACTTGTGATGGCAAAGTAATAAAAGCGACGGACTGCATAATAAAGGTTGCTATCATAAGGGACAATATAACATGGCGTTCCTTTGCATTAAGAGCTTGGGCATCCAAATAAAAAGCGCATGACAACCTCTGCTTCCCTCTGCGAAGGGCCTATCTTTTAATTTTTAGTATTTACTTTTATGCAAAGAGTCCATAGTATGAAATCTCATTTCAACCTCAACTATTCTCTAGTTGTCAAGCATCATGTGGTGGGGAAAGATCTAGGAACATATGACAAGTCAAATATATTTGATCATGATTTATTATTGTTGACAATTATCTCTATGATAAATGAGTTGGGAGGCGAAACATTAAGCCCCTATCTTTCTCTGTGTTCGATGGATGCCATTTGTTCTAGGAATATGCTTTGAGTAGTAGCAATCATAGAAGACTATATGATGATTGAGTATGTGGAGCTCTTACTTAGACTCTGTTGAATAAGTTGAATTGCAATTGTTTGGTGACTAAGAATATAGGTTGTTGAGTTTCAAGAGAATTCATTGTTTGAACCTTAACATGTGAATTGGTTGCTACTTTATCATGATGAGTTTTATGAGAAAGAGTTGCTGTTATGATGCTAGGAAAAGTGATTGAAATTATCATTGATCAAACTTATGCACTTTGCTAGCATTCACACTTCATAAATTATTTCTTTTATCATTTACCTACTCGAGGACGAGTAGGAATTAAGCTTGGGGATGCTAATACGTCTCCAACGTATCTATAATTTATGAAGTATTCATGCTGTTATATTATCATTCGTGGATGTTTTACAATCATTTTATAGCAACTTTATATCATTTTTTGGGACTAACCTATTGACATAGTGCCCAGTGCCAGTTGCTGTTTTTTGCTTGTTTTTTACATCGCAGAAAATCAATACCAAACGGAGTCCAAACGCACCGAAACTTTTTGGAGATTTTTTCTGGACCAGAAGACACCCGATGGGCCAAAGAAGTACCATAGGGGATCTCCGAGGAGAGCACAACCAACCAGGGCGCGCCAAGGTGGGTTGTGCCCACCTCGGTGGCCTCCCGCACCGCCTCTTCGCCCTATAATTTCCCAAATATTCCAAAACCCCTCGGGGTAACCCTAGATCAGAAGTTCCACCGCCGCAAGCCTCTGTAGCCACGAAAAACCAATCTAGACCCCGTTTCGGCACTCTGCCGGTGGGGGAAATCATCACCGGTGGCCATCTTCATCATCCCGGCGGCCACCATGATGAGGAGGGAGTAGTCCACCCTTGGGGCTGAGGGTTTGTACCAGTAGCTATGTGTTTAATCTCTCTCTCTCTCTCTCGTGTTCTTGAGATGGCACGATCTTGAGGTATCGCGGGCTTTGTTAATATAGTTGGATCATATGGTGTTTTCCCCTCTCTATCTTGTTGTGATGAATTGAGTTTTCCCTTTGAGATTTCATTTTATCGGATTGAATACTTTTATGGATTTGAGAGCACTTGATCTATGTCTTGGCACTCAACTCGCGGATTCCCGAGGTGACATTGGGGTAATCTATGCATAGGGGTTGATGCATGTTTTCGTCTTTGTTTCTCTGGTAGAAATCTTGGGGCACTCTTTGAGGTTCTTTGTGTTGGATTGAGTATTATGAATCTGAAATTGTTTGATGCATATCGTATAATCAACTCACAGATACTTGCGGTGACATTGGAGTATCTAGGTGACATTAGACTTGGTTGATGTGTATCATATGGTGCTATTTTAGTACGAACTCTTGGTTAGATCGATCGGAAAGATTAGCTTGGTGTTATTTTAGTATGAACTCTAGGATAGATTGATCAGAAAGAATAGCTTTGAGGTGGTTTCGTACCCTACAAACAATTTCTTCTTATGTTCTCCGCTAGATAGGAACTTTGGAGTGATTCTTCATCGCACTTTGAGGGATGGTTATATGATCCAATTAGATTAGCATTGTTGAGATATTGCACTAGCAAAAGTACGGACCCTAGGCCTTGTTTTCAAGCATTGCAATACCTTTTGTGATCCATTTTACCAATTGCTACCTTGCTGTTTTTTTTTATTTTTAGCTTACAAAATTATATTTCTATCATCCATATTACACTTTTATCACCATCTCTTCGCCGAACTAGTGCACCTATACAATTTGCCATTGTATTGGGTGTGTTGGGGACACAAGAGACTTTTTATTATTTGGTTGCAGGGTTGTTTGAGAGAGACCATCTTCATCCTACACCTCCCACGGATTGAAAAACCTTAGGTCATCCACTTGAGGGAAATTTGCTACAGTCCTACAAAACTCTGCGCTTGGAGGCCCAACACGAGTCTACAAGAGCAAGTTGTGTAGTAGACATCAGGGTGCAGCTCACTGGTCGAAGGGGAGTTGTTCCCGCCAAGCCTTCTGCCGAGGGCTTCGGGAAGCTCTGCCGGGAGAAGCTTGCCGGAGTTCAATTTCCTCCTCTTGCTGGCCATTGTCACCAGGGATATGGAGGGTTGAGTCAGATGGAGAACAAAAGTCCCTGGTTCTACAGGGAGTTTTTGCGCAGCGCACTTTGACAGATGATCAGCAATGCTGTTTTTCGCACGTGGTATGTGTTATGTTTGCAATCCATCAAAGTGCTCCTCCAACTTTCTCACTTCCTCGGCGTATGCCTTCATCAATGGGCTTTGGTAGTCCTTGTTGATCTGTCTCACCACAAGCTGTGAATCTCCATGAATGATCAGCTTCTTGATTCCCAACTCTGTCGCAATCCTGAGCCCGGCAAGGAGCCCTTCATACTCTGCAGTATTGTTGGTAGCCTCCTCCCGGGGGAAATGCATTTGAACGACGTACTTAAGGTGCTCCCCAGTGGGAGCAACGAGAAGCACGCCAGCTCCTGCACCCTGTAGGGAGAAGGAACCATCAAAATATATAATCCATTCTTGGGGAGCTTCCTTGCCGGGGATAACTGTTTCCAGTACTTCCTCATCAGGGGCTGGTGTCCAGTCTGCAATGAACTCTGCCAGTGCTCTACTCTGAATAGTTGATGTGCTTTCAAACCTCAAACCAAAGCTGGATAACTCCAAAGCCCATTCCACGATCCTGCCAGTAGCCTCGGGGTTTCGGAGTATGCGTTGCAAAGGGAAGCGGGTGAAACCCGTGATCTCGTGGACTTGGAAGTAGTGACGTAGTTTCCTTGAGGCCATGACGAAACCAAAAATCAACTTTTGCACACCAGAGTACCTCGACCTAGCCCCCTGCAGTAGGGAGCTGACGAAGTATACTGGGCGCTGCACCACATTCTTCCTTGTTGTGACCTTGGCATTGTCTTCGTTGCTTTTGCTCTTCTTTGTCTTGAACTGCATCTGACCTTGCCGGGACTGGTTCACTTTCCTCTCCAGAGGGGATGGTGGCGGTGGTTGTTGCTTCATCTACCTCCCGCTGTGCCACCAGTGATGCGCTAACCACTTGATTGGTCACTGCTAAATATAGCAGCAACGGCTCTTGTGGTTTAGGAGCGACTAAGGTGGGAACAGAGGAAAGGTAGGCCTTTAAATCTTGTAGCGCGGTGTCTGCCTCCGGGGTCCACTCCATGGGCCCTACCTTTTTCAAGATTTGGAAAAATGGCAAGGCGCGTTCAGCGGACTTGGAAATGAATCTGCTCAGCGCGACAACACATCTGGTCAAACGCCTCACATCCTTGACTGTCTTTGGTGCTTGAATTTGCTCGATAGCCTTGATCTTGTCGGGGTTGGCCTCTATCCCCCGGTGGGACACAAAAAAGCCAAGTAGCTTGCCAGAAGGAACGCCAAACACACACTTCTCCGGGTTCAGCTTCAAATTGAGCCTGCGCAGATTTGCAAAGGTCTCTTCCAAATCCTGAATGAGAGTCATTCTGTCCTTGGTTTTGACCACAATATCATCCATGTAGGCTTCAACATTTCAGTGCAACTGGGACTCAAAGCCAATCTGTACTGCTCTTGCAAAAGTGGATCCAGCGCTCTTTAACCCGAAGGCATACGTACAAAACAGTACGTGCCACATGGAGTTATGAACGCGGTCTTTTCTTCGTCCTCCTTGGACATGAAGATCTTATGGTATCCAGAGTAGGCATCCGGGAAAGAGAGCAAGTCGCATTCGGAGGTGGAATCCACAATCTGGTCGATGCGCGGCAAGGGGAATGGGTCCTTCGGGCATGCTTTGTTAAGATCCATGAAATCTATGCAAAGCCTCCATTTCCCATTTCCCTTGCGCACCACCACTGGGTTTGCTAACCATGTTGGATGCAATACTTCTCTGACCAATCCAGCTGCCTCAAGTTTCTTGATCTCCTCGGCAATAAACTATTGTCGCTCCAAAGCTTGCTTCCAGACCTTTTGCTTGACGGGTCGGGCATGTGGGCAAACATCAAGGTGGTGCTCGATTACCTCCCTGGGAACACCGGGGATGTCAGATGGTTGCCAGGCAAACACATCGACATTCGCCTGCAGGAAGGCAACGAGCATGCTTTCCTATTTGTCATCGAGGGTGGCACTAATGGTGAATGTACCACCAGCGCCAGCCAGCCCTGCCGGGACCTTTTTCACAGATGGTGCGGCAACCTTGGATCTCTTGCTATTGGAACTCTTCGGCAAGTCATCAACAGGCGCAGTGCACTCCAGAGAGGCACGCTTCCCGGATTCCTCGCTGGTATCCTTGCTTCCTTTCTTCTTTCTCTTGCTTTCCTTGGTGGGAGCAGCGGCTTTTGTAGCTTCTGCAGCAACTGCCTCCCGGTACATCTTGGCCACGCAGATGATTGTGTCTTTCTTGTCTGATGCGATAGAAATAACGCACATTGGTCCTGGCATCTTCAAAGTGTTGTAGGCATAGCGGGATGCCGCCATGAATTTGGCTAGGGCAGGACGACCAAGGATTCCATTGTACGGTAGGGGGAGGTCAACCACAGCAAACACGATCTTCTCAGTCTGGTAGTTCAACTCCCCCCCCCCCCAAATGTTACCGGCAGTGTGATCTTCCCCTTAGGATGACTCCTATCGGGGTTGATCCCTTGGAACGTACCAGTAACCTTGAGCTCTTCATCTGCTATCTGGAGTTTGCTGATGCCCTTTGGAGAAATCAGATTTAACCTGGCCCCGCCGTCAACCAACATCTTTGTGACCTTGAGGTTGCAGATTGTTGGTGAAACCAACAACGGCAAACACCCCACCGCAGTAGTGCGGTCAGGGTGATCCTCCTCATCAAAGATGATGGGCGTGCGAGACCACTTGAGTGGCTTCCGAGAATCTACCGCTGGCTGCACGGCATTGACCTCACGCGCCCACCTTTTAAGTTGGCGGTGAGAGGAGTGCAGAGATGCACCCCCGTCAATGCATAGGGCGTCAGTGGCTTTCTGGAATTCCTGCTCGCTGGTTTCCCCTTCATCTCCTTCATCACTCCCATCTTCGGAATCCTTCTTCTCACGGCCCTTGGCGGGTTTCCCTTGATACTGAGGGGCCTCACCGGGGTGACTTGCTCTGCCACCTTGGCCCTTCTCGCCAGTGCCATCTTGGTTCTTCTCCTTATCACGCTTCTCGTACTCAGCACTCTGCTTCTGGACGAGCTGCTCAACCTGATGACACTCCTGGATATCGTGGCCCTTGGTCCGATGAATCTTGCAATATGGCCCATCACTGTTCCCAGCTTTCTCAGCAGCCGCGGCTTCCCGGCAATCAGCGCACACGGCAGCTTCCTTGCCGGGGACCTCGGTCTTAGCCTTCTTGCCGGTACTAGGTGCGCTCGATCCTTCAACAGTCATCACCACTTTATCATTGCACTTCTTGCTCTTCTTCTTTTGGCTGGTGGCATCGTCGTCATCTTCTGAGTCGACGTCGACGCCATCTTCTTCACCTGGGAGTCATCTCCCCTCTTCCACTCGGGCACACTTATCCACCAGAGTGTATAGCTCGTTCATGGTCTTGGGCAGACGAACGTTCATTTTAGAACGTATCCGGTGGTTGCGCACATTGGACTGGAATGCGGCTATCACAGCTGCCGGGTGGATGTCCGGGATGTTCCTGTGCACCCGGCTGAACCTCTGCATGTACTTCCACAGGCTCTCTCCTTCCTTCTACGGGAGTAGCTGTAAATCACTGGGCCATCCTAGTTCTTGGTGGCCGCCCGTGAAGGCGCCAACAAACTCATGGCACAGGTTAGCCCAGGTCAAAATGGAATTCTCTGGCAAGTGCATCAACCAAGACCTCATGTTTGGCTTGAGTGCCAAAGGGAAGTAGTTGGCGAATACCTTCTCATCCCTTCCCCCGGCAGCTTGAACAGCGATGGTGTAGATGCTCAAGAACTCTGCCGGGTTCAGTCTTCCATCGTACTTTTCTGGTATCTCTGGCTTGAACGTGCGAGCAGATGGCCAAGGGACTTGCCGCAGCTAGCGAGTGAAGGTGGGGCACCCAACCCCGAAGTGTAGGCACCCACCCTCACCGGGCGTAGGCTCTTTGACATCGAAGCCATTGTGCCTATCGGACCGGCGTTGGGTTCCACGGCGTCGTTCGATGGTGACGCGCGCGTCTTCCCCCCGCCTGTCTTCCAGGACTCGCTGTTGTTCTCATCATGCTCGAGGATAGGACGAGGCCATTGATACATTGTCGGGTTCTTGGTTGCGTTGCTCAGGCTGTGGCCTCTGCGCTAGCTGCCGCGGAGGGGATAGCACCGTGGGGGCAACCCCTTCGGTACGGCCAGCAGCTCGGGCCGTGGCCGCCGCCTGTGGAGGCTGTGACGGGCCTGCTCGTTGTGATCCTCCTACCTCGGTGAAACCGATCAAGCTCAGAATGGTGGCTCTCCACTCATCCATCTGATCAGCCACCGGCGGAAATCTCAACAGGAGCTGGGCCCGCGCCATGGCCTCCGAAGCAGTGCTCGGCATGGATGACGATGTAGACCGTAGTGTCGCCTGGCTTCTGACGGTGCCAGTAGTAGCAGCGTCGCGCTCCTGTCACCGTGAGCCAGTCGCCAGGGCGGCGCAGAGGCGAGGCGGATGTGCTTGGGGATCGGCGGCTCTGTTAGGCGCATCCGCCTGGCCAGCCCATCCTGGGGGTGACGCATGTCCCACGGCCACATCCGCAGCGGGGCGGCCGGAGGATTGTGGTTCGCCCCAAGGCGAGCATCACCGCTTTGGCCGCGTCCTTTGGCAGGGTGGAGAGGCGCGGATGGAATGATCTCTCCTCCCACACCTTGCGGAGCGTGGCCGTCGGGATGTTGTTGGCGCTGTCCTTCGCCGGTGCCTCATGTTCCTGTTTCGACTACGGGGGAGGTGGTGACAACGCCGCCTGCGCCGGTCACGTCCCCTGCAGCGCCCACATCCCCGTGCGCCCCCGTAGCCCCTGCGGTGTCGGCAGCCGCGTGTGGAGGGGCCTTCGAGGCGGACGGGTGAGCGGCGGCACCAGTTTTCTTCTTGGGTGCCATGGATGATGAAGCCGTCGATGAAGAAGATGATGATGAAGATAACGCGCTGCGTACGCTCTCGGGTTCGTGCAAGCGCTTCCCCCTACCTGGCGCCCCAAAGATGTCATGGGAAAACATGGCCACCTATGGGGCCATCGGCCCCTTGTGGTTCGACAGGGGGAAGGACGCATTGCACAAAGAGCGGAAGGCGCGGGGCAACGCGGCAATGATCACATGGGCAATTTTTACCCAGGTTCGGGCCGCTGCGAGGCGTAAAACCCTACTCCTACTTTGGTGGATTGATGAGAGGACTGTGGTGGAGGCGCAGCGCTCTAGCCCGACAAGGTTGCATCGGGGCGAGAGCAGCTATGCGTGTATGAGTGTACCGGGGTCCGAATCCTTTCTAAGGTTGCCATGGCCCTTCTTTTATAGATCAAGGGGTCACCACAATGGCAAATTAGTCATTGTGTACTGATTAGATGGCAAACAGTGCCATCATACCTAACTCTGCAGACTGGACAGAGCGCATTAAATGCACCGCTTAGTGTCACATCATAGCCTAGCCTAGCAAGCCTTGCCGTGCTGTTTTCCCTCCTTCTCGCCTGTCTGCGTGACACATCACTGGACGAGTGTCATCTGGAGGTGATTTCCTCTGGGAATGGCTGCCACGTGCCAAGTAATGGCCACTTAGCATCTTGGGGGCTCGACACCACACCGATCGGTGACTTGCATTGCTTTGAGGTGGAGCGGTGGAGCCTTGGCGGGGTAATCCGCCCTCAGCATCCCCAGCAAGCATGCCGGGGCAATCTCGTCCCCGCCAGGCTCGCCTACCCGGCAGGGGAGGTTTTCCCATTGAGGTATTTTACTCCTTGGGTTGATCTTGGTCTTCTTGATCCGCCCTTTGACTCCTCAAAGAGCTGATCTCTTCTGCTTGGCCTTGTCCTGGATGCTGCAATCTCGTTCTTGAGCCTGTGTATAGTCTGGGCAACATACCTGGGGTTTGTTGCACCGACACCTTGGTTTTTGTTAACCATTCATTGGTCATGTCTTTATGACTAGTGTGACCGGTGTACATCCACGCACGATCACTCATCTTGCCTAGCTACTGCACGCACAAGAAATATATATAATTCAGCATGTATATTCATCAGTTAATCTAGTTTGTCAATTATATTACGTTCATGCAACCTACATGCTAATAGGTAAAGATAGGTCCTAATCCCACCCGAGTATGTGTAGATTGGGTTTGGTTTCCCATGCTCTGCTCCGGATCCGACGAAAAATTTCGGTAGTACCTCCCCGCTGTTCTCCTGATACATGTCTCGGCAATAAATAGAGAGGATGTGTACCCGGAGAACAACAGGGAGGCACTGACGAAATTATGCATCGGATACGGAGCAAAGCATATGGGAAAACGAACCCAATCTACACATACTTGGGCTGTCCATGGATAACGTTGGACAATTCGAAAGAATCATGGTTATAAATATGCGAATGCATGCATATTTATAATTGTAACCCTTTCGAATGGGAGACGCATACTGGTCACGCATACTGATGATTGAAGACACCTATAGCTAGCAAGTTTCATCGGCACGAAGACCGGAACAGAGCAAATAATGAAGGGGGGAGGAGGAGATGTCATTTGTGCTCACCCACGAACGCAGGGGCGGAGCTCGTCAAACGCACGGGGAGGTCGTCGAACACCAGACCCTCGCAGCGATGAAACACTGCACATTTAAATCCACACGAACAACACGAATATGCAATCCCGATAGAACAATTGCATATAACTACTTTTCTATTTTATTATTTTTCTCCTCTATTCCTTCTTCTTCTTGTCTTCTTCTTCTTCTCCTCCTTCTTCTTTTCTCCTCCTCCTCCTCCTCCTTCTTCTTCTTCTTCTTCTTCTTCTCCTTCTTATTCTTTTCTTCTTCTCCTCCTCCTCCTCCTCCTCCTCCTCCTTCTTCTTCTTCTACTTCTTCTTCTTCTTCTTCTTCTTCTTCTTCTTCTTCTTCTTCTTCTTCTTCTTCCTCTTTCTTTTTCTTCTTCTTCCTTCTTTTCCTTTTTCCACTTCTTCTTCTCCTCTTCTCCTCTTTTTCTTCTTCTTCTTCTTCATCTTCTTCTTCTTATTCTTCTTCTTCTCCTCCTCCTTCACTTCTTCTTCTTCTCCTTCTTCTTCTTCTTCTTCTTCTTCTTCTTCTTCTTCTTATTTTCCTTTTTCCTCTTCTTCTACTTATTCTTCTTTTTTTCATCTTTCTTCTTCTTCTTCTAATTAACTAAACCTAAACTACCACAAACCTAAACCTAAATTAGAACTAACCTAAACTACCACTAACCTAAACCTAAACAGGCAAAACAGGAAAAAACAGAAGAAGAAAAAAGAACAAGAGCTCACCTAGGCTCCGATGGAGGATGGCTGCAGGGCTGGGCGGCAGCGGTGGTGGAGGAGGGCTGGTGGAGGAACATCGTGGGGGAGGGGAGCGGCGGCGCGGCCGGGCTCCGGCGGTGGGGCTGGGCGGGCGCAGGGCCACCGCGGCTTGGCTCCGGCGGCAGGGCTGGGCGGCGTCGGGGCTGGCGCCAGGGCTGGGCGGCGTCGGGGCTGGGCGGCGACAGGGCTGAGCGGCGTCGGGGCTGGCTCTGGGCAGCGGGGCTGGGTGGCATGGGGGCTGGCCGAGGCGGCGCGCGGGTGAGGTGGGAGTGAGAGAGAGGGGGATGGGGCCGGGGTGGAACGGCTGTTAGTAGATCGGCTTCTTTGCCGTCTGCTAGCAGACGGCAAAGACTCCACTAGCAGACGGCAAAGATCAAGCGGACGGCCCACCCGACCTAGCCCGCTCCACGGTCCAGTGGGGCCCATACCCCCTCTTTGCCGTCTGCCTTCAGGCCCTTTGCCGTCCACGGGCTGACGGCAAAGAAAGCACAGACGGCAAAATGTATCATTGCCCTCAGCCGACAAATACCGTATGTGCCGTCAGCTGGCAGATGGCAAAGAAGTGGCTAACGGCAAATTCCCTGATTCCAGTAGTGACTTATTGCACCGATGACAACTTACTTGAAGGATCTTACTCAATCCCTAGGTAGGTATGGTGGACTCTCAAAATAAGATTTTGGGTTTGAGGGTTTTTTGGATGCATAATTAGTATCTCTACTTAGTGCGGAGTTTCTGGCTAGCAAAGATATTGAGCAAGCACCACATGTTGTGGGATCTATAACAATATAACTTCTATGTGGATATGAACAATAAATCATTACGTTGTCTTCCATGTCCAACGTCAATAATTTTGACATATAATATTTAATGGGGCCTCACAATCATAAAAGATGTCCAAGATAGTATATTTGCATGTGAATCTTCTCTTCCCTTATTAATTCTTTCATGAGTTGCATCATTGACCAATGCTATGTTTGTCAATTTCCAACAAATTTTACCACTTATACTTTTCCTTATGTGATGTCATTACTTACCATAAGATTAGCATATGATCTTTTTCATTTATTTATTTCTTTTATTTGATTGCAACAAGTAAGTAAAGAAACAAAAACTCAAACTAAACATTATTATATATCTCGCACAGGATTACATAGATAGATAGATCACTAAGCAGGCACTCAAAAATAGATCGAACTAAACTTTTATTCAACTAAATCATAGGATAACTAAAGATTGAACTAAGATAGACAAAGGCAAAGAAAGTGGTGGTGATACGATACCAGGGCACCTCCCCCAAGCTTGGCACAAGCCAAGGGGAGTGCCCATACCATGAACTCAAGTCTCCTTTGGTGGGGAAGATGATGGTGGTGGTGATGAGGTAGTAGCGAGCTTATCCTCCGGCTTCCATGGCAGCGGCTCTCCATCATAGTAGGAAGCACGAGTCTCACAAGTCCTGCAACTGGCAGCTAAACTCATACCTTTAAATCTTGCCTCATATTCAAAGACTTGATTTTGGAGATGATAGATTTGGCTTTGCAGAAAACTGATTTGCTCGTTGAGGGTGAAGGTGGATGTCCTTCATGGACCGGGCATCCACCTTTTGATCCTTCATGGATTGGCATTGAGTCCACGCTCCACCATCCCCTTGCACTTGAAGACCTCCTACTCCATGGCTTCGAGCCTGGCCTCCATGGTTCCCGTCCTCTTGGGCCCTTGAACATCTCAGATGTGGAGCACCCCCTCATGCATCTCGATGGTTTGAGGGTGCTTCATCACCTTCGACAAGTAGGGGTTGATTACCGTTTTGAAGAACTTGTCTTTGGAGGAGCTCGGAGCGGCCATGGTGATCTAGATCTGTTAAAAAATAGCAAGAAAGAAGAACAGAAGATTTCTCCGCGATACGATGGTCAATACGTTCGGGGGGTATATAAAGATTTTTTATCTAGGGAAACAAGCAAACGAGAGGAAAACAGAGTCGGGAAGGTTCCCAAGGTGGGCACAACCCACCTGGGCACGCCAGGCAAGGCAGGCGCGCCTTGGTGTCTTGTGCCCTCCTAGGTTGCCTTCCTGTTTGTTTCTTATTTTCCTAATTTTTGTAATATTCCAAAACTGACAGAAAATATTTTTACGGATTTTTCGGAGTTCGTTTACTTACCGTATCACGTACCTCCTCTTTTTAGGATTCTGGAGTGTTCCGGAAGGTTTCTTTTATGTGTTCCTCCGGTGTCATGGTTTGAATAGTATTGCTTTCAACATGAATAGGCGTACCTGAGATATAGTGCTTAATTCTTTGCACATTGACTACCTTCGGCATTATTAATTTTTATAGCTCCAGAGCGATAAACTTCTTCAATAATATATGATCCTTCCCATTTGGAGAGAAGTTTTCCTGCAAAGAATCTAAAACGAGAGTTGTACAAAAGAACATATTCCCCAACTTTGAATTCGCGCTTTTAGATTCTTTTGTCATGCCATCTTTTAACTTTTTCTTGAAAAAACTTGGCATTTTCATAAGCTTAGTTATCCATTCATCTAGTGAGCTAATATCAAATAACCTCTTTTCACCAGCAAGTTTGAAATCATAGTTAAGTTCTTTAATTGCCCAATATGCTTTATGTTCTAACTCAAGAGGCAAATGACAAGCTTTTCCATAAACCATTTTATAGGGAGACATACCCATAGGATTTTTATATGCTGTTCTGTAGGCCCAAAGTGCATCATCTAATTCCTTAGACCAATTCTTTCGGGACCTATTGACAGTCTTTTGTAATATTAACTTTATTTCTCTATTGCTAAGTTCAACTTGACCACTAGATTGAGGATGATAAGGTGATGCAATTCTATGGTTAACATCACATTTAGCAAGCATTTTATGGAAAGCACCATGAATAAAGTGTGAACCACCATCAGTCATTAAGTATCTAGGGACTCCAAACCTTGGGAAAATAACTTATTTAAGCATTTTAATGGAAGTGTTATGATCAGCACTACTAGTTGGAATAGCTTCTACCCACTTAGTAACATAATCAACAGCAACCAAAATATGAGTATACCCATTAGAGGAAGGAACAGGTCCCATATAATCAAAACCCCAAACATCAAATGGTTCAACAGCAAGTGAATAGTTCATAGGCATTTCCTGACGCTTACTGATATTACCAATTCTTTGGCATTCATCACAAGATAAAACAAACTTACGGGCATCCTTGAAGAGAGTAGGCCAATAAAAACCAGATTGCAATACCTTGTGAGCAGTTCTATCTCCCACATGGTGCCCTCCATAAGCTTCGGAGTGACATTTCCGTAAGATTTGTTAATGTTCATGCTCAGGTACACAACGTCTAATAATACCATCTACTCCTTTATAGAGATGTGGGTCATCCTAAAAGTAATGTCTTAAGTCATAAAAGATTTTTTTCTTTTGTTGGTATGTGAAACCAGGTGGTAAATATTTAGCAACAATGTAATTAGCATAGTCAGCATACCAAGGAGTATTATGAGAAACATTTATTGCAGCTCGTTGTTCATCAGGAAAACTGTCATCAATAGGTAGTGGGTCATCAAGAATGTTCTCTAACCTAGACATGTTATCAGCTACGGGATTCTCAGCTCCTTTCCTATCAGTGATATGTAAATCAAATTCTTGTTGCAAAAGTGTCGGCGTTCTGGGATCGGGGGTACCTAGACCTGCCTGCCTGCGGCCCAGCGCGTGACTTTGTTGACTGCCCGGTATGGTCCAGCTACAAGACTGCACAAGCAAGACCCTCGCGAGGACCCCCCGGCCTCGCGAGGCTAACAACACCAAGACCTCCCGAGGAGCAGCTTCCCGAGCCAGCCTCCCAAGGGGCGGAGATCTCTATGCAGGTACCCTGCCTCACAAGGCTCGCGATGACGTGAGCCGTGATGACCAAGGCCAGGTGGGCGCCGACGGGCGTAGAAGGGCCAGTTTCCTCTTTAGTGCTAGGGAAGCAAGGACAGGTGCGGGTTCCTGAGGAAGCCCCCAAAGGTTTCCATTCTAGTGCAACGAGACCAAGACCACGAGCTCGGCAGGACGGATGTCATCACCGAGCCCACCACTACGTCATGGCCAAAAGCTTTGTAGGCGAAGACCAGCATTCGTCAGGATAATATGTACCTCTTGTCCCCTTTCAAATTGGCCGTTGTGGAGTCCCTTCCCGCCTAAGCTATGAGGGAAGAGGACCAAGGCCACTATAAATATAGGCTAGCCCCCACTGTTGAGGGGAGTCGATTCATTCTCTCCCTCTGAGCCCTCGCGAGGCAGCTCATCTACTGTACTAGTTCATCCTCAGCCTCCTCATGAGGCCAATCCACCACAAAGCAGGAGTAGGGTTTTACACCGCAAGGTGGCCCGAACCTGGGTAAACCCCCATGTCCACCCTTTCTCTCCACTCGCGCATACTCGGTGAGATCAGGCCGTGCGTGTGGCGAGCAGAGCGTCGTCGTGAAGCAAGATCCTTCGTATACGCCCTAGAGTTCGAACCTAGTTTGGGTCCACGGAGCCGCGATTCTGACATTTGGCACACCAGGTAGGGGCGTGTGGAAGCTCCCGTTTCTTCATCGACCATGCTCTGCCCTCGCTTCTTCGTCCCCATGGCAGATGCCGTCCCCCAGGCTTGGCAACCCGTATCCTATGGGAGCGCCGTGGGTTGCCAGGCCTTCACTCCTGGCCTGCGTCAGGTGCAGTGGCCGGTGAGGTTCAGGCCGGCGCTGCCCCCGCGCTACGACGGCGAGGCAGATCCCGAGGAGTTCCTCCAGCTATACGCACAGGCCATCCGAGTGGCTGGCAGCGATGACAGTGCTATGGCAAACTGGCTCCCTCTGGCCCTCAAAAAGGTTCTGCGCTCTTGGCTCCGCGGCCTCCCGGAGGCCTCGGTGTCCTCTTGGGAGGAGCTCCGCGGTCAGTTCATCACGCGCTTCGCGGCCCCGGGACCCCACACGGTCGCTTGCATCCTCGGTGGGTCATAGGCGCCCGCATCTGGTCACCACATCAAGCAACTTTTCCGTCAGGCAAGCACTACTCGGCCATGACCTGAGGCCTCGTGGGGCCACGCGAGGCCTAAGGCCAACATCACCTTCGACTTCAGGGATCACCCCAAGACTGCGGCCGCTGCTGGTGCACTCCCCATGCTGTGCACGCCCACCATCAGCAATGTCGTGGTCACCAAGACCCTCATCAATGGCAGCGCTGGCCTCAACATCCTCTCCCTGGAGGCCTTCGACATGCTCCAGGTGCCTAACGACCAGCTCGTGCCCACCAAGCCTTTCTCAGGGGTGACCAGGGGTTCCACCACCCCCTTGGGGAAAGTGTGCCTCCCCGTCACCTTCGGCAAGCGCGACAATTACCACACCGAGCTGATCGACTTCGACGTGACCCGCATCGGCCTCTCGTACAACGCCATCTTGGGATATCTGGCCCTCGCCAAGTTCATGGCGGCAACCCACCCGGGCTATAACTTCGTCAAGATGTCGGGCAGTAGCGGCGTCATCACCATGGCTGGGGACACAAAGGACGTGGTCCGGGCCCTCAAGCTCCTCTACAGAGCCGCGGCGGCCTCACGCCCTGATGCCAGGTGCGCCCCGGAGATTCTGGAGGCCGTGCCCACGAAGAAAAAACAGTTGTTCTCTCAGGACCGAGCTGAGACGAAGCAGGTGCCTGTCGAAAGCGGGGGCTCGGGCCCCATCTTCACCATCGGCGCCGGCCTTCCCCCAGAGCAGGAGGAGCCACTGGTTGATTTCCTCCGGGCAAACAAGGACGTATTTGCGTGGGAAGCGTCCGACCTGGTTGGCGTCCCGAGGGAGGTGATCGAGCACCATTTGGCGGTATGCCCCAGTGCGCGCCCCGTGAAGCAGAAGGCGCGATGTCAAGCACAGGAGAAGCAAGCGTTCATCGTCCAGGAAGTGCGCAAATTACAGGAAGCCGGTGTCATTTGGGAGGTACGGCACCCGGATTGGCTTGCCAACCCAGTCGTGGTACCCAAAAAGGGCGGGAAGGAGTGCATGTGAGTTGACTTCATGAGCCTCAACAAGGCTTGCCCTCAGGACCCCTTCCCGCTCCCGCGCATCGACCAAATCATGGACTCCACCACCGAGTGCGATCTATTGTGTTTTTGGATGCTTTCTTGGGTTATCATCAAATCAAGATGGCGACAAAGGACGTCGAGAAGACGGCCTTCATTTCCCCATGCGGCGTGTACTGCTACACCTGCATGCCTTTCGGGCTGCGGAACGCCGGTGCAACCTTCCAGCAGTTGATGCGCATCGCGCTGGGGCCATAGCTGGGGAGAAATGCGGAGGCGTATGTTGACGACATCGTGGTCAAGTCATGAGAAGCAAGGACCCTAATTGGAGACCTAGAGGAGACGTTCGCTAACCTACGCAAAGTGAACTTGAGGCTTAACCCAGAAAAGTGCGTTTTCGGGGTCCCGTCCGGTAAGCTGCTTGGCTTCCTTGTATCACATCGAGGGATCAAGGCTAACCCCAAAAAGATCAAGGCAATTGAAAAGATGCACCCGCCTCAGACCCTCAAGGAGATGCAAAAGCTGGTAGGTTGTGTGACCTCCTTGGGGCGCTTCATCTCTAAGCTCGACGAGCGCACCCTCCCTTTCTTCAAGCTGATGAAGAGGAAGGGCCCTTTCGAGTGGACCCCGAAAGCTGAGGCGGCCTTCGAGGACCTCCAGAGATACCTCACGAGCCCACCTGTTATGGTGGCGCCTCGTCCTTGTGAGCCCCTGGTGCTCTACTTGGTGACCACCCCCCATTCGGCCAGTGCGGCGATTGTGGCAGTCCGGGAGGAGCGCGCCAGCGCAGGCGCGGGGCCAGGCGGCCCGTGAGAGGTCACACGCCTTTTGCCACCTCAGGACGGCGCCCCTGGGGCCCCCACCACTTCACCGACCAGCGAGGTGCCCAGCCCTCTCGCGCCCCACGCAAGGCAGGATGCCGTCGACACCCCGCCCCTCATCGAGCATCCGGTGTACTTTGTCAGCACTATGTTATGGGATGCACGCGCGCGCTACCCTATGCAACAGAAGCTCCTGCTCACGCTCCTCGTCGCCTCGAGGAAGCTGCACCATTATTTCCAGGGCCACCCCATCAAGGTTGTCTCTGCATATCCCCTGGAGAAGGTGTTGCACAGCCCCAATGCTGCTGGGAGAGTTGCAGAGTGGAACATCGAACTGCAAGCTTTCCAGCTGGAGTTCAGCACGACTAGGGTTATCAAGGGGGCAGCCCTCGCCAATTTTGTGGCGAAGTGGACGGATGCTCACGACCAGGGGCTGGGCGAGGGCTAGTCCCTCGCGCCTGGCGACGAGGCGCCCGATGGCTGGGTCATGCACTTCGACGGCGCCTTTGCGCGGCAGGGCGCGGGGGCTGGAGTCGGGCTCATCTCACCGACCAAGGACAAGCTCCACTACGCCGTGCAACTTTGCTTCCAGCATGGCGAGAAGGTCTCCAACAACATTGCGGAATACGAGGGCTTGATCACCGGCCTCAGGGCCACTGCCGCTCTGGGGGTCAAGCGCCTCACTATCAAGGGCGATTCCTAGCTCCTCGTCAACTTTTTCAGGAAGGAGTACAAACCAAAGGACGAGCACATGGAGGCCTACCTAGAAGAGGTACGTAAAATCGAAAAGCGTTTCTTAGGCTTGGAGTTGCAGCACGTCTCACGTGGCACGAACAAGGAAGCAGATGACATCACTAAGAGGGCATCTCGCCGCGAGCCTCAGAAGCCTGGCGTCTTCAAGGAGAGGCTCTTCAAGCCATCGGCTGTGCCCCCGGCTGCAGGCCCGACACTGCTCCGGGAAGAGCCACCGCCGGCCCCATCCTTGGGCGCCCCAGCCTGCAGCCCGACCTCGGGAGCCCGCCTGCTCCTGGCGATGGAACCTCAGGCAGGCAGTTGGACCGAGGATTTTCAGGCATACTTGCTCCGTGGCACCTTGCCGGAGAAGGAGGAGGATGCAGAGCGCGTGGCTCGCCAGGCCACTGCTTATTGCTTGCAGGACGGCGAGCTGTACGCAGACGCCCCAACGACGTCTCGCTGCGGTGCATATCTGAGGAACAGGGGCGCGAGCTATTGGCTGACATCCACGGTGGAGATTGCGGGTACCACTCCTCGTCGTGCACCCTCGTGGGAAAGGTGTTCCGCAGCGGGTTCTACTAGCCTACGGCGCTCCATGACACTGGTCCAATCCTGTGAGGCCTGCCAACGCCAAGCAGATTCATCAGCCTACGCAAGGGCTCCAGACCATCCCGCTCTCATGGCCCTTCGCAGTCTGGGGGCCGGACATACTGGGCCCATTCCCTCGGGCGGCCGGCGGCTGCCGCTACCTCTACGTCGCCATCGACAAGTTCACCAAGTGGGCGGATGTGGAGCCCATGCGCACCATCCCCGCCGGCTCGGCTGTCAAGTTCATCAAGGGCCTCATGAGCCGGTTCGGTGTCCCCAACCGCATCATTACCGACAATAGCTCCCAGTTCACAGGCAATCTCTTCAGGACATATGGTGCTAACCTTGGAACGCAGATATGCTACGCTTCGGTGGCGCACCCGCGGAGCAACAGCCAGGCTGAGCGCACCAACACGGAGGGCCTAAGGGGCCTCAAGACGAGGAGCTTCAAGAAAAAGATTGAGGCATGCGGCAGGGGTTGGCTCGGCGAGCTGCAGTCCGTGGTGTGGTCCGTCCGCACCAATGCGACTAAGCCCACCGGCGAGACCCCGTTCTTCCTCGTCTATGGGGCTGAGGCGGTCCTCCCGCACGAAATCAAGCATCGTTCCCCGCCGGTCTTGGCATTCGACGAGGTGCGTCAGGATGTCACGGGGAACTGATCTTGTGCTCGGAGAGGAGGCCCGCCGCCAAGCCTCTCTCCGCGCCGCGAGGTACCAGCAGGAGCTGCGGCGCTATCACAGTTGCAATATCCGCCCCCGGACTCTCAAAGTCACAGACCTCGTTCTGAGGTGGGTCCTCTCCATGGAGGGCCTCCACAAGCTCTTGCCCATGTCGGAGGGCCCATTCAGGGTCGCCCGAGTCTCCAGGCCCGGCGCCGCACGACTGGAGACGGAGGACGGGGTCCCCGTCCAAAATGCTTGGAACATCCAGCATCTCCGCAAGTCTACCCATGACACTCTCACGTAATAATGAGAGGGGCTGTACATGCCCCGGAGTCTCCCGGTGCGCTGCCTCACGGGAGCTCTCGCCCATGCCCAAGCCCAAGTGGAAGCCCCATGCTCTGCGCTAGCGGACGAAATGGTCGAACAGCGACTATGCCCACGCCCAAGTGGAGGCCCCATGGTCCGCGCTGGTGGGAAGACTAGTATAGGCGCCGAACGCGACTGTTTTTTCGTCCTCTCTTGTAACCAAATTTGCCACTTCTTGAAATGAAGTTTGAAGTTTTCGCATCTTTATTCAAAAAGGGTCGGGATTTTCTCCTTGCAGTGTTTTCCTTCTTGAGTTTCGTTTTTAAAGGAAGTGACGGCTGCCTATTGCTCCCTCCCGCGTGTCCCACGAGCGGGGGCTGGGCACGGTGTTTACGCTTGGGTTAGCCCCAGCAGCATTGTGGACCCAGGCCACAAAAGCCGCGGATCCACCCATACGCACACCTCACCAAGGCTTTGGCGCCTAAGTCCTCGTGCGATGCTCTCTAGCGAGCCAACAGGCTCGTGCTGCCTTTGGCCCCCGGCCTCGGGAGCGCTCGCCTCCTTGCCATGCTGGGCACCGCGACCTAGCACACCAATGACGACTAACCCTCGCTCGGGGGCTATAGACGCAGGATGGGAGCCAAGGAAGGGTGGCCTGGGAAGACACAATTACGGTCTGGCGCATCATTAAGGAATCCTTCATTAAGTGCTTTTACATCTCCACGAGGCCTGATGCCTGTGGAGGTGTCTCAGGAGGCCCCGAACCCATGCGAGCCTCCCAGGGGCCTCGCGAGCCTCTCGAGTCTCTGGAGCCATCCGGTCCGTGAGGAGGGAGCCTCCTCGACAAGCTCCTTTGGCTACCTTGATGCTCCAACAGCATCGTTGACGGAGAAAAAAGCGTACACGGGATCAACAACTCCGGAGAAGCGCGCCCCCACGACGCAGGAACCCGCCAAGGGCCACAAGCGCACCAAGCTAAGTTATCCTAATCGTGCCAGGCAGAAACCTTTCAATTAATGTAAATATAATGCAAATACATGACCAGGAAACACCAATATAAAGGCGCAAGCGCCGCAGTTCATTACACGCCCCCAAGGGGCTCTTCATGATTCTTGATGCAGGAAATAAAAACAAAAGAAGCGGCCTCCCGAGGGACGCTGCTCCTGAAGCCCGACTCCGGCGCCGTCCACGCTCAGTCGGAGTCCTCCTCCTCCCTGATAGGGGCACGGCAGTGTGGCGGCTCGTCGTCCTCCTTGACCCGGGCACGGCGACATGGCGGCTCGTCGTAGTCATCGTCGCTCGAGCTCCCTCCGGAGGAGGTGCCGCTGCCGCTGGAGGTGTCGCGATCGTCGCCAAGGGCAAGTTCACCGCCGAGGACGCCGCCGCCGTGATGGTCATCGTCGTCGGAGAGGTGGTCGCCGCCGCTGCTGTCGCCCTCTGGGCAGCACCCCAAGCGCCTGCCGTCTTCCCTGAAGACCTTAACGAAGAGCGTCATCGCCCCATCGTACTTGAAGTGGAGGGTGTGCCTCCCCTGCAAGCCGCGGGCGCAGGCGAACATCTGCCATCCACGGGTCAGGCACGTAGCCCGCAGAGGTGACCTCGACCTCCACCCATGAGGACCTGTTGCAGCAGCCGTCGGGCTGCAGCCACAGGCCAACGGGTCCTCCGGCCGGCAACTCCTCCGCGAAGGAGCGCAGAAGCTGGATCTAGGTGAGGGGTGGGCCCTCCATCCACACCACAAACTCGCGAGTCATGTCATCCGAGTGGGCCCATGGGTAAGGTGGTCGTACGGCCGCCGCGCGCCTCCCCCCTTGGCCGTGGCCACCGCGGCTTCCATGGCCAACCCCGCGGGAAGGGTTCTTCCCGTGGCTGCCGGAGCTAGTGTGTACCGCCAATGGAGGGCGCCCGCGCCCCCGGGACGATGCTGCTGGCGTAGCCGAGGACTTGTGAGGGCGGCCGCGCCCTCTCTTCGGTGGTGGCGAGTCCGGTCCTTCCATGGGAGCCTTGCCCTTCTCCTCGGCGGTGAACCTCCTCACTGGTGCCATGGTCGCTGCGGCGGAGATTGGGGGCAAGCGGGCGAGAAGACAGAGATGGGGTGGGGCTCTGCCCCCTCGCCTTCTTATTGGCGGTTGGAGAAGGCTAACCGGCGCCTTTTCACCTTCGTGCGATGATGGCTACGCGGCGTGTGCCAGGCTTTCTGTTAGCCTGGGTAGTTGCTGAGGCGACGTGGGGAAGTGGAGGCGTCCGCGTCCCGTCGTGTGCCATGCATCAAGCCTAGCCCGCAGGCGATATAGGGGCCCGCGGTGCTTCGCCCTTCGCTCCTTGCCTTTGCTTCGAAGCCAGGCCGGGCACGCCTCGGGCCCGGGGGCTACTGTCGGCATTCTTGGGTCGGGGGTACCCAGACCTGCCAGCCTGCGGCCCAGCGCGTGACTTCATCGATGGCCCCGTATGGCCCAGCTACAAGACTGCACAAGCAAGACCCTCGCGAGGACCCATTGGCCTTGTGAGGCTAACGACGCCAAGACCTCCCGAGGAGCAGCTTCCCGAGCCAGCCTTCCGAGGGGCGGAGATCTCTATGCAGGTACCCCGCCTCATGAGGCTCGCGATGACATGAGCCGTGATGACCGAGGCCAGGCGGGCGCCAGCGGGCGCTGGCGGGTGCAGAAGGGACAGTTTCCTCTTTGGTGCTAGGGAAGCAAGGACAGGCGTGGGTTCCCGAGGATGCCCCCAAAGGTTTCCATTCTAGTGCACCGAGACCAAGACCACGAGCTCGGCAGGACGGATGTCATCACCAAGCCCACCACTGCGTCATGGCCAGAAGCTTTGCAGGCGAAGACCACCTTTCGTCAGGATAAGATGTACCTCTTGTCCCCTTTCAAATTGGCCGTTGTGGAATCCCTTCCTGCTTAAGCTATAAGGGAAGTGGACCAAGGCCACTATAAATATAGGCTAGCCCCCACCGTAGAGGGGGATCAATTCATTCTCTCCCTATGAGCCCTCGCGAGGAAGGTCATCCACTGTACTAGTTCATCCTCAGCCTCCTCGTGAGGCCAATCCACCACAAAGCAGGAGTAGGGTTTTACACCGCAAGGTGGCCCGAACCTAGGTAAACCCCCGTGTCCATCCTTTCTCTCCGCTCGCGCGTACTCGGTGAGATCAGGCCGTGTGGATGGTGAGCAGAGCGTCATCGTGAAGCGAGATCCTTCGTACATGCCCCAGAGTTCGAACCTAGTTTGGGTCTGCGGAGCCCCGATACCGACAAAAAGAACCCACCTGAGTCTAGGTTTAGCATCTTTCTTTTCCATAAGATATTTTATAGCAGCATGATCTATGTGAACAATTAATTTGGAATCAACAATGTAAGATCTGAATTTATCACAAGCAAACACAACTGCTAAAAATTCTTTTTCAGTGGTAGCATAATTTCTTTGGGCATTCTCTAGAGTTTTGCTAGCATAATGAATAACATTTACTTTCTTATCAACTCTTTGTCCTAGAACATCACCTACAGCATAATCACTAGCATCACACATAATTTCAAAAGGCAAGTTCCAATCAGGTGGTTGGACAATAGGTGCAGAAGTTAAGGCTTTCTTAAGTGTTTCAAAGGCTTCTACACAATCATCATCAAAAACAAATGGAACATCCTTTTGTAAAGATTAGTAAGAGGCCTAGAAATTTTAGAGAAGTCTTTAATAAACCTCCTATAGAAACCAGCATGACCAAGGAAACTACGAATACCTTTAATATCTTTAGGACATGGCATTTTCTCAATTGCATCAACTTTAGCTTTATCCACCTCAATACCTCGTTCAGAAATTTTATGCCCCAAGACAATACCTTCATTAACCATAAAGTGGCACTTCTCCCAATTCAAGACAAGATTAGTTTGCTCACATCTCTGCAAAACTCGATCAAGGTTGCTTAAGCAATCATCAAAAGAAGTTCCATAAACAGAAAAATCATCCATGAAAACCTCAACAATCTTTTCACAAAAATCATAGAATATAGCAGTCATACATCTTTGAAAGGTAGCAGGTGCATTGTACAAACCAAAAGGCATACTTCTATAAGCATAAGTTCCAAAAGGGCAAGTAAAGGTGGTTTTCTCTTGATCGGGTTGTGACACAGGTATTTGAGAGAAACCATAATATCCATCAAGAAAACAAAAGTGTGTGTGCTTAGATAATCTTTCTAGCATTTGATCAACAAAAGGCAGAGGGTAATGATCTTTTCTAGTTGCTTTATTTAATTTTCTAAAATCAAGTACCATTCTATAAACAGTAACAATTCTTTGTGGAATAAGTTCATTTTTATCATTAGGAACAACAGTAATACCTCCCTTCTGAGGGACACATGAACAAGACTTACCCATCTATTATCAACTATGGGATAGATTATACCTGCTTCAAGAAGCTTTAATATTTCAGTTCTTACCACTCTTTCATCTTAGGATTCAGGCGTCATTGATGATCAACAACGGGTTTAGCATCAGGTTCCATATTAATCTTGTGCTGACAAAGAGTGGGACTAATGCCTTTAAGATCATCAAGAGTATATCCAATAGCAGCACGGTGTTTCTTCAGAATTTTCAATAATCTTTCTTCTTCATGTTCTGAAAGGTTAGCACTAATAATAACAGGATATATCTTTTTCTCATCGAGATAAGCATATTTCAAAGTGTCAGGCAATTGTTTTAATTCAAACACAGGATCACCTTTAGGTGGAGGAGGACCTCCTAGAGTTTCAATAGGCAAATTGTGTTTGAGCAGAGGTCGTTGTTCAAAGAAAATTTTATCTATTTCATTTCTTTCATGCATATGCATATCATTTTCATGGTCTACCAAATATTGTTCTAGTGGATCAGTAGGAGGCACAGCAATAGAAGCAAGACCAATTATTTTGTCCTTATTAGGTAATTCTTTATTACGAGGTTGTCTACTAAACTTGGAGAAATTAAACTCATGAGACTCATCACCAAAGCTAACACCGACAGTTTGTTTCTCACAATCTATTTTAGCATTGACGGTGTTCAAGAAAGGTCTACCAAAGATAATGGAACAAAAGTCATCTTGTGGGGAACCAAGAACTAGAAAATCAGTAGGATATTTTGTTTTCCCACACAAGACTTCAACATATCTAACAATCCCAAGTGGTGTGATGGTGTCTCTATTGGCAAGTTTAATAGTAACATCTATGTCTTCTATTTCAGCTGGTGCTATGGCATTCATAATTTATTGATATAAGGTAAAAGGAATAGCACTCATGCTAGCACATAAGTCACATAAACCATGATAACAATGATCACCAATTTTACCTGAGACAACAGGCAAGCCAACTACGGGTCTATGTTTATCTTTATCATCAGGTTTGGCAATTCTAGCAGCTTCATCACAGTAGTAAATAACATGCCCATCAATATTTTCTACCAGGAGATCTTTAACCATAGCAACACTATGTTTTACTTTAATTTTCTCAGAAGGTTTAGGTGCTTTAATATTACTTTTGCGAACCACAGTTGAAACCTTAGCATGTTCTTTTATCCTAACAGGGAAAGGTGGTTTTTCGATATAAGCAGTAGGCACAACTGGATCAACATTGTAAATAATAGTTTCATCTTTAACTATGACCGGTTCTTTAATTTATTCTTTAATAGGTGGGTGATATTTAAACCACTTCTCCTTAGGGAGATCAACATGAGTAGCAAATGATTCACAGAAAGAGGCTACTATCTCAGAGTCAAGTCCATATTTAGTGCTAAACTTTTGAAAAGCAACGGTATTCATAAAAGATTTAACACAATCAAACTTAATTTATTACCTGACTCTTTACCTTCGTTGAGTTCCCAATCTTCAGAGTTGTATTTAATTCTTTCTAAAATATCCCACCTGAATTCAATAGTCTTCTTCATAAAAGAACCAGTACAAGAAGTATCGAGCATGGATTGATCATCACGAGAAAGCCAAGCCTAAAAATTCTGAATAATAATTTCTATTGAGACCTCATGATTGGGGCATGAATATAACATCGACTTAAGCCTCCCCCAAGCTAGAGAGATACTTTCTCCTTCACGAGGCCAAAAATTATTATATAATTCCGATCACGATGAACTATATGCATAGGATATTTTTCTGGAGAAACTCCAATTTCAATCGATTCTAGTTCCAAGATCCAATATCATCGCATAGCCTATACCATGTTAATTCTTTTCCCTTCAAAGATAAATGGAAAACCTTCTTATTAGCTTCATCTTTGGGCAAACCTGCAATCTTAAATAATCCACAAATTTCATCCACATATATCAAGTGCATATCAGGATGTTCGGTTCCGTCTCCTGCATTAGGATTAGCTAGCAGTTGTTCTATAATACCTGAAGGAATTTCATAAACAATATTTTAAGTAGGTGCAGTAGGTTGAGGGGCAACTAATTGTGCTTCCGGTCGAGGTGAAGATACCCCGAACAAACCCCTCAAAGGATTGTTTTCCATAGTAACAAGTGACAATAAATTTCAGCACGTAGTATAAATTTTTCCTTACCAATTTCCACTTACCAAGAGCACTTCACTCCCCGGAAACGGCGCTAGAAAAGAGTCTTGATGACCCACAAGTATAGGGGATCAATCATAGTCCTTTCGATAAGTAAGAAGGAAATGACAAGTGGTTTTCAGCAAGGTTTTTTCTGCAAGCACTGAAATAGTCGGTAACAGATAGTTTGATAGTAAGATAAATTGTAACGGACAAGTAACGGTAATGGTAAATAAAGTGCAGCAAGGTAGCCCAATCCTTTTGTGGAAAAGTACAGGCCAAAATGGTCTCTTATATTAAGCAAAGTGTTCTTGAGGGTACACGGGAATTTCATCTAGTCACTTTCATCATGTTGGTTTGATTCATGTTCGCTACTTTGATAATTTGATATGTGGGTGGACCGGTGCTTGGGTGATGTTCTTACTTGAACAAACCTCCCACTTATGATTAACCCCCTTGCAAGAATCCGCAACTACAAGAAAAGTATTAAGATAAAATCTAACCATGGCCTTAAACATTTGGATCCAAATCTGCCCCTTACGAAGTAGCACATAAACTAGGGTTTAAGCTTCTGTCACTCTAGCAACCCATCATCTAATAACTACTCCACAATGCATTCCCTTAGGCCCAAATATGGTGAAGTGCCATGTAGTCGACGTTCACATGACACCACTATGGGAATCACAACATACATATCATCAAAATATCGAACACATATCAAGTTCACATGATTACTTGCAACATGACTTCTTCTGTGACCCCAAGAACAAAAGTAACCACTCACAAATGATAATCATGCTCAAGATCAGAGGGGTATTAAATAGCATAATGGATCTGAACATATAATCTTCCACCAAATAAACCATATAGTAATCAACTACAAGATGCAATCAACACTACTAGTCACCCACAGGTACCAATCTGAGGTTCTGGTACAAAGATTGAACACAAGAGATGAACTAGGGTTTGAGAGGAGATGGTGCTATTGAATTTGTTGATGAAGATTGGCCTCCCAAAGATGAGAGGGTTGTTGGTGATGACGATGGCTTCGATTCCCCCTCCAGGAGGGAAGTTCCCCCGGTGGAATCGCTCCATCGGAGGGCAAAAGTGCTCCTGCCCATGTTCCACCTTGAGACGGCGGCGCTTCGTCCCGAAAGTCCTCTCCTTATTTTTTTTATAGGTCAAAATGACCTATATACCAGAAGATGGGCATCGGAGGTGGGCCAGGCTGAGCAGAACCCACCAGGGCGCACCTGGGGGGCCTGGCACGCCCTGGTGTCTTGTGCTCACCAGGTGGCCCCCCTCCAGTATTTTTTATATATTCCAAAATAATTCTCCCTAAATTTTCAGCTCATTTGGAGATGTGCAGAATAGGTAAATCTGATGTAGCTTTTTCAGGTCCAAAATTCCAGCTGCTGGCATTCCCCCTCTTTGTGTAAACCTTGCATATTATGAGAGAAAAGGCATTAGAATTACTCCATAAAGCATTATTATGCATAAAAACATTATAAATAATAGTAGGAAATCATTATGCAAAATGGATGTATCATCAGCGAGGCAACCAGCTCTGCGAGAACTTGAGCCGGCCACGTTCGGAGCCGATGCTGAAGTGCCAGTTCCCATCGTAGTGCCTGGCGCCGTAGAGTTATGAGCTGGGGCAGTGCCTGCCATGTAGACGGTGGTTTGATGAGGCGGTTCATGGTCAGCTGGAGCCGGCTCATCATCAGAGTAGCCCCAAGCGTAACATCATACAGCGGGAGGATTGACTCAGTGTCTCCAACCGATGATTCGCCGTTGGAGTAGACAAGGGTGTCCCCATCAGACGCGGACTTATCCGCGAGATCGACTCCCTGGGTGAAGCCGATGAAGACGTGATTTCGGGCGGCTTGAGCCCAGGCGGGTCGCGTGCGCTGAGCCATCTCGATGATGTCGGTGCAGATGTCTGGCTCGGGTCCTGATTCGCCGATTTTGCCGAGGAAGACGTGGATCTTGCCGAAGGGGACCCGGTACCCTTGCTCGATTGAGTCGGCCTCGGGGACCCAGCCTGAATCTTCAATGTAGAGCTTGCTGCAACGACTCTTGGTCATCTGGCCGATCGCATATCCCTCAATCCCTGGGAGAGCTCCCTTAAAGAACTCAACACCACCATGCACAGGCCCCATGGTGGGCGCCAACTATCGTGGTTTTGTCACGGTGATAACCCACAAGTATAGGGGATCAATCGTAGTCCTTTCGATAAGTAAGAGTGTCCAACCCAACGAGGAGCAGAAGGAAATGACAAGCGGTTTTCAGCAAGGTAATTTCTGCAAGCACTGAAAATATAATTAACAGATAGTTTGATAGCAAGATAATTTGTAACGAGCAAGTAACAGTAACGATAAATAAAGTGTAGCAAGGTAGCCCAATCATTTTTGTAGCAAAGGAAAGGCCAAAACGATCTCTTATAATAAGCAAAGCGCTCTTGAGGGCACACGGGAATTTCATCTAGTCACTTTCATCATGTTGGTTTGATTCGCATTCGCTACTTTGATAATATGGTATGTGGGTGGACCGGTGCTTGGGTGATGTTCTTCCTTGAACAAGCGTCCCACTTATGATTAACCCTCTGCAAGCATCCGCAACTACGAGAAAAGTATTAAGATAAAATCTAACCATAGCATTAAACATATGGATCCAAATCAGCCCCTTACGAAATAGCGCATAAACTAGGGTTTAAGCTTCTGTCACTCTAGCGACCCATCATCTAATAACTACTCCACAATGAATTTCCTTAGGCCCAAAGATGGTGAAGTGTCATGTAGTCGACGTTCACATAACACCACTAAGGGAATCACAACATACATACCATCAAAACATCGAACGAATATCAAATTCACATGATTACTTGTAACATGACTTCTCCCGTGGCTTCAAGAACAAAAGTAACTACTCACAAATAATATTCATGCTCAAGATCAGAGGGGTATTAAATAGCATAATGGATCTGAACATATAATCTTCCACCAAATAAACCATCTAGCATCAACTACAAGATGTAATCAACACCACTAGTCACCCACAGGTACCAATCTAAGGTTCCAGTACAAAGATTGAACACAAGAGATGAACTAGGGTTTAGAGATGAGATGGTGTTGTTGAAGATGTTGATGAAGATTGGCCTCCAAAAGATGAGAGGGTTGTTGGTCGACGATGGATTCGATTTCCCCCTCCCGGAGGGAAGTTCCCCTGGTAGAATCGCTCCGTCAGAGGGCAAAAGTGCTCCTGCCCAAGTTCCGCCCCGAGACAGCGGCGCTCCATCCCGAAAGTCCTCTCCTTATTTATTTTTCTAGGTCAAAATACCTTATATACCAGAAGATGCGCACCAGAGGTGGGCCGGGCTGCCTACCACCCACCAGGGCGCGCCTGGAAGGGCTGGCGCGCCGTGGTATCTTGTGGGCACCTAGCAGCCCCCCTCTGGTAGTTCTTTACTCCAATATTTATTATATATTCCAAAATAATTCTTCGTAAAATTTCAGCTCATTTGGAAATGTGCAGAATAGGTATCTCTGACATAGCTTTTTCAGATCCAGAATTCCAGTTGCCGGCATTCTCCCTCTTTGTGTAAACCTTGCATATTATGAGAGAAAAGGCATTAGAATTACTCCATAAAGTGTTATAAAGCATAAAACACTATAAATAACAGTAGGAAAACATGATGCAAAATGGACGTATCAACTCCCCCAACCTTAGCCCTCGCTTGTCCTCAAGCGAAAGCCGATATCGAAAATCATGTCCACATGTTTAGAGAGAGAGGTGTCGATAAAAACAAAATACGGACATAGTAGCAGCATGCTTATTATTATAACAACAACAAACTTCATCATAAAGCTTTATAATATAACTTCTCATGAATAAGTAACAATTCATCACAACATTGAAGTAAAAAGCATAAACTTTATTGAAAATTAACAAACTATGTTCTCAGTCAACTTTGTAACTACAATTCATCATATTTTTAGGAAGGGTCTCGTATCGAAGGATTTTGGCAAGTCCACATACTCAACCACCATTTAGTCTTCTATGATTGCTAACACTCACATCATACATATGAACAAAAAGTTTCAACCGGACACGTAGAAAGATAGGGGCTTATGGTTTCGCCTCCCAACTTATTCACCTCAAGGGTGATGTCAACAATAATAACTCAAATTCACCCACATTCAACTGGATATATGTGCCTAGATCTTTCCTCACCACATGGTGCTTGCAAAAGAGAAAATAAAAAGGAATAGAGAAGAATACTTTGACTCTTGCATAAAAGGTAAATACATAAAAGTAAAAGATAGACCCTTCGCAGAGGGAAGCAGAGGTTGTCATGCGCTTTTGGTTTTGTATGCACAATCTCTTAATGCAAAAGAACGTCTCATTATATTGGCCCTTATGATAGCAACCTTTATTATGCAGTCCGTCACTTTTATTACTTCGCCATCACAAGTTAGTACAACGCTTATTTTCCCTTAAACTAAAGGATCAAACACATTTAGGAGCAATTTTTATTGCCATTTTGCACCGATGACAACTTACTTGAAGGATCTTACTCAATCCATAGGTAGGTATGGTGGACTCTCAAAACATGGATTTGGGTTTAAGGTTTTTGGATGCACAAGTAGTATCTCTATTTAGTGCGGATTTTTGGCTAGCAAAGATATTGAGCAAGCACCACATGTTGAAGGATCTATGACAATATAACTTCTATGTCAATATGAACAAACATAAATCATTACGTTGTCTTCCTTGTCCAACGTCAACAATTTTGGTATAAAATATTTAATGGGTGCTCACAATCATAAAAGATGTCCAAGATAGTATATTTGCATGTGAATCTTCTCTTCCCTTATTAATTCTTTCATGAATTGCATCATTGACCAATGCTATGTTTGTCAACTTTCAACAAATTTTATCACTTATACTTTTCCTTATGTGATGTCACTACTTATCATAAGATTAGCACATGATCTTTTTCATTAATTTCCTTTATTTTGATTGGAACATAAAATTAAAGAAGCAAAAACTCAAACTAAACTTTATTATATAACTCTCACTCAATTACATAGATAGATAGATCATGAAACTAGCACTCGAAAATAGATCACACTAAACTTTTATTCAACTAAATCATGAAATAGCTATGGATCGAACTAACATAGGTAAACCTAATAAAAGTGATGGTGATACGATACCGGGACATATCCCCCAAGCTTGGCACAAGCCAAGGGGAGTGCCCATACCGGTGTACTCAAGTCTCCTTTGGTGGGGAAGATGGTGGTGGTGGAGTAGCAGCGTCACACTTTAGCCTCAATAGGTACTCCAGTCTACGAATGATGCTCCGGAGGGTAATGATTTGCTATTCTAACAAAATATTTTCACGAGTGAGAAATTTATTCTGAACGCGAACCATTTCAAAGGCCCTAAAGGATTCAATTTCAGTAGGGGTGAGATGGTTGTAGTATGGTTGAACGATATCTTCTTCTTCCTCTTCTTCTATTAGCATCGTCTGCCCTCCTTCTCGAGCTTGATCTCCCGTAGCTTCCTTGCCCTTGTCCTCCTTGATGGCTTCTTTTGGTCCCTCTCTTTTCAGTTCCATCTTCATCAGCCAAGCATCTTCTTCTACGTTGTTGGAAGAGGGAGAAGACATGATGCCTGGCTTGATAGATCCGACAGAGGAACAACAAGAAACAAGAACAGAGGATTTCTCCGCGATACAGAGGTCAAATCGTCCGGGGGTATATATAAAGATTTTTTATCTTGGGAAACAAGTATACGGAAGGAAAACGGAGTCGGGAAGGTACTAGAGGGGCCCACAACCCACCAGGGTGCGCCAGGTGGGGCAGGTGCGCCCTGGTGTCTTGTGGGCACCTGGGTTGCCTTCCTGGTTGTTTCTTATTTTTCCTATTTTTCCTAATATTCCAAAACTGACAGAAAATATTTTGCTAATTTTTTGGAGTCCGTTTACTTACCGTATCACATACCTCTTCCTTTTCAAGGTTCTGGAGTGTTCTGGAAGGTTTCTTTTATGTGTTCCTCCGGTGTCATGGTTTGAATAATATTAGTTTCAACATTAATAGGCATACCTGAGATATAGTGCTTAATTCTTTGTCCATTAACCACCTTCGGATTAGTGCCTTTGGCATTATTGATCCTAATAGCTCCAGAGCGATAAACTTCTTCAATGATATATGGCCCTTCCCATTTGGAGAGAAGTTTGCCTGCAAAAAATCTGAAACGGGAATTGTACAATAGAACATGTTCAATAACTTTGAATTCCCGTTTTTGTATTCTTTTGTCATGCCATCTTTCAACTTTTTCTTTGAATAATTTGGCATTTTCATAAGCTTGGGTTCTCCACTCATCCAGTGAGCTAATATCAAATAACCTCTTTTCACCGGCAAGTTTGAAGTCATAATTGAGTTCTTTAATTGACCAATATGCTTTATGTTCTAACTCGAGAGGCAAATGACAAGCTTTCCCATATACCATTTTATATGGAGACATACCCATAGGATTTTTATAAGCTGTTCTATAAGCCCAAAGTGCATCATCCAGTTTCTTAGACCAATTCTTTCGGGACCTATTGACAGCTTTTTGTAATATTAATTTTATTTCTCTATTGCTAAGTTCAACTTGACCACTATATTGAGCATGATAGGGTGATGCAATTCTATGGTTAACATCATATTTAGCAAGCATTTTACGGAAAGCACCATGAATAAAGTGTGAACCACCATCAGTCATTAAATATCTAGGGACTCCAAACCTTGGGAAAATAACTTCTTTAAGCATTTTAATGGAGGTGTTATCATCAGCACTGCTAGTTGGAATAGCTTCTACCCATTTAGTGGCATAATCAACAGCAACCAAAATATGAGTATACCCATTAGAGGAAGGAAAAGGTCCCATATAATCAAAAACCCCAACATCAAATGGTTCAACAAGTGAATAATTCATAGGCATTTCCTGACGCTTATCTATATTACCAATTCTCTGACATTCATCACAAGACAATACAAACTTATGGGCATCCTTGAAAAGAGTAGGCCAATAAAAACCGGATTGTAATACCTTATGCGCAGTTCTATCTCCCGCATGATGCCCTCCATAGGCTTCGGAGTGACACTTCCGTAGGATTTGTTCCTGTTCATGCTCAGGTACACAATGTCTAATTATACCATCTACTCCCTCTTTATAAAGATGTGGGTCATCCCAAAAGTAATGTCTTAAGTCATAGAAGAAATTTTTTTCTTTTGTTGGTATGTGAAGCTAGGTGGTATAAATTTAGCAACAATGTAATTAGCATAGTCAGCATACCAAGGAGTGTTATGAGAAGCATTTATTACAGCTAGTTGTTCATCAGGAAAACTATCATCAATAGGTAGTGGGTCATCAAGAACATTTTCTAGCCTAGACAAGTTATCAGCTATGGGGTTCTCAGCTCCTTTCCTATGAGTAATATGTAATTCCAATTCTTGTAGCAAGATAACCCACCTAATGAGTCTAGGTTTAGCATCTTTCCTTTCCATAAGATATTTTATAGCAGCATGATAAGTGTGAACAATTACTTTGGAATCAACACTGTAAGATCTGAATTTATCACAAGCAAACACAACTGCTAAAAATACTTTCTCAGTAGTAGCATAATTTCTTTGGGTAATGTCTAGAGTTTTGCTCACATAATGGATAACATTTAATTTCTTATCAACTCTTTGTCCTAGAACAGCACCAACAGCATAATCACTAGCATCACACATACTTTCAAAAGGCAAGTTCCAATCAGGTGGTTGAACAATAGGTGCAGAAGTTAAGGCTTCTTAAGTGTTTCAAAGGCATCTACACAATCATCATCAAAAACAAATGGAAAATCCTTTTGTAAAAGATTAGCAAGAGGCCTAGAAATTTTAGAGAAGTCTTTAATGAACCTCCTATAGAAACTAACATGACCAAGGAAACTACGAATACCTTTAATGTCTTTAGGACATGGCATTTTCTCAATTGCATCAATTTTAGCTTTATCCACCTCAATACTTTTTCAGAAATTTTATGCCCCAAGATAATGCCTTCATTAACCATAAAGTGACACTTCTCCCAATTCAAGACAAGTTTAGTTTGTTCACATCTCTACAAAACTCGATCAAGGTTGCTTAAGCAATCATCAAAAGAAGTTCCATAAATGGAGAAATCATCCATGAAAACCTCAACAATCTTTTCACAAAAGTCAGAGAATATAGCAGTCATACATCGTTGAAAGGTAGCAGGTGCATTGCATAAACCAAAAGTCATATGTCTATAAGCATAAGTTCCAAAAGGACAACTAAAGGTGGTTTTCTCTTGATCAGGCTGTGATACAGGTATTTGAGAGAAACTAGAATATCCATCAAGAAAACAAAAGTGTGTGTGCTTAGATAGTATTTCTAGCATTTGATCAATAAAAGGCAGAGGGTAATGATCTTTTCTAGTAGCTTAGTTTAATTTCCTGAAATCAATTACCATTCTATAGCAAGTAACAATTCTTTGTGGGATAAGTTCATTTTTATCATTAGGAATGATGCGGCTTGAAACTGCTTTGGTATTTCCCCAAAGAGGAAGGGATTATGCAGTACAACTACGGCAGGTATTTCCCTCAGTTATGAAACCAAGGTTATCAATCCAGTAGGAGAACCAAGCAACACTATGTAAACGGTACCTGCACACAAAGAACAAATACTTGCAACCCAACGCGTAAGAGGGGTTGTCAATCCCTCCATGGTAAAAAGATAGATTAAATTGTATGAGATTGGATAAATAGATCTAACAAAAAAACAAAATAAAATAAGTAAAGCAAAAGTGCAGCAAGGTATTTTTGGGTTTTTGGAGTAATAGATCTGAAAACAATATGATAAAAGATAGATCTGAAAGCAGTATGATTAAAGATAGACCCTGGGGCCGTAGGTTTCACTAGTGGCTTCTCTCGAGAAAATAGCATACGGTGGGTAAACAAATTACTATTGGGCAATTGATAGAAGAGCAAATAATTATGACGATATCCAAGGAAATGATCATGTATATAGGCATCACGTCCAAGATTAGTAGACCGACTCCTGCCTACATCTACTACTATTACTCCACACATCGACCGCTATCCAGCATGCATCTAGTGTATTAAGTTCATGGAGAAATGGAGTAATGCAATAAGAACGATGACATGATGTAGACAAGATCTATGCATGTAGGAATAGACCCCATCTTGTTATCCTTAATAGCAACGATACATGCGTGCCTCGCTACCCCTTCTGTCACTGGGTGAGGACACCGCAAGATCGAACCCATCACAAAGCACCTCTTCCCATTGCAAGGAAACTCGATCTAGTTGGCCTAACTAAACCAAAGATTCAGAGAAGAAATACATGGCTATAACAATCATGCATAAAAGAGATCAAAGAACTCAAATAATATTCATAGATATATCTGATCATAAAATCGCACTTCATCGGATCCCAACAAACACACCGCAAAAAGTCATTACATCAAATAGATCTCCAAGAGAACATTTTATGAGAATCAAAAAGAGAGAAGAAGCCATCTAGCTACTGCCTACAGACCCGTAGGTCTATCGTAAACTACTCACGCATCATCGGAGGAGCACCAATGAGGATGATGAACCCCTCCGTGATCGTGTTCCCCTCCGGTAGAGTGCTGGAATAGGGCTCTAGATTGGATCTCGTGGTTCTGGAACTTGCGGCGGCTGGAATTGTGTTTCGATCGCTTTCCTAGGGTTTCTGGAATATTTGGGTATTTATAGAGCTGAGAGGCGGTGGAGAGGACCTCCATGGGCCCCACAACCCATCAGGGCATGTCAGGGGCCTCTAGCGCGCCCTGGTGTCTTGTGGGCCCCACGGGCCTCCCCTCTGTGCTTCCTTGGCTCCCAAGTTGTCTTCTGGTCCAAAAAAATCTCCAAAAAGTTTCGCTGTGTTTGGACTCCGTTTGATAGGGATATTCTGCGAAGTAAAAAACAAGCAAAAAACAGCAACTGGCACTGGGCACTATGTCAATAGGTTAGTCCCAATAAATGGTATAAAGTTGCTATAAAATGATTATAAAACATCCAAGAATGATAATATAACAGCATGGAACAATAAAAAATTATAGATACATTGGAGACGTATCAAGGAACAATAGTAATACCTCCTTTCTTAGGGATACAATGAACAGGACTTACCCATCTACTATCAGCTATGGGATAGATTATACTTGCTTCTAGAAGCTTTAGTATTTCAGTTCTTACCACTTCTTTCATCTTAGGGTTCAGTCGTCGTTGGTGATCAACAATGGGTTTCGCATCAGGTTCCATATTAATCTTGTGCAGACAGAGAGTGGGACTAATGCCATTAAGATCATCAAGAGTATATCCAATAGCAGCATGGTGCGTCCTCAGAATTTTTCATAATCTCTCTTCTTCATGTTCTGAAAGGTTAGCACTAATAATAACAGGATACATCTTTTTCTCATCAAGATAAGCATACTTTAGAGCATCAGGCAGTTGCTTTAATTCAAACACGGGATCACCTTTAGGTGGAGGAGGACCTCCTAGAGTTTCAATAGGAAAATTGTGTTTAAGGAGAGGTTGTTGTTCAAAGAAATTTTTATCTATTTCATTTCTTTCACGCAAGTGCATATCATTCTCATGGTCTAGCAAGTATTTTTCTAGTGGATCACTAGGAGGCAAGGCAATAGAAGCAAGACCAATTATTTCATCTTTACTAGGTGATTCTTTATCATGAGGTTGCCTAGGAAACTTAGAGAAATTAAACTCATTAGACACATCACCAAAATAAACACTGACGATTTCTTTCTCACAACCTATCTTAGCATTGATAGTGTTCAAGAAAGGTCTACCAAAGATTATGGGACAAAATTTATCTTGTGGGGAACCAAGAACTAGAAATTCAGTAGGGTATTTTATTTTCCCACACAAGACTTCAACATCTCTAACTATCCCAAGTGGTGTGATGGTGTTTCTATTTGCAAGTTTAATAGTAACATATATGTCTTCTATTTCAGCGGGTGCTATGTCATTCATAATTTCTTGGTATAAGGTAAAAGGAATAGCACTCACACTAGCACCTAAGTCACATAAACCATGATAGCAATGATCTCCTATTTTGACTGAGACAACAGGCATGCCAACATCTGGTCTATTTTTATCCTTAGTATCTAGTTTGGCAATTCTAGCAGCTTCATCACAGAAATAAATAACATGCCCATCAACATTTTCGACCAAGAGAACTTTAACCACAGCAACACTAGGTTCTACTTCAATTTGTTCAGTGGGTTTAGGTGCTTTAATATTACTTTTGCGAACCACTGTTGATACCTTAGCATGTTCCTTTATCCTAACAGGGAAAGGTTTTTTTTTCAATATAAGCAGTAGGAACTACTGGATCAACATGATAAATGATAGTTTCATCTTTAACTATAACCGGTCCTTTAATTTCTTCTTTAATAGGGGGATGATATTTAAACCACTTCTCCTTAGGGGGATCAACATGAGTAGCAAATGATTCACAAAAAGAGGCTACTATCTCAGAGTCAAGTCCATATTTAGTGCTAAACTTGTGAAAAGTATCGGTATCCACAAAAGATTTAACACAATCAAACTCAAGCTTAATACCTGACTCTTTACCTTCGTCAAGTTCCCAATCTTCAAAGTTGTGTTTAATTCTTTCCAAAAGATCCCACCTGAATTCAATAGTCTTCTTCATAAAAGAACCAGCAGAAGAAGTATCGAGCATGGATTGATCATTACGAGAAAGCCAAGCATAAAAATTCTAAATGATAATTTCTCTTGAGAGCTCATGATTGGGGCATGAATATAACATTGACTTAAGCCTCCCCCAAGCTAGAGCGATACTTTCTCCTTCACGAGGCCAAAAATTATATATATAATTCCGATCACGATGAACTAGATGCATAGGATAAAACTTTTGGTGAAATTCCAATTTCAGTTGATTCTTGTTCCATGATCCAATATCATCACGTAGACTATACCATGTCAATGCTTCCCCCCCCCCTTCCCACCAAAGATAAAGGGAAAACTTCTTCTTAACTTCATCTCCGGGTAAACCTGCAAGCTTAAATAATCCACAAATTTCATCCACATGTATCAAATGCATATCGGGATGCTTGGTTCCGTCTCCTGCATAAGGATGAGCTAGCAGTTGCTCTATCATACCCGAAGGAATTTCATAGCTAATATTTTCAGTAGGTGCAGTAGGTTGAGGGGCAACTCTTTGTGTTTTTGGTCGAGGTGAAGATACCCCCAACAAACCCCTCAAAGGATTGTTTTCCATAGTAACAAGTGACAATAAATTTCAGCACGTAATATAAATTTTTCCTTACCGATTTCCACTTACCAAGAGCGCTTCACTCCCCGACAATGGTGCCAGAAAAGAGTCTTGATGACCCACAAGTATAGGGGATCAATTGTAGTCCTTTTGATAAGTAAGAGTGTCGAACCCAACGAGGAGCAGAAGGAAATGACAAGCGATTTTCAGCAAGGTAATTTCTGCAAGCACTAAAAGTGTAGGTAACAGATAGTTTGATAGCAAGATAATTTGTAAAGAGCAAGTAACGGTAACGGTAAATAAAGTGCAGCAAGGTATCCCAATCCTTTTTGTAGCAAAGGATAGGCCAAAACGATCTCTTATAATAAGGAAAGCATTCTTGAGGGCACACGGGAATTTCATCTAGTCACTTTCATCATGTTGGTTTGATTCGCGTTCGCTACTTTGATAATATGGTATGTGGGTGAACCGGTGCGTGGGTGCTGTTATTACTTGAACAAGCCTCCCACTTATGATTAACCCCCTCGCCAGCATCTGCAACTACGAGAAAAGTATTAAGATAAAATCTAACCATAGCATTAAACATATGGATCCAAATCAGCGCCTTACGAAATAGCACATAAACTAGGGTTTAAGCTTCTGTCACTCTAGCAACCCATCATCTAATAACTACTCCACAATGCATTCCCTTAGGCCCAAAGATGGTGAAGTGTCATGTAGTCGACGTTCACATAACATCACTAAGGGAATAACAACATACATACCATCAAAATATCGAACGAATATCAAATTCACATGATTAAGTGTAACATGACTTCTCCAGTGGCCTCAAGAACAAAAGTAACTACTGACAAATAATATTCATTCTCAAGATCATAGGGGTATTAAATAGCATAATGGATCTGAACATATAATCTTTCACCAAATAAACCATCTAGCATCAATTACAAGATGTAATCAACACCACTAGTCACCCACAGGTACCAATCTGAGGTTCCGTACAAAGATTGAACACAAGACATGAACCAGGGTTTAGATATGAGATGGTGTTGTTGAACATGTTGATGAAGATTGGCCTCCCAAAGATGAGAGGGTTGTTTGTGATGACAATGGCTTCGATTTCCCCCTCCCGGAGGGAAGTTCCTCCGGCAGAATCGCTCCGCCGGAGGGCAAAAGTGCTCCTGCCCAAGTTCCGCCTGGAGACGGCGGCTGTCGGGGCACGACACCTATGGGGCCCCGAGAGACCCCTTTACGATTCGGCGGGGGGAGAGGTACACGCAAAGAGCAGAACCAGTGATCGACGCGTGAGGTTTTTACCCAGGTTCGGGCCGCTGATCAGCGTAAAACCCTACTCCTGCTTTGTGTTCTTATTGATGTTCTTGAGCCCAGCCTTCAGGAGTGCTCGCGATGAACAGTACGTTCAAAGAGCAGCTACGCATGCAGAACGGGCCAGAAGTTCTCCTCCCCCGTAGCAGTTGCCTTGGGCCTCCTTTTATATGCTCAAAGGGGTCTCCACAGTGGCAAAATGTATATACATTGAGGTGTAAAGTAGCTACAGGGTATCATACCTAACCCCTGACGGATTAGGACAAGTGCATTTAATGCACCGTGAGGTGTCCGTTTAGGTGTCCTCACTTTCTTGGGGATGGAAAAATGGGCCATCCCATCAGCACCGCTTAAGCTCTCCTCCACTGGCGCGTTGCCACGCATCCAGAGAAGGACCCAGAATGTCAGGCACGTTACTGTGCCGAAGCGGTGGCACAGTAGTAGAATCTCGCCAGGCGCCGAATCTTGCCGGGCGCCAAGCCTTGCCGAACGCCAAGCCTTGCCGGGCCCCAAAGGCCATCCCAGCAAGGATCTTGCCGGGGAGGCTGGCCTTCGGATTTCAGTCTTGCTTATCTGCTGATCCTTAGATCTCTGACTTGATGATTTCCTTGATGGCTTGAATAGACCTCGAGCTGATCCCGGCAAGCCTTGCCGCAAGGATGGCTACAACTGCCCGTGCACAAGTACGGGGTACTAGTGGCCCAATACTTAGTACACCGACAGGAGCCCCCGGGCCTAGGCCATACACGAGTGTGAGGCGTTGTTGGGCTAGTCCCAAACAGTGCACGGGCACGCGTGGCAGGGAATTAACTGCTCGTAAATATCTCGTTTTACTATGCCCCCCACTACGCGCACGGAGCGCGCGACGTGGGAAGCGTGCCAAAAAGGCTGCAAACTGTCTCGCGCCTATAGAGGCGCATTCATATTGTGGGATAAACAAGGCGGCCCCGCTCCTTCCCCATAAAAAAGGAGAAGTCGTGGAGGCACAAACCTATTTACCCCCCTCTTCTTCCCAATCTGGCCATCGCCATCACCTTCCTCTTCTTGAGCTCAGAGCGAAAGCTTTTTCCTCTTCTGCCTGCTGCTCCCGCGCTCGCTCCGCCCCCTGCTTCCGTCCTCACAGTCGCCATGCTGCCCAAGGCTAGCAAAGGCAAGGGCACGGACAAGGAGGCGAAAGCCGAAGTTCCGGAGAGCGAACTGGTGAAGATGCGGAAGAGGCTTGTCGTCTTCCCTCCGACGCTCGACGCCGAAACTTTGAAGGGGCGATACCAATGCATGTGGGCGAAGGGAACGCAAGCTCACCCCGCCACACGCGTAATCCCAGGTGCTTGCTCCAAAGGTGGATTGGACAGATACCCCTTCTTCACTGCATATTTCTATTGCGGGCTCTGTCCCCCCTTTTCCGATTTCTTCAATGACATCATGTACACATACGGCTTCCGCCTTCTTGATTTCACGCCGAATGCCGTATTTTGCATGTCTATCTTTGCCCATCTCTGTGAGAATTTCGCTGGCGTGATCCCCAATTCTGCTCTTTTCCGCCATTATTTCTACCCTCGTATCCAAAAAGGAGAGGCTCTCTCTAGATCTATTGCCTGGATTCCAAGGGCTTGGAACAAAGAGATATACCCAGAGGGAGTTTACCGCGAAAAGTGGGACGAGTGGCGGGCCGAATGGTGCTGGATCCAGGAAGCAGATCCTCATCCTTTTTGTCATCCCCGGCGACAGAAGGTGGTCCGCGGCAAGGATTGGGGCGATCTCGCCGTAGAAGACGAGAAACTCACAATCGCCACTACCAGGATCCTTCGCTTGAAGGCTGCCGGGCTGACAATGGAGATGATCGGCTTCGACTTTCTCCGCCGCCGCATCGCCCCTCTGCAGAACAGAGGGAGTCCAGTCTAGGAGTACAAGAACGCGGCAGATGTCATGAGACTGCGCCCCGGGCTGAACAACAATCTGACCGCTATGCAGCTTGGCGCTCTCTGCCAAAAGTTATTCCAGCGCGAAGACAAGCATCGGCTGCCGGCAAGGATCGTCCCCTTGTGCAACAACTCTGCCTTGGGGTCAATCATTGCCTTCTTGCCGATGTTCAACGCCCACGGCCTTGACCCGACCTGGGTCGAGCCAAGCGAGGAAGAAGCGCAGAAGTTCTTTGACAATTTGACGAAGAAGCCTGTCCAGCAAGAGTCAGATCTTATCCGCGCCACCACTGATCAGGAGGTAGCCTACATCGCTACCAGAGTGGAGGAGGCGAATCTTGCCGTGGAGGCCGGCAGCGTTGGCTTCACAGAGTGGGAAGCCAGCGACGCAGAGGTAGTAGTGGAGGCAAAGCCCGCTGAGGAGAACAAGGTTGCCGGGGAAGAAGGCGGCGCAGCCGCTGAGAGCTCATCCGGCGAAGACACGGCTGAAGAGGGGACGCGAGAAGAGCCCTCGCCCCCGAAGAAGACAAAGCGTGTCCTTCGGAAAGCTGCATCAGGCATCCCGGCAAGCCAGCCTACTTCGAGCGGCGAATCCCCCGGCAAGAAAGTGGCCGGCAAGACTGGACCGCGGCAGGGGGCTCGTCAACAGCCCGCGCGGCGCGCGAGGCCCACACCAGCGACCACTGCTAGGGTGGCAGGAGGGTCTCGTACTACCGCGCCGGAGGCTGCCCCAGCGCCTGCCACAGCCAAGCGGCCTAGGACCCCTTCTCCGCCTCCCCACTCAGACACCGCAACGGAGGTCGACTTCGACATCTCCGGCTTTAGTCCAGAGCAAGAGGAAGAAGAGTGAGTATTTGCCACAGCTTCTACCTTCCAATTCGCATCAATCTTACTGACTTGCTTGTATTGTTTCTGTAGTGACACAGAAACCTTGCTGGAGAGGATGGCGAAGAGGTCAAGGACTTCTACGGGCGACGAGCCCCCGGCGGGCTCCACGAGCGTGCCGGTAACTATCGTTGTCAGCCCGGAGTCCAGTCCTCAACACAGCCCCCAGCACAGCCCCCAGCGTAAGTTCATCGTCCCTTTTTCTGCTGGCTGGTGCCGAGGCTTTCATTCTTGCCGCTGATATCTTTGGGTTCGCAGGAGAAGTACAGCAACAAGGAGAAGATATCCCCATTGTGCCTCCTTCATCGACCGCTCCGCCCACAAGCACATCCCCGGCAAGAGATCCTACCGACGAGCCCGTCCGGATTGAGGAGGAGCCGACAAGCACGGACTCCGGCAACCCACCTCCGGCAACCGGAGTTGCCGGGAGAGGCGAAGCCACCTCTCGACAGCCCGACGCAGGTACTCGATCGCCTCAGAGTGCTTGTTATTCTTTTCCTCTTATCTCTTTATCTTTAGTCACTTCAAAATCCAAAACTTGATCTTATTCTGTCTTCCTCCTTCGCCCTTCAGAGTTCCCTGTGATGGAACATATGGACGTCGACGCCGTCATCGAGGAGACCGCCAGGGATGCCGCCGCCGAAGCGGACAGGATCACTGCCAGCGAGGCCACCAAGGATGACGTTGCCGGGGCTGGTGATGCTCTTGACGGGGAGGCCGCCAAGACAGCACAAAAGGAAATCGCCGAAGAACCTGCTGAAGAGGGCGACAGGGAGGTCGAGGACCGCACTGATAGCACTCCTGCCGCAGGAGCGCCAGGCGCTGCATCGGCCACAGAGCCCCCTGTCACTGGTGAGGCGGCCACTGAAGACCAGCCATCAACATCTGAAGACCCCTCATCCAGCAAGTATCTCAAGGTTGGCGAGAATCTATTCATCAACTTGCCAGGGACGGCAAGCACCGAGGCACCAGCCGAAGGAGAAATTTTCGAGGAAATTATTGCCGCTGCCGGGCTCGAAGTCGTTGACGATCCCAGCGCTAGCAGTGGCAAGTCTGAAGAGGATCAGCTCCTTCAGGCCATGGGCGAGAACTTCCGCAAACTCCAGGCTCTCCATCGTGCCCGAAAAGAGAAGGCGGACTCCAGAATGGCAGTTGTTGAGGCAGCCGAAGCGGATTTTCAAAGGCGCGTCGCACAAATGCAAATCTGGCACGCCGAGGCCCTCCAAGAGCTGGTTGCCGGCCGAGAACAAGTGAGCCAGCAATGGAATGAGATCCTCCTGAAGCAATCAGATATGGAGAAGGCACATGATGAAGCTGTTCAAAGGATTGCTGCCGAAGATGCTCTCCTGATGGGGCGCCGCGTTGCTCTTGATGCTTACGAAGAAGATCTCACCGCACGCGAGCAGGCGCTCGCCGCCAAGCTTCGCAGCAAGGATGAGGATATTGAAAATCTTGTCGCGCGGCGGACCCAGGAGCTGGAGCAGAAGCACAAGGAGGCGCTCGAAGCTCTAACTGCAAGTCATGCCGGCAAGCTCAAGGAGGCCGTCGATGCTGCCGAAGCTGCAGAGGCCGCCAAGAATGAGCTGAGCGACAAAGTGAAGAGGCTGGAAACAGATCTCGAAGAGCACGGCAAGGAGCTCTTGACGCTCAAGGAGGACAGGGAAAAAACCCTCCACTCCTTGGCGGAGATGCAAGTTGCCCTGTCTGACAAGACCAAGCAGCTCTCCTGCGCAGCTGATAGTATTGCAGTTCTGGAGATGAAGCTGACCACGCTGCAGAAGTCTCTCGAGGCCGGCAAGGCCCGTGAGAAGGCTCTACTCAAGGATCTCCAAGGAGAGAGGAACCTGCTCAAGAGCGCCGCCGCTGCCCAAAACGAGTACGAGAAGGGAGTGGAGATCTCGACTGGCCGTCTCATCACTGCCGCGGAGAAGCTTACCGCAGAACTGTCAACCATGGGCTTGTCGAACTTCAGATATTCTTCCGAGGAAAGAATATCTCCAAGTGCCAGGTTGACGATGTTCTTTGAAAGCATCATCAACGCGTTGAGGGCGCTCCAGTCCAGCCGGGCGACCCAACTGGCGAACGAGACTCGCCGGCTTTGCCGGGCTGTCCTTCGCAAGGTGCTCATCAAGGTGGTGCACAGCAATCCCGGCATCGACCTCTCCAGCGCACTCGGCCATCTGCCAAAGGATGCAGATGTTGAGGCGCTTGAAAAGTGCATCGCGCCAATCCTTGAGAAGGTGGACTCCATCAAAAGGATCGAAGGCCAGCGCAGGGATTGAGTGCTTCTCTTTTATCCTTGCCGCCATCATCTCATGTAAAAGACAATTAAGTCTCAAGTTAGAACTGCGGCAACTCATGGATGCAATATAATCTGACAATGTTTAGGCTCATGCTTGCTACTTTCCTTGTCTGATCCCTTTATGTATGGAGTTCATCCTACGCTTACTGAAAAACCTGCCGGCGCGCAACCTGCCGCGAGCGCTGTGTGCGGGACTTCAGCAGCCTGCCGGAGGCGCAGTGGCCGGCAAGACTCCTTGGTGTTCTCAGTGCAGCCACTTAAATCGTTGAGCGAACTCGAAACAAAATAAGGGCGCAACCGATTACAGCAAGGGTTCCTTCGCGTGCAGATTTTCCATACAAGAATCGGAATCGTCCAAGGAAATAACTTGGTAATTAAAGAAAAACTTGTTCTAAGTTTTTAGGACTTAGCTTTCTGGCTTTGTTCTTCCTCCGGCAAGCATCGATTCCGAACGTCACCATTCTTCCTCCGGCAAGCATCGATTCCGAACGTCACCAACTGGTATTCATATGTCCCTTCCCCCCCCCCCCCCCCCCCCCGGCATACTGTGCACGCGAGGAATCCTTCTGTCTTTGAGAAAAAGAAAGAAGAGAAAATAAAGGGATGAAACCTTGGCGGTTCATTAGAACTTACCGGGATCAGGTGTCATACAACATCTTAGACAAACATGCATATATGAATATGAATCATGGGAATCAATAAGGAAATGTACAACACTTAAATTTATTTATCTGTGCTCAGGGTCTGCGCCTGGCTTTGTACAAAGGATCACATGCCTTGCCGGCAAGACTTGTACAAAAAGGGTGGTTGCCGGGAGCCCCCGGCAACCGCGCCCTATGGATAGAACTTGCGAAGATGTTCGATATTCCAGGAATTGCTTACTGGAACGCCATCTTCGGTCTCCAGGCGGACAGCGCCGGGCCTGGTGACTCGTACTACCCGATAAGGGCCTTCCCACTTTGGCGTCAACTTGTTTGAATTCTTGGCGGACTGAATCCGTCGAAGAACAAGGTCGCCTTCCTCAAGGCTTCGGGCATGAACTTTGCGGCTATGATAGCGGCGCAAAGCTTGCTGGTAGCATGCAGCTCGCACAGCAGCCTGAAGACGATTCTCCTCAAGGAGCACAGCGTCATCTTGTCGCAGTTGCTCTTGCTCGAGCTCATCATAAGCGAGCACTCGAGGAGATCCGTATATGAGTTCTGTGGGGAGAACTGCTTCCGCTCCGTAGACCAAAGCGAAGGGCGTCTGGCCGATGGCTCGATTTGGTGTCGTTCTGATTGACCAAAGAACCGCCGGCAACTCATCAATCCAGCATCTTCCGCACTTTTTCAGCCTCTCTGCTTGGCCGTTGCTTCTCGGGTGAGCAACAGAGGCAAAACAAATCTTGCCGCCAAGGTCTTGGACATACTGCATGAAGGTGCGACTTGTGAACTGCGTGCCGTTGTCGGTGATGATCCTGTTAGGCACACCGAAACGGCAAACAATTCCCTTGAAGAACTTGACAGCCGACTGCGCTGTCACCTTCCTCACTGCTTCCACCTTCGGCCACTTTGTGAACTTGTCGATAGCAACGTACAAGTACTCAAAGCCCCCAGTAGCACGGGGGAAGGGGCCCAGTATGTCGAGCCCCCAGACCGAAAATGGCCAGGAGAGAGGGATTGTTTGAAGAGCTTGAGCTGGCTGATGTAATTTCTTCGAATGAAACTGGCACGCTTCACACTTGGTTACTAGTGCAGTCGCATCCTGGAGGGCGGTAGGCCAAAAGAAACCTTGCTGGAATGCTTTTTCGGCAAGCGCTCTTGACCCTATGTGAGAGCCACACATGCCCCCATGTATCTCCGCCAACAGCTCTAGTCCATCCTCCCGAGGAATGCACTTCAATTTCACACCGTTTGGTCTCTTTCTGTATAGGATGTCATCGACGAACTTGTACATAACAGACCGACGGGCTACTCTCTCCGCTTCTTCTTGTTACTCAGGAAGTTCACCTGTCTGAAGGAAATGGACAATGTGCTGTGCCCATGCCGGAGCCTGAGGCTCGACAAGTAGGACTAAAGGCATCTCCTCTGCCGGGGGAACGTTTGTCTCGACAACGAGGGCCTGAGACCCTGTCGGAGCCTGTTGTTTCCCCGGCAGGCGTGTCGATCTCGGCAACTTCCTTGCCGGTGGCTCCGGGGAGCTCTGCCGGGAAGTACTGGCCAGAGTTCAACTTCCTTCTTTTTTCTTGCCGCATCAATGGCGCTACGGATGGTTGAATCAATTGGAGCACAAAAGTTCCTGGTTCCACAGGCAACTTGAGGGCAGCACGCTTTGACAGGTCGTCAACAACACTGTTCTCGGCACGAGGGACGTGCTCCATTTGGAGACCGTCAAAGCGCTCTTCCAATTTCCTCACTTCATCTACGTAGGCTTGCATCAATGGACTTTGATAGTTCTTGTTGACCTGCCTGACGACAAGCTGTGAATCGCCTTTGATGACGAGCTTTTTGATACCAAGGTCTGCCGCGATCCTAAGACCGGCAAGCAAACCCTCGTATTCTGCAGTGTTGTTGGTTGAACTCTCCCGGGGAAAATGCATTTGGACTACGTACTTGAGGTGCTCCCCGGTGGGTGCGACAAGCAGCACGCCAGCACCGGCGCCTTGCAGCGAAAAAGCCCCGTCAAAGTACATAACCCATTGCTGATCGATTTCCTTGCCGGGGAGAATTGTTTCTTGAACTTCTTCGTCTGGCGTCAGGGTCCATTCTGCAATGAACTCCGCCAAGGCCCTGCTCTGAATTGTCGAAGTGCTTTCAAATTTGAGGCCAAAGCTGGACAATTCCAACGCCCACTCCACAATCCTGCCGGTTGCCTCCGGGTTTTGCAAAATCCGTTGCAACGGAAAGCGAGTGACGACGGTGATCTCATGTGCTTGAAAATAATGGCGCAGCTTTCTTGAGGCCATAAGGAGGCCGAAAAGCAACTTCTGCACACCAGAATATCTCGACCTAGCTCCTTGTAAAAGGGAGCTAACAAAATAAACTGGGCGCTGCACCACCTTCTTCTTCTGCACGGGTTCTTCTGTTTGCGCAGATCCTATCTTGCCGGGATCAACCCTTGCCGGGAAAGATCTTGCCACGTCACTTGGCGGTCCTGCCGCTGGTGTTGCTTCCTCATCAGCTTCTCTCTGCGCCACCAGCGCAGCACTAACCACTTGATTTGTTGCCGCCAGATACAGCAGCAACGGCTCTTGTGGTTTAGGCGCGACTAGCGTCGGCGGAGAAGAAAGGTATTTCTTCAAATCTTGCAGCGCTGCCTCCGCTTCCGGAGTCCATTTCATTGGACCTGCCTTCTTCAAAATTTCGAAGAAGGGTAGGGTGCGCTCAGCAGATTTGGAAATAAACCTGCTTAGAGCGGCAACACAGCCGGCAAGACGACGCACATCCTTGACGTGTCTCGGCGCTTCAATTTGCTCAATGGCTTTGATCTTGTCGGGGTTCGCTTCGATTCCCCGGCAAGATACAAAGAATCGGAGGAGCTTGCCGGAAGGAACACCGAACACGCACTTCTCAGGATTGAGCTTCAAGTTGATCTTGCGCAAGTTTGCAAATGTTTCTTCTAGGTCTTGAATGAGCGTTGCTTTATCCTTAGTTTTGACCACTATATCATCCATATATGCCTCCATATTTCTATGGAGTTGTGGCTAAAAACCAATCTGGATTGCTCTGGCAAATGTTGAACCAGCACTTTTCAACCCGAAAGGCATTCGTATGAAACAATACGTACCACATGGGGTGATAAAGGCGGTCTTCTCTTCATCTTCATTTGCCATAAAAATCTAATGATACCCTGAATAGGCATCAAGGAAGGACAGGAGATCACAACCAGCGGTGGCATCCACAATCTGGTCGATGCGCGGCAAGGGAAAAGGATCTTTTGGACAAGCTTTATTGATATCTGTATAATCGATACAAAGCCTCCATTTCCCATTCGCTTTCCGCGCTACAACCGGGTTGGCCAACCAGGTTGGATGAAGCACTCCTTTGACCAGTCCTGCCGCCTCCAGCTTCTTAATTTCTTCGGCAATGAATTCTTGCCGCTCCAAGGCCTGTTTCCTCACCCTTTGCTTGACGGGCCGCACATGAGGACAGACAGCAAGGTGGTGCTCAATCACTTTCCTGGGAACGCCGGGGATGTCAGACGGTTGCCACGCAAACACGTCGACACTCGCCCGCAGGAAAGCAACGAGTGCGCTTTCCTATTTGTCATCTAGGGTGGAACTTATGGTGAAAGTTCCCCCCGTTCCGTCCTCCCTGGCAGGCACCTTCTTGGTTTCCGGCAGGGCAGCCTTGGACTTCTTGTTCTTGCCGGTGGAACTCTCTGGTGCGTCCTCGATGGAAGCGCAGCACTCCGAGGAGGTGCGCTTGCCGGAGTTCGCGCCAAGGTTCTTGCCGGTCTTCTTCTTCCCCCCGGGAGTTCCAGTGGCAGGAGCAGATGCCTTGACGGCAGGTGCTACTACTGCTTCCCGGTAAAGTTGATCGGCACAGATGAGCGCGTCCTTCTTATCGGAATGGATAGTAATGACGCTCAACGGCCCGGGCATCTTCAACACATTGTACGCATAGTGTGATGCCGCCATAAACTTAGCCAGCGCTGGCCGACCAAGGATCCCATTGTATGACATGGGGATCTTGGCGACATCAAACACCACCTTTTCGGTCCTGAAGTTAAACTCGCTGCCAAATGTTACCGGCAGCGTGATCTTGCCCTTAGGCTGGGTTCTTCCCGGATTGACCCCTTGAAACGTACCCGTTTCCTCGAGGTCTTCGTCGGGAATCTGAAGCTTTGTGAGCACATCTGGTGAGATTAAGTTTAGGCCGGCCCCGCCGTCAACTAACATCTTCGTCACCTTGAGGTTGCGAATTGTTGGGGAAACCAACAATGGCAAACACCCGACCGCAGTTGTGCGATCAGGGTGATCCTCGGCGTCAAAGATGATAGGCGTGCTGGACCACTTCAGAGGCCTACATGCATCGGGGGATGGCTCTGCCGCATTAACCTCCCGCATCCACTGTTTAAGTTGGCGGTGGGAAGAATGCAGCGAGGCACCCCCATCAATGCACATAGCCTCCGTAGCCTTCTGGAATTCCTGCTCACTGGATTCATCATCTTCCTCATCATCATCTCCTTCTTTATCTCGGCCCCGAGCGGGCCGATCCTTCTGCTGCTTGGCCTTGCCGCGGCGACCCCCTCGGCCACCGCGTTTCTTGCCGGACCCCTCAGCACCATCTTGGGCCTTCTCCTTGTCTCGCCTCTCATATTCGGCCCTCTGCTTCTCGGCAAGCTGCTCAACTTGCCGGCAGTTCTGGAGATCGTGGCCCTTAGTGCGATGGATCTTGCAATACTGCTTGCCGGAGTTCTCCGACTTGTCGGCAGCCGCCAAGGCCTGACAGGAAGGGCACCCAGCAAGATCCTTGCCGGGGTCGCCAACCTTGGCCTTCTTGGCGGTGCCAGGGTTGCCGGATTCCTCGACAGCAAGCACGGCCTTGCTTCCGCGCTTCCTGTTTCGCCGCCGGCCTTTCCTTGACGGAGCCGCGGCATCTTCTTCTTCTGATTCGCCCGCCGCGCCAACAACTTCGCCAGGGAGTCTCCTCCCTTCTTCAGCTCGAGCGCACTTGTCGGCCAAAGCGTAAAGCTTGGCAATACTCCTGACTTTGTTCATTGCCAGCTCTTCCCGCATCCTGCAGTTACGCACATTCTGATGGAACGCGCTAATGACAGCGGCAGGATGAACGTCAGGAATATTGTATTGCACCCGGCTGAATCTCTGCATAAACTTGCGCAGGGACTCGCCGTCCTTCTGAGGGATGATGTGCAAATCACTCTCTTGGCCAGGAGCTTGGTGGCCTCCAACAAAGGCGCCAACAAACTGATGGTACAGATCTGACCAGGAAGAAATAGAATCCTCCGGCAGATGCATCAACCACGACCTGACGTTGGGTTTGAGCACCAACGGGAAGTAGTTGGCGAGTATCTTGTCATCTCGGCCCCCGGCAGCTTGCACCGCAATGGTGTAGATGCTCAGGAACTCCGAGGGATGGGTCTTGCCGTCATATTTCTCTGGGACCTCTGGCTTGAAGGTTCGGAGATTGGGCCACTGGACTTGCCGCAGCTCACGGGTAAACGCTGGAGGTCCTACCTCGTAAGGCAAGTCTCCTACGTTCCCTGGCGCAGGCTCATCGACAACCGGCCCCGCGCTCTTATTAGACTGATAGCGCGCTTCCCGTCGCCGCTTGATGGTAGTTCGAGCGTCCTCCTTGCCTCGTTCCTTGAGAACTAGATGCTGATCGTGGCGCATCCGTGGATCGGACGACGCCGTGGAAACTTCTTCATGGCGGTCGACTGGCTGAGTTGTCGGCCGCCGCTGGTGCCGCGGAGGGGAGTGCACCGTGGTCGCACCACCTCCGGTTTTCTCTACATCGGCAAGCGCCGGATCAATGGGCCTCCGCTGCGAGGGCCCTGCCTCTTGCGGTCCATCCTTGTTGGTGAAGCCGATAAGGCTCTGGATAGTAGCTCGCCACTCCTCCATCTTTTCCGGAGCGGGAGGAAAATCGAGGAGTAGCTGTGCACGTGCCAAGGCTTCCGCTGGCGTAGGTGGCGGCGACAAGTGCGAGGTACGTGAGGTGCTCTGACTCCTAATCAAGTTAGAAGGAGCACCGCCACGGTCACGCGACCGCGCACCACCTCCGCCGGCAGCTCGGTGTGCATGCTGGTCCCGCGCATCTTGGGATCTATGCGCAGAAACCTTTTCGTGGGGACGCCCCGAACCACCAGCGCCATGATGTCGATCATCTTGCACGACCTGAGTAGGTCGCAAGGCTTGCGCCAGCGCGGGAGCTCCAGCAGGCGCCCTTCGATCCCTAGAGTTAGTTGTGCCACCCGTAGGCAACACAGCACCATCTCTAGATCCAGCGGCGTGCAAGTTACCACTGCCACTGCGAACGATACCACTCGCTTGGCTTGGGTCACCAGAACGCCGCGGGGGTTCTAGTCCTCTTCCTTCTGCACCCACACCGTCGCCTGTTTGCGAAGGCGCAGGCAAAACGGACCCGGACGGTTGCGCTGTCGCAGCGCTCTTCTTTTTGGGCGGCATGATGACGAAGATGATGAAGAAACTAGGGCGCCGACCACCAGATCAGGTTCACGCAACCTTCAATCCCCCTACCTGGCGCGCCATAGATGTCGGGGCACGACACCTATGGGGCCCCGAGAGACCCCTTTACGATTCGGCGGGGGGAGAGGTACACGCAAAGAGCAGAACCAGTGATCGACGCATGAGGTTTTTACCCAGGTTCGGGCCGCTGATCAGCGTAAAACCCTACTCCTGCTTTGTGTTCTTATTGATGTTCTTGATCCCAGCCTTCAGGAGCGCTCGCGATGAACAGTACGTTCAAAGAGCAGCTACGCATGCAGAACGGGCCAGAAGTTCTCCTCCCCCGTAGCAGTTGCCTTGGGCCTCCTTTTATATGCTCAAAGGGGTCTCCACAGTGGCAAAATGTATATACATTGAGGTGTAAAGTAGCTACAGGGTATCATACCTAACCCCTGACGGATTAGGACAAGCGCATTTAATGCACCGTGAGGTGTCCGTTTAGGTGTCCTCACTTTCTTGGGGATGGAAAAAGGGGCCATCCCATCAGCACCGCTTAAGCTCTCCTCCACTGGTGCGTTGCCACGCATCCAGAGAAGGACCCAGAATGTCAGGCACGTTACTGTGCCAAAGCGGTGGCACAGTAGTAGAATCTCGCCAGGCGCCGAATCTTGCCGGGCGCCAAGCCTTGCCGGACGCCAAGCCTTGCCGGGCCCCAAAGGCCATCCCGGCAAGGATCTTGCCGGGGAGGCTGGCCTTCGGATTTCAGTCCTGCTTATCTGCTGATCCTTAGATCTCTGACTTGATGATTTCCTTGATGGCTTGAATAGACCTCGAGCTGATCCCGGCAAGCCTTGCCGTAAGGATGGCTACAACTGCCCGTGCACAAGTACGGGGTACTAGTGGCCCAATACTTAGTACACCGACAGCGGCGCTCCGTCCCGAAAGTCCTCTAATTAATTTTTTCTAGGTCAAAAGACCTTATATACCAGAAGATGGGCACCAGAGGTGGGCCGGGCTGCCCACCGCCCACTAGGGTGCGCCTGGAGGGGCTGGCGTGCCCTGGTGTCTTGTGGGCACGTGGCAGCCCCCCTCTGGTAGTTCATTTCTCCAATATTTATTATATATTCCAAAATAATTCTCCGTAAAATTTCAGCTCATTTGGAGATGTGCAGAATAGGTATCTCTAATGTAGCTTTTTTAGGTCCAGAATTCTAGTTGCCAGCATTCTCCCTCTTTGTGTAAACCTTACATATTATGAGAGAAAGGGCATTAGAATTACTCCATAAAGTGTTATAAAGCATAAAAACACTATAAATAACAGTAGAAAACATGATGCAAAATGGACGTATCACACGGCAGATGTCCTCGAAAAAGGACTTAGTCGTGAGGCCATCCCAGGTAGGTAGTAGCTTAAATGGGGTTGATCGGAATCGAGTGACACGGGTTTACCGAGGTTCGGCCCCTCACGACGAAGGTAATAGCCTACTTCCTGCTTGATTGATTATTGCTTTAGATCTCGATTACAAGGGTGTGAATTGACTAACCTAGTACTCGAGAGCTTGTAACTTAAGTCTTTCCTATGTCAGGGGCTCCCCTTTATATACAGGTCGAGGCCATGAGGTTACAACAGGACCGGGTTGTACTATGACCCGTCTCTTAGTCTATTTCCTATTCATCTTGTCCTTCAAGCAAGGGAGATTACCCACAACTTCCTTGTCAAGCCGGCTTACCAGATACTGGGCCATAAGCCGGCCTCTTTCCTGAGCCGCCCTCTGGGCCTTGAATTCCCTGGCTTGTCTCGGCCCAACAACGAGGTCATCCTCGGGCCATTAAGTGATGGTCGGATCATACCCTGGCTGGGTCATACCATGGGATATATCCCCAAGAATCATGATTGTAGATTCTTATTCAAATACAGAAACACATTCAAATTTAGTTCGAATTGTAGCGATAGTATATACATTTGGAATGCACTAAAATGTTCACCAGAGTAGGTTATCCATTATACACCTAGCAAAAAAATTTAATTGGACATAACATGGATTCCAAGTTTTTAATAGCATTTGTAATAATCCATACAGTAAAACGGGACAAGACTCTCTCTTGTGTGGTGCGAATAGATTTTTTTTGTTTTTTCATTGAGGAAGTGTGAATATATTTGGTACAGTACATGTTAGGCTTGTCCTGAAATTTCAACCCGCGCCTTGTTATCCCGAAAATTCAGATATCACTTTGTCTCTTTATGCTCCAAAAACTCGCTCCTTCTCAACCCGCACCTTGTTATCCCGAAATTACAACGCGCATGAAAACTCCCTCCTGCTGCCAAATCCCGACACACAAAATCCCCATTCTAACCCTAAGCCGAAAGGGCTGCTAGTTCAAATTGATGGGGGTACTTTTGTAACACACCCTACATTTCGGACAAGCACGTCCCTAAGTCATGGTTCCTCCCTCCCATCACCTCATTTTCGCCATTCAAAAACCCAGGCCGCCATAACCTCTCTGCTCCAGCCACGAAACCCCACCCTCCTCCGTCCGCCACCCCACCGCTGCCCAGTCAAAGCCTCTTCCCCGACGATGCCATCCACCACAACAGCTTGGCATCCCTCATCCACCTCCCCGGATGAGGATCCAACATCGATCTCGTCGTCCCATCGGTTCAGCCGCCCCGTCCTCCACCTCCAAGGAGCTGGTCTGACGATCGCTTCGTCTATTGTAGCTGCTCCATCCCCACAACGCCGCCTTAACCTGCTCCACCAGAACCGCAGCATCCTCACCGACTCCTCAGAAGAAGCCGAGGCCTACTCGGCACCACCAAAGAGGTTGTACACTCATCGCATCGCACCTTCTCCTTAACTCGACCTCACGGCGCTGCCGGTGCTCGATCCCGCCCCACCATGGAGCGGCTACCTCGACGCCGACGCCGCCGACGACATCCTCCACGGTAGCTCTCCCCAACTGCGAGGGTTGTTGGAGATATGCCCTCGAGGCAATCATGTGATGATGATATTTCCCTATGTATTCATGAGTCATTTGTATTGTCCTTGAACATCATCAATGATATGTATCAATAAGTATGTGACTTGTTTGTGGAACTATGTATTGTATGATGATTGCTCTAATGGTCCCTTATTGATCAAGTTATGTGGAAACATATCCTTGACTAGTATACGACTCGGTTGATGACTATGTTTCACAAGTCATGTGCATGGAGATGCTAAACCGATAGTATGGGCTCGGGGATGGAGATCACCGAGTCAGACAGACCCACTTTGAGACGCAACGAGATATAGTCATATGTTAGTCTCAAGTACAATGTCTATGCCATGTCCTAGACCTGAGTTCCTCGCATGTTCTCGGGATGAGGATCGACTCACTTAGGGTCTATCAAACGCTACTCCGTAACTGGGTAGTTATAAAGGTAACTTTCGGGTGAGTCGTGAGACATGCCACGAGACATGGCTGACCAAGATGGGATTTGCCCCTCCTATATGGAGAGATATTCTCTGGGCCCTCTCGAGTGATCAGATTCAGAAAGCATGGCCATGCGACTTGGGTTAAGTGTTAACCCAATTCGGGAATCTGTATCACGGTTTTGAGAAGAGAGGTCGAGCTATCACAAGGGTGACAAGTACTCGCCTTGAGCTCGACAACAAATATCGTGAGGCAAAAGGAACGTTGCATATGACACATTGTCAAGGTTCGTCAAACGACTTTACGCACACATGGGAGTTGGCACGTTCTGCTAGGAACCGCTACCAACTATCGACTCTGGTAATGTCCATGTGTACGTGAACCTATAGGGTCGCACACTTAAGGGGCTGCAGCCCATTCGGATTGGATCCGAGTGGAAAATGGATGTGGACTCCTAGTGGGCTCAAGTGTTGAGCCCACCTCGGAGGTCTATATAAAGGGGAGTGGGCGCACCACTTAGGGTTAATCTTTTCCCACCCTGCACAGCCGCCACCACTCCCCACGCCCATGCCGCGCGACCGGACCTAGCAGTCCGCCGCTCGACGCTGCTCCCCGTACGTGTGGATACCTTGGAGGCATCGCATCTGCGGTGCTTGGACGAACTGTTCAAGGGAACCGCGAGGTGCCGTTCGCGGAAGATCACTGTTCGCGGGTCTTTGCTGTTCGCGGGAGATCTGCAACGCGAGAAGGAGACAGGCCGGGAGATCGACTACACACATCACCAACTCTACTTCCGCTACGATGACTGCGCGTCTAGTGGTAAACCCGATCTTGTAATCTATTTCCAGCAGCATGATCTCGTGTGCGCGGTAGAAAATTTTATTTGGTGCTAGCGTAGCATACCACGTGTTCCAACAAGGGTCCCTCGGCGGCGGCGGCGGCCATACCAGCCGGAGCTGCTCCGGCTCTCGCTCGCTCGCGATGCTGCTCTGGTCTTCCTCTCGCTCAAGCTGCTGCTCTGCTCTTGCTCTCGCTCACACTGCTGATGCTAGTACATGGACTACTGCAGCTACACGAGTTGCTGCTCTGGCTCTAGTTCGCGTTGCTGCTCCGGGCGCTCCTGCTCCAGCTGCTATCTGCTAGTGTGTTCCCTGTCGATCGCCTGCTGATTTAGGTCACTGTTTCTCTGCGACTAGTGCTCGAGCAGCCTAAACTACATGTGAAGTGCTTTAACTTGAGATTAATGATGTCTGTCTTGTACTACTTCAGCCTCGATGTCGTACAGCTCGCCGGAGCTGCTCCAACAACGAAAGCATCCATCACAACAGAGCAGTACCCTCGACGCCGTCTACAGATGCCTCAGATCTTCTTCCACACCTCCAATAGCCACCTCTACCGCAACTTATTCGGCGACCATCCCAATGATGCTAAGGTCAGCATGGCTACGCTAAAGAGGTTGTACACTTGTCGCATCACCTATTACTCTACATTCATGTCAATCCCTTAGGGCTATTTTGGTTCAAAGGAAAAAGTGAAGGAAAACAAAGCAATAGGAAATTTTTCTATGGTACTCTAATATTCAATTATTCATGCATTTGGTTGAAAGGAATGGAGCAAAACATCCACCTGGACCTACTTTTCAAAATCCAAAGCATGAAATCAAGACTAAGTGCATTACTGGCAGAATAACATTATAACTGTACACATTTTCATGTGGTTTGACTTTAATTTGGCCATGTTTCTTTGCATTCCTCTGGTCTTCCAATTCTTGTGAACCAAACACCCAATTTGACAGAAATTGTGTGTTTACAAATGCTCTATTTCCCACGTGCATTCCTATCCTATTCTGGTGTTTTTCCTATCCTTGTATTTTTAGAATCCTGCAAGCCAAAGGAGCACTTACAGAATTACTTTAGTTACAGATAGGTGTCGAAGAAAACTTTGTGTGGCTTGTCCTGCTCCTGCCACTCTGTCGTCCACCTCACCTGAGCTACTCCATCGACAAAAGTGTCCACCATACCAGACATCACGACTCCTGATCGTCTTTCGCCGCCTCAGATATCCTTCCCCACTGTCGGCAACCATCACAACGGCATCACCATCATCGACTCAACAGATGAACCTTAGGAGTACACGGGTCCACAAGAGAGGTCGCACTCTTTTGTTTCTGCTTACATTCTACATTGCTTAATATTACCTGCTACTTTATCATCACGTTCACCTCTTAGACTCCAAGTCAGGTCCAAATTAATGTTAAAACATGAGTTTTAAAATGCTTGTCGGGCACATATCGAGGCAATAATGAATAGTATATCTGTCTATTATCTGGTTCACCTAGGGTATGTCTATGTTGTTCATCTTGGGTGGGAAACAAACAGTAAAGCAATCATCATCTGTCTTTCTATTAAATTAAAGCTATCATCAGCCTGCTATCATTATTTTTTGATCTATCCACTGGTTGTTACCATCACTCTAGATTTCTGCATGCTCTCCTTACATAATCTCACTATATTTTTTGTATGCATGTCAGTTATTGTACACAGTCATGCTAAACATGTAGAGAAAAAGAGAAGAGTTTTGCGCAGCAATACAATGTCATGCAGACATCGCTCCATGGTGGGTGCAATGCCAAGCCCTTCCCCCCTCCTCCAGATTGTAATCCAGAGGAAGATACCTGTTTAGAGGTGGATTCAGAGGGATCTGACCATTCCTATTTACTCCCCGAGGTGTTTGCTCTAACTTGGCATGATGATGTTGGTCATATCATGCATATGTTGCCTTGCATCGCTTACTTTCGACATCATATATGTCATCTGCTTAGTTTAGACATGTTATGTAATGCCACTTGTTTAGTTGCTATATCATATATGTGAATTATGCAATCTCATCTTTTTTAGCTAGCCATAATATATGTGAAATATGCAATGCCATCCTGTTTAGCCATGCATCATGTATTTGAATTATATCTTGCCATTCCTTTTTTCATTACATTTCCATTTGTCGACAATGTTTGTACATTCAACTACTACTCTTGTGAATCAGCCATTTGAGTGGGTGATGGAAAAATCTGGAGTGAAAACAAGATCTTCAGAGCAGAAAGTGCTACCTGTCGAAGCAGATCTCTTGCTGGGTCCAGATAGGTCCTCAGAGATGGATTTAGAGACAGATGACCAGTCCTATTCCCCCCCCCCCACCCCACCCGAGGTGTATGCTCTAACTTGGCAGGGTTATACTGTTCATATCATGCATATGGTGTCTTGCATTGCATACTTTCGACGTCATATACACAATATTCAACACCATGTTCTTAGTTCAGACATCATATATGCGAATGCCATCTGCTTAGTATATAAATCACATATGTGAATTATATCATGCCATCCTGATTACTTAGTAAACATGTATGTGAATTATATCATGCGAACCTGTTTACTAAAGACATCATATAATTATCTCATGCCATCCTGTTTAGTTAGTCATCATATCTTTGAATTATGTCATGCTATCCAGTTTAGATAAACATCATATATGTGAAATTATGCCATGCTATCCTTTTTAGTTAAACAATATATATGTGAACTATTTCATGCCCTCTTTTTTCCTCACTATCTATTGCATCTATCTCTCATACAAGGTCTGTACATTCAACTACTTTTCTTGTTTATTAGCCGTTTGAATTGAAGGGGGTGATGGCAGTATCTAGCAGAGTAAAAACACGGTCTTCAAATAAAATAGTGCTACCTGTTGATGTAGATAGCACCCCGGTTGTACATGCACAAGAACCAGCCCTACCACACACAACCCAGACTCTCGCAGATTGTACCCCTACTCCGATGGTCATAGAACCAACTTCACCCAATCTAACCCCAACCCGAGCAAATAATAACCCAGTTCCAGTTGACACAGCACCATCTTCACTATAGAGCTCCCAAACAAGAGCAATTAGTAAGGCCGCTCTAGTGCCCAAAGCGCCAGGACTACCACGGCGAACCCCAACTCCACCAGTTAGTACACCTATTCCTGTGGACGAAGCACAACCAGTCAATCATAGTTTAGCGCCTATCGCATTTGATGTTGTTAAATCCTATGTGTGTATCTTCCCATCATGGAAATATTATACTGAAAATGAAGGAAGAAGCCAGTTGTAGGTGTTCGTCCATGAGTTATGTGTAAGTAATGTTATTCATGGCAATTACTTTGCTTTATCCCATACTTTCTACCTCCCTGCTGGTTATAATCCTGCAAATGTTCCCATTTTTCTATATAGAGAAGGACCAATTTGGAAACTCAGGATGAGGTAACCTATTCTAGTACCTGTGCTATCTTCAAGAATGCTTTGTGGCAGTATCGGAATCACCTGAAGAAAACGTACTTCACCGGCAAGGAAACTCATCAAATTCCCTTACTTTCTCCTGAGACACATTTACGGGATGATGAATGGGAATGCCTTGTTCTGTACTGGTCCAGAACCAAGAATCTGGTAGGGTCTATAAGATCATTTTTCTTTTTGAAGTACTATATGCCCGTGTCTTACTGTACTCTATTCTTGTAGAACAAGTGCTTAAACCAGAAGAACAACTGTTCTCAGGTAAGATTCCATTTCTATGTTGCACACTGCTTTGCTCTTGTATCACTGTACTTACTCATACAAACTTATTTTTAAATTGAAGGATCCAATCGAAACTCCAATGGCTCAACAAGTATGTTTAAACATGTTTCTTTAACTGGTTTGCTCTTCTAAATTGCTCTTTGTTGATTTCAATTTCAATTGTGTATATAGTTGTCTTCTCATATAATGCACATTACTAGCATCAAAACAGAGCCAATAGTGTTGTTGTACATGTATACCCATGGTACCCATCTGAAATATTGTTGTGCTGTATAGTTTCCCACACTTGTATTCTTTCAATGCTGCTTTGTCTTGAATTGTGTCTCTATTTTAATTTGGCAAGACAATGCAGTGACCATAGCACATAGATATATGTTTGTTTGATGCTTTTATTATGTACTACTTCGCAATAGAAGACTTGTAGTTTAATCATGTCCACCTTACTACTGAACTAGTTCACCAAAATGAGTTTCATATACTACATGCTAAACATGTTATGTGTCTGCTTGTTTCTTCTTTTAGAATGCTAACAAAATATTGGAGAAGAGTACCTTATTAAGAAATGGTAAAGGAAGTAACGCATATAAGGTTTAGGATAGTGAGTCAGCCTTGTTGGTCTCCAACAAAGCTGATAAAACAGATAAGGAAAACTATCTTGAAGATAGTGAGACAACCCCAAAGTCCTGTCTTGATGTTGTGTTCGGGTTACTGGCCACTACCGCTGTCACAAGCTCTTCAAACTCGTTGTCTGAATCTGTTCGGTTTCTTGAGTCTCAACTACAAGCTGAAAGACATCGATCAGCTAGGCTACGGCAAGAAGCCGAAGGACTAAGGAAGTCCCTGCAGAATTCAGATGCATACTTTCTGGTGCAACAGCAAGTGTTGGAGGATTTTAGCGCCAAATAAGAGAAAGCTAATAAGCTTGCTAAGCTTATTGCTAGCATGGTGGATACCCAGGATAATGTTTCTTGAGCTCTTCAGAAGTTGTTTCAGTCATGGACTTGTTTTGTTGTCGCGTTTATTTGCACTGGTGGCCAATTTAGACGCCCAGTGTATGTAATATGTTGCTTTGTTCCCTATATTTGCACTGGTGGCGAGCTTTGATGTCTAGTGGATGTAATATGTGTAATAGCTGGAATAGCCTAGCGTAAGTTGCTTGCCTATTTATTTCCTTACTGTCTTGTTTATTTGTTTGCTTGTAGTCACTGCAGTTCTTTTTCTGTGGTTTGTTAGTGGCCACAATAACCTTTTTTTAGAACTAGGCCACAATAACCATGGGCCACATACGAACCGTTGTAACCATGGTCCTGCTACCTACTGTAGTATTGGCCTCCTGCGGATCGTAGGACCCATGGGCCTCCTGCGGGCCCTAGGATCCATGGGCCTTCTACGGGCCATAGAATCAATGGGCCTTCTACGGGTCGTATGATCGATTGGCCAAACATGGCCCGTACTATTCGTGGACCAATAACGGACCGCAATATGGGTTGTAAACAGGCTAAAATGGGAATCGTCTGTTTGTGGGCCCGACCATAACGGGCTGTTAATAGGCTGGTATGTATAACGGGCTTAATTCTATCGACAGGCATAACGGATCGTCAACGGGTCATATTAGATGACGCTATGAAAAGGGACCAATGGATTAATGGGCCACAAATGGGTCGACTGTAACCACAGGCTAAATTTGGCCCATCAATGGAACACACCAGTAATAAACCGTAGTGCTGGAAATGAGCCCAAGAATAAATGGGCCCTTATAAGGCTGAAAGATAACACGGGCTCGAAATGGTCCAACTGAATAGTGGGCCGTTAATGGGTATAAAGTGATATACTGTTCATTGTGGGCCAGTTTCACCACGGGTCGCTAAAGGGCCCAGAGTTACAAATGGCCTCATATGGGCTGAAAGACGTCATTGGCCATACATGGGCCGGAAGTCACAATGGGCTGGAATCATATTGGATGACCCACATGACGCTGCTGGGCCTAATTCGAATAGGCCATAACGGGCCGTGAGTTAGCGGACTGTAAATGGGCCATATGCGAACAGGCCATTAACAGGCTTTCTATGGGCCGGCCCGCTACCTTTTGACCAAGTCAAACGCGCCGGCCTTTTAACCTAAGTGGGCCACTGTTCAGTCAAACCACATGTCGACGTATCATAGGCGCATCCCGTCCATTCGCTGGATGACATCTGTCCCAACGCGGAGCTGACACATGGCTCCTTCGGCTAATGAGAAAATTTTACACATGGAAAATCACCATTGGTCGTTGCTGCTAATGGGTTATCGGATCCAAAACCGGACTCGATAGCTTAACGGTGACCCGTTATTGTGGATGCCATGTGTCGGTTACCCTTGATGAAAATAGTTCCATGATGCGCCATTTATCGTCATGGAAGTGGACACTTCCGTGATGATAATTTGAGTATTGTCATGGAACACTTCTATGACAGCACAAGTATGACCATCTTGATTCTGTCATAAAATCGTCATGGATGTACATGCATAACAGAAAATGTGACCTACTGTGACAAACACGTATCATCACGGAAGTGTTTTTTTGTAGTGAAAAGGACAAGTAAAAGTAGTTTTCTCTTGATCTTCTTTTGACACAAGTATTTGAGAAAAACCAGAATATCCATCAAGGAAACAAAAGTGTGTATGCTTAGATAATCTTTCTAACATCTGATCAATAAAAGGCAAGGGGTAATGATCTTTTCTAGTGGCTTTATTTAATTTCCTGGAATCAATTACCATCCTATAACCAGTTACAATTCTTTGTGGATAAGTTCATTTTTATCATTAGGAATGACGGTAATACCTCCTTTCTTAGGAACACAATAAACAGGACTTACCCATCTACTATCAGCTATGGGATAAATTATACCTGCTTCCAGAAGCTTTAATATTTTAGTTCTTACCACATCCTTCATCTTAGGATTCAAATGACGTTGGTGATCAAGGACGGGTTTAGCATCAGGCTCTGTCGGCCCAGTGGGAACCAGGGTACCACGGGCCATCTACCTACGGCCCAGGAAGGGGCCCATAGCCCAAATCAAGAGGCGGCCTAGTAGCGGGCGCCATGAAGCCAACAGCCTTGCGAGGGACTTCCCCCGCGAGGGGTTTCCCGATGAAGGACTTCACTAAAGACCACCACCATAGCAAGTGGCCCCGCAAGGCACCCCTCACGAGGCACCATCCCGTGAGTCCTACCGAGGAGTCTGCATGGTGCGGGTCACATGCCCATCACATGGGTGACGTCGTCGCAGCAGGTGACAGCAGCAGGGTTGTGCCAGCCTGTGCGGCCAGGGCAGTTTCCCCTTTGGTGATAAGGGAGCAGCTGCACCTGCCTGCCCCCAAAGCAAGTCTCAAAGCCTTCCTCTTTGGTGAAAGAAGACCAGGATGGCGACACGGCAGGACGGAGGTCATCGTGCCCCCCATGCGCATCATGGATAACACCCTTAGCAGGAGAAGACCGCCTTTTGTCAGGATAAGCATCAGCGTCTATCCCCTTTCAAATTGCCGCCCTGTGGTTGCCCTTTCCAGCTCATATTTTCGGGGAAGAGGTCTGAGGCACATATAAAAGGGGCGGTGCTACCACCTTAGAGGGATCGGTCCATTGCGCCATTGTAGACCCCCAAGAGCTCCCGCTCATCTTGTAGCTCCAAGAGCACTATCCACAAGCAATTCCACCAAGTAGGAGTAGGGTTTTACACCACACGGTGGCCCAAACCTGGGTAGCTCGATGTGTCTCCGTCGTGCCTCACGCCTAGCTCGTAGCCTCGTGGTCGTGAGCCAAGCCCCCAGAGTTCGAACCAGGGTTTTGGAGGATTTCCCGTAGCTTAGAATCAATCCCCAGACATTTGGCGCGCAAGGTAGGGGGCTTGGTCTTTGCGCCTCGAGATCCTACATCGACATGGCCAATGCACGTTGCGAGCGTGCCCTGCGCAGGGCCACCTGGGTCCAGACAGAGCCCATCATCGACAACCGCCGCCGCCAAGCTCGCACAGCCACCGAGGGTGCGGAGCCAGAGCCAGAGGCCTCCTCGACAACCCGTCGGTCAGGGGGCACCAGCACCAGCTGACGCCGGCCCGCACTGCCACAACAACTTCGCTCGCCTGACACGACCCGCCAGCTCTACACGCAGCATTGCTCATGGTGCAGGAGCTTCTGCGCTACCGCCCCACTGAGGACGGCTACGACGCCTGGCTCGCCCGCATCACCGAACTCATCAATGTCGTCGGGGACGCCCCGGTGCCGTCTCGCTCCCTGCCACCTCCGTCGTCGCACAGTGCACGGGCAGGGCATGGTGCAGCTCCTCCACCTCCCCCGGCAACAACGGCGTGGAGCGTCGCCACGGTGCACGCGCGCCAACTCGTCTCCGTCGCACGACGCCGGCCCCAGCTGCCAGATCATCCAGCGTGCGTCACCCGACACGCGCGTCTTCATCAAGAAGCAGCGCGACCGCCAAAACCATACCATCGAGACATCACAGCGGCTGGTAACTAGAACCGCGCCGCCCTCACTGGTAATGTCGTCTCCGTCACCGGAGGCTGCCTCGCCTTCACTCGTGAGCTGCGCCGCGTGGTGTGGCCCATGAAGTTCAAGCCAAAGCTACCTCCTGCTACGATGGCACCACCAACCCCGTGGAGTTCCAGTAGTTCTACACAGTGAGCATCCAGGCCACGGAGGGTGACGACAGGGTCATGGCGAACTGGTTCCCCATGGCCCTCAAGGACGCTGCACGCACGCGGCTGATGAACCTCCCCGAGGCCTCCATCTCCTCGTGGGCAGAACTGTGCCGACAGTTTGTCTCCAACTTCAAGCGCATGTTCGATCGCCCCCTCACGCTCAGCACTCTGTGCACCATTCGCCAGCGCCCTGATGAGACCCTCCACAAGTACGTCCAGCTCTTCATCCAAGTGCACAACAAGATCCTGCGCGCCTCCAACGCCGCGGTCATCGCCGCATTCTCCTCAGGCATCACGGACGTCAGAATGCGTTAGAAGCTCGCCATCAATGATGATCTTGAATCTATGGTTGAGCTGTTTGACCTCACTGACAAGTGTGTCAAGGCTGAGGACGGCCGTCTCTTTGCCTACAACGACCCTGACACCGAGCTTGATGTCACCAAGCCTAAGGCTAGGGACACCAAGCGTAAGGGTCATGTTGTGCTTATGGCAGAGCCTGAGTGGAAGTGCAGCCGCGACCGTGATGAGACCAAGAAGGATGGGTGGCCCTTCTGCGCCTATGACAACATGCACTCCCATGCCACTAAAGACTGCCACAAGCTCAAGCTGCTTTGTGACGAGCGGCAGGAGAAGCGCAGCGATCGCAATGAGCGCGGCTCAGGCCGCGGTGGCAACCGCAACAACAGCTGCTGGAAGGATCGCAGCGGCTGCAACGGCAACAACAACTCACAACAGGGGTAGCGGAATCAACCTCGATAGGCCGACCCTTGGTAGGCCGACCCTCAGCAGGCCAATGCTGCCCTGTCGCGCCCCAACAGGAACAACAACAACCTGCCTGAGGAAGACGCTGGGGCTATCAGGAGCCTCGCCCAGTGGCCTGCATCCTCGGCGGGGCTCAAGCTCCCCCATCCAACCATCACTTCAAGTAGTTCTCTCGTGAGGTGAATGCAGCCCTCTCGGAGCCTGCAGACTCAAGGCCTCTTAAGTGGTCACAGTAACCAATCGCCTTCGACTACACTGACCACCCCAAGTCTACAAAGTCAGTGGGCACCATCCCTCTGTTGTGCACACCCACCATCAATAACGTCACCGTCACCAAGACGCTCATCAACGGCGGTGCAGGCCTCAGCGTGATCTCTATGGAAACCTTGGAGCAGCTTTAGGTGCCCTATGAGCGCTTGATGCCAACAAGGCCCTTCTCGGGCATGACTAACGGCTCCACGGTGCCCTTGGGGCAAGTGTGCCTTCCTGCCACCTTCGGCTCCCACAAGAACTACCACACTAAGCTCATCGACTCTGATGTGGCGCACATTGGCCTGTCCTACAACGCCATCTTAAGCTACCCTGTGCTCACCAAGTTCATGATAGTGACCCACCACGCCTACAACACCGTCAAGCTGCAGTGGGATCATCACCATCCGCTGCGACGAGAAGGACGCGATGAGCACCCTCGAGAACACCTACAAGGTTGTCGCTACCGCATACCCCACAAACGAAGATGAGGTAGGGCCTGCTGAGCCTGCCAACGCAAAGAAGAAGCGCAGTTCTCACAGATCCGTGTGGAGACGAAGAAGGTGTCGCTGGATGGCAGTGGCTCAGGGCCCTCCCTCACCATCGGCGCCGACATATCCCCCAAATAGGAAAGCGAGCTCATCACCTTCCTCCGGGTAAATGTTGATATGTTCGCCTGGATAGCATCAGACATGTCCGATGTACCGAGGGAGGTGATTGAGCCCCACTTAGCCGTGTGCCCCAACGCACGGCCCGTGAAGCAAAAGGTACGACACCAAGCGCCCGAGAAGCAAGAGTTCATAGTTCAGGAGGTCGAGAAGCTTTGGGAGGCAGGGATCATCCGCGAGGTGCTCCACCCCGAGTGGATCGTCAACCATGTCGTTGTCCCCAAGCCAAATGGCAGCAAGCGCATGTGCGTTGACTTCATCAACCTCAACAAGGCATGTCCCGAGGAGCCATTTCCCCTCCCCAGATCGACCAGATTGTGGACTCCACCGCTGGGTGCGAGTTGCTGTGCTTCCTAGACGCCTTCTCGGGCTATCATGAGATCAAGATGGTAGAGGGGGGCGAGGAGAAGACCGCCTTCATCACCCCCTACAGAGTATACTGCTACATATGCATGCCCTTCGACTTGAAGAGTGTGGCAGCCACCTTCACGAGGCTGATGCGCATCGGCCTGGGGCCCGAGATAGGAAGAAATGTGGAAGCCTACATCGATGACATCATCATCAAGACTCGTGAGGCGAGCTCACTCATCTCAGACCTCGAAGAAACATTCGCCAACCTGTGCAAGATCAACCTCAAGCTCAACCCCGCCAAGTGCGTGTTCGGAGTCCCTTCAGGCAAGCTACTTCGCTTCTTGGTCTCCCACCGTGGCATCGAGGCTAACCTTGAGAAGATCAAGGCCATTGAGGAGATGCACCCTCCCCGGAACCTCAAGGAAATGCAGCGCCTGGCGGGATGCATGGCCTCGCTCGGGCGTTTCGTCTCCAAGTTCGGTGAAAAGGCCCTGCCCTTCTTCAAGCTCATGAAGAGATCAGGCCCCTTCAAGTGGACTCCTGAAGCTAACGCGGCCTTCGAGGGCCTCAAAAAGTACCTCACGAGCCCTCCCGTCATGGTTGGCCCACGCCCTCGTGAGCCTCTACTCCCATACTTGGTGGCCACCCCCCAGATGTTTAGCGCGGCCCTGGTCACGGAGTGAGAGGAGTAAGCCCACATCAAGAACAAGACTGCTGCACCCGTGCCTGCCAAGGTCGCACCCAAGCCTGCTGAGGCCACTCCGATGCCTACTGAGGGGCCCCTCTAGAGGCCCCTGGAGAACTGCCTGATGAGCCTCTCGTGGTCCACGTCACAGACCCTGCAGCAACACGCCTCATCGAGCACCCCGTGTACTTCGTCAGCACGGTGCTGCGGGATACACGCGAGCGCTACCCCATGCAGTAGAAGCTCCTCCTCTCCCTCTTCATTGCTTCCAGGAAGCTGCGCCACTACTTCCAGGGCCACCCCGTAAAGGTGGTCACATCCTACCCACTGGAGAAAGTCCTACACAACCCCAACGCCACTGGCCGCGTCGCTGAATGGAACATCGAGTTGTAGCCCTACGAGCTGGAGTTCCTCACTACAAGGACAATGAAGGGCGTGGCCCTAGCTGACTTCACAGCGGAATGGACATGGTCCTACACCAAGAGGAGCCTCGCGAGGAGGAAACCATGCTGCCTGGGAAAGGTGCACCCCTAGGCTGGATCATCCACTTCGATGGTGCATTCTCCCGGCAGGGCGCGGGGGCTGGCATCTTGCTCACTTAACCTACTAGAGACAAGCTATACTACGATGTGCAGCTCTGCTTCAAGCACGATGACAAGGTCTCCAACAGCATCGCAGAGTACGAGGGCCTCATCGCCGGCCTCAAGGCCGCCAACACTCTGGGCATCAAGTGCATCACTATCAAGGGAGACTCACAGCTTCTCGTCAACTTCTCCAACAAGAGCTACAGGACAAAGGACGAACACATGGCCGCCTACCTCGAGGAGGTGCGCAAGCGTGAGAAGTGCTTCCTAGGCATTGAGCTCCAGCACATCCCTCGTGGTGACAACAAGGAAGGGGACGACATCGCCAAGCGGGCCTCTCGTCGCGAGCCTCAAGCTCCAGGCATCTTTGGGGAACGGCTCCTGAGGCCATCTGCAACACCTCCTGAAGCCAGCCTCAGGAGGCCTCATGAGGAACTCCCACACACACCCACCTCAGGTGCACCAAACTGCGACCCACCTTCAGGCGCTCGCCTGCTGATGGCGCTCGAGCCACAAACTGAGAGCTGGATTGCGGAGATCAAGGCCTACTTGGAGAACGGCACCCTTCCTAAGGATACACAGAGTCCGAGCATGTGGCTCGCTAGGCTGGGCCTTACTGCTCGAGGGACGGCGACCTCTACCGCAAGCGCCCCAATGGAGTCACGCTACACTGCATCCCAACAGAGCAAGACTGCGAGCTACTTGCTGACATACATGGAGGAGACTGCGGCCACCACTCTTTGTCGTGCACCCTCACTGGCAAGGTCTTCCGCAGTGGCTTCTATTAGCCCACTATGCTTCGTGACGCCGAGGAGCTGGTCCAGTCCTGCGAGGCCTGCCAGTTCCATGCCAAGCAGATCCACTAGCCGGCTCAAGGGCTCCAGACCATCCCTCTCTCGTGACCCTTCGCGGTCTAGGGTCTGGACATCCTGGGCCCCTTCCCTCGCGCAACTAGCGGCTACCGCTACCTCTACATCGCCATTAACAAGTTCACCAAGTGGGCAGAGGTGGAGCCCGTCCGCACCATCCCGGCAGGCTCATCCGTCAAGTTCATCAAGAGCTTGGTGTGCCGCTTCGGCGTCCCCAATCGCATCATCACTGACAATGGCTCGCATTTCACCAGCGGCCTTTTCATGTCATACTACGCCAACATCGGCACGTAGATCTGCTACGCCTCAGTGGCACACCCAAGGAGCAATGGCCAGGCCGAGCATGCCAACGCTGAGGTCCTCAAGGGCCTCAAGACAAGGAGCTTCAAGAAAAAGCTCACGGCATGTGGCAAGGGTTGGCTCGATGAGCTCCCTTCCGTGTTGTGGTCAATCCGTGCAACCACCACCAAGCCTACCGGCGAAACACCATTCTTCCGCGTCTATGGAACGGAAGCAGTCCTCCCCACCAAGCTCAAGCACGGGTCTCCGTGAGTCCTGACCTTCGACGAGGCTCGGCAGGATGGCCTACGGAAGCTGATCTGCTCCTCCTCGAGGAGGCACGCCGCCAGGCTACCATCTGAGCAGCACGATAGCAGGCGCTGTGCCGCTATCATAGTCGCAACATACGCCCCCCCACGCTTGAAGCTAGCGACCTTGTCCTGTGACGGATCCTCTCCAGAGAAGGACTCCACAAGATCTCGCCCATGTGGGAAGGCCCTTTCAGGGTGGTGCACGTTTCCCGGCCTGGCGCGATGCGGCTGGAAACGAAGGAGGGTGTTCCGGTACAAAACACATGGAACATCCAACACCTTCACAAGTTCTATTCGTGACCTCACGGATACGAGCGAAGTGGAGTTGTACACGCTCCGGAGTCTCTCTCTGCATTTCCTTTGGCCGTAAAAGCTCCCGCCCACAACCCAGTGGAAGCCCCATGCGCAGACATGGCGGACTAATTACCTGAGGGGCCGCCTGGCCATCGCATGCTCAAGCTAACCCGTGCGCATCACGGCAGCATGTATCTTCTATTATGTAATGAGATCCTTTCATGCATAAGTAAAACTTCACTTTCTAAGTACTATGTGTGCTTGTTGTGAAGTTCACCTCAGGAGGCATGCGCGCTCGTGATCTCCCTTCTGCGTATCACGCGAGCGGGGGCTGCACACAGTGCCTATGCTTGGGTCAGACCCAGCAGCGCCACTAAACCCAAGTGACTGAGCTCTGGCTCGCGGGCCTGCTCCCGTGCACGTCACCTCACCAAGGTCCTTGGTACTTATCTCCTCGTGTGACACCCACAAGCGACCTCACGAGCGCGCATCGTCTCGCTACCTGCAAAAACATGGTGGCAATCTCACTGATGCAGGGCACAGGAAGCCTCACGAGCACCCATCCTCAGGAGGCCTCGCGAGCGCTGCCTCACGAGGCAGCCCATCGCATCGCCTCCATCAAGTGCCCAGAAGGGGCCTCACGAGCAGACACCCATCGTGAGGCGCCACCCGCAGGTGGCGACGCACCAACATATACGCCGAAAAGAGCTAAGTCAAAATGCTTCTTGAGCTTCTCTTAGCGCGTTTCAAGCTTTCTCCCTCGTGGCCTTGTGAGCACCAATGTTCTTCCTACGCATGCCGCTTGCGCGCCAAAGCGGAGCTTCTCGAGCATCGCGCCTCGGGAGCTCTTACCACCTCACAGAGCTCTACACCCTCTAGCCTTATTAGGCATGCATCCTAACGTACCAGCGACGGCTGTAGTACGCTCGGGGGCTGGGTCCTGTCGACATAGAGCACCAAAGCATGTAATGGGAAGAGATATGCCTCGTGAGGAAGTAAACATTGCAGAAAGCATTAAGGGCTTAAAATCATTACAAAACATCATTTCATGCCCCCACAGGGCCACGTCTACTTGTCACACGACATAAACAGGAAGGTAAAGGGGAGGCCTAGGCAGAAGAGGCGTTGTCGCTGTCGTTGTCAACGACATCGACATCTTCACCGGAGCCGTCGTCGGCGTGTGCAAACTTCTGGACGTAGTTCGCCACATGGTCCCGCACCTCCTTCTCGAGGCCGTCGTGAAGCTCCGGCGGGACAGGCGCCACCACCCTGTTGAAATCGAAGTCACCACGAAGGAGATTGCTGAAGAGGCGTGTGGTCGCTGTAGTCAGGAGGTCGTGGCTCTCCTCCTTGAAGAGCTCATCCGCCTTCTTGGCCCCTTCCTCCAGCCTCCCCACAAGCCTGGTGAAGAAGTAGAGGTAGCTGGCATCATTGTCATCTAACGGCTCCGTGGTCTTCTCATCATTGAAGTGTGCAACAACCATGTGCGTGCTGCATCAGGGTGCGGAACATCTTGTTGCGCACATGCTCCTGCCCCAGCTCTCGCATGTGTGCGTCCCTGGCCTGCTCGATAATCTGGGAGATGCCGCCCACCTGCGTCCGGAGGGAGGTCAGCTCCCCCTCTAGGTCCTCCTTGGCCGACAGCACATGCGCCAGCTCGGCCTCTGCATCCGCCAGCCGCTTCTTGAGGCCGTCGATCTCAGCTTGGAGCTCACCCCGCTTCTTGGTCAAGCGATCCTCCTAGGCCTTCAGCTTCTTGTTGTGGTCCTTGACGAGCACCTCATGCTCCATCTTGGACTTGGCGTCGGTGTCCTCCTTATATCTCCGCTCCCGCTCCTCGAGCTGAGCATTGGCTTTGGCCATGAGGGAATTGTGGGAGGCTTGGGTGGCAGCCACCTGGCGGTCCAGCATTGACAAGCGCTCGCGCTCGGCCTCCAGATCTGCGATGGTCCTCGTGAGCTCCCACTCCCAGATTTCGAGGTCCCCCTTGCGAGATGTGAGGGCCTCCTCACGCTTGGTGAGATCCTCCTCATGTGAGGTGAGTTGACCCTCGCGGGCTTCCGTAGCCTCCTCCCGCATGCGGAGCCCCTGCTCCCTGAGCTCCTCCTGCTCCTGGAGCACTTTCTCGCGGGTCTCGGCGTCGTCGCCCCGCTGCTCGGCCTCTGCGGCCTCCTCAAGGACCCTCACATAGAGATCCTTGGTACACTTCTCGTGCGTAGTGGCATCCTGCCGGCGGCCCAACTTGATGGCCACGTCCATCTCGCGCCACGCGTCGGCAAGGCGTAGATGCTCGTTCGTGCGCGCCTCCTCCGGCACAAGGTCTCCCTAGAGCACATCGAGAGCCACCCGGGCGTTGTTGATGGCGCCGCGCTGGAGCACGGCGCTGTCGCTCACCAGCGCCAGCACCTAGCCGGGCCATGCAGTCGTGTCGCCCTCCACCATCAAGGAGCGTGAGGGGCCGGGGTCAGCCCCCTTCGCAAGGCCCGAGCCTTTGATCCTGTCGGGGGTCGCGTCTTATTGCTTCCTTTAGTTGTGTCATGTGAACGTCGACTACATGACACTTCACCATACTTGGGCCTAAGGGAAGGCACTGTGGAGTATTAATTAGATGATGTGTTGCTACAGTGATAGAATCTTAAACCCTAGTTTATACGTTATTCCGTAAGGGGCTGATTTGGATCCATATGTTTCATGCTATGGTTAGATTTATCTTAATTCTTCTTTCGTAGTTGTGGATGCTTGCGGGAGGGGGCAATCATAAGTGGGAGGCTTGTTCAATTAATAACAGCACCCAAGCACCGGTCCACCCACATATCAAATTATCAAAGTAACGAACCCGAATCAAACAAACATGACAAAAGTGACTAGATGAATTCCCATGTATCCTCAAGAACGCTTTGCTTGCTATAAGAGAAAGTTCCGTCTTGTCCTTTGCTATAAGAAGGATTGAGCTACCTTGATGCACCTTTGTTACTATTATTAATTGTCACTTGTTACAAATTACCTTGCTATCAAACTATTTGTTACCGATAATTTCAGTGCTTGCAGAAAATACCTTGCTGAAAACCGCTTGTCATTTCCTTCTGCTGCTCATTGGGCTCGACACTCTTACTTATCGAAAAGACTATGATTGATCCCCTATACTTGTGGGTCATCAAGACTCTTTTCTAGCGCCGTTGTCGGGGAGTGAAGCGCCTTTGGTAAGTGGAATTTCATAAGGAAATATTTATATTACGTGCTGAAATTTAATGTCACAATGGAAAGTAATCCTTTGAGGGGTTTGTTTGAGGTATCTTCACCTCGACCAGAAGCAATAAGAGTTGCTCATCAACCTACTGAACCTATTGAAAATATTTATTATGAGATTCCTTCGGGTATGTTATAGAAACTGCTAGCTAATCCTTATGCAGGAGATGGAACGGTACATCCTGATATGCACTTGATATATATAGATGAAATTTGTGGATTGTTTAAGCTTGTAGCTTTATCCGAGGATGGAGTTAAGAAGAAGGTATTCCCTTTATCTTTGGAGGGAAAGGCATCAACATGGTATAGGCTATTGAATGATACTGGAACAAGGGACTGGAACTGGTTGAAATTGGAATTTCATCAGAAGTTTTATCCTATGCATCTGGTTCATCGTGATCGGAATTATATATAATCTTTGGCCTTGTGAAGGAGAAATTATCTCTCAAGCTTGGGGGAGGCTTAAGTACATGATGTACACATGACCCAATCATGAGCTCTCAAAATAAAATATTATTCAAAAAAATTATGCTCGGCTTTCTCATAATGATCGATCCATGCTCGATTCTTCTTCTATTGGTTCTTTTATGAAGAAAACTATTGAATTCAAGTGGAATGTCTTGGAAATCATTAAACGCAACTCTGAAGATTGGGAGTTCAACAAAGGTAAAGAGTCAGCTCTAAATCTTGAGTTCGATTGTGTTAAATCTTTTATGGAAACTGATGCTTTTCAGAAGTTTAGTACTAAATATGGACTTGACTCTGAGATAGTAGCTACATTTTCTGAATCTTTTGCTGCTCATGTTGATCTCCCTACGAAGAAGTGGTTTAAATATCATCCACCTATTAAAGAAAAAATTAAGGAATCTGTTATAGTTAAAGATGAAACAATTGTTTACAATGTTGATCCAGTTGTGCAACTGCTTATATTGAGAAACATCCTTTTTCCGTTAAGATTAAGGAACATGCTAAAGCTACAACTATGATTAATGAAAGTAATATTATAACACCTAGACCCTCTAAACAAATTAAGGTTGAACCTAATATTGCAATGGTTAAAGATCTGTTGGTTGATAATATTGATGGGCATATTATTTATTTTTGCGATGATGCTGCTAGAATTGCTAAACCCATTAAAAACGAACACAATATGCTAGATAAGAATAAACCTGTAGTGGACATGCCTGTTGTTTCTGTTAAAATTGGAGATCATTGCTATCATGGTTTATGTGATATGGGTGCTAGTGTTAGTGCTATTCTGTTTACTCTATATCAAGAAATTATGAATGATATTGCACCTGCTGAGATTGAAGATATTGATGTCACTATTAAGCTAGCAAATAGGGATACTATTTCACCGCTTGGGATTGTTTGAGATGTTGAAGTCTTGTGTGGTAAGATCAAATACCCTACTGATTTCTTAGTACTTGGTTCATAACAAGATAATTTTTGTCCCATTATATTTGGTATACCTTTCTTGAATACCATTAATGCTGAAATTGATTGTGTTAAGGAGAAGGTTAGAGTTAAATTTGGTGATATGTCTCATAAGTTCAATTTATGTAAGTTTAACTAGCAACCATGCCCGTGCATTGCAACGGTAGAAAACAGCCCTCACACACCTTTACCCATAGAGCATGGCTAAAGACCTCACCCTCATGCTCATAACATAATACTAGCAAACATGCACGTACGTTGCAACGGGAGAAAACAGCCCTCACACACCTTTACCCATAGAGCATGGCTAAAGACCTCACCCTCATGCTCATAACATAATAAACATGAATACCTCATCCTCGGTTCCACATCCTCCATCTCAATATAAACTCAGACCCATGTTTCTGCTTGTCGTCTTTGCCATCCTTGTCGCTGGTGGCCATAGTACCAGTTGTCACTAACCAAGGTTGGCCAGGTCCAGTAGCTAGATTGTTGAGCATCCTTCATGTCCGGCGAGATCAAGAGCGTTGAACAAATATATATTTTATCGCCTGGCAAATATAATAGGGAAAAACACTGCACATAATATATGTCTGTGTTATCATCTAAATTAAGTAGTTTGTGTCAGTAGACCATGAAACCTTAGTTGGACTCACGCATTTTGACGGGTGTCATTGGGCCGAGCGAGACTGGTCGTACATGAAGTCATGATGGAGAAAAAGATTCCTTCATATCATTGGTTTAATAAATTAAACTAAAACAATGCATCAGGTGGGCATATTTCAAAAAATCACCAAGTTTTATTAATAGGTATAGATTTTAAAAAATAGCTACAATACCTACCAGTTTAAAAAAAACATGTTTGCCTTTTCAAATTCAAAGTTCAAAAAATATTTGTGTTTTTAAAATGTTGAAAAATTCGAAAAACAATCACTACAGTACCTCCTAGTTTTCAAAAAATTGTCATGTTTCAAAAATACTCAGGTTTCAATAAAAATAAAAAGATAAATATTGTTCTTTTTTAAAATATGTTTGAGTTTATTTTTTTATTAACAACTTTGCAAATTGTTTGCATTCTAAAATATATTCATTTTTTCTAGAAAAAGGTTTCCTTTTCCTCTCAGTGTGCGCCACTGTTACCTCAATTTAAAACTCCGCACTGCTTCTTAATCACAATGTATCGTCTAGTCCAGTGGCTAGTATTCTGAGTTGTCTAGTGTAAGCGGACGGGTTCGAATCATCATGGCACAATATTTTTTCTTGCAAATATATTTACTGGCGAGGGTTGTTGGTACACTAATGGGCCGGCCCATTGTGGCTCCGTGCGCCCTATGATTTTTTTTTACAGAAACAAATCGGGAGATTGAGAAAACGCCTGAATGAGAGAACGCATGAGACGGACGAAAAATTATCTGGGTCCCAACGTAAACCAAAAAAACGGAGAAACAATCTGTCTTTTAATATTAGGTAAAGATAGACAACCTCATGAAAAGAATTGTCAAGTAAGGATGAAATTATTGGTCTTGCTTCTATTGCTATTCCCCCTGCCGATCCTTTAGAACAATATTTTCTCGACCATGAAAATGATATCCATATGAATGAAAGGAATGAAATAGATGATATATTCTTCAAACAAGTACATATCCTTAAACATAACTTGCCTGTTGAAATTCTTGGGGGCCCTCTTCCACCTAAGAGTGATCTCGTGTTTGAATTGAAGCAATTACCTGATACATTGAAATATGCTTATCTTGACGAAAAGAAGATATGTCCTGTTATTATTAGTGCTAACCTTTCAGAGCATGGAGAAAAGAGATTACTAAAAACTCTGAAGAAGCATCGTGCTGCTACTGGATATACTCTTGATGATATTAAGGGCATTAGTCCCACTCTAAGTCAGCACAAGATTAATATGGAGCATGATGCTAAACCAGTTGTTGATCATCAACGGCAATTGAATCCTAAGAAGAAGGATGTGGTAGGAACTGAAATATTAAAGCTTCTAGAAGCATGTATAATTTATCCCATAGCCGATAGTAGATGTGTAAGTCTTGTTCATTGTGTCCCTAAGAAAGGAGGCATTACCGTTGTTCCTAATGATAAAAATGAACTTATCCCACAAAGAATTGTAACTGGTTATAGGATGGTAATTGATTTTAGGAAATTAAATAAAGCTACTAGAAAAGATCATTACCCCTTGCGTTTTATTGATCAAATGTTAGAGAGATTGTCTAAGCATACACACTTCTGTTTCTAGATGGTTATTCTGGTTTTTCTCAAATACCTGTATCACAAGAAGATCAAGCGAAAACCACTTTTACTTGTCCTTTTGGAACCTATGCTTATAGGCATATGCCTTTCGGTTTATGCAATGCACCTGCTACCTTTCAAAGATGTATGACTACCATATTCTCTGATTTTTGTGAAAAGATTGTTGAGGTATTCATGGATGATTTTTTCTGTTTATGGGACTTCTTTTGATGATTGCTTAAGCACTACTGCAGGATGCTGCTAACGCGACACTACGATCAGAGACCCTTTGACGAAACTGTGTATGATGCATTAATCGCAAATGGTGATGTAAAAAAACCGTCAAAAAATATGCAAAATGTTTGCGATGAAGGATACATCAAACACGGTTCACATTTTAGTTGCGTGTGCGATGCGCGGCATGTGGTTGATCCATACGAACAGTTTGCGATGAGATAGAACAACAGAAACAGGTAGCCAGATCAAGGTGTGTGTGATATACGGCATACAGTTCGCTTCGATGAACCGTTTGCGATGATCAGGTTGAACACAAACGATTCGGCATAACAAGATGTGTGTGATACCCGACAAACAGGTCGGTAATCAAAATTGTGTGCGATCATTATAGACAGCCCATACGGTCTTTTTTTGTGATTGTGTGCTCGTCAGGGCACACAGTTCAAGAAACCAACCTGTGGGCGATAATGTATAAGATCTTTGTCGAATACGTATTACTAACCGTCTGTGATGAGATAGACAGGATAAACAGAGATAACAAATTAATATGAGTGAACAGAAATAGAGATATATACAGTCTTCTTAAATTAGTCCTTCTTCTTATTGTTGTTGTTGTTGTTGGATGGCCCCGCGACATCGTCTTGGCGAGGACGCTTCTTGCCGCTGACCGTTGGCTTTTCATCGCCGCCGCCGTCGTCATCGTCATTGCTGTCGTTGTCCTCCTCCTCCTCCTCGTTCGACCATTCCTCATCATCGTCATCGTCGTCCTCTTCTTCGTCCTCCGATGGCTCCTCGTCCATCTAGTTGTTGTCTGACGACTCCGGAGGCGGCGTCCCTTCCATGATCCGGATATAATCGAGGTCTGGGCTCAACGCCGGACTCATGGAAGACGAGCGGGATGATTCCGATGTTGACCTATCATCAGGCACCATATTGCTGGCCGAACTGTCGTCCTCGATGTCGCTCGACATGGCTGCGGTCGTATAAAAACCGCGAGAAAGCGATATTGCAGAGTGTGTGCAAGTGTGTAGCGCGGCCTGCCAGGGACGATGAAGATGGTGGACACTTAAGCGGGGTATGCAGAGAAGAGGAATGCCAATTGAAGCGGGGGTTGACGTATATCTAACCACTGATATAATCAACCGCAATTATTTGTACCCAGTCGCTCCAAATTACCGGGGTTACGCAGTTCTTAGTGTGATAATTAATTACGCACACGCGTTGGAGCGTCCAAATATGAAGCAAGCATTTTCCGTAGTACTTCTACTCCCTCCGTACCGGCGACCTAGGTGGGGGAAAATGAGAGAACTTGATGATTATTTGGTAATCAATAGCATTGCGTGCAGAGAATTGACCATTGCATGCATGTTATGCTAAGTAGTCTGAAGTCATTGAATGCATACTAGCCGCAGGACTCCTATTGGCTGATTTCTTTTTTCAGGACAAAAACAAGGAACGAGTTTTGGGATTATGCACCGGTACCGGTACGAACGGAGTAGGACAGTTGGCAAGAAATACATTGAGCTCTTCTTATTGATGAAGCTAGTAATAATCAAACTAGAAAGGAAAAGAAAAAAACACAAAGGAAAAATATCTGCACGAATCTTCGCGTAACATCAATGGCATAGGACCTAGATGTGCATTACTTAGAGCACATCTAGATGTGCTTTAGCAATACTATCAAACAAAACCCCTAATCATCATTGCAAACAGCGCATAGAACATGGCTAATGCGACAACCACAACTACACATGCTAGTTCCTTCTTGTCTCTTGCTTTCATCTATTGCCTGTGATTGATTCTTTCTTGCTTCATCGTACTGATTGTACATTCCAGATCAGCCAGTTTCTTCTTCAGCTTTACGTTATCTTCTGCGAGCTTGGTGATAACACTCCGAGCCCTGCCATGCCATTCTTCATCCAGCCAATTAACAAAGGCACAAGCCTCGTATCCCTACCAATGTTAAATAGTATTCAGGATGAGCGGTGGCATTAACTCAAGTAAAATGATGAACTTAGCACTAACCTCTAAGGGGAAACTGAGAAACCGCCTGCCAATGTTGAATCCCTCCGTGCATACATGTCGAGCAGGAGTGTGCCCGTGCACACAACTTAGCTTTTGTTACTCCTCGGTGGCGCTAAACTCGGAGTCGAACTCGTGTTGCGGGAGTCTGGAGTCATGCTTCAGATCCGGCGGCAGATCGCTTTCCTGGGGGGTGGTCATTCAGGAAGGATTCAGCAGGGAGCTACTTTGTACATGCTAAAAAAGATCAGGATAGATTGGAACCTGACAGGATGATTTGGATCCGTAGTACACCTGCCTTCTGATGACCTTAGGCAAGTGCTCGGCGGCGGCCGCCGTCATGGCGGCGCTGCCGAGAGCGGCGATACGAGAAGGAGCAGCCGCACCGAAACCATCAGCACCACTTGTCCGCATTCCCCCAATGTCAGCGCCACACGAGGGAATTTGGAGGCTATCTAGGGATTTGGGGGAAATGGGGAAACTATGGGGATAAGCTAACGGTCGGGAACTACTTATGGCACTATATGTTGTATATGGCACACTGTTTATACATGTCGTTTGTGTTAGGTATTACAACTTCACACATGATTTTTGCACCAAACCATGTGAGAAGACAACGTAGGTGAGACACGGTTGCCGTGACATAACCGTATGTGATACCGTGTAAACACCCACTCTGCGGATATTCATCAAAAAATAAAATAGCCGCTCTGTAGATAGAGATGGCGGCAGCGGCGGCCTAGGCAGCGGCTACCGGATAAGAGGTCAATCCTCGGTCGGTGGGCGGTGGCGGCATCATAGGAGGTCAATCCTCGATCTGCGGTGGGAGATAGGAGGAGCTCAACCATCGAGGTTGGCGGCAGCGTGATTGGAGCACATCCATCGCTGTCGATGGCGGGATAGTGGAGGTCGAACTTCAGGCGGCAGCCACACTAAGCTTTGCACCTCGACCCTGCTGTCTCGGCGTGCCGCCGCATCGCGCTTCTCTATCTGCTGGGTGGAGGTCACCGCGCGGCTAATTAATTAAGGTATTGTTTTTGTGAGTGGCTTAATTAAGGTATTCAATTCCTAAGGGTAGTGTTGTTGTACTCTGCGTGTAAATTGATTGGCCATTAATTTTTGTCATTGCACGTCTGGATAACAATATGGAGCGCCCTCAGTAATTATGAAAATAAAACCTTGTGATTTATGCATGCATCTTTGGGCATCAGTTAATCCGTGTATTAATGTTGTTGTTTTGTTTTTAATTACCCTCCGTGTGGTGCAGATGGAACGATCTGAATTGATGATGAATCGAAGAAGCTCATATTTTATAAGTGGCATGGCGGAGTTCATGAATTTGGTTGAAAGTACAAAGAAGAGAATTGGTGATGAGGATTACATCATGTGTCCATGTACTCATTGTGCCAATACAGAGTCATGTGTAGTTGCAGATGTCGAGTGGCACTTACTCTCTCGGGGATTCATGGATGGATATACACGTTCGACCAGACACGGTGAAGAGCGGGTCATGGATGAATATACCCAGGGCTGCAAGATGCCAAACCCCGGTCAGTGTCACATGGATGTTGAATCTAACATCGGGACAGAGGCATCAAGCTACCAATGGAACATCGGAAAGCCGAAACGCCCACTGTAAAACCAAGACGGCGATGCAAACGACGACGATCTTGATATGCCAGATTTTGCTGCAATGATTGCAGATTTCAAGGGCCCAAAAAAGGATATGATTGGGTACAAGGATCTGCCAACCATTGATGCGGACTCCAAGAAAGAATTGTATCTAGGTTGCAAAAAGAAATATTCCAAGTTGAGTGCCACCCTAGCGCTTCTCAGATTTAAAGCAGCAAACGGTCTATCAAACAAGGGCTTCACAGAGTTGTTAGGTCTTTTCAAAGAAATTCTTCCAGAAGATAATGTGCTCCCCAGAAGCACGAACGAAGCGAAGAAAATTGTTTTCCCATTGGAACTTGAAGTACAAAAGATGCACGCTTGTGTGAATGATTGTATATTGTACCGTGGTGAGTACAAAGATTTGCATGCATGTCCCACATGCAAGCATGCATGATACAAGCGCAGGAGAGCAAAGGACAAGTACAAATTGGATGACGAGATCAAGACAGGAATCCCGTTCAAGGTTGTTTGGTACTTGCCTTTAATTCCAAGGTTGAGGAGTTTGTTTGCAAACGCTAGAGAGGCAAAGAGGTTGCAGTGGCATCATGATGATCGAACTTCGGATAAATATATGAGGCACCCGAAAGATGGGGCTCAGTGGGAATTAATCGACAACAAGTTTGAAGACTTTGCCAAGGATCCTAGAAGTATAAGGCTCGGGAAGTGTACTGACGGGATGAATCCTTTTGGCGATATGAGCACCAATCACAGCACATGGCCGGTGCTTCTGTGCATATATAACCTAGTTCCTTGGTTGTGTATGAAGAAAAAATACATTATGATGTGAATGATTATCCAAGGCCCTAAGCAACCTGGAAATGACATCGACATTTACTTTCAGCTACTGGTAGAAGAAGAACTAACAATGTGGGTAGATGGGCCTGCTGTAAAATGTTATGATGCTTACAAAAAGGAGATTTTCGATGTACATGCGATGCTGCTACACACCATTCAAGATATGCTGGCATTAGGCAACACATCGGGGCAGAAAACAAAGGGAGATGTAGGGTGTGTCACATGCATGGATAGGACAGCTAGCAGATTTCTTCCCAACTCGCGCAAAACCGTGTATTTGTGTCATCATAGGTTCTTACGGAGAAATCACCCATACCGAAAGATGAAAGCTGAATTTGATGGTACGGTAAAGGTAGATGTGGGCCCAAGACCCTATGCTGGGGAGGTGGTCCACAACATGGCTAAACAAATTAATGTTGTGCTTGGCAAGAAGCACGCTTTGACGGTGAAACAAACAGCCAAGGGTCAAGTGTTTAAGAAGAAATCGGTGTTCTAGAAATTACCTTACTGGGAGATTCTACATGTACGTCACTACATTGATGTCATACATATAGAGAAGAACGTATGTGAAAGCATCCTTGGTACTCTGCTCAAGATTAAAGGTAAAACAAAGGATGGTGATGGTGCACGGCTCGATATGCTTGCTAATCAATCAAAATGCAAGAGTGAAGCAGAAGATGATAACAAATTCATCCATGCTCGCCAGAGTTACAATTTCAGTACAAAAGAAGCAACAGAGTTCTTCACCTATTTGTTGTCAGTTAAGACACCCTCTTCCTACTCCACAAACATCAGAAGTCTCATGGATGTGAGCTCAGGTAAAATGAAGTTGGGACACATGAAGTCACATGATTGCCACGTAATGTTGACACAAATCCTCCCGGTGGCCATCGGGAATCTGATGTACAAAGATATAAGAAACACACTCATTGAGCTCTGTGATTTCTTCAACCAACTATGTCAGAAAGTTGTAGATCCTGAAGAGTTGGATCATATGCAAGAAGATATTGCAAGAATATTGTCCAACCTAGAGATGTTTTTCCCACCGTCATTCTTTGATGTCATGGTCCATCTCACTGTGCACCTTGTCGACGAGATAAAGTATTGTGGTCCTGTGTTTCTTCGCAACATGTACCCCTTCGAGCGGTTCATGGGAATACTGAAGCGCTATTGTCGGAACCGAAACAATCCAGAGGCAAGCATCCTACAAGGTTAGACCGCAGAGGAGGTGGTTGAGTTTTGCACCGAATACATGAAACAAGGACCTATAGGTTTGCCCCTCTCTCGCCATGAGGGGAGGCTGAAAGGTAAGCCGGTCCTTGCTGGCACGCAAAAGGCTGCACCCAGATAATTGGCAGAGAAAGCCCATTTGACGATACTGCTTAACAGCCCAGCTCTCAGCGCTTATGCCAAAGAACACTTGGCGGAGATATGCCAAAGCTTCTTACCAATGGTGTATCCATTAGATGCAGAGATGAAGGAGCACACTAAGAACTACGCTGAATGGCTGAAGAATCATTTGGCACAAGGATCCATGGATGACATTGCTACGTGGTTGGCACAAAAGTCATCGCCTATGGTGTTGATGTACCAAGCATATGACATAAATGGCTACACATTCTACACTAAGGAACGTGATCAGAAGACCTCGTATCAGAATAGCTCTGTTCGAATAGAATGCATGACTATAGATGAAGCTGATAAAAGGGTATACTATGGAACCATCAAAGAGATTTGGGAGCTTAACTATGTGAAAGTTAAGGTGGCATTATTCAGGTGCACATGGATCCCTCTTAGTCAGGTCAAGGTTGATGATTACAGGAAGACCCGTGTTAACAGGACAAAGATGGCATATCACGTGGACCCGTTCATTCTTGCCAGCGATGCTACCCAGATTTTCTATGCGGAAGACCCCTTGCATAAGAACTGCCATGTAGTGATGCATGGGAAGAGGAGGTACTGGGTGTCGACGATGTTGCCGATGAGGACGAGTATGATGAATTTACTGAGTTGCCAGCCAAGGGATCACGCACCCCTCATACAAAGAAGCGTAAAATCATCAGAAAACCCAAGTTCATTCGGGGTCAATGGAATGATCCCAGTTCCCCCCATGTACATGGGAATTAAGCCATAAGACTAGTTTTTATGCCTACCCTGCAACTTAATTCGTTCAATTTAGAACTGTCGCATGTACTGAATTTGTGAGTTATGCCCGGCTTTCTGTTGATGTAAGAACTGTTAATATGTTGACCTTGATATGCTGTCAGCTCAGGCAATGAATTTGAACTGCTTATTATTATTATTATACCATAGAGGTATCACACTCAATTGATCTCACTCCAGTATGTATGAACAGAAGATATGCAATCTGGTTTGCGAATAGCACACAGTTCGTTCATGAAAGCCCTGTGCCGACCAAACCGCGCGCGCGATCTGAGTCGTGCGTTCTGATTTGCTAGAACCCAAACCCCACGGATCGTACGTCTGCATCGTTGGATGCTCCCAGATCGAACGGCAATCCTCATCCCATTCGACAGCAAATGCAGTTCCAGTTGTAATTTTATTTATATGCACAAAATGCACGTTAAATTCAAAAAATGTCTTAAATATAGCAAACGATGCCTGAAATGCGCCAAAAAATCAAACCCGTGGTATAATGGTGACTGCGTACCGTGGAAATTTTTATGACGCCAAACGATGAAGTCACCGGCCAGTGGAGTTTGAATTGACACGTCTCCTTTTGTAAACCATGATCCTTCTTGTGAGATGCTCCGGTTTGGAAGGAGCGATCATCAAAACTTGTGCCAATCTTTACCAAATTTTTCCATGGGGTCGTGAGAGCACGCCACGGGCACACACCGATTTTGATGATGTCCGGACTCCATCGAAATTTCATGTAATTAAAATACCAACTAGGCCTATCGCCGGTGGCCGCACCTCGTGGCTGAAATGTTTGAAAACTTGCAAAGCGATGCCCAAATAATTTGTACACATTCTTTGCTAACTAACACCCACATGTAGTTGTAGTAGGGTTTTGACTTTATATGAACTAAATGAAAGGTAAGTGCAAAAAATGACTTAAATATAGCAGACCAGGACTGAAATGGGCCAGAAAATCAAACCAAGGGTATATCCGTGATTGTTTACCATGAAAATTTTTTCAAGGCGTAACGATGTAGTCACTAATGATTTGGAGTCCGAAGTGTCGCGTCTCCTTTTGGAAAGTATGATCCTTCTTGTGAGATGCTCTGGTTTGGAAGGTGTGAGCATCAAAACTTGTGCCAAATTTTTTCCATGGGATCATGAGAGCACGCCACGGTGACACAATGATTTTCGTTATTTCTGGACTCTATATGCATTTCCTGTAATTGAAATACCAACAAGGCCTACGCCTCTGGCCGCACCCTGCGGCCGAACTGTTTGAAGTTTTTTCCCGTTTCACGGACAATGAATGAAAACTCGCAAAGCGACACACAAATGATCTTGCTAACACCCACGTGTAGTTGCAACTATATATATATATGCAAAAAATGACTCAAATATAGCAAATGAGATCTCAAATGCACCAGAAAATCGAACCATAGGGTACAATGGTGATTTCTTACCGTGAAAAAAATTCGAGGCGAAACGATGAACTCATGTTTTCATTCAAATGAAAATATGTTGTTAGTTCATGTAAATGTTTTCAAATAGCACACGGTTCACTCACGAAAGTCGTGTGCCTACTAAACCATGGCCGATGCCCACCCCGCTGCCACGCTCGCCATCTGAGTCATGCGTTCTGATTGGCCAGAACCCAAACCCCACGGATCGTACGTCTGCACCATTGGATGCTAACTGATTGAACGGCAATCCTCATCCCTTTCGACAGCACATGCAGTTCCGGTTGTGATTTTATTTATATCCACAAAATGCATGTTAAATTCAAAAATGCCTTAAATATAGCAAATGATACCTGAAATGCGCCAGAAAATCAAACCCGTGGTATAATGGTGATTGCATACCGTGAAAATTTTTATGAGGCCAAACGATGAAGTCACCGACCACTGGAGTTTGAATTGACACACGTCTTCTTTTGGAAACCATGATCCTTCTTGTGAGATGCTCCGGTTTCCAAGGAGCGATCATCAAAACTTGTTCCAAACTTCACCAATTTTTTTCCATGAGGTCGTGTGAGCACGACACGGGCACACGTTGATTTTGATTATGTCCGGACTCCATCTGAATTTCCTGTAATTAAAATACCAACTAGGCCTACGCCGGCGGCCGCACTTCACGCCCAAAATGTTTGAAACTTCTCCCCACTTCTCGGACAATGGATCGAGACTCGCAAAGCGACACACAAATGATTTGTACACCTTCTTTGCTAACTAACACCCACATGTAGTTGTAGTACAGTTTTGATTTTATATGCACTAAATGCAAGGTAAATGCAAAAAAATGACTTAAATATAGCAGACGAGACCTGAAATGGGCCAGAAAATCAAACCTAGGGTATATACGTGATTGTTTACCGTGAAAAAATTTTGAGGCGGAATGATGTAGTCACCGACGATTGGAGTCCGAAGTGCCGCGTCTCCTTTTGGAAACTATGACCCTTCTTGTGAGATGCTCCGATTTGGAAGGTGTGAGCATCAAAACTTGTGCCAAACTTTACCAAAAATTTTCCATGGGATCATGAGAGCACGCCACGGTGACACAATGATTTTCGTTATTTCCGGACTCTATATGCATTTCCAGTAATTAAAATACCAACAAGGCCTACGCCTCTGGCCGCACCCTGCGGCCGAACTGTTTGAAGTTTTTTCCCGTTTCTCGGACAATGAATGAAAACTCGCAAAGCGACACACAGATGATCTTGCTAACACCCACGTGTAGTTGCGACTATATATATATATATATATGCAAAAAATGACTCAAATATAGCAAACGGGATCTCAAATGCACCAGAAAATTGAACCATAGGGTACAATGGTGATTTCTTACCGTGAAAAAAAATTCGAGGCAAAACGATGAACTCATGTTTTCATTCAAACAAAAATATGCTGTTAGTTCATGTAAATATTTTTAAATAGCACACAGTTCACTCACGAAAGCTGTGTGCCTACTAAACCATGGCTGATGCCCCCCCTGCCGCGCGCGCGATCTGAGTCGTGCGTTCTGATTGGCCAGAACCCAAACCCCACGGATCGTACGTCTGCACCGTTGGATGCTCCCTGATTGAACGACAATCCTCATCTCTTTCCACAGCGCATGCAGTTCCAGTTGTGAATTTATTTATATCCACAAAATGCACGTTAAATTCAAAAAATGTCTTAAATATAGCAAGCGATACCTGAAATGCGCCAGAAAATGAAACCCGTGGTATAATGGTGATTGCGTACCGTGAAATTTTTTATGAGGCCAAAGGATGAAGTCACCGGCCACATGAGTTTGAATTGACACACGTCTCCTTTTAGAAACCATGATCCTTCTTGTGAGATGATCTGGTTTCCAAGGAGCGATCATCAAAACTTGTGCCAAACTTCACCAATTTTTTTCCACAGGCTCGTGAGAGCACGCCACGGGCACACACCGATTTTTATGATGTCCGGACTCCATCTGAATTTCCTGTAATTAAAATACCAAATAGGCCTATCCTGGTGGCCGCACTTCGCGGCCAAAATGTTTGAAACTTCTCCCTGCTTCTCAGACAATGGATGAAAACTCGCAAAGTGACACACAAATGATTTGTACACCTTCTTTGCTAACTAACACCCACATGTAGTTGTAGTACGGTTTTGATTTTATATGCACTAAATGCAAGGTAAATGCAAAAAAATGACTTAAATATAGCAGACGAGACCTGAAATGGGCCAGAAAATCAAACCTAGGGTATATACGTGATTGTTTACCGTAAAAAAATTCAAGGCGGAACGATGTAGTCACCGACGATTGGAGTCCGAAGTGCCGCGTCTCCTTTTGGAAACTATGATCCTTCTTGTGGATGCTCTGATTTGGAAGGTGTGAGCATCAAAACTTGTGCCAAACTTTACCAAATTTTTTCCATGGGGTCGTGAGAGCACACCACGGTGACACAATGATTTTTGTTATTTTCGGACTCTATATGCATTTCCAGTAATTAAAATACCAACAAGGCCTACGCCTCTGGCCGCACCCTGCGGCCGAACTGTTTGAAGTTTTTTCCCGTTTCTCAGACAATGAATGAAAACTTGCAAAGCGACACACAATTGATCTTGCTAACACCCACGTGTAGTTGCGACTATATATATATGCAAAAAATGACTCAAATATAGCAAACAAGATCTCAAATGCACCAAAAAATCGAACCATAGGGTACAATGGTGATTTCTTACCGTGAAAAAAAATCGAGGCGAAACGATGAACTCATGTTTTCATTCAAACAAAAATATGCTGTTAGTTCAGGTAAATGTTTTCAAATAGCACAGGGTTCACTCACGAAAGCCTTGTGCCTACTAAACCATGGCCGATGACCCCCCCTGCCGCGCGCGATCTGAGTCGTGCGTTCTGATTGGCCAGAACCCAAACCCCATAGATCGTACGTCTGCACCATTGGATGCTCCCTAATTGAACGGCAATCCTCATCCCTTTCGACATCACATGCAGTTTCGGTTGTGATTTTATTTATATGCACAAAATGCATGTGAAATTCAAAAAATGTCTTAAATTTAGCAAACAATACCTGAAATGCGCTAGAAAATCAAACCCGTGGAATAATTGTGATTGCGTACCGTGAAAATTTTTATGAGGCCAAACGATGAAGTCACCGGCCACTGAAGTTTGAATTGACACAAGTCTCCTTTTGGAAACCATTATCCTTCTTGTGAGATGCTTCGGTTTCCATGGAGCGATCATCAAAACTTGTGCCAAACTTCACCAATTTTTTTCCACGGTGTCATGAGAGCATGCCACGGGCACACGCCGATTTTGATGATGTCCGGAACCCATCTGAATTTCCTGTAATTAAAATACCAACTAGGCCTACGCCGGTGGCCGCACTTCGTGGCAGAAATGTTTGAAACTTCTCCCCGCTTCTCGAACAATGGATGAAAACTCGCAAAGCGACACACAAATGATTTGTACACCTTCTTTGCTAACTAACACCCACATGTAGTTGTAGTACGGTTTTGATTTTATATGCACTAAATGCAAAAAATGACTTAAATATAGCAGACGAGACCTGAAATGGGCCAGAAAATCAAACCTAGGGTATATACGTGATTGTTTACCGTGAAAAAAATTCGAGGCGGAACGATGTAGTCACCAACGATTGGAGTCCGAAGTGCCGCATCTACTTTTGGAAACTATGATCCTTCTTTAGAGATGCTTCGATTTGGAAGGTGTGAGCATCAAAACTTGTGCCAAAGTTTACCAAAAAGTTTCCATGGGATCGTGAGAGCACGCCACGGTGACACAATGATTTTCGTTATTTCTGGACTCTATATGTATTTCCAGTAATTAAAATACCAACAAGGCCTATGCCTCTGGCCGCACCCTGTGGCTGAACTGTTTGAAGTTTTTTTCCCATTTCTCGGACAATGAATGAAAACTCGCAAAGTGACACACAAATGATCTTGCAAACACCCACGTTTAGTTGTGACTATATATATATATGCAAAAAATGACTCAAATATAGCAAACAAGATCTCAAATGCACCAGAAAATCGAACCATGGGGTACAATTGTGATTTCTTACCGTGAAAAAAAAATTCGAGGCGAAACGATGAACTCATGTTTTCATTCAAACGAAAATATGTTGTTAGTTCATGTAAATGTTTTCAAACAGCACATGGTTCACTCACGAAAGCCTTGTGCCTACTAAACCGTGGCCGATGCCCCCCCGCCTGCCACGCGCGCGATCTGAGTTGTGTGTTCTGATTGGCCAGAACCCAAACCCCATGGATCGTACATCTGCACCATTGGATGCTCCCTATTCAAACGCCAATCCTCATCCCTTCCGACAGCACATGCAGTTCTGGTTGTGATTTTATTTATATGCACAATATGCATGTTAAATTCAAAAAATGCCTTAAATATAGCAAATGATACCTGAAATGCGCCATAAAATCAAACCCGTGGTATAATGGTGATTGCGTACCATGAAATTTTTTATGAGGCCAAACAATGAAGTCACTGGCCACTGGAGTTTGAATTGACACATGTCTCCTTTTGGAAACCATGATCCTCCTTGTGAGATGCTTCGGTTTCCAAGGAGTAATCATCAAAACTTGTGCCAAACTTCACCAATTATTTTTCCATGGGGTCGTGAGAGCACGCCACGGTCACACACCGATTTTGATGATGTCCGAACTCCATCTGAATTTCCTGTAATTAAAATACCAACTAGGCCTACGCCGGTGGCCGCACTTTGCAGCCAAAATGTTTGAAACTTCTCCCCGCTTCTCGGACAATGGATGAAAACTCGCAAAGCGACACACAAATGATTTGTACACCTTCTTTGCTAACTAACACCCACATGTAGTTGTAGTACGGTTTTGATTTTATATGCACTAAATGCAAGGTAAATGCAAGAAAATTACTTAAATATAGCAGACGAGACCTGAAATGGGTAGAAAATCAAACCTAGGGTATATACGTGATTGTTTACAATGAAAAAAAATTCGAGGCGGAACAATGTAGTCACCGACGATTGGACTCCGAAGTGCCGCATCTCCTTTTGGAAACTATGATCCTTCTTGTGAGATGCTCCGATTTGGAAGGTGTGAGCATCAAAACTTGTGCCAAAATTTACCAAAAAAATTCCATGGGATCCTGAGAGCACGGCACGGTGACACATCGATTTTCGTTATTTCTGGACTCTATATGCATTTCCTGTAATTAAAATACCAACAAGGCCTATGCCTCTGGCTGCACCCTGCGGCCAAACTGTTTGAATTTTTTTCCCGTTTCTCAGACAATAAATGAAAACACGCAAAGCGACACACAAATGATCTTGCTAACACCCACGTGTAGTTGCGACTATAGAAAATGACCCAAATATAGCAAACGATACCTCAAATGCACCAGAAAATCGAACCATAGGGTACAATGGTGATTTCTCACCGCGGAAAAAAAATTGGAGGTGAAACGATGAAATCATGCTTTCATTCAAACAAAAATATGCTATTAGTTCATGTAAATGTTTTCAAATAACACACGGTTCACTCACGAAAGCCGTGTGCCTACCGAACCGTGGCCGATGTCCCCTACTGCGCGTGCGATCTGAGTCGTGCATTCCGATTGGCCAGAACACAAACCCCACGGATCGTACGTCTGCACCGTTGGATGCTCCCAGATCGAACGGCAATCCTCATCCCTTTCATCAGCACATATAGTTCTGGCTAGGATTTGATTTATATGCCAAAATGCATGGTAAATGCCAAAAAATGTCTTAAATATAGCACACGAGACCTGAAATGCGCCAGCAAATCAAACCTGTGGTATAATTGTGATTGCTTACCGTGGGAAAAAATTAGAGGCAAAACGATGAACTCACGTCTTCATTTCAAAAGTAGCACGTCTTCATTTCAAACGAAATTATGTTGTTTGTGCACACGAGCGCTTATAGGCAACCGTTTGCATAGGCCTTTCCGCGCGGCGACCGGGGATATTTTTTCACCCTTTTCACCTAGGCCGCCAACACCCCCCCCCCCCCCCACCGCCCGCCCGTGTTTCAATCAATTAGTCCATCAAATCTCTATCGCCAGCTCCCCCCTCCCCTAGATCCACAGCAGAACCCTCTCCGGCGCCGGCGTGCTCCGGCCATGTGCCCGCTCTTCGGAGTCAACCCTACCTCCACTGCCATTCCAACACGCGGCTGCCCGTGCCTCACCGTCTTTGTTTGCTCGCCAGCCACCCTCGAGCATATCGATCCTGTAACCCTCGCCTCTCATGTGGTCCTGTCGGGTTTGCATTTAGAAACATGTTAGTTACTGCTCTCCATCGCGGTGAGGCATATTTCCTCGCAATCCCTCTTCCTATTTCGTTTCGTAGTTCCCAAATTGGCTATAAAATAACGGAGAGCGTATATATGTTCATTATCTACCTTCCTAACTAGTACATATAAGTTGTATTTGTTCCAATAAGTTACTGCCGATTTACAGATCGTGGGCGCCCGAGTCACACAAACTTAACAAATAAGCCGTACATTTTCTAAATTATTGCATGACATGTTTAGACACCTTGATACCAAGTTGTTAGCTTTATGCTTATCCTCCTTTCCTGAGTTTCACATGTGTTCTCTGTAGATGCTGAGTAGCAGCGTCAGCACTCATGCTTCAGGCGATGTATCTTCATCTGATTCCAACAACCCTAGGTCTTCAGCAGATGGTGAGGGATCAAGTAATCTGGAATGGGATAGAGCTGCAGCAATTACTCTTCCGGTAGGACACGGAGGAACGCTCCAAGGAAGCCCACACACCAGCCTAAAGGTGTATAGGAAGTAACCAAGATCTATTTAAAGTCTTGAGCTATAACTAAACCAGATAAAGCACGCACGAGGTTCAGGAGTGTGTGTGGATTTGTTGGCAGGGCAAGGCTCAACATTAATCTGCCGGGGTTTCGGAAGGCTGACACGGAAACACGGCAAAGGATAGTCTGGGAGATCATGGATCACTTCAACGTTCCAGAGCAGTGGAGAATGCAAGGGGAACACGCTGCACTGAAGAAGGCTAGGGATGCTTGGAGAAACTAGAAGCACGTGCTATACAAGAAGTATTTCAGTGAAGGCAAGGACCCAATCCCCGCATACCCCCAAATTACAAAGGCAGACTGGGCAGAATTCAAAAGGGTCAGGGCAACTATAGAGTTTGCTACGAAGAGTGCCAAGCAATCGGAACTTCAGAAGAGGAACACACACCCCCATCGTATGGGTGTGGCAGGATACTATGGCATGAAACTGATATGGGACCAGGAGGACAAAGAAGCAGTAGTTACGGGTGGGAAACCGGCCTTTAGTGAAATCAGGGGCGAACGCGCTAGAGACTACTTGCGGGCACGTGCAAGGAGGCGTGATGACGGAACTTATTACTTTGAAAACTCACATGACGAAAAACTGTATCACATGATGTTAAAGGCTTCCGAGATCCCTGGAAGGTTCTACAGGAACTTAGGGCCATGTGAGATTCTGTCCAATGCTCTGGAAACAAGAGAGCCCCCTGGCCGTGCAAGGGGTATAGGTGTTAATGTCCCGCACAAGAGGGCTTTCACACTCAGCAAAGAAGAGAGGCTCAGCATGAAAAAAGCGATGAGTGAAATGAAGCAGAATGAATTGTATGAAAGGTTGAGAAAGGACATGTATCCGACTATTCAAAAGGAAATTGACAAGTCAATGATGATGCAGAAGACTCTAACACTGACAGATATCTAGCAGATGGGAGGGGAGGCGGGCATGGAGGATGTTGGTTATTGCGCGACAACACCGCACAAGAGTAGCTGTGCATCAGCTGACCCTAGCGACACTAAGACTACAGCTACTCATGATGATGCTATATCTGATCTATCTGGAATGAAAGACAGACTGAAGGGCATGCTTACACATTATGAAGGTACATTAAAATGTGCAACAGCCTGGGTTTGCCCACCCTTCTTGGAAGAGGGCCTCTTGTTGGACAATGTGCCATTGAAGCCGGGCTGTGAGAAGTGCTACGTGACTGAAGTAAAGCCTGGATTCAATGAATTTACCCTGAAGAATGTCCTAGGAGACTGTGATGAGCATACGACCTTGGGAGAAACACTGTTACATCACATCCAGTGCCCACGAAAGGAAATAGACTTCATGGATGAGATCCCTGAAGCCCCGCCAAGAGCAACCAATGTCGCCCCTCAACCAGTGATGCTCTCCTTTCCACAGCAGCTCTCGCGTGCTTCCCCCAAAGAACGTAATACTCGTAATCCAATGGCTAATGCATCAACCGATGATCAGCCCATCCGACTTTGTGCCGTACAAGCCATGTCATCGTCCGCCCCAGAGCAGCTAGTGGCAAGGCCTACAACTGTTGAAGACGCATAACCGGTTCAGATGCCGGCCGCTGAAGCAGCGGGGGAGACCCAGCTGCACCACATGCTCAACAGACCAACCTGGTGGAACGGACTGCTAAGCAGTCTGATGCTTCGGAACCGCCTGCTAAGCAGTCTGTAGGTCCAGAACCGACTGCTCATCAGTCCGCCGGTCCGCAGCCGCGTGATCAGCATACCAATGCATCAGAACTACCTGCTCCGCAAGCCAACGCGTTGGCACGGGCTCCTCAGCACACCGATAAGTTGGCACCACCTGCGCAGAAACCCAACATAGCTTCAACGCATGGTCAGCAGTCTGATGCCTCTGCTCTAACAGCCCAGCAGTCCGTCACAGCAGCACCGCCAGCTCAGCAGTCCGGTATAGCTAAACCGTCTGCTAAGCAGTCCGTCGAAGCTTTACCGTCTGCTCGGCAGTCTGCCTTTCAGCCAACCAGACCTTGGACCAGAAGTGCTTCAAGTACCAAGAAGGAAGCGGGCAAAAAGGTTGCACCCGTGAGGAAGCGCGCCTCAAGAGCGAAGAGGAAAGAGAACGATTGCCTCTTACTTAAAGCACTCATCGCCCAGAACCAAATTAACAGCAAGTTGTTTGAATCGGAGAGTAATATTATTTCTGATGGCATGGATAATGAAGAAATAGATTTGTTGCTTGCTAAAAATAAAGCAGACGTACTTGAAGCACGCAACTATGTCCATGGCCAGCCATTTCTTGTTGGCGAATACTTTGATGAGTGCAGCTCCAGTTGCCGCGAGTTACATAAATATTGCATGGATCAAATGTTAGCAGGTCATCATGCTCTGCTAGTCTACTACAACAGAGATCATTTCCGACATGATGCTGGTTCCATCAGTGTGAGTTTCGAGGAATTACATCTCTTCTTCAACTTCAACGAGCTTGATGCCACTCTTGTTAGATGCCTGATTTTGTAAGTACTTAACAAACTCTGATCAACTTCTCCATACAAGGCTGTAAATGATAAACAGCTAACTGCATTTTATTCCTCTTAGGGGATTGAACGCACAGAGAAGAAAAAGGGAGAGTGTGTATTTCATAGATCCTGCATTAGCAAATGGCACAACATTACATGGTAAGGATGAACGGGAGTGGGCCATTAACACGCTAGCCCGTATCTTCGAAAACACGTTCCATTTGTTTTTTATGATGATTGTGTAGAAGCCTTTGAAACACTTAAGAAAGTCTTAATTTCCGCACCTATTGTTTAACCACCTGATTGGAACTTGCCTTTTGAAATTATGTGTGATGCTAGTGACTATGTTGTTCGTGTTGTTCTAGGACAAAGATTTGATAAGAAATTGAATGTTATCCATTATGCTAGTAAAACTCTAGACAATGCTCAAAGAAACTATGCTACTACTGAGAAAGAATTTTTAGCAGTTGTGTTTGCATGTGATAAATTCAGATCTTATATTGTTGATTCTAAAGTAATTGTTCACACCGGTCATGCTGCTATTAAATATCTTATGGAAAAGAAAGATGCTAAACCTAGGTTGATTAGGTGGGTCCTTTTTCTACAAGAATTTGATTTGCATATTATTGATAGAAAGGGAGCTGATAATTTATCTCGAATGGAAAATGTTCTTGATGACCTACTACCTATTGATGATAGTTTTCCCAATGAAAAATTAGCCGTTATAAATGCTTCTCGTAATACTCCTTAGTATGCAGACTATGCTAATTACATTGTTGCTAAATATATACCACCAAGTTTCACATACCAACAAAAGAAAAAGTTCGTCTTTGATTAAGAAATTACTTTTGGGATGACCCACATCTATATAAAGAAGGGGTAGATGGTGTAATTAGATGTTGTGTACCTGAGCATGAATAGGAACAAATCATACGGAAGTGTCATTCTGAGGAATACGGAGGACACCACGCTGGAGACAGAACTGCACATAAGGTATTACAGTCTTGTTTTTATTGGCCTACTCTCTTCAAGGATGCACGTAAGTTTGTCCTTTCTTGTGATGGATGTCAAAGAATTGGTAATATTGGTAGACGTCAAGAAATGCCTATGAATTATTCACTTGTTATTGAACCATTTGATGTTTGGGGATTTGATTATATGGGACTTTTTCCTTCCTCTAATGGGTATACACATATTCTAGATGTTGTTGATTACGTTACTAAGTGGGTAGAAGCTATTTCAACTAGTAGTGTTGATCATAACACGTCTATTAAAATGCTTAAAGAAGTTACTTTTCCGAGGTTTGGAGTCCCTAGATATTTAATGACTGATGGTGGTTCAAATTTTATTCATGGTGCATTCCGTAAACTCCTTGCTAAATATGATGTTAACCATAGAATTGCATCACCATATCATCCTCAGTGTAGTGGTCAAGTTGAATTTAGTATTAGAGAATAAAGTTGATTTTGCAAAAGACCGTTAACAAATCTAGAAAGAATTGGTCTAAGAAACTTGATGATGCATTGTGGGCATACAGAACTGCTTATAAAAATCCTATGGGTATGTCCCCTTATAATGGTCTATGGAAAAGCATGCCATTTACCTCTTGAGTTAGAACATAAAGCTTATTGGCAATTAAAGAACTTAATTATGATTTCAAACTTGCCGGTGAAAAGAGGTTATTTGATCTTACTTCTCTAGATGAATGGAGGACACAAGCTTATGAAAATGCCAAGTTATTTAAGGAAAAAGTTAAAAGATGGCATGATAAAAGAATTCAGAAACAGGAATTCAAGGTAGGTGATAAAGTTTTATTATACAACTCTCATTTAAGATTCTTTGCAGGAAAGCTTCTCTCTAAATGGGAAGGACCATATATCATCGAAGAAGTTTATCACTCCGGAGCTATCAAGATAAACAACGCCGAAGGCACTAATCCGAGGGTGGTTAATGGGCAAAGGATTAAACACTATATCTCAGGTACACCCATTAATGTTGGAACCAATATTATTCAAACTATGACACCGAAAGAGCACATAGAGGCAACTTTTCGGAACGCTCCAGAACCCTGAAAAGGAGTAGGTATGTGGTACGGTAAGTAAACCGACTCCAAAAGTTCCATAAAAGTACTTCTTGTTCGATTCGGAATATTTAAAAAATTAGTAAAATAATAAAGAGTCCGAAAAGTGCAAGAGGGAGCGACAAGTCCAGGGGGCGCGCCCTACCCCCATGGGCGCGCCTCCCAGGCTTGTGGTGCCCTCGTGGACTTTCCTGAGTCCGTTTTTCTTCCATATTGCTTGTCCTGCATGAAAAAAATTATTATATATACTTCCAGATGTTTTGACCACTTTTCGCAAGATTCTTCTCTGTTCTTGTTTCGTGCTGTTTTTTCTAGCAGATCTGACAATATGTCATCCCAAGATTCAGACGGAGAGAGTTATGTTTCCCACTGTATTGCAAACCCAAGGATCTATGGAGATGTGGATCCTTATGGTTGGTCCAGGAGGAAGAGCAAGATGTTGATTTGAAGGGAATGGGAGACACAAGTTCAGAAGAAGATGAAGCCCCTCTTCCTCAACCAGGAGATATGCATGTGGAATTCAAGAAGTCGAGCCTCCCAAACATAGTAAATGAATCTAAGTTTCAATTTATCCTGTTTCGTCTTCTACAGGAAAACAAGAACGTATTATGTGAAAGGGTATTAGAGCTCGAGCAAGAGGTCAGCAAGCTGAGGGAGGAAGTTTGTATTCTCAAACGAAGGATGAAGGACAAGCCTACCCCATCACCACCACCATCACCAAAGAAGGAGACTTGAGTAAACGGGTATGGGCACCAACCTTGGCTTGTGCCAAGCTTGGGGGAGGTGCCCCGGTATCGTATCACCACCACTTTTATCATCATTATCTATCTTAGTTCGATCCTTAGTTATTTCGGGATTTAGAGGAATAAAGTTCTAGTTTGATCTATTTTCGAGTGCTTGTTTAGTGATCTATCTATCTATCTATGTAATCGTGTGCGAGTTATATAATAAAGAGTGGTTTGAGTTTTGCTTTGTTTTCTTGTTTCAATCTTAGCAATGAAAAATAGATAATAAAAGAATGAAAAGATCATATGCTAATCCCATGGGGAGTAATGACTTCACATAAAAGAAGTATAGTCGATAAAATTTGTTGGAAGTTGACAAACATAGCATTGGTCATTGGTGCAATCCATGAAAAAAGTAATGAAGCAAGAGAGGTCTCATATATAAATATACTATCTTGGACATCTTTTATGATTGTGAGCCCCCATCAAATATTTTATATCAATTAGTTGATGTTGGACAAGGAAGACAACATAATGAGTTATGGTTGTTTTTATTCACATAGAAGTTATATTGTCATGGATCTTCTAACATGTGGTGCTTGTCTGGGATCTTTTGCTAGCCAAAAATTCGCACTAAGTAGAGATACTACTTGTGCATCCAAAACCCTTAAACCCAGTTTCATGCCATGAGAGTCCACCATACCTACCTATGGATTGAATAAGATCCTTCAAGTAAGTTGTCATCGGTGCATAAAGCAATAAAAATTGGTTATAAATATGTATGATCTTTTATTGTAAGGGAAATAAGCTTTGTATGATCTTGTGAAGGTAAAGAAATAAAATCGACAGATTGCATAATAAAGGTTGCTATCACAAGGGGGAATATAAAGTGACCTTCCTTTACATTAAGAGCTTGCACATCCAAAAACAAAAAGCGCATGACAACCTCTGCTTCCCTCTGCGAAGGGCATATCTTTTACTTTCATGTATTTATTTTTATGCAAGAGTCAAAAATGATCATCCCTATTCCGCTCTATGTACTCTTTAGTGGCAAGCATCATGTGGTGGATGGATACATATATATATATATATATATATATATATATATATATATATATATATATATATATATATATATATATATATATATATATATATATATATCCCAGCTATTCTGCAACCCATTCCTGAATAAGCTATTCAGGAACCGTTCCTAACTGCTCGAAAACAGACAAGCTAACTGTGCGTCATATACTTCTTAACTGCCGAGCGGACTTTTTCTGGCACCGTTTTTTCGCATTGTTTTTTGGTCGTAATTATTGAACCATTCATTGGAATGATGCAAATGATATACCGTTAGATAGCTATTGAAAAGGAGCAAAAAAACTCATGCTGATCATTTTCCCAAAATCGATTCGGGTTTTAAACAAAATTCAAAAAACTGGAAATCCATCAACCAAATTTTTCAACGTTTTTGTGAAAGAAATTTTCAAACCATTTGTCGGAAAGTTTTGTATGATATGCCATTGGAAAGCTATGGATTAGCCCGAACTTTGGTATATAGAACTCGTTTTCAGATTCACTACGGTTTAAGAGTAGTTTTCAAAAAACTAACGTCATTTTCGTCATTTTTTGCCCGAACTGTTACAGTACACGCTAAGTGCCCGACCGGAGTAGCTAACTGACATATGCTGACAAGCTAACTGCTGAGACAGAAGAAACTTATTTTTTTTTCCTGCTTTTTCCCGGATCAAGCTAACTGCCAGTATTGAAATAGCTAACTGCCGGAGATCGCGGCAGTTAGGACCAAGTTAACTGCCCGAACTAAATGTACTACAATTTTTTTATTCTTTTTTCTCGGGTCACACTAACTGTTGGGACTGAATAGCTAACTGCGTTGCGACGAGCAAGCTAACTGCCGAAATTATAATTATTTTTCTTTTTTATTTCTTTTTTTCTGAATCACGCTAACCGACGAGAGTGAAATAGTTAACTGCCCGACGCCGATAAGCTAACTGTTTTGGATCTATAATTTTTACAAGGTTACAGATATTAGACAGAGAACAAAAGAGAAAACATGAGGGAGCATACACGGGCTAATACTCCCCTGAAACAGAAGCCAGCTTTGGCCATCCATCCGTCCATCTTCCATGGAGTGGTACGCACTGGACCAAACATGCATGCACCAGCTTGCTCGCTGGATCGATCCAATTCAATCGAACCGAGCTAGCTAGCTTAACTTCAATCAATCTTCAGGGAGGGGCTTGATCACCATCGAACCAACATCCTCATCGGCTTCACATAACTGCTGCAATTGCAGAGTTAACTGACATAATTTGCAATGGTAAATTCTATGTGTATTTTTTTTCATAAATAAGTGCAAAAGAACCGCTACATCTCAAAAAGCTAATTGTTTTGTTTTAGTAAAGATAACTGTAGAAACACACTGTGTTTTTCCCTTCCCACAGGGCTGCGAGCTAACTTCTCCAGTTATAGAGGATAGGGGAGGCAGCAGTAGGAGGCTGGGCGATGGGAGAGCTCTTCCCCGGCGTTCCTAACGGGAATTCATCCGCCGCGGAGGAGGTGGAGACGGGTGGCGGCACGAGTCAAAGGATTGGGTTGCGCATCCACGTTCCTCCGCGCCCCACCTCCCGTGCTTCCTCCATGGCGTGCGCGCGCACACACACACACACGAGCTCTACTAAATGCCGCCGCGGCCGCCGCTAACTGCCACATGAAGGGATTGATGATGGCCTATAGAAGTTAACTGAAGTTACTTGCAAAACTTAACTGCACGCACACCGGAGCAGCTTCAAAGTCCGGAGTTGGACGCATCCAAGCCTGGGGTCAACAGATCCAGGAACGGGCTGACGGATCTGGTGGTGATGGGTTGTCTCCATCGAGCAGGACTGGGGAGAGCTGAGGCAAGCCTGTAGGGGAGAGCCGAGGCAGGGCCGGTGCATCGTTGCGGGTTGTGGTGATGCAGGGCCATGGCGAATGGGAAAGTGGAGGCGCCCGACAACGGATGTGAGGAAGAAAACCGGTGGGGAGGAGGTGGGGGAGGCGTGCATCATGGAGGAGATGGTGGTCGTGCGGTGCGGAAGCAGGTGGTGGTCACGCGGCACCGTCGAGGAGGGCTGCGTCGGGGGGAGCGGGAGGAGGTGGGTCGGGGGGCTCGGGGCAGTTGACCGGAGAGAGAAGATGGCGAAGGTGGGGCAGGCTTCTTTAAAACACTTGCTCCGCCCGCCGCCGCTCGCTACGTGGTAGCTATAGGTAGGAGGGGGTGGGAGGTTGCGGGTAGCTACAGGTAGGAGTGGGAGATGGTTTCTAAATAAGCTTATTTAGAAACTCTAGAGGGGAGTTGCAGAATAGTCTCACCCTATATATATACATATACATCCCAGCTATTCTGCAACCCATTCCTGAATAAACTATTCAGGAACCGTTCCAAACTGCTCGAAAACAGACAAGCTAACTGTGCGTCATATACTTCTTAACTGCCGCGCGGACTTTTTCTAGCACCGTTTTTTCGCATTGTTTTTTGGTCGTAATTATTGAACCGTTTGTTGGAATGATGCAAATGATATACCGTTGGATAGCTATTGAAAAGGAGCAAAAAACTCATGCTGATCATTTTCCCAAAATCGATTCGGTTTTTAAACAAAATTCAAAAAACTGGAAATCCATCAACCAAATTTTTCAACGTTTTTGTGAAAGAAATTTTCAAACCATTTGTCGGAATGTTGCGTATGATATGCCATTGGAAAGCTATGGATTAGCCCGAACTTTGGTATATAGAACTCGTTTTCAGATTCACTACGGTTTGAGAGTAGTTTTCAAAAAACTAACGTCATTTTCGTCATTTTTTGCCCGAACTGTTACAGTACACGCTAAGTGCCCGACCGGAGTAGCTAACTGACATATGCTGACAAGCTAACTGCTGAGACAGAAGAAACTTATTTTTTTTGTTTTTTCCTGCTTTTTCCCGGATCAAGCTAACTGCCAGTATTGAAATAGCTAACTGCGGGAGATCGCGGCAGTTAGGACCAAGTTAACTGCCCGAACTAAATGTACTACAATTTTTTTATTCTTTTTTCTCGGGTCACGCTAACTGTTGGGACTGAATAGCTAACTGCGTTGCGACGAGCAAGCTAACTGCTGAAATTATAATTATTTTTCTTTTTTATTTCTTTTTTCCCGAATCACGCTAACCGACGAGAGTGAAATAGTTAACTGCCCAACGCCGATAAGCTAACTGTTTTGGATCTATAATTTTTACAAGGTTACAGATATTAGACAGAGAACAAAAGAGAAAACATGAGGAAACATACACGGGCTAATACTCCCCTGAAACAGAAGCCAGCTTTGGCCATCCATCCGTCCATCTTCCATGGAGTGGTACGCACTGGACCAAACATGCATGCACCAGCTTGCTCGCTGGATCGATCCAATTCAATCGAGCCGAGCTAGCTAGCTTAACTTCAATCAATCTTCAGGGAGGGGCTTGATCACCATCGAACCAACATCCTCATCGGCTTCACATAACTGCTGCAATTGCAGACTTAACTGACATAATTTGCAATGGTAAATTCTATGTGTATTTTTTTCATAAATAAGTGCAAAAGAACCGCTACATCTCAAAAAGCTAATTGTTTTGTTTTAGTACAGATAACTACAGAAACACACTGTGTTTTTCCCTTCCCACAGGGCTACGAGCTAACTTCTCCAGTTACAGAGGATAGGGGAGGCAGCAACAGGAGGCTGGGTGATGGGAGAGCTCTTCCCCGGCGTTCCTAACGGGAATTCATCCGCCGCGGAGGAGGAGGAGATGGGCGACGGCACGAGTCAAAGGATTGGGTTGCGCGTCCATGTTCCTCCGCGCCCCACCTCCCGTGCTTCCTCCATGGCGTGCGCGCGCGCACACACACGAGCTCTACTAAATGCCGCCGCGGCCGTCGCTAACTGCCACATGAAGCGATTGATGATGGCCTATAGAAGTTAACTGAAGTTACTTGCAAAACTTAACTGCACGCACACCGGAGCAGCTTCAAAGTCCGGAGTTGGACGCATCCAAGCCTGGGGTCAACAGATCCAGGAACGGGCTGACGGATCCGGCGGTGCTGGGTTGTCTCCATCGAGCAGGACTGGGGAGAGCTGAGGCAAGCCTGTAGGGGAGAGCCGAGGCAGGGCCGGTGCGTCGTTGCGGGTTGTGGTGATGCAAGGCCATGGCGAATGGGAAAGTGGAGGCGCCCGACAACGGATGTGAGGAAGAAAACTGGTGGGGAGGAGGTGGGGGAGGCGTGCGTCATGGAGGAGATGGTGGTCGTGCGGTGCGGAAGCAGGTGGTGGTCATGCGGCACCGTCGAGGAGGGCTGCGTCGGGGGGAGCTGGAGGAGGTGGGTCGGGGGGCTCGGGGCAGTTGACCGGAGAGAGAAGATGGCGAAGGTGGGGTAGGCTTCGTTAAAACACTTGCTCCGCCCGCCGCCGCTCGCTACGCGGTAGCTGCAGGTAGGAGGGGGTGGGAGGTTGCGGGTAGCTACAGGTAGGAGTGGGAGATGGTTTCTAAATAAGCTTATTTAGAAACTCTAGAGGGGAGTTGCAGAATAGTCTCACCCTATATATATATATATATATATATATATATATATATATATATATATATATATATATATACATCCCAGCTATTCTGCAACCCATTCCTGAATAAGCTATTCACGAACCGTTCCTAACTGCTCGAAAACAGACAAGCTAACTGTGCGTCATATACTTCTTAACTGTCGAGCGAACTTTTTCTGGCACCGTTTTTTCGCATTGTTTTTTGGTTGTAATTATTGAACCATTCGTTGGAATGATGCAAATGATATATCATTGGATAGCTATTGAAAAGGAGCAAAAAACTCATGCTGATCATTTTCCCAAAATCGATTCGGTTTTTAAACAAAATTCAAAAAACTGGAAATCCATCAACCAAATTTTTCAACATTTTTGTGAAAGAAATTTTCAAACCATTTGTCGGAATGTTTCATATGATTTGTCATTGGAAAGCTATGGATTAGCCCGAACTTTGGTATATAGAACTCGTTTTCAGATTCACTACGGTTTAAGAGTAGTTTTCAAAAAACTAACATCATTTTCATCATTTTTTGCCCGAACTGTTACAGTACACGCTAAGTGCCCGACCGGAGTAGCTAACTGACATATGCTGACAAGCTAACTGCTGAGACAGAAGAAACTTTTTTTTGTTTTTTCCTGCTTTTTCCCGGATCAAGCTAACTGCCAGTATTGAAATAGCTAACTGCCGGAGATCGCGGCAGTTAGGACCCAGTTAACTGCCCGAACTAAATGTACTACAATTTTTTTATTCTTTTTTCTCGGGTCACGCTAACTGTTGGGACTGAATAGCTAACTGCGTTGCGACGAGCAAGCTAACTGCCGAAATTATAATTATTTTTCTTTTTTATTTCTTTTTTCCCGAATCACGCTAACCGACGAGAGTGAAATAGTTAACTGCCCGATGCCGATAAGCTAACTGTTTTGGATCTATAATTTTTACAAGGTTACAGATATTAGACAGAGAATAAAAGAGAAAACATGAGGAAGCATACATGGGCTAATACTCCCCTGAAACAGAAGCCAGCTTTGGCCATCCATCCGTCCATCTTCCATGGAGTGGTACGCACTGGACCAAACATGCATGCACCAGCTTGCTCGCTGGATCGATCCAATTCAATTGAGCCGAGCTAGCTAGCTTAACTTCAATCAATCTTCAGGGAGGGGCTTGATCACCATCGAACCAACATCCTCATCGGCTTCACATAACTGCTGCAATTGCAGACTTAACTGACATAATTTGCAATGGTAAATTCTATGTGTATTTTTTTTCATAAATAAGTGCAAAAGAACCGCTACATCTCAAAAAGCTAATTGTTTTGTTTTAGTAAAGATAACTGCAGAAACACACTGTGTTTTTCCCTTCCCACAGGGCTATGAGCTAACTTCTCCAGTTACAGAGGATAGGGGAGGTAGCAGCAGGAGGCTAGGCGATGGGAGAGCTCTTCCCCGGTGTTCCTAACGAGAATTCACCCGCCGCGGAGGAGGTGGAGACGGGCGGCGGCACGAGTCAAAGGATTGGGTTGCGCGTCCATGTTCCTCCGCGCCCCACCTCCCGTGCTTCCTCCATGGCGTGCGCGCGCGCACACACACACACACACACGAGCTCAACTAAATGCCGCCGCGGCCGCCGCTAACTGCCACATGAAGGGATTGATGATGGCCTATAGAAGTTAACTGAAGTTACTTATAAAACTTAACTGCACGCACACCGGAGCAGCTTCAAAGTCCGGAGTTGGACGCATCCAAGCCTGGGGTCAACAGATCCAGGAATGGGCTGACGGATCCGGCGGTGCTGGGTTGTCTCCATCGAGCAGGACTGGGGAGAGCTGAGGCAAGCCTATAGGGGAGAGCCGAGGCAGGGCCGGTGCATCGTTGCGGGTTGTGGTGATGCAGGGCCATGGCGAATGGGAAAGTGGAGGCACCTGACAACGGATGTGAGGAAGAAAATCGGTGGGGAGGAGGTGGGGGAGGCGTGTGTCATGGAGGAGATGGTGGTCGTGCCGTGCGGAAGCAGGTGGTGGTCACGCGGCACCGTCGAGGAGGGCTGCGTCGGGGGGGAGCGGGAGGGAGGTGGGTCGGGGGGCTCGGGGGCAGTTGACCGAGAGGAGAAGATGGCGAAGGTGGGGCAGGCTTTGTTAAAACACTTGCTCCGCCCACCGCCGCTCGTACGCGGTAGCTACAGGTGGAGGGGGTGGGAGGTTGCGGGTAGCTACAGGTAGGAGTGGGAGATGGTTTCTAAATAAGCTTATTTAGAAACTCTAGAGGGGAGTTGCAGAATAGTCTCACCCTATATATATATATATATATATATATATATATATATATATATATATATCCCGTTGAATGTAGGTGATCATGAGTTATTATTGTTGATATTACCCTTGAGGTAAATAATTTGGGAGGTGAAACTATAAACCCCTATCTTTCTATGTGTCTGACTGAAACTTTTGCTCTGTAAATATGCCTTTAGTGTCAGCAATCATAGAAGACTAAATGATAGTTGAGTATGTGAACTTGCTAAACAAAGCGCTTACATAGACTCTTTCTGAAAATATGATGGAGTGTGATTGTCTCAATGACTGAAAGCATAGTTTGTTAGTTTCCAATGAAGTTTATGTTTCATACATTACCTTGTGAATGAATTGTTACTTTATCATGAGAAGTTTCCAATCTCTCTCTACACATGTGGTCATGATTATCGATATCGGCTTTCGCTTCAGGACAAACAAGGTCTAAGCTTGGGGGAGTTGATACGTCCATTTTGCAACATGTTTTCCTATTGATATTTATTGCAATTTGGATTATTATTTCACTTTATGATACAATTATTATGCCTTTTCTCTCTTATTTTGCAAGTTTCACATGAAGAGGTAGATTGCCGGCAGATGGAATTCTGGACCGGAAAGGGCTATATAAGATATACCTATTCTGCACAACTCCAAATGACTTGAAAATTGATAGAGAATTTTTTTGGAATATATAAAAATTATTGGCGAAAGAAACATCAGCGGGGGACCCACCAGGCAGCTACAAGCCTAGGGGCATGCCTCCCGAGCTTGTGGGGCCCCTGGCAGGCCTCCGAAGCCCATCTTCTGTTATATGGTGCCATTTAACCTAGAAAAAATCAAGAGGAAGGTTTCGGGACGAAGCGCCACCGTCTCGAGGCGGAACCTAGGCAGGAGCACTTTTGCTCTTCGGCGGAGTGATTCCACCGAGGAAACTTCCCTACGGGAGGGGGAAATCGAAGCCATCGACATCACCAATGATCCTCTCATCATGGGAGGACCAATCTTCGTCAAATCATCACCAGCACCATCTCAAACCCTAGTTCATCTCTTGTATTTAATCTTTGTCTAGAAACCTCGGATTGGTACCTGTGGGTTGCTAGTAGTGTTGATTACATCATGTAGTTGATGCTAGTTGGTTTATTTGGTGGAAGATTATATGTTCAGATCCTTAATGATATTCAATACCCCTCTAATCTTGAACATGAATATGATTTGTGGTAGTTACTTTTGTTCTTGAGGAAATGGGAGAAGTCCGGTTATAAGTAATCATGTGAATTTGGTATTCATTCGATATCTTGATGATATGTATGTTGTTGCTTCCTTTAGTGGTGTCATGTGAACGTCGACTACATGAAACTTCACCATACTTGGGCCTAAGGGAAGGCATTGTGGAGTAGTAATTAGATGATGGGTTGCTAGAGTGACAGAATCTTAAACCCTAGTTTATGAGCTATTCCGTAAGGGGCTGATTTGGATCCATATGTTTCATGCCATGGTTAGATTTATCTTAATTCTTCTTTCGTAGTTGCGGATGCTTGCGATTGGGGGTAATCATAAGTGGGAGGCTTGTTCAAGTAAGAACAGCACCCAAGCACCAGTCCACCCACATATCAAATTATCAAAGTAGCGAACACAAATCAAACAAACATGATGAAAGTGACTAGATGAATTCCCATGTGTCCTTAAGAACGCTTTGCTTGCTATAAGAGAAAGTTTCGGTCTGTCCTTTGCTATAAAAAGGATTGGGCTACCTTGCTGCACCTTTTGTTACTATTGTTACTTGTCACTTGTTATGAATTACCTTGCTATCAAACTATCTGTTACCGATAATTCCAGTGCTTGCAGAAAATACCTTGCTGAAAACCGCTTGTCATTTCCTTCTGCTCCTCGTTGGGTTTGACACTCTTATCGAAAGGACTATGATTGATCTCCTATACTTGTGGGTCATCAGAAATACAACTCGCTCTGGTCCAAAAGCCAAAGCCGGAAGCTCTGCTGCTGCAAAATCTTCTATTTCTGCTCTTGCTAGATCTGTTTCTCCAAATGGTTCTAGCTCTACTGCTTCTTCGGACAAGTAGATCCTCATATTCATCTTGTTCCTTATTGCCACATGTTGACAAAAGGGGGGAGATGTACATCGAGAGTTAAATGTGCGGTCATTTCCCGGTTGGGTTACCATTCGATTTTGCTTTATTGAAACATTTGGTTTTAGTCATGTCATTAAACAATTTCAGTTTTATGGTCATTAAAATTTAAAGTATCGCATGTGGTACTGGTGAACAACTCTTCTTGTACCGTTAATAACCCTCCTCCCTCCGCAATTCTATCGATATCATATCGGTTTTGCCCGTGGAAATTCTATCACACCGTGTGACTCTCTGAAATGTTTCAACTCTTCTGCTATAATTTTTCTCAAAAATCCATTTTGCAGGAGAAACTCTTTGAGAAATCATTCTGAAACATTGAGAGAACTTCTGTAACAATTTCATGTCAAGATTTCCATGACAAATCATTTCGAAGTCTTGCTTTGTAGGAATTCCTTTCATCAAAAGTTCACTAAGTTCATTAATGTGATCTTGCTCAGATTTACTTACTTTCAATGCAACTCGTTCTACCGAAGATAAATATTCCTCTGTTGCATTAACACTAACATATGCAGAATAATGGTATATCAAATTCTTTCGTACATGCATACATTTAAGGGGAGCTATAGTTTATCTTCGATTGATACTGACTTACTTTCCGCACATTATCGGTTACTTCCACTTACTCTTTGTCAAGAATCATCTAAAAAGGGGGAGATTGTTGGTCCAATGACTTGCCCACTTGGGTTTTGGAGATTGTTGTCATAAACAGTAAGGGACTGATTTGTTTGCTCATGCACACAGAGAGAAATATTCCCTGATGTATCGAGAAGAATGCTTTCTACTCACGTTGGAGCTGTTGCATTTCCCCAAAGAGGAAAGGTGATGTAGCACAGCAGCAGAAAGTATTTCCCTTAGTTAAAAACCAAGGTTTATCGAACTAGTAGGAGTCATTAAGCTAACAGCGTTGGCAGTACCTACACACAAAAACATAATTTCCTGCACCCAACAAAGGCAAGGAGGTTGTCAATCCCCTTGTTCTTGCTAGCTACAAGATTAAAAGCAACTAGTGATAGAGCAAAGCGGCAAAAAAGTAAAAGAAAGTGAAAAGCAATTGTTGTAGGAGTTTTTGTTTTGATGGAAAATAGACCCGGGGGCCATAGGTTCACTAGTGGAATCTCCATCGAAAGCATGTGGTGGCATGGTAACAAATTACTGTTGGGCAATTGACATAATAGTGCAAATTATAACTATGGTCATTCATGGCATAATCTCACATAGGCATTATGTCCATGATTAGTAGACTGTTAATCCAACTGCATCAAGTATTATTACTCCACCCCAAGACTGTTATCCAGCATGCATATCAAAGTATTAAGTTTGCAAGAAATAGAGTAAGACAGTAAGCAAGATGACATAATGTAGACAGAAGAAAACCTAGCAATAAGATTAAGCCCATCGTTTTATCCTTAGTAGCACCAATACAATATGTGCCTTCGTCTCTTTTGTCAATTGACAAGATCACCGCAAGATTGAACTCACTAGTATGCACCACTCCCTTTGAAGAACTACTCATTTATCTAGGCTAGAGAAGACTCGTAGATCATAAAGCATACATAGCTATAAAATTACGCAGCACAGAAACTTCAAGAGATTCAAATAAACTCAATGAACAATCTGATCATAAATCCACAATCCATCGGATCCTAACAAACACACCACAAGAATTACATCGGATGGATCTCCAAAGAGATCATTGTATTGAAGATCAAGAAAGAGAGAGAGATAGAGAGGGAGGGAGATCTAGTTACTAGTATGGACCCGTAGGTCCTGAAAGAACTACACACACATCATCATGGAGGCAACAAGGTTGATGAAGATGGCCTCCCCAATGATTCCCCCCTTTGGTAGAGTGCCAGAATAGGGCTCTAGATGGGATCGCGGCGGAACAGAGACTTGCAGCGGCGATAAAATTGTTTCGGGTCTCGCTTCGAGGGTTTTGGAATATATGTGAATTTATAGGCTAGAGATTAGAGCAAATGGAGCAGCAAGGGGCCCACAAGCCTGTTGGACGTGCCCTAGCCCCAGGGGCACGCCCCCTGGGCTTGTGGCCCCTGGTCCATTTTCTATTCACCTCTCGAAGCTTCTAGGGTCTTTTTGTTCCAGAAAAAATCGTCAAAAAGTTTCATCATGTTTGGACCTTCGTAGGCATCGATTTTCTGTAAAACCAAAAACAAGCAAAAAAACATCAACTGGCATTGGGCATTAGATTAATATGTTAGTCCATAAAAATATAAAAAAATAATGGCCAAAGTAAGTAAGAATGATAATATAATACTCCCTCGGTTCCAAAATAAGTGACTCAACTTTGTACTAACTTTAGTAAAAAGTCAGTACAAAGTTAAGTCACTTATTTTGGGACGGAGAGAGTAGCATTTAACAATCAAAAATTGTAGATACATTTAAGACATATCAATGCTACATTCTGAAGAGAAGCTTGAAGAACTTCACTGGGAAATATCTGCGTTGCAAAGAAGAGAGATCTACGTTTTGAGAAGAAACTATATCGAGAAGATTGTGTGAAAGAATTGACCCTTAAAATATTATTGACGCAAATCAATTGTCATACAGTGTGTCCGAAGAAGAATGATTGGATTTTATGCATACTTTTTAGAGTATATTCTAGTGCCAAAATCCCTCATATCATATCCATCTAGCACTTATTCATGTCCCCAATGCATAGTTTTTGGTATTTGCTTGTTTTACGAAGATCATTGCACACTTTTTATTTTTATTTAGCTTTTATTAGTTTTCCTTTGTTTTTTGGTGTTTGTAGGTGTGTTGACATGTTCATGGACTTGGTACATAAAAAGAACCAAGTTGGGGGTCAAACCGGAGAAGTTCCAGGCACCAGATCAAAGCCCTTTGGAGAGTTTGATGATTTGATATTTATCAAAGTATCCAAAATGAATATCCAAGGCATCTGGCGCATCGGGATTTTTTTCTAGCAATCCAACAAGCCCAAGAACGTCAAAATCGGAGTTCGTATGAAGAAATGGCGACCAAAATATGAAGCCACCAAGAAGTTCCACACTGAATGACGGCCTTCCATACAAGCGGAGCTATTTGTATGGATGGTCGTATGACCTCCCGACAACCACAAAAATTGGTCAGGACTTTTCAGATTTTGCTCCAATTTCGTCCCCATTTTTTCCAACGGGATCCTTGACGACCAAGGCTGGTATTGGACGTGGATGGCTCCCCTTGAGCCCTTGAATGAAAGGGAGGACAGTAGATCAATGGAGAACACCCGAGGAGGCCTCCTATATGAAGACCTCTGTAGGATCAAAAGTAGGTCTAGAGGGGGGTGATTAGACTACTTGACCAAATAAAAATCTAGCCTTTTCCCAATTTTAGTTGTGGGCAGATTTTAGCAACTAGTACAAGCCAAGCAATCAACCTACACATGCAATTCTAAGAGTATAGCAGCAGAAAGTGAAACAATGCATATGAAGGTAAAGGGAAGGGATTGGAGAGTGCAAACGCAATGTAGACACGGAGATTTTTGGCGTGGTTCCGGTAGCTGGTGCTATCGTACATCCACGTTGATGGAGACTTCAACCCACGAAGGGTAACGGTTGCACGAGTCCACGGAGGGCTCCACCCACGAAGAGTCCACGAAGAAGCAACCTTGTCTATCCCACCATGGCCATCGCCCACGAAGGACTTGCCTCACTCGGGTAGATCTTGATGAAGTAGGCGATCTCCTTGCCCTTACAAACTTCTTGGTTCAACTCCACAATCTTGTCAGAGGCTCCCAAGCGACACCTAACCAATCTAGGAGACACCACTCTCCAAAAGGTAATAGATGGTGTGTTGATGATGAACTCCTTGCTCTTGTGCTTCAAATGATAGTCTCCCCAACACTCAACTCTATCTCACAGATTTGGATATGGTGGAAAGATGATTTGAGTGGAAAGCAACTTGGGGAAGGCTAGAAATCAAGATTCTTGTGGTTGGATTGGAATATCTTGATCTCAACACATGAGTAGGTGGTTCTCTCTCAGAAAATGTAGGCTAGAAGTGTAGGCACGTTCTGATGGCTCTCTCACAAATAGAGAAGGGGGTGGAGGGGTATATATAGCCTCCACACAAAATCCAACCATTACACACATTTGACCCAACTCAGTCAGACCGAATTAAAGAACTCGGTGAGACCGATTCAGTTCAAAATGTGAATGTTAGGAATCTCGGTGGGACCAACTGGAACAACTCGGTGTGACCAATGTGCTAGGGCTTAGGGCAAACATCAAATCGGTGGCGCCGATTGCTTTGACTCGGTGAGACCGAAGTGAAACAAAAGACAACAGAGCGAATGTCAAGCTAACTCGGTGTGACCGATTGCACTAACTCGGTGAGACCGAAAGAGTGCAACATGTCACAGGGAGAATGCAAGGCCATCTCGGTGAGACCGAGATCCATATCAGTGTGACCGAACTGTTAGGGTTTCTAGCAGTGGCTATGTCATATGAACTCGGTGGCTCCGGGTAGAAAGAATCGGTGTGGCCGAGTTTGACTTTGGGTTTTGGACATATTTGGAATGAGAAAGTGGTTGAGGGATTTGGAGCAATATCACTAAGCACTTTGAGCAACTAGACCATAAAGCAACACCTCATCCCCTTTTAATAGTATTGGCTTTCCTATGGACTCAATGTGATCTTGGATCACTAAAATATAAATGAAGAGTCTTGAGCTTTTGCCAATATGTGTCCTTAGCATTTTGAGGGGTCCACATTCCTAGTCCATGCCATGCCATTCATTGAACTATCTGAAATATTAAACTTGAATGGATATTATTTCAATGAGCTATATGTTGTTAGAATTACCAAAACCACCTGGGGATTAGTTGCACTTTCAATCTCCCCCTTTTTGGTAATTGATGACAACATATAGATCAAAGCTTCGACAAATGATAATATGAATGAAATACATCGTCGCTTTGAGAAGTATGTGATAAGCAAGAGCTCCCCCTAAATTTGTGCATTATTTAAAATTTGCTTTTGAATGCAAATGCACAATCGATTAGGATCATGGGTCACTCTTCCATGTCACATACATCTTGGTGGAGCGCACAAAATGATAAGAATTGAATAACATGCACTCATCACCAAGGATACAAGTGATTGATCAAACACAAACATTTATGGATATAATCATGCAAGCACACATTAAGCATAGTATGATCAAACACATGATCACATAAGTATCTCACGAGCATAACACAAATAGTAGCAAGAGTAGCAACAACCAAACACACAATGTAGCAAGAGGCAAGGCAAATAAAGAACCAACAAAAGCGAAAGACACTCTCTCTCGAAGCCTATGATCTATACACTTTTTCCCCTTTGGCAACAAGTTACCAAAAAGTTCGAAAATGTATAGTGCTATGCGGCACTCTAGGCATGATCTCCGGGAGCTCCTGAAGGGGTCTTCTGGCTCGTAGCTCCGGTGTGTGTAGATGGCGTGGAGAGGAGGGCATCTGCAAATGCTTCTGAAGAAGTCAATGGAGCTGGAGGAGTTGACACTGGAGGGACAACTGTAGCAGTGGCTGCAGGTGCTGAAAGTGTAGTCTTGGATCTCTGGCAACTGGCATAGCTGATGATCTATGTGCCCTTGGCACTCTTTGGAATGTATCAGTGGTTGGTCTATCATCACTGTCCTCAGCATCATCTCGCATCTTCTCCATAGTGGTTTGTATCTCAGTGACCTTCACATCTAGGTCATGCAACTTTGTCTCAATGATCCTCTCAAGACTCTCTTGATTTTGAGACAAGGTGGCCAAGCTCTTCTCAATTCTCACGGTAGCCTCAAGAAGATAACTGAGTTGATCTTGCTTGGTCTTGAGATTAGCCACTGAAGCATCTGGAGCACTTGCTGTCTTTGCTGCTTTTGCAACCTTTGCCTTCTCTATCTTCTCCTGGGCTTCTGTACAAGTAGGATGTGAAGCATCCATGACAACCTCATTATCCTCAAAATCTGGCCTCAGGGGTAGACGCTCTCTGTCAAGTAGATATGTCCCTGTCCCAACTTTGGAATTGATCAACACTTGAATGTGTGGGACATATCCACAAGATCTCTTTTGGTCGGTTGCTGCCCTCTTAACTGTTTCAACGATCAAGCTCATGACCTTAAACTTCTGGGGCACATCAAAAAAATGGAGCAAATTGATGGAGTGACCACGAATCATCCTCTGACCTCCAGACTTGGGCAATAGAGTATGCCTCAATATAGTGTTTGTGGTGGTCAAACCAGCAAGCAGATAGTATATGGATCCAAGCTTGTGTGTCTCCAAAGCTTTATCTAGAATAGGCTTGTACATGTTAGCCATGGAGTTGTGATCCTTCCTTGGGTTACCATACACATCAATGGCATTCTCCTCTTCCTTGGGGGCGTTGATCAACTTGGCCCATTCAGAAATTGTTGATAGATATCTAGTGCCTTCTGCCATCCACACTATCTTTCCATCAGGATATAAGTGGGCAGTAGAGTAGAACTGCATGATCATCTCATCATTCCATTTAGTCAACTTCTGACCAACAAACTTGTCAACATCATTCAATCTGAAACTCTCGTGCACATGGGGAAAGTAATCTTCATTATCATCAATATATTCCCAGTCTACCCATTTCATGTCACACACAATGGGTTTCTTTTCCAACAAAATTGTCTCATAGAAGTCCTGCTGCTCTCTGGTGTGAAAGCGGTAGTCCACAGTAGTCCTTCTCCTGATAGCATATGGATATGTCTGTCTCCATAGTCTCAGACCATGATCCTTCCTCAACTTCATATTTTCAGCCACTGGATGATCATCATTATGATCAGGGATCTTGGGCTTGAGTTTCCTGAGCACTAGAGGCTCGTCATCTTCCTGAACTTCAGGCACTGGGGCCTTGTTCTTTTCAGCAGCTGAAATATTCCTTGTTGATCTCTTTGGTGCAATTGTCTTGGGAGCTTGAGCTGGAGCTGAGGGCTTGGGAGCAGACTTGGGCTTTCAAGGTGCAGCCCTGGTCCTGATGGCATCCCCCATCAGCTTCTGTGTCTTGGCAGGAGGTGCAGCAGGCTCTTTCTCCTCCTCTTCTTCTTCTTCTGAAGAATGCTTTTCAAATTCAGCCATTGGATCAACAAGCTTGCACCATCTTCCTATTTTCCTTTCCTTTGCCTAGTAGCTGCCTTAGGCAAGTTGGTGGGAGTGCTTCTGCTTCCATCATCATAGCTGCTAGAGGGACTAGTGCCCTGACTGAGATTTACATTCTCCTCAGACCTGTTCTAACTGTCACTTGCCTCTGACATAGCTGCAACTGTCCCTGTGAATAGATGGGTGTGGATAGAGTAGATGAGCATCACAAAATACAGCTTGTTTTGCAAAATGAATGAGACAAAAACTTAACTTTAGTTTTCTGCAGAAAGCATTTCGGAGCTACCGATTTGACAAACTCTGTGACACCGAAGCACTATCAGAGTCTAAACATGTGGTTTCGGTCAGACCGAGGCACAGTTCGGTGACTCCGAGATGCTAGGGTTTCACAGAGAAGGTGATTTCGGTCTCACCGATTAGTACCCTTCGGTCAGACCGAGTTGTACTTGTGTAATGGCTAATGCCAATCAGTGTGACCGAAACTTTCAGATCGGTCGGTCCGAGATGGGTTTGGCGGAAACCTAACCCTAAGTTTTTTGCATCAAATCTATTCTAAGGAATTTGATTGATGGATAGATTGATTTCATACGTGGGAGGAATAAGGCAATATACTTTGTGCAAGAATCAGAATAAAGGATAGCACAAAGGGTCAAATCTGTACCCTAACTTGGTGACGGATTGCTACAGCGGCAACGGCGGTGAAGAAATTCGTTGACGACGGCGGAGACCAGCGGCGGAGGCGCACTGGCGAAACGACGACGATCCGGAGACCTAGAGGCAGCAGTGTCGGGGAGGCACGGGCGAGTGTGTTTGAAGGAATTTCCAAACTTCGAGCCACGGTATATATACCCAGTCGCTGTCGGTGTGACCGAGTGGAATGTCTCGGTGGCACCAAGATGCAAAACTGCTTGCATTTGCTGCAACTCGGTGTGACCGAATCATTCTAATCGGTTGCACCGAGATAAAACCTAGATCAACTTAATGATTTCGGTGAGACCGAGTTGGAAGCTGGTCTGACCAAAAATCAATAAGAGGTTTTGGAGGTTAAGCCCTTGACGGATCGGTGGCTCCGAGTGCTCCTCACCCGGAGGGTCCGAAAGACTTGTTCAAATTTTGTGATGTAGCATGAATAGAATTTGAGACAACAAAAGCATAGATAGCTAGAGGGAGTACTTAGGCATTCTTGTCCATCCATTTGGCCAAAGAAAAACCAAACAAACAAAACTACAAATGGATGTCCTTGAATGGGGAAAATTATGCATTCAACATGCTCACACAATAAGATAGCAAATAAAACATGTGGCAAAGCATGCACATACACTCTAGCATCTATCAAGCAATTGGCGATGACTAGGTCATCTATATATGAGTATATTGACTTAGGAGTTAAATGAGAACATTTGATCATAGGTCATACTCATCGTTTAAGCACAAGTGGAGTTACCACTTTTACATAAAGCATTGTTGTGTTCACACCATTAGAGTTGCTTTAGCTCAATTCTTAGAGCAAAGCTCCCCCTAGATGTGATATCCCCCCTAAGAGGGATGAACTAACCTTGGGTTTTGTCGATGATGACTTCATGTAGATAGTGAAGATGTGGATGCTCAATGTTGATGTAGATCATTTGGAGCAATCCATTGGAGTGAGTTGCACTTTCAATACCTACATGGGTTAGTCCCACAAGGAACATATAAGGATATCCATTGACATAGAGTGAAACACAAATATGATGATGTCCATGAAAACATTAGGTTACCTTGTCCCTTGTCTTACCAACAAGAGGGTTTGTGACTCCATGAACTAGTGCAAGATATGAAAGTTGATTGCACATGTCCTCGCCAAAATGAATATGAGTGAAGTATGTTGGCGGAGTCACCCTCAAGAAATCTCTAGTTCTTATTCTTTGGGATCCACATCAACTTGATGGGAATCCTTGGAGTTGTAGTCGTACTTGATGAAGTAGAACTTGATGTAGTCTTGGGAACCCACTTGACCATGGCCTTAGGAGCTTCTTCAAATGAATCAATTTCCTCTTGAAGTTTGTCCTTTCCTTTTAGCTTGTGGTCTTGTGGTGGAAGATCATCTTGAGCCTGTGTTCCCTTGAAAGAAGTGGGATCATACTTCTCTTGTTGAGGAACAAACTTCGTCTTGGGATATTGATCTTCTTCCCACTCAACTCCATTGGCATTGAACTTTCGTTCAAAACCAACACCTTGATTCTTCCGGTGCCTTCCTTGCTTGCATACAATTTCCTCAAATTGCTTACTTCTGGCAAGGCTCTTGTAAACACCTTTCTCTATAATTCCCTTCAATAAGCTATTTTCTTGCTCAAGTGTAACTTGGCTAAGAGAATCATTAGTGGAATCAAGAGAGCTACTAGAAGCAACAATATTGGATTTAACATGGTTATTGTTACTACTAGAAGAAGAATCTTTCTTGCTCTTATTGCTAGATTTTACTTGTGGCATATAAGTAGACAAGAGTAAACGCTTGGCAATGGAAGAAGAACTCTTCTTTCGAAGATCATCATTGATTGCTTTTAGGAACCCATGCTCTTGCTCTAAATTTAGCTTCTCGAAGCGTAGCTTCTCATGAGTCCTTAGGAGCTCTCTATGATCCTCTAGAGTTGTTTCATGAGCTAACTTAAGCGTGTTTAGTTCTTTAGTTAGACGCTCAATCTCCTTCTTATCATTGTCATTCGTTTCATCTTGATTAGCATGATTAATAGCAATTTCATCATAGTTCTCATCACTAGTGTTGTCAACAAGTAAATCATCATCACCTAGCAAATCATCTTCATCACTATTGAAATCAACATACTCGGGGTGTGATACCTTGGGGCCTTTAGCAATGAAGCATCTTCTAATTCCTTCATTTGGTGAGTCAAATATGTCGTAGGAGTTGGTTGACACAAGTGCAAGACCGGCAACACCTTCATCTTGAGTATATTCGGAGTCGGAGTGATAGCTTCTCTCGGAGTAGTTGTCGGAGTCGGAACCGGATACCCATTCATCAACGTGAGCTTGATGTCTTCGTCTTGTGTAGCTCTTTGATGACTTTTCCTTCCTTTCCAAATCCTTGCTTCTACGAGAGGGTCTTCATTCATAACGATCATCTCTACTCCTTCTCTCTCTTGGTGGTGATTCATCTCTTTTACTTCTCCTTTTTGGTGAATCTTCTCTTTTCTTGTAGGGAGCCGTACACTCATTGGAGTAGTGTCCGGGTCTTCCACAATTATAGCAATTACGATCACGACTAGAAGATCTTTTGTCATTGTAGGACCTTGACTTGGAACTTCTCTCTTTGCTTCTATTCTTGTAGAACTTGTTGAAGTTCTTCACCATTAAGTTCAATTCCTCATTGAAGACTTGTTTCTCACTTGATGTTGTGGGAGCATCACATGAAGCTTTGTAAGCACCACTTGACTTGTTGTGGAGCTCTTCCTTATCCTTGAGTGACATCTCATGAGCAACAATTCTACCGATAACTTCCGTGGGCTTGAGATCTTTGTAGTTGGGCATCATTTGGATCAATGTGCACACGGTATCATATTTTCCATCCAAGGCTCTTAGGATCTTCTTGATGATGAATTTGTCGGTCATCTCTTCGCTTCCTAAGCCGGCAATCTCATTTGTGATGAGAGCAAGCCTAGAGTACATTTTGGCGACTCCTTCACCATCCTTCATTTTGAACTTGTCAAGTTGACTTTGAAGCACATCTAATTTGGATTCCTTGACGGACTCAGTACCTTCATGCATATCAACCAAAGTATCCCAAATTTCCTTTGCATTCTCAAGGCAGCTGATTTTGTTGAATTCTTCGGGGCACAATCCGTTGAAGAGAATATCGCAAGCTTGAGCATTGTATTGCAACATCTTCATTTCTTCCGCTGTCGCTTCATGATCCGGTTCTCTTCCATCCTCGAAGAAATCACCTTGCAAACCAATACGCAAAACAACCCAAACGGCGGGGTTATGACCAAGAATATGCATTTTCATTTTATGCTTCTAACTAGCAAAATTAGTACCATCAAAGTAAGGACCTCTACGGTGGTAATTTCCCTCGCTAGACGCCATACTCTCCTAGGTTGTGAAACCAAGGTTGTGATCACCAAAGCTATGGAAATCAAGGCAAATGGAGACCAAAGCTCTGATACCACTTGTAGGATCGAAAGTAGGTCTAGAGGGGGGTGATTAGACTACTTGACCAAATAAAAATCTAGCCTTTTCCCAATTTTAGTTGTGGGCAGATTTTAGCAACTAGTACAAGTCAAGCAATCAACCTACACATGCAATTCTAAGAGTATAGCAGCGGAAAGTAAAACATTGCATATGAAGGTAAAGGGAAGGAATTGGAGAGTGCAAACGCAATGTAGACACGGAGATTTTTGGCGTGGTTTCGATAGGTGGTGCTATCATACGTCCACATTGATGGAGACTTCAACCCACGAAGGGTAACGGTTGCGCGAGTCCACGGAGGGCTCCACCCACGAAGGGTCCACGAAGAAGCAACCTTGTCTATCCCACCATGGCCATCGCCCATGAAGGACTTGCCTGACTCGGGTAGATCTTGACGAAGTAGGCGATCTCCTTACCCTTACAAACTTCTTGGTTCAACTCCACAATCTTGTCGGAGGCTCCCAAGTGACACCTAACCAATCTACGAGACACCACTCTCCAAAAGGTAATAGATGGTGTGTTGATGATGAACTCCTTGCTCTTGTGCTTCAAATGATAGTCTCCCTAACACTCAACTCTCTCTCACAGATTTGGATATGGTGGAAAGATGATTTGAGTGGAAAGCAACTTGAGGAAGGCTAGAAATCAAGATTCTTGTGGTTGGATTGGAATATCTTGATCTCAACACATGAGTAGGTGGTTCTCTCTCAAAAAATGTAGGCTGGAAGTGTAGGCATGTTCTGATGGCTCTCTCACAAATAGAGAAGGGGGTGGAGGGGTATATATAGCCTCCACACAAAATCCAACCGTTACACACATTTGACCCAACTCAGTCAGACCGAATAGAAGAACTCGGTGAGACCGATTAAGTTCAAAATGTGAACGTTAGGAATCTCGGTGGGACCGACTGGAACAACTCGGTGTGACCAATGTGCTAGGGCTTAGGGCAAACATCAACTCGGTGGTGCCGATTGCTTCGACTCGGTAAGACCGAAGTGAAACAAAAGACAACAGAGCGAATGTCAAGCTAACTCGGTGTGACCGATTGCACTGACTCGGTGAGACCGAAAGAGTGCAACATGTCACAGGGAGAATGCAAGGCCATCTCGGTGAGACCGAGATCCATATCGGTGTGACCGAACTGTTAGGGTTTCTGGCAGTGGCTATGTCATATGAACTCGGTGGCTCCGGGTAGAAAGAATCGGTGTGGCCAAGTTTGACTTTGGGTTTGGACATATTTGGAATGAGAAAGTGGTTGAGGGATTTGGAGCAATATCACTAAGCACTTTGAGCAACTAGACCATAAAGCAACACCTCATCCCCTTTTAATAGTATTGTCTTTCCTATGGACTCAATGTGATCTTGGATCACTAAAATATAAATGAAGAGTCTTGAGCGTTTGCCAATATGTGTCCTTAGCATTTTGAGGGGTCCACATTCCTAGTCCATGCCATGCCATTCATTGAACTATCTAAAATATTAAACTTGAATGGATATTAGTTCAATGAGCTATATGTTGTTATGAATTACCAAAACCACCCGGGGATTAGTTGCACTTTCAACCTCCAACCCTATTCGTCATCTCATTCCATCTTCATCCTCCACAAGTCTCATCTACAGCCACCACACCTCCATTGCAGCAACTCCACCATAGAGAGAAGGGCCAAGCCAAGGAAGAAGGAAGAGAGGAGGCGCCTCCACGTCGGCACCGCCCGGAGGCCCAGCGCCCTATTCATCATCACCGCCATGCCTCCCTCCATCTCCAACTTTGTGTTGGCTTGTAACTCATCCCTCATATCTATGTACTCCATCACCATGTTTGAGTAATTTCATTAGTTCTTGGAGGAATAAGATGAACTCTAGTATGTACTAGTACCGATTGCCTTGTGTGATATGATATCCTCTTTACATGTTTATGTTAGTAGTCTTCTTGATGTTGGGTGAAGTGGACCATCTAACATATGCCAATCTTGGACGAAAGGTTACCACTGTTAGCGAACCGGCTGGTTGCGGAGGTGGGTGGCATGATGTAACACCCCCTTGTAATAAGCCCTGTGACACTCTGTTAAAACTGCCAAGTCATGATCATTTGCAATACCAAGTCATAAGGGTTAATGATCCAATTCAAATTCACATCTGAAAATCAACTCAAATTCAAAAGTGAAATATAAAGTTGTTCAAACTCTGTTGGGAAAATGTTCATTAAATGGCCAATAATCCAGGAACATTTCTAAAACCAATATCAAAATATTTGGAGTTGGACAAGTGACTCTAACAAGATGAAACAGCCCCAAAAATAGAATATTTGATATATTTAAAATCATATCAAATCCCAACAAACTTCAATTCTGTCCAAACCAAATTTTGGCAGTGCTAGATATTGCAACATATTTATGTGGCATAACTCACTGTTTTACAAAAGACATTAAGTGGCCTAATCATTTCGCAACAGAAAAGAAAAGAGAAAAGGAAAAGAAATAAAAGAAAAAGACTAAAGCTGGACTGGACCAAGTGCACAGTGCATTGGCCCAGCCCAGCTGGCCCATCACCTAGCTCTCTCCCTCTCTCTCCGATGCCGTGTCAGCGCGCGCATGGCTGCGCCGGCACCGACCGGCCGAACGGCGACAGCGCGACCACCCCACTGTCGGACGAGGAGATAAGGATGAGCCATCCATCTCCCCTGGTCGCCCGCGCACTCTTCCCCTCTTTCCCTCACTCGCCTCGCCTCCTCTCCCCTCCTCAGATCCGGTGGCCGAACGCCACCGTCGCCATGAATCGCCGCCGCCGTGGCCACTGGCCTCCCCACGCCGCCTCTCCGTGCCCCGCAGCTCCGCAGGCGACTGCTGCTTCGACTGGCACCGCCTGGAGGAGCTGGGTGCCTCAGCATCGAGCTCGCGCCGTCGTCTTCCTCCTCGGTCGCCGCCATTCTTCGTCGTCTCCGGCGACGCCTCTGCAGCTCCAAAGCATCCACGGGTCTTACGTGACCGCGCGGTGAGCTCCTCCCTCCCTCCTCTTCTCTCCTCGCGCTGCGTTCTTCGCCGTAGCCACCTTATCACCATGGCCGCACCATGGTCGCCGCCGGCGAGCTCACAGCCTTCGCTGCAGTGCACCTCACACCGCGTTGGTGGCACCGCCAAGCTTCTGGTGGTCATGCGCTTCGCTTGCAAGCAGCAGCTTGGCTCGGGCGAGCCCCTATGCTCGAACCCGAGCACGACCGAGTTTCCATCGCCGCCGATGAGGACGCCGCCGTCACGTTAGGCCTCCCCGGTCCGTTCCGACACCATAGATGGACGCGGCGTCGAGTCCTCGTTCGAACGCTGTCAACCGCGCGCGAAATGGTGCGCTAAAACGCAAATCCGACGAACTCCGGCGAGCGGCCGCCGCGAAATTGGTCGCCGGAGCGATCTCCGGCGCCGGTGCCGACATGGCCGCCACGTGTGTCGCCCTGGGTCACTGACCCGTGGGCCCAGGGGCCTGCGTTGACCTGTTGACCAAGTCAACCATGATGACGTGGCAACTACGGCCACTGACATATGGGCCCCGCGACTAATTAACCTAATTAAAGATTTAATTAATTAGAAACTAATTAGATTAACCTAATGTCTCACTGACATGTGGGGTCCACCCCCTAATTAACCCTGGTAATTAAGTTAATCCACTGATTAGCCTAAACAGAGGCTGACATGTGGGTCCCACTGGACCCACATGTCATATTTGACTGGTCAGCGGCGCTGTTGACCGCTGACGTCACAGTGATGTCATGCTGACGTCATAATTCATTTTCTGTAAATAAATAAATTCTAGAAATTCATATAATCTTTGAAAATTAATAACTTTTAAACCATAGCCCGGATCGAAAAAGTTAAAACATGAAAGTTGCTCAGAACGACGAGCCGAGTCTGATCGTGCCGTCTGTTTCTCCATCGGAACCTCCTACGTAGAAGAACTCGTAACTCCGGACCCGAATCCGGCAGATGAATAGTGCACACACGTCGGATATTAAATCCCAGAATAATTCTAAAAATAACTAAAATGACTTAGATGCATAATTAGGCAACTCTGCACTGCATCATAGCATCACACGCACCGTATTGCATTTGTTTGCATTATGTTTACCTGTTTCTTCCCCCTCTTCTCTCTCGGTAGACCCCGACGTTGACGTAGCTCCCGAGGCAGACGCCGCACAGGAGTACGACTACGTCCCCGACGGTACCACTGAAGACCTTGTCCTTGCCCCAGAGCAAACAGGCAAGCACCCCCATTTTGAGCATGCCTATATCGCCTATTCTCTTCTCTCTTATGCTTGCATTAGAACTGCTATTGCTACTGTTTCCTATATCTGCTGCATAGCCTGATTATTGTACCCTGCCTTGTTACCTTACTGGTTATCCTAGACTGCTTAGTATAGGCTGGGTAGAGACACGACAGAGACCCCCACATGATCCCGACTGCCCTGCTGGACATCAGAAGACCCAAACTTCGGGATTGAAGACCAGACCCTGACACCGCACATCACTTCCCCTTAGTTGCCGACACTGCTGGGTTAACAATGAGTGCCGAGGGTGATACCTCGTCAGCACTTCTGATGTTAACCTTGTAGGTTAGTTACTCGGTCGTGGTAAGCGAGGGTGATTCCTCCTACACCACCCCCGATAACGACGTCGTCGCGCAACTCCTCAAGGTGGACCTCGAGGGTGATTCCTCCTTCGTTCACCTTGATGATAACATCGAGCGGGAATTCCATCGAGGGTGATTCCTCAGGGTTCCCTTCGGTGTCAGACACACAGTTACCTTGGATATTATGACTTGCACTAAACTATGATACTAAAGACGGGTCGGCCCTGAGGGGTACCCGCGCGAGCTTAACGCGAAGTGATGTGGAGTCGGGTTGACCTGGATGGTGCCCGCGAGATAACTACGAGGCGTGGCCGGGCATTCTTAGCCCTTGCCGCAAGTCCTCGAGACGGAGCGACGGGGTCACATCGATCGTGAGTCTCTGCTCGTTTCCGCGCGCTCCTAATCCACTATGGTTTGGATATTTGATCCGAGGGGCCTCTGGCCCGATAGCACTAACCATCACGTGAGCATAGTATGGGCGTTCTGCGTCGTATACTTCAGCCGAAGCTTAATGGACGTCAGCGACTGATGCGGCACACGCTGGGTTGGACTGGGAACGCAGCCGCGCTTGTATAAGGGGTTGCTAGGTCTGCTCACCGGCGGTGCACGTAACGTGCAGGAGTTCCCAGGGCGATGGCCCAAGACCCCTGGGGGCATAGGTTAGTCCGGTGTGCTGACCTCTCTGTTAGGTATTTGGTCGGGTTGCGGCGTGTTGCTTAGCCGAGGCCGGGCATGACCCAGAAAAGTGTGTCCGGCCGGAGTTAAGCGAGCGTGGTGGGTAAGTTGGTGCACCCCTGCAGGGAAGAAACTTCTATCGATAGCCTGTCCTACGGTAACGGACACTCGGAGTTGTATCCCGATCGGTACAACTAGAACATGTGATGAGAATTGGATAGTACGGCTCTGGGATTGCTTTCTCGCAGGGAGTCGAGAAAGGATCTCAGGTCGAGGTTGATGATACTACTACTACTACTTTACTTATGTAATCTGCTCTCTCCTCATGCTGAAAGACTGCTGAAGATTGTTGAAGATGCTAGTCTTCGATAGGACTAGGCTTTCCCCCTCTATTCTGGCATTTCTGCAGCCCAGTCCACATATACAGCCATTCCTTTGACAATGATGCATATGTAGTGTAGATCCTTGCTTGCTGAGTACTTCGGATGAGTACTCATGTTTGCTTTATTTTCTTTTTTTCCCCATATTCCATTTGATGCCACCAGACGACGGAGCCCCTGAGCCAGAAGCCCCAGCCGACGACCAGTACTACTAACCGCCTGGCGAGTACTACTACTACGAGGAGCCGTTCGACGACCAGGAGTAGGATCGGAGGGTCCAGGGCAGGAGGCCTACGCCTTTCGATCGTAGTATTTTATTTTACCCCGCCTCTGTGAAGGCCTAATTCTCTCTATGTAATATATCTGTGCCCAGATATCTAATGCTTCCGCTGACGCTTGTATGCCATCGAGCTATGTATTCGAGCCCTCGAGGCCCTGGCTTGTAATATTAAGCTTGTATGACTTTATTTTATGTTTTAGAGTTGTGTTGTGATATCTTCAAGTGAGTCCTTAGGCTTGATCGTGCGCATTTGCGTGTATGATTAGTGCACGATTAAGCCGGGGTCGTCACACATGACAGGCCCTATCTCCCTTCGTCCCGGATCGTTGCAGCAGAGGGTAAACGGAGACCAGTTTGGCTGCGTCCACGGGGACCTTTTTCCCCTTAATCACCGTTTGATAACCGGAGTGGGGAAGAATGCGGTGGCGTATGTGATATGGGGCTGCCGTGTGTATGCACATATCTGTACCGGCTCCACCCACAAAGAGAAGCATGTAAGTGGCTTAGTATTCGTCGAACGTACGGGTAGTGATGACTCTGAGCACCTCGAGAACGCTCTTATTACTCAAGCGCTGCCCCTTTATTTTATATGTCATTTTATTTATGTTTTCACCTCCGTGTAGTTGTTTAGTCAAAACCACCCTCATTACCGTTCTGATAGCAACCGATGAATAGACTATTTCCAGATAACACTCTGGGTGTGAACGCAACCACGTTAAGTGATGATGTAGCTGCGGGGTTGGTAGTTACCTGTGCGACACCGCTCCCTGTGGGATCGGCATACTCTACTTATCGCGAATTGCAATAGCCATGTGCCCTTGTAGGTCGTCAAGCGAAGACATAGTATTTGTTTCGTTCTTCTTCTTTACCTTATTTGAGTCATAGGACCATCATACTATTAAGAGGGGTATAGGTATTCAAGACTTAAGTCTGCTGTAATGCTTAGCCGAAACCTATGAAAGACTAAGAGAAATCTTCCTGTGCTCCAAAATTTTACTTGTCAGTCAAAGACATTGTTCTGATGGACTACAAGAGATATCTTTCAGACCAAGGAGTCACTTTACTTGTTCCTCAATTAAAGTTGATATGTGCTCAAAATTCTGACCATTGGAAAATGTGTTGAGTGGCCATTTGCTGGACCGCGTGTCCTAAATGGTCATTTCCCATCGGGGAAGGCTGCGGCTATAAATATCCACTCTACTCCAACGTTTTTGGTTGGCTACTCCGCTTGAGAGTCTGAGAAGATTGATTGAGGACCCCTCTCAAAAGATTTGAGTTTAAGATCCACTGAGAGAAAATCAAGAGAAAAAACTCATATGGTGGTTTAGCATCACAGTAGATCTGAGTTGAGAGTTCTTGTATCTATTACTCTTGAGAGCTGCACACTCTCTAGATGGATAGGTGTCGACTTGAGTGTCGAATAGTAATTGTCTTCACAAAGCAAAGTCTTCAGCAACCAATAGTAATTGTGGTTCACGAAGAAGTTTGCCGAAGGTTTGAAGATCACCGATAAGCATCTACCTCGAGTGAATTCAACCAAAGTCTGATCAGCTTCACGTTGAAGGAGAATAGGACGGAGAGAGGTTTGCTCCTATGTTCAATCACAAGTCCCTCAACCAGACATAGCTCTTTTGCAGAAGAGTGAACAGTTCTACCAAATCATTTGTCGCCATCGAGCACCACTAGTTCATCCTACTATATTGTAATACTTTTAGTAGTTCATCTTCAGTTCTCTGTGTCCCAATAGATATCTTTGATCTTTTATCAGTATCTATTTATTATTTGTTGCGTGGCTATGCTGTTTAGTGTATTTCAGTTTGTCGTGCTCAAAGTAGTTTGCTTGTATGCTCGTCTGTTGATCCTTTGGTGTTACTTTGTCATGCAGCTGAGTTGTGCTCTGATGAACATCTCTTAGTTGAGTGATTGGAATCCTTGTTCAGTTATCTTTCATAACCATTCATACATGTTGTTCAGATTTGTCTTCATTCTATGCTACCATTGTTATCGTGAAGTTTCTCTGTCACTATGCTAAGAGGATTATCATTGCTATTATTGAAAGTTTTGCCTAGTCCTTCTTGTCTAGATTGTTTTTCATTCGAACAATCGTGCCGAGTTAGTTTCAGTGTTCCTGTCTAGTAATTCTTCCACTGTTTTATCTCGAGAGATTTGAAGTTTCGGAAGAAATTTAAAATCTCCCATTCACCCCCCCTCTGGTCGATATACTCTCGATCCTAACACATAGGCATGCCGATACTATCAAAAGGGGATGATGATGTGACAATGAGTTCATTGCTTCATGTGCTTCAAGATCAAACTCCAAAAACTCCTCAAAGTCCTTCAAGAATTTCCACTATACCTATCTATTCAACTCCTCTCGGTGCCACTGGACCATTTCCACTCTGAGCCACCGATACAACCATATATAGTTGTTGTTCTAAACCCTAGTTCCATCAAAGTCTCCAACATTCCATTCGTAGTCACCAAAGCATTGTGGCAGACCTTCTATTATCACGACGGAAATTCTAAGTAAAACTAGACAAAACTTTCGAAGTGACTATAGAGAGTGTGTCAGGTGTCGAGGTACTCACCTCAGAGCCATCGATTGGAACCATTCAAACCTGCCGATGGAATCTAAATTTGACACTTTTTTTAACTCAGAGCCATCGAACAATACCAGCCAGAGCCTCCGAGATGTGCAAAAAGGTGTGTGACGATTAGATTTTTGGTCCTGCCTATATATACCCCCACATCCCACTAGTTCAACCCGAAGAAAACTCCACTCCCATCATTTTTCCTAAGAGAGAGATCCACCTCCTTGTGCTGATTTCAAAGGGCAATCTACCCTAACCATCCAATCACTCCCTTTGAGTTCTAATCCCTCTTGTTTTCAACCTTCTCCAAATCGATAGCCAAATCTCGGGAGAGTTTGAGTATTGAGGAGATATCTTTGGAAGCATAAGAGCAATGGTTTCATTGTCAAGAAACCTCTATCTTATTATTTTTGGAGGGTGTGCGCCTCCTAGATCGGCTAGGTGTGCTTGGAAGTCTTCAAGTTTCTGAAGAAGCCAAGAAGTTTGTACGAGCTCGGAGACTGCATACTTCATGAAGATCTACCCTAGTGAAGCTAGTCCTTTGTGGGCGTAGGCCATGGTGGAATAGGTTGGTTGCTCCTAAGTGGACCCTTTGTCGGTGAGTGTCCTTCGTGAACTCTGTAGAATCTCGTAATCGGAATCCTTTGCGATTCTAGATCTTTAGTGGACTAAAGCCTCCATCAACGTGGATGTAAGATAGCACAAACTATCTGAACCACGGGAAAAATCTTCATGAGTCTATTGTGTTTGCGATTCTCTCAATTCTACTCCTTTACCTTTGCCCTTGCTTGTTTTACGTTATGTTGCCTATTGCTCTAGATATGCATGTGTAGGGTGTTGTATAGATTGCTAGAAAAGCTTAAAATTTGTGAAGAATTTAAAACTTGGGAAAAGAGTCTGTTGTTGAGCTTAGTAGTCTATTCACCCCCCTCCCCCCTCTAGACATACTTATTGATCCTAAACTAAGGCCAAATATGGCCGGGAGACTGCGTCGGCATCGTTGCTCCCCTTTTTGGGGGTGTCGCCTTGAAGAGCATTGGATCCCATTTGCATGCTCCATGGGTTGGACGCTGGCGGCATTGCAATCGACAGGTGTTCGTCCGGCGATGTGAATGTTTTCTGTAGCTTCTTGTGTGGCAACGATGGCGGCTTCGGGCGGAGTTCAGTTGTAGCTGAAGTTTGGTAGTCAGCCTCATTTACGTGCTCGAGGGGTCTTCATGCCGCACTTTATTTTTCTGTAGTCAGAGCTATTGAGGAGGGGCCTTCGTGGTGACGATGGGACGAGACGGGTGGTCGATTACGGCGTTGGTCCAATGCTCTTTTCTCCTACAATGCTCCTCGACAGACTCGGAGCTGTCTGGTAATCGGCGGGTGAGATTGATTTTTTGGCTCTGTCCGGCACAGGCCTCGGCACTTGTTTGTGGTGAGGGCTACGTCGGTGTTTGCGTTTTGTGTGGGTTGTCTGATCGCCCGAGGTGCCTTGTTTTTTGCGGGCGCGTTGTGATAGTTTTTGCCCGGTTTTCCGCTAATTAATCGGGCAATTGTTGTCTTCTTTTCCAATGAAACAAAATCGTCTGAGAAAGACTCAAATAACGAGAGACAAATATGGTTGTTGTTGTTGTGAATTTCTGTAAGAGAGGCATGTGGATGTGTTGGTCGGCGCTTACCCGGCCTGCGTGTCGGTACTAGTCGATGACCATTGCATGAACCTTATTCGATCTATGCTAATATATTTGGATGGATTAAAACTGATTATTGTTTGACATATTTTTTTCCCTAGTTTTCTCGGTGATGGAAAACTAGAAGGCGCTACTCCATACAAAAAGATGAATACTTTGTTTTGTTATGTCATATCCACACAAATCCTACATTTACACTAATGTTTTTCTATTGCGCCCTAGAAAAAAACCCAAGAGGTTTGTTGTAAAGTACCATAATTCATACGAGCCACTCCTTCCAATTATCCCACATGAATTCTTCGAATGAAATAAGCCCTAAGCAAATAGTGCAGGAGTGTTGTGGATTTGCAAAGGAATGGATGTCCTGCAAAGAAAACAATGTGAAATAATCTTATCCTTCTAATATTCTTTGAATGAAAAATTTATAAATATTTTTTTTGAAATGATTGGATATTGCTTATCCAATAAAGGCAAACCAGCAGAAATATCTTGGAAAACTAGAAGGCGCTACTCCATACAAAAAGATGAATACTTTGTTTTGTTATGTCATATCCACACAAATCCTACATTTGCACTAAAGTTTTTCTATTGCGCCCTAGAAAAAAACCAAGAGGTTTGTTGTATAGTACCATAATTCATACGAGCCATTCCTTCCAATTATCCCACATGAATTCTTCGAATGAAATAAGCCCTAAGCAAATAGTGCAGGAGTGTTGTGGATTTGAAAAGGAATGGATGTCCTGCAAAGGAAACAATGTAAAATAATCTAATCCTTCTAATATACTTTGAATGAAAGAGGACCTAGGCAATTTATAAATATTTTTTTGAAATGATTGGATATTTGCTTATCCAATAAAGGCAGACCAGCAGAAATATCTTGGACAAAAATTATACTGCAATAAAAGAAAATAAAAAGAATCGGACATTGTTCGGGATTTTGAACCCGACGTGAATCGAACACGCAACCTTCTGATCTGGAGTCAGACGCGCTACCATTGCGCCACGGATCCGATGTGCTATCTAATACAAACTTACTTATTTATCAGCGTAGACGCCAGTCTGGGGGAGGACTCCATGGGCCCCCTTCGTGGCTCCAATCTGTCCTAATACGGCCCACTGCAAGTAGGATATCATATGTTCGCTGGCATATGGCCCATCATTAGCGTACCACTACTGTTAGGACACAGCCCATGTACTTCGGCACCAGTAAAATGTGCTTACTGCTGCCCCTTTTGCGGTTGGAGGCTAATTTTCGTGTTTTGATCCTTTTTGTATACTATTTCGGGATCTGACCCTTATTGAAAAAAAAATCGGGATCTGACCCTTTTCTTACCGCCAGGCACCTTGGCGGTTTGGCGGTAGGCTGTTATATCCTACCGTCAAGGGGTCTGGCGGTAGGCCCTGGACACGCTGTGTGTTGGAAATTTAGAACTTTTTGGCACCCTACCGCCAAGGTGCCTGACGGTAAGAAAAGGGTCAGATCCCGAAATTTTTTCCAACGAGGGTCAGATCCCGAAATAATATACGAAAAGGGTCAAAACACGAAAATTAGCCGCGGTTGGAGACATGAATTGCAAAAGCTGCATGCGCAGGCACCACGCGGGCGGAAGTTTCTATTCGGCGCTGCTGCGGCTGTCACCGTCAGCTGTACTTGCACGTTCCACGAGGTCGGTGCGGTGGCCGTCGGAGCCGCGAGGCCCCCACACCACATGCACACAAATGCTACTCTACTTGCTCATCACAGAGAGAAAAGACCAGAGCAGCGGCATCAATCAGCGGCCACTGCTGGATCCTGGAGCGGCGTACAGTTTGGCCACGTTTAACAGACAGACATCTACGATGAATGATCTGGAGTGCACGACGCGTTTGATGCTCTCGCGAACGGAACGGACGATCGATCCGCGTCAGTGGAATGTTTTGGGGTTCGGTTCGGTTCGGATGCGTGCGTGCGTGCGCGCGGAGCAAACAAATGTCCCGTGCGGTGCCCCATGAGTAAGATGTTTACCGCTGGTCAGCATGTCAATTCTTCAGTGTGGCACCTACGTAGTATCACCCTGTGTGGGTTTAGTTGTTGGAACTGATGTGATGACTCTCCTATGCAAAGTTCTACTAGTATTTGTTGAGAGACAAAATGTTCCATCATGGAACTTCCATGAGTCCGATATATGTGTCAATTGATCTAAAAAGGGGACAATACAAATTGCTAACCCCTTAACAAACTAGCTTAGCACATACTCCAGTGTTGCATTACATGATCTTCTTTCGATCAAAACTTATAAACCTGGCCAGGAGAAACAAAATCAACCCGTGGTTACTTTAAAGCTCGCGAATCTGGCATTTCATAGGTAGACATTATTGGGTCAAAGGATTTTAACTTATACTAGGCACGTGCGTGTGCGTTGTCATGTGGGTCAAATATTTTTTATCTCAATAAATTTGGTAGCCTGGGTCATGCATGTTAAGTAAATTAATATGATTGAGCGGTGTAATAAAAATGTAAGTTAATTAAGATGAAGTTGATGTAGTGCTGCAAAAGGTAAGTAAATTTATGTGATTGAGCGGCGTACTTGAAAGGTGTGGTTAAATATGGCGTGGTGAGAAGAAACCGATTGGATGAAGAAAATCAGTAGAGTGACGTTGTGGGAGAGGGAAACCGATTGACGAAGAGTTCTGCCTAGCAGAAAAAGGAATACTATTTTTTTAGTAGTAATAATATAGATATAGAATACTAGTAGACCATTATGGATCTTAATTTATATACTATCATTTTCTATGTAGATATCCCGCAGAGCCTAACCATAAAATAGTTCATTATATTGTTTTCCCACACTTAAATCTCTTAGGATGCGGTGCTTCTTCTGCAGCAGCTCTCGTTCGGTGCCAACAGACAGAAGACGGTTCAGAGTTTTTTTGTTGATCAAGCTGCGGAATAGATTTGGAGTTTTTTTTTTGTTGATCATGATGTGGAATAATTTTGTAGTATTTTTTTGAGGGGTGTAGTATTTTTGTTGATCAAGCATATACCTGGCCATGGGAAACCCGGCCCGACCGGTCCGACCCGACTTGGCCCGACATGGCCCGGCCCGGTCTTGCCCACGGGCCGGGCCTAGGCCTAGATTTTGAGCCCGAATGCCAGGTTGGGCCGGGCTTGGGCTTGACATATGTGTGTTTTAGGGAAGAGGCCCGACAGGCTTTTTCATTGATGGGCCAGGTTTGGGCTTGAAATCTAGGCCCGAAGGTCGGGCCGGGCCCGAGCCTAGGTTTTCTGCTGCAGGCTTTTTTAGGCCCGGCCCGGCCTGAGTTATGGCCAGGTATAATCAAGCATTAGTAGATTTAATTTGTGGAGGTCTGGAGGAGTCTAGTCCCTCTAGTGTGCACCTAAAGATGCTGCCAGTGTGTGGAGGTGTGTCTTTGTCGGATCTCACGGAAGTTGGTTAGTGCTGGTCTTCGGTGGATTTATTTGGATCTATTTTTTGTTCACCTTCGTTTGTGTGGTTACAGGTTTGATCTTTCTGATCTACAACTCTCTTCATCGACGATGGTTGCTACTCTGGTGCGCTGGTCCTTTGGTGCCTTAGCACGATGACTTATCAACTGTCTACAACAAGAAGGTTTGCCCGACTCTGATAAGGGAGGGACGATGATGGCGGCGCGCCTTCAGCTCCCTCCAGTGCTTGTAGTCGTCGTTAGGTGGTCCATAGACCTGATTGTAATTTTTATTACCTCTAGCGTTCTTTGTACTATCATGATTGATGAATATATCGAAAGTTTCTCTTAAAAAAAAATGCTGCTAGTACTACATTCAATATACTACGCCGTGAAATTTAAAATCCGTCACCCTCTATCGGCTGGACTGCCGAAGCTGGCGGCCGTCGCATAGATAGCGCGGAGTCAAACGCCGAACCGACACATGCATGCGCTCATAAACACACACAATCAAGTCCATCCGCCATTAGTCCATTCGTTAAGTACGCGCAGCTAGATAAGCTAGCCATGCATGCACTGGCAGTTTATGCGGTTGCGCCGTCACACTCGCCCGAAGAAACAAGGTCGCCACCGGCCGCTGCGCCGTCGACGTCCTGCCGTCGTGACAGAGCAGGAAAAACGCGGTAGCTTCGCCGTCAATCCTCACCCAATTTCACCCTTTTCGGCTTTTCCCCGTGGATTGGGGATTCTCCCATTTCCCCCCATTTCCCGGTGGCAGGACAAAACTAACACCCGATATATATATTTGCAGAAGGATCGAATCGAGCCGGTCTCGGGTTAAAAGTTAAAACTTGCTCCAAAAGGCGTTGGCCACAGGGGCTTGCTTTCCCGTAGATTAATCTGAAGAGGTCGCCAATAATTGGGTGATCATCCTGCACATGGGGGGTGGGAGCGCCGGTTGCCAGGTCGGATTGCAACTCCCGGGGGCTGCGTCGTCTTTTTACTCTGTGTGGTCCGAATTGTCAAAAAAAAAAAAAACTCTGTGTGGCCCGAGACACACAGTAGCCTGCTGATTAGGCAATCCCAACAAGCATATGCATAACCACTTTCTCCTCCACCTTTCTTTCTCATTATCGACTTGAGAGTCACCCGAAGCTCCCCCCCCCCCCCCCCCCCCCCCTCTTCCTCGGGTGGCGTCGCCGGCCGACAGTGGGTGAGAGAGGTGGTGGGGTTTTCACGGTAGATGTTAGAGTAAGATTTAAGTCTAGTTTAGGATTGCCCTCCAGGCGTTTGGCGTCATGGCATGAAGGAGATGATCCGGTGCCTGCGAGCGATATAGGCTAACGGTGGGGTGTTGCTTCCTCTTGGTGTCCATGGTGGCCAATGGAGCAGCAAGAAAGATCCAATGTTCTCTTCTTCAATAAGCTCGATGGAGCGGCCGGTTGAGTGCAACTTGCATCCTATCCCCTCTTTCTCCATCGTCATGAAGGCAAAATAAAGAGGAGATTGTATTGATTTGTTGCCCACTAAAATATGGCATTGAAGGGATTTGAAAGATGCCTTGGTCGTTTATTGGTCGATCCTCCATCGTTGCATCTACCTGGACTGTCGGAACAAGGGATCATAGTAGAAAGTGGTTTCGGCAAGCCTACTTCAACCTCTGTTCCTTGCCCAGTAAAGTGGCAATAGCAGCTCCAAAGAGGTCGTTGGTTACAACATGACAACATTGCAATCTAGTTTTTTTAGGTCTTATTTTTGCGAAAAGTGAGGACATGCCTATATTTTTTTATTTCTTTCCGGGTCCTTTTTAGTGTTCTATCACTTTTGATATAATCTGGCCGTTTCGGGGACCTTTGGCCCCACCCCCTGTTCAAATAAATAAGCATATGAACTATATGACTTTTAAATAATCAATCATGGCAGTGAATGTACCGCCAAAGACGTTAATTAGAAATCCCACGAGAGGGAACTAGTATATTCAACTTGATTTTACCATGAATTACATCACTGGCATGCATTTATAGTATAATATATTTTTTACAAATTAGTGATCTAGTCCCAGTTTTAGTTGTTGAATTGTGCTGATCTAAGCTAACTTTATAATCCACTAAAAAATATAACAACGACAGTATGGTCGGTCCATAGGCCAGGCAAACAAGACAGACCACCCCAGGTGTGAAGGAATTGAGGCCCCTGTCCACGCATGCTAATTATATACATTTTTAACCACTACACACAATAGTTAATACACCCAAGAGCTTAGTATACACTTGAAAATAGTAGAGACAATGAGCCAAACATCAACATAAAACACATACAATTTGCATGAGCAAGCCCACATTAGAAATTAATAGCATGCACCACGAAGAGAATAAAACAACCTGACTCCGAGAAATGCCATATGTGTTATATTGAAGGCTATCTTAGGTAGAGTGCTTTTTATTTAAGTACCGAATATACAACGCATACATGTATCAATTGATTATTTAACATACTGTAGCAAGTGAGATACATTGACCCCAAAAAGGTAAAGCAACACACTAATGATTTGGTAACATGCTCCTCGCAAACATTTTAAATACTCTAGAAAGTGCGATCAAGATATTTTTGAGTCCATACATTTTAGAAATCTTTAACATGATATATATGTTTACACAGAGATATATACATTTTATCATGTGAGTACCCTATGAAGAGTAGTGTAATGAAAGAAAACAAAAAAAAACAATGTAATTTTTTATTAATAAATTTTTTCAAATTTGGCATTGTGCATGCTCATTTCAACAAAAAAATCACTACAATTGTTGCACAAAAAATTATTATTAAAATTTAGCAACATTACCATTTTAGTTAACTCTTATAACTATGGCACAAACAATACACGTCAATAATTTGATAAATTTTGTCATAAATAAGTATAAAAGTTCAGCATAACTATTTAACTTATTTCTTATAGAAATCTTATTCAGCTTTCGACTACAACAATAAAATAATTATTTTTTCAAATAAAATAATATAGGAAACTATATTATCATAAACTACCACGGCGAGTAACATTTAACAAAAAATGTTTCATATATAGACAATTTGAACTAGATAAAAAATGGTGTTCCACTTCTTGCTACAGTGTGGGGGGATTTATAAAACACAGCAAAACTAATTATTTTTATATATTTATTCTTAGTAATGCAAAAATGACTTGTTTCTCAGATTAATATTGCATAAACTTTGAGCAACATAAAAGTTTCTTAAAAGGTGAATTCACATCCTCTATCTTTTTTATGCATTGTGTCCTTTACTTATTCAGTTTTTTAGCATCGCACTTTAAGTGTCAGCTTGAGAAAATTAATAATCATCAACAAAAACGATTTTGTAGGAGCCATTTTTAGCTCTATCACTCCTCGATCATCTTTTTCCATGTGGGGGATTTTTTTTTTCTTAAATCATATGCCCGATCACTATTTCAGCGGTTCCATTCACAAAAATATGCATTGTCTGTGCAAGATAGTTAATCATAACTTAACCTTTTATTTTCTAATGGCATCATGCTAGGTAGCTGATAATTCATCACACTTTTATTGTGAATTCAAATGAATCCATCAAAGATGATACTAATTTACAGAACCAACTATTCATACTAACTACCTAAGGTTGTGTTTGTAGTGTGATAAATTATGATAATTTAAGTGCACTGGATCAACTATGTTTTGACTATTTTTGTCGTTTGTATGTTTGGATCCATCTATTTTATGGGTAACATTTCAAATCAGACTATCAAAAAGATCACTACATACATCATAGTTCCACAACCTCAACATCAAGCTCAACTGAGTTGTTTGTGTGAACTTGTCACGGTAAGTCGCTGCCGTGGAGTGTCTGCACAATTTAGTGTTTTGTTTCGCAAACCAGAATGTAACTTAAACAACGCCCCCATACGCCAAACCAAGAATAGTACACTCAGCACACAATTAGAGACTTTTTCTATTTTTCTCTGGCCAAATGGGGTTTTAGATTATACCAAAACCAGAAACCCAAAGACCACCCCCCCCCGCCCCCGCGCGCGCGGGGAAGTACACCGCAATGCCAAACACAATGTAACAAGAGCTGTATATAATAGAGCGGATTAACCGATGACATGTTCCATACTCACGTAAAACTATATCCAACGCCCAATTCACGGAAAACAGTGAAGTTCCATAGAAAACGGTACGCCACAAATGAACGGAAGAAAATAGTCGTGGTGACTGACACAAACTAATCAGCTCGTGCAGATGCTCTGCTGGTACGAAAACACCCTCCACTAGTTTTACAGCTATGCACAAGTTGGCGGATACCTCTCCCTCCTATCCTACCCTACCTGTTGATTTTCTTGGCTCTGCAAGACAAAACCCCTCCAGCCCATGCAGACTGGCACTAATCAACAAACGCCGTACCTCTACCAGCTTACAATCCATTTTGTTTAGTCCAATCGACACAGCTTAAACTAGAATAATCAAAATATTGCATATACACCCTTTAGAATCTAAGCATCTTATGCAGTACCCTTTGTTACCTTTTTTGATGGAAGTATAGTTACATATAAAATCTACCTTGAGCTGTTAAGCTCATGCTGAGCAAAGATTTTTTTTTTATCATAGGGCCAAAATTTTATAATTTTTTCTGTATGATACCTGCCATTTATTTGACTAAACGAACCATCACGAAAGATCATACAGGAAACGACAATTGCTGGGAGTTTTGACATATTATTTCTCTCTCACATTTCCTAAAAGACATTTCCTCCCTCTCTTTAGAAGCCATTATCTTTTCTTTTAAAGGCAGAAGCAATTACCTCTGAAATTTCTGCAATGCGTATGAACATACCTACCCGAGAATTCCTGAACGTGCGAACAAAAAAATAAAACTCAGTCCTTTTACTATAAATGAGAAACAGGCCAAGGGCGATTGTGCAAAAGTGCCAGTACAGAGCTCCAAACCGAGTTGCTCCCCGCTGCCACTGTCGGCGGTAGGTCGCTGCGCTGCGCTGGGAAGAAGAAGAGGAGCGCTCACTCACTGGCTATATAAATTGCAGCTCCCTTTTAGGCCCCCGATAATTAGCGTTAATAATAAAATTCCGCGGCAGGGAGGGAAAAGATCGAGAGCGTAACAGACGCCTCTCTCTCGTCTGTGTGTGCATGGGCGGCGCCCCCCTCCCCACTGGATCTGCACTGCCGGCATAGCAACGCAGGCCAACTCCAGAGATTCTTCGCAAAATCTCGCGCCAATTCCATTCCATGACAGGTTTGCCTCCCGCTCCGGCACCTTCCGGTTCTCCTTTGGTTTTCGGTTCCGGTTGCGGTTGTTTGGCGGCGGGTACCAGTGGTGGCGTGCTGCCCCAGTCGAGCTCGCGGGGGATTGAGGAGCGAGAGTGCGCGCGCGATCTAGCCGGTCGCGCGGGGAATTCGTGGCGGGGGGCTAATCACCGCCGAATGCGGCGGCTGGTGTGTGAATTTGGGAGTGTCGGTGATCCGCTCGGCGGCGGTAGCTGCCGCGTCCGTCCGCGGCTAGATCTGGGGCCGCGCGCCGGTGGTCAGCCGTGCCCGACGCAAAATCTGGGCACAGCTCAGTGCCGACTGCAATTTCTCTTCACTCGGTGGATCTGACGCGGCTGTTTTTAATTTTACTGTCGGTTTCAGGTTGAGAGCTCGGAGGCAGTGACAAAGAAGCGGATAGCCTGATCTGCTCGGCTCGAGGGAGTCACGTTCAGCTAAGATGGCGGCGGCATTAGCGTGGAGGTTCAACGGAACTAATGGCGGCAGCCACGGCGGCGCAGATCTGGTCGGTGCCCCTCTTGCTGCTGGACGTCGTGGTTCTGAGTAGTAGACAGTGGCAGGCAGCCTGTCGCTTTCAGAGTCTTTCTTCAACTGCAATCTTTGCTTCCGTGATTAAATAGTAAAGTAGTGGGATAAGGATACTCTTTGAGAGTGAGATCGGTTGTCACTTGTCAGCCTTCTTGATACAAGTCCATCCTTGGGTATCGTATCCGTCGAATTTTATTCTTTGGGGGTTCCTTTCAACTAGGTCTATCGACTTTTACTGTTGACAGACAATAGTTTGCGCGATGTCTATCTTGAGATCAGGGAGCTAGGAAGCTGTTACCTTCTTTTGGCATTAGTGGCAGTAGCATTCTTCATTTCTTCTGGTCTGGGCCATGCATGTTCACTCGGGTGATGGTGAAAAATGGGCTCAATAAATCCATATGCTTGTGTTGTGTTAACTTTTGGCATTTATAGGCATTGGAAAGCTTTCTTGTGCCGTAGGCATGTAGCTATTTTGGATGAAGAAAAAGCGTGTAAAAAATGTACTGATTGAATGACTGGATTTTTGTTGCCGCATCTTTTGCATGGTCTTGATGTACTGAATCTCAGGTTCATTTTTGTGTGGACCTATGTTTGATGGACAATACACGCCTTTTTGTTTCTTCATCTCCGTGGATTTCCCTAACTTTTATCTTGTTCCATCTTAGCTTTTTGTGTATTAAGTCATGCCCTGTAAGTAATTTGACCAACTATAATCTGGAGATGTTTTTCTGGAACTTGCAAAAGTGAATGGAGTCATGCCATAGAAAATTCTATTCTGCTTCTGTGTGATTAGAGGGAGTCCTGATAAAGTGCTTGTCAAGAAACTTCAATGGTGTTGTTATCACTACATATTTCTATAGTGCTTTCATAGGCATCTTTGAAACACTTTTGTCATAATTCCTTCTATAGTTCTTTTTGAACTATCCATAATCATGTGATTTCCATCAACTAGATACATACTCTTTGAGACTTCACGTGCTAGAGAACAGTGATTTATCACACTGCAAGAATGATGATTGTTTTCAGTCTTGCTTGCACTTTGAGGGAAAATATGGGATTGATCTGACAACATGATCATCATTTTGAACACCCGACCTATGTTTTGGAGTCATTAAATTGTATTCACTGTTGTAATGCTGTACATTTTAAAGTACTGTAATGATTATTTGATGTTCAAAAGCCTTCATTTGAATGTAGTACTATGTCTTGGAGTCTTTAATGCTAATCACTCCTGCTTGGCTATTAACAGGATAAGGTTCAAGATTCCGAGCCACCAACTCCTGTCTCAGTCATGAGAATGGGCAAGTAAGTTGTGATTCTTTCTTGGTTTGTACTCTGTAGTGCAAAATGCTTGTAGTCTTCTATAGCATGATTGATGAAATGTGATTTACCACAACAACATTTCCACTACTCTTACGGTCTTACCTTCTCTTATTCTTTTTCTGTTTGATATGTCACTGTTGCATCTCTTGGACTTTTCTTTCATATAACATCATGCAATATAACAGCTGTAAAATCGTCACAAGGTGATGTTAGAATTCCTGAATATCAAATGGGAAAAAGACATGACTACTAAAATGTCCATGTTGTCCACTTAAGGGATATGTTTTTAGAAGTGACTTATATGTCAACCAAACTAGTTGGGAAATGGGAATTAATAGTCTATAACAACTACCCTGCACCTCAACAAATTTCTGCTCCAAATAAAAGGACCCCTAGATAAAAGTTTTCTGATGCCCTGGTTTAACATTACTTGGATGTGTAAGAAATTACGAAAGCAGCAAAAATCAACACCTACACCTACATTTAGATATGCAATTGCATTGGTTATTTGATTTACGATATTACAATTGTAATAAGGTGCTATTGAGATTTAAATAGGTCCTGTAATTTTATATTCAAAGGCATTAATGCAATTTGGAAATTTTTTGAACCTTTACAAAGAGGGGAACTTGAGCGTTGCTCAGTCGCCTAGAACGGGAGTGCATGCCTAGTCTACCCAGGTCCAAGGCTTCGCCTCCGCGGAGTGGGCTCCTCGTAGTTTCTTTTAAATTAAAATACCATGAATGCTAGTGCCGGTTGGTCGAGTTCTTTTTTTACCTCCTGAGAGAGTAAAGGGCAGGGACAGTGCATCTCGAAGGAAATGAGATACTTGAATATGGAGAAATTGAGCACATATGGAAGAGAAATTTTTTCATGAGCAAAATTCTAACTATTCCTTCTTCCTTGATGTCATAAGTTAAAATGCAAACGCATTGACTTGTCACTTAAGACTAACTCTATCTCAAACTCAAATCTAACTCAAACTTTTTTTAAAGGGATAAATTCCTAATCAAACTAACAGATCAAGATCAAAGCAAAGTAACGTGCAGCAGCCAATAGACATTCCAGGAAACATGTTAGAATTGAGAGATCACATAACTTTTTTTCTTTCCAAATGAGAACTGCATAGCCAGCTGGGCGATAAACACAAAGAGGGGTAACCTAAACCTAAAACGACAAATACATAGATGCAAGAGCTATGGGAGAGCGTGGGGAACAGCCAAGCACCATTGCTTGCAGGCTGTCTTATGTTTGTCGACCATTGCGTTAAGCCAGCGAAGTCATCTTGCCAGAAGATCACACAACATTTATAAATCATCTGGTACACCTGTTTAATGAAAATGCCATGTGGATTTGACCATCTATAAGAAAAGAATCACCAGCATCCAAAACATCAAATTGATATCACTTGATTTATCATGAAATACACTGATATAATTATTTCTCTGTGGGGCGACATTTTTATACAGAAATTGATGGTCAGGGTATCATCTTGAATACATTTTGGATCAGATGAAGTAGTATCTTAGCTGTGAACTTTTGATAAACTATTATGCTCTTGTAAATTATACCACATCAAAATCATTGCGAAGTATTGGACACTAGAACTAAGTCTGATCATATGTAATTGCAGGAACCGAGTCAATATGGAGGATGAGGAGACACTTTCAAGTGTTGCTCATTGTATTGAGCAGTTGCGGCAGAGTTCTTCTTCCACTCAAGAAAAAGAAAGCTCATTGAAGCAGTTATTGGATCTTGTTCAAACACGTGACACTGCATTTGGAGCTGTTGCGTCACATTCACAGGCTGTTCCAATACTTGTTTCTCTCCTCAGGTCTGGCTCATCTGGAATTAAGATGCTGTCTGCTACTGTTCTTGGGTCTCTTTGCAAGGAAGAGGAGCTAAGGGTGAAGGTTCTGCTTGGTGGTTGCATCCCTCCATTGCTTGCTCTTCTCAGGTCCAAGTCAGCTGAAAGTCAGACTGCAGCTGCCAAAACAATTTATGCTGTTTCTCAAGGTGGGATAAGGGATCATGTTGGTTCAAAGATATTCTCAACAGAAAATGTTGTCCCAGTACTGTGGGAGCAACTCAAAGTTAGCCTCAAGAATGAGAGTTTGGTGGATGGCCTGCTAACCGGAGCACTGAAGAACTTGTCAAAAAGCACAGAGGGGTTTTGGTCAGCAACTGTGCGATGTGGTGGAGTTGATATACTTATAAAGCTGATTGGTTCTGGACAGACAAATACCCTAGCAAATGTGTGCAATCTTCTTGGGGCCTTAATGATGGAAGACTCATCAGTTTGTTCAAAAGTTTTATCAGGAGAAACAACAAAACAGCTCCTAAAGTTGCTTGGTCCTGGTAATGAAACTTCCATTAGAGCAGAAGCTGCTGGTGCTCTGAAATCCCTTTCTGCGCAGAGTAAAGAAGCTCGGCGTGAGGTAGCTAGTTCTAATGGGATTCCTGCTCTTATAAATGCTACTATTGCTCCATCAAAAGAGTTCATGCACGGAGAATCTGCCCAAGCGCTGCAAGAAAATGCGATGTGTGCATTAGCAAATATTTCTGGTGGTTTATCTTATGTAATCTCAAGCCTTGGTGAAAGTCTTGAATCATGCTCTTCCTCTGCACAGATTGCTGACACTCTTGGTGCATTAGCCTCAGCCTTGATGATATATGACATAAATGCAGAATCAATCAGTGCATCAGACCCTCTGGTCATTGAGAAGACATTAATGAAACAGTTCAAGCCTAAGGCGCCCTTCCTTGTACAGGAGCGTGTAATTGAAGCTTTGGCCAGCTTGTATAGTAACCCAGTTCTCTGCAAGACACTTGCAGATTCTGATGCAAAACGTTTGCTTGTTGGTTTGATAACCATGGCAGGCACTGAGGTGCAAGATGACCTGATGACATCACTCTTTGCTCTCTGCAAGAAAGATTGTGATTTATGGCAAGCTCTGCAAGGCCGTGAGGGTGTTCAGCTATTGATTTCCTTACTTGGTCTATCCTCAGAACAGCAGCAGGAATGTGCTGTTGCTCTGCTCGCTCTTCTGTCAAAGGAGAATGATGAGTGCAAATGGGCTATCACTGCTGCTGGTGGTATACCTCCTCTTGTTCAAATATTAGAAACTGGTTCTCCGAAAGCTAAAGAAGATTCAGCAACCATCATTGGCAATTTATGCAATCACAGTGAAGACATACGAGCATGTGTTGAAAGTGCTGATGCAGTTCCTGCTTTGCTATGGCTTCTCAAAAACGGAAGTGACAACGGCAAAGAGATAGCATCCAAAACACTGAATCATCTCATTCACAAGTCAGATACTGGAACTATTAGTCAGTTATCTGCTCTGTTGACAAGTGAACAGCCTGAATCAAAAATTTATGTTCTTGATGCTTTGAAAAGCATGCTTTCTGTTGCACCACTTAATGATATTCTGCATGAAGGAAGTGCTGCAAATGATGCAGTTGAGACAATGATCAAAATTCTAAGCTCCCCAAAAGAAGAAACTCAGGCTACATCAGCATCTGCTCTTGCTGGTCTATTCCATTGCCGCAAAGACTTGCGAGAAACACATATTGCAGTGAAGACACTTTGGTCAGTCATGAAACTGATTGACGTGCAGTCCGACAGAATACTAATGGAGGCCTCATGTTGCCTTGCTGCCATTTTTCTTTCAGTCAAGCAAAATAAGGAGGTTGCTGCAGTTGGACGGGATGCACTTGCTCCACTAGTCTCACTTGCAAGTTCAACAGTTCTTGAAGTAGCAGAGCAAGCAACCCGAGCTTTGGCAAACCTTTTTCTTGATCATGAATTGTCTGCGCTGGTATCTTTTGAAGAGATTATGTTCCCTATAACTCGTGTTCTTAAGGAGGGTACTCTTGATGGAAGAATTCATGGAGCAGCAGCAATAGCTCGCCTTTTGCAGTGCCGACCCATTAACCAAGCTATCTCAGATACCATTAATCGCTCTGGTGCTGTCCTTGCTCTAGCTGGTCTCTTGGAAGCTGCTGATGGTGATGCTTCGGCAACATCAGAAGTTCTTGATGCACTGGTGCTATTATCAAGATCGAAGGTGTCAAGTGGGCATACCAAGGCTCCCTGGACAGCTCTTGCAGAAAATCCCCACACCATACTTCCCCTTGTTTCTTGTGTAGCTGATGCAGTACCCGCCTTGCAAGATAAAGCCATAGAAGTTTTGTCAAGGCTCTGTTTGGACCAACATGATGTTGTGGGTGGTTTGGTTTCTGAAATCCCAGGTTGCATATCATCAGCAGCACGGCGGGTCATTGGTTCTAACCTTCTGAAAGTTAAAGTTGGTGGATGTGCTCTTCTTGTTTGTGCAGCAAAAAAGCATTGTCAAAAGCAGATTGAGATACTGAGTGATTCAAGCCTGTACATTCAGCTAATTCATTCTCTAGTTGGTATGATCAATACAGCAAACTTACCTTCTGAAAATGGAGATGGTGAAAGTATAGCAGACATTAAAATTTCCAGGCACTCAAAAGAAAATAGCAGTGATGCTGAAATGGTGCCCCACACTGCTGTTATCTCGGGTAACATGATTCCACTCTGGCTACTTGCTGTCTTTGCTCGCCATGACGACAAAACAAGAGCAGAAATTCTAGAAGCTGGAGCAGTTCAAATGCTCACTGAGAAGATTTCTCAAAATGCATTTCTATATGTGGTATGTGGATGCTAGTTATTCCATTTTTCCTTATTCTTTGTACATATGCCAGTTGGTATGTGAATGTTAGTATCTCTTACACACTTCATTATCTTGCATTACATACCCAGTTTACATTCAGAGCTCCTTTGTTTTTGAATTTTGCTCCTAAATTTGCTTATAGACTGAATAATCTTGGATCACTTCCTACCTAACTGATTTCTACCATTCCATCTATTGTACAGCTATAAGGAACATTGATTTAAGAGTAAAATGCATCATAAGTCCTATAACTATTCGAGGTGTGTCAAGTTAGTCCTAAAACTTCAAAAGTGCAGATTCAGGTCCTAAAAGTTTATAAGTTGTTCATCACAGGTCCTACGCAGGCCAGACCGGGTCTGACTTGCTTATGTGGCAAGTTGACCATCGCCACGTCAGCAGCACTGTTCATAGCCTGTTCACAACACTGTACATACATATCGAGTTTTCCTAATTTTTTTTTCTACAAAAAATTACACGAATGCACTGTTATGCACTGTTCATAATCAGGAATTTCCCAAAAAGTTCATTTTCTGGGAAAAAAATCTCCGAAAAGTCTGGAAAATTCATAAAAAATACGCTGTTATGCACTGTTCATATCTGGAAATTTCCAAAAATGCCGAAAAAAATCATTTTTGGGGAATCTGAATTTTTTCAAAAAGCACTGTTCACAATCTGAAATTTCCCAAAAACTCTGAAAAATTCATTTTCTAGGAAAAAAAATCCTCGAAAAGTCTGGAAAATTCATTAAAAATACGCTGTTACGCACTGTTCATACTTGGAAATTTCCAAGAACTCTGAAAAATTCATTTTTGGGGAATCTGAAATTTCCCAAAACACTGTTCATAATCAGAAATTTCCCCCAAAAAATGAAAGTTTCAGCTTCTACAAAAAATATTCCACGAAAAACCCGAAAATAAAAAATCTGGAATTATGAACAGTGCATTCATGTAATTTTTTGTAGAAAATGATTTTTTTAAATTTAGGAAAACTCGATATGTATGCACAGCGATGAACAGTGCTGCTGACGTGGCGCGCGCGCCGACGTGGCGATGGTCAACTTGCCACATAAGCAAGTCAGACCCGGTCTGGCCTGCGTAGGACCTGGATGAACAACTTATAAACTTTTAGGACCTGAATCTGCACTTTTGAAGTTTTAGGACTAACTTGACACACCTCGAATAGTTATAGGACTTATGATGCATTTTACTCTTGATTTAATTATCACCTGCTAAGTCTTGGTGCCTTGAGTAAAGTTTCATACTTTTCCATGAAACATTAGCTTGTGCTGATTCATCTTCACAATTCCAGGGACTAGTGTTTCCTTGGCACAATCATTGCCTGTGCATACGATCCCATGTTTGTCCTTTTTGTTACTCTTCATTGTAATGCACATTATTTTGAATAAAGGTTCCAGAGGAACCAAAGGCCTACATAACCTGGCATGACTAAACAAAAGAGCTAATGAAAAGTTAACAGAAATGAAGCGCTTCCTTTAAATGGATATTTCCAAACCAATCAATTCTCCCATTCTTCTTCTGAGATGGGCTTTAAACCATACCGAACCAATCACATATCCCCTGGCACAGTACATTTAGTCACTTCAGTTCGCAACAATATGAACCATTGTTGAGGAGTTATAATTTTTTTAAATCAGCTAGTTGTCTTTGCCATCTATTTTATTTGGGGTATCTTTTTGAACTTGCGTTCGCTTCGTTGTGTCCAAATATTCAAAACTTGAATTGTAGCAACTAACTGAATTGACACTCGAAAGAAAAGATTTGTGGTATCTTTGACCATACTTGCGTTGTGAAGTACACGATCAACTGAATCAACTCTCAAGTTCTATTTGGATAGCATAGCTATGTCACTGAGTTCTCCATACAACATAAGATAATAAAATTCTGTGCTCGATTAGACATGATAAGTTCTGTTTGGTATTTTGCTTTTGAGACTTGTCTAATACTACTTCTGGAGACCCATCATATATCTTACTCCTGCACTGGTCTCCAAATTCTTATCAGATATAAGACTTATTTTGGTATTCATATCGAAAGATAGTTTACACCCTTTAATGCCTCACATACTTCAAAATTAGATAAAATCAAAAGTAACTTTACATTGTGATTCTTTTGGTTGGACATCATGATTGGCATTTGGAAGTTCTCATGGTATTCATTTTTGTCTGTGTTAATTTTTTGGCATTATATTGCGCTGCAGCTGACTAGTTCAGTTCCCTAAATTTTTCATTTTGACGAGGAAAGATCCACCGCAAATTATCTAATAAAACTTAAATTATTCATTTGCTAGTTTTTATGTACACATAATGCATTGTCTTGTTGCTCATAGCTTGTTAAGTTTTTGTTTTCCTTTCAATTTCTGGGACTGCTCGTAATGTATGTTTATGCTTTTATCAGGGTGAAGAAGATAATACCGCATGGGTCTGTGCCTTACTTCTTGCATTGCTATTTCAAGAAAGAGAGGTCAATCGATCTAATTCAGCATCCCATTCAATTCCTGTGCTCTCAAACTTGTTAAGGTCAGATGAGCCAGCATACAGGTACTTTGCTGCACAAGCTTTGGCAAGTCTGGTTAGTAACGGTAGCAGAGGAACTCTTCTGGCTGTTGCTAATTCTGGAGCAGCCACCGGACTTATATCTTTGCTTGGATGTGCTAATGTTGATATAGCTGATCTCTTGGAGTTATCGGAGGAATTCATGTTGGTGCCTAATCCTGATGAAACTACGCTGGAAAGGCTATTCAGAGTTGATGATATCAGAGTTGGTTCAACTTCCAGAAAATCTATTCCTCTTCTTGTTGATCTACTTAAACCCATTCCAGAAAGACCTGGTGCTCCTTTCTTGGCATTGGGTCTTTTGACACAATTGGCTGTTGATTGTGTTCCAAACATGCTGCTAATGGCTGAAGTTGGAATCCTAGAAGCACTTACCAAATACCTATCACTTAGTCCACAAGACGCAACAGAAGAAGCTACAACTGAGTTGTTGGGCATTCTTTTTAGTTGTGCGGAAATAAGGCAACATGAATCAGCACTTGGTGCTGTAAACCAACTTGTGGCAGTCCTTCGTCTAGGAGGAAGAAATTCACGCTATAGCGCGGCAAAGGCATTAGAAAGTTTGTTTTGTGCAGACCATATCAGGAACAGTGAGTCAGCTCGACAGGCTATTCAGCCGCTTGTAGAAGTTCTGAGTACTGGCATGGAGAGGGAGCAGCATGCAGCCATATCAGCACTCGTTAGACTGCTTTGTGACAATCCGTCAAGAGCACTTGCAGTTGCCGATGTTGAGATGAACGCAGTGGATGTTCTGTGCCGGATTCTGTCCTCAGATTGTTCAGCTGAGCTGAAAGGTGATGCCGCTGAACTGTGCGGTGTTCTGTTTGCAAATACAAGGATCCGCTCTACAATGGCTGCAGCCCGTTGTGTGGAACCTTTGGTCGGTTTACTGGTTAGTGAAGCTAACCCGGCACAGCTTTCTGTAGTCCGTGCACTGGATAAGCTCCTAGATGATGAACAACTCGCTGAATTAGTGGCAGCGCATGGGGCAGTCGTTCCTCTTGTTGGGCTTTTGTTTGGCAAAAATTTCATGCTTCATGAGGCAGTTGCCAGAGCTTTGGTGAAGATCGGAAAAGATAGGCCGGCTTGCAAATTGGAAATGGTTAAAGCTGGTGTAATTGAGAGCATTCTTGATATTCTTCATGATGCTCCAGATTTTCTTTGCACCGCATTGGCGGAAATGCTTCGGATTTTGACAAATAATGCTAGCATAGCAAAAGGCCCATCTGCAGCCAAAGTAGTACAGCCTCTTTTCTCTCTGCTATCAAAGGCAGATACTGGTCCTGAGGGGCAGTATAGCACTTTGCAGGTTCTTGTCAATATTTTGGAGCATCCTGAATGCCGAGCTGATTACAACTTGACACCCCGCCAAACAATTGAGCCAGTCATTACTTTACTGAATTCATCTCCACCAGCTGTGCAACAATTGGCTGCGGAGCTCCTATCTCATCTTCTCCTGGAAGAACACCTCCAGAAGGATACAGTAGCAGAGCAATCCATCCCTGCCCTCATTCAAATTCTCTCATCAGGTTTGCCAAATTTACAGCAGAGAGCTATAAAAGCTCTTGCTAATCTTGCATTAGCCTGGCCAAATACAATTGCAAAGGAGGGTGGTGTGTTTGAGTTGTCCAAGGTGCTGCTGCAATCTGATCCTCCTTTGCCTCATGTTGTATGGGAATCTGCAGCAGCTGTCCTGTCTAGCATTTTGCAGTACAGTACCGAGTTTTTCCTTGAGGTTCCTGTTGCGGTACTAGTGCAGTTGCTCAGATCAGGGACTGAAAGTACCGTTGTGGGTGCACTGAATGCCCTGCTTGTATTGGAGAGTGATGATTCAACAAGTGCAGAAGCAATGGCTGAGAGTGGTGCTGTAGAAGCTCTTCTGGATCTCTTGAGGAGTCATCAGTGTGAGGAAGCTGCTGCAAGACTCATTGAGGCATTGCTGAACAATATAAGAATAAGGGAGGCGAAGGCTGCTAAAAATGCTATTGCACCTTTATCCATGTACCTTCTGGATCCACAGACGCAGTCTCAACAGGGAAGATTGCTTGCTGCTCTTGCTCTTGGAGATCTTTTCCAAAATGAAGGTCTTGCTCGTTCTACTGATGCCGTCGCAGCATGCCGTGCTCTGGTCAATCTTCTTGAAGACCAGCCAACCGAAGAGATGAAAGTGGTAGCCATTTGTGCCTTGCAGAATCTAGTCATGTACAGCCGAGCAAATAAAAGAGCAGTTGCAGAATCTGGTGGCGTCCAGGTCTTGCTGGACCTTATCAGTTCAAGCAATCCTGATACTTCTGTTCAGGCAGCAATGTTTGTCAAACTTCTATTCAACAACCACACTATCCAAGAGTATGCCACGAGTGAAACAGTCAGAGTTATAACTGGTAAAGCAATACCCCTTTCTTGTTTGTGTTGGATCACTTGTTGTGTTTCAGTGCCTTTCATGCTATATAAGTCAAAGTCTACCTTCAATATTAACAAGTTAAACAAAATGATATATATCAAAGAGAAGCAACATCTTTGAAAAAAAGATAGTATTCTATTTTAGTGGTTCTCTACACAAAATAGCATTGTTTTTAACTCTTATCTTCTAGCCGAAAGAAGAACAATTTATTTCTGGCATCCTGGAATGTGGCTTTATTTTTCTACCCAGAGTTTATGTACCTGATGATGGTGCTTTGTATGCAGCTTCAATTGAGAAGGATATATGGGCATCTGGGAGTGCTAATGAGGAGTATCTTAAAGCACTTAATGCTTTACTTAGCAATTTCCCTCGTCTGAGAGTCACTGAACCTGCTACAATATGCATTCCACATCTTGTAACATCCCTTAAAACTGGTTCTGAAGCAACTCAAGAAGCAGCACTGGATTCACTATATCTGCTAAGACAAGCATGGACGGCTTGCCCAGCGGAAGTATTTAAAGCTCAATCAGTTGCTGCCTCAGAGGCTATTCCTCTACTTCAGTACTTGATACAGTCTGGCCCACCACGGTTTCAAGAGAAGGCAGAATTGCTACTTCAGTGCTTGCCTGGGACACTTACAGTTACTATAAAGCGCGGCAACAATCTGAGGCAATCGGTGGGAAACGCTAGTGCATTCTGCAAGCTTACTCTTGGAAATAATCCAGCAAGGCTGACAAAGGTATGTCTATATTGTTTGTGCTTCTCATTTCAGGGATATAAGTCCATAGCAAAATTTAGTACTTCGATCCTGGCAATAAATAATTGATATGCCTGCAGTTAATATTGTTTAACTTTTTCTTATTTATTCATTTTTATGTGCACTTCTATGATCTATTAGCAAGATCACTGTTCGACAGTCCATATCAAAGCTTGGACATTGGTTTATGGGTTAATCAGGGTCCTACCAGTTCTTGTGCTGTCATGCCTCCCAAGTATTTATTTAAGTCTATGATGTTTCGAAGAGAGATCTTTCTTGGTAAACCTTCGGTATCTTTCTTGGTAAACCTTCGGTATCTTGTCCTATCAGGGGCTCGCTAGTCCTGTACGTACGGTACCCTGATGCAAAAGCACTATGCTGTAGCGAATAGTAGAACATAGGGGCTATATTTTACCGCAACTGCTAGACAGCGGAGCATTGAAATACGGTACATCAGTCTACAATGTTACCATTAACAGCAGAAATTGCAATAACTCCTAATTGTAATGCCTGCATTTGGTGCTTAACTTGAAGCATAAATATTTGCTAGTTTATTTTCTTAATGATGCTGTATATAGGTATATTTGGTTTTGAGCTTCTTTTTGCACTTAACCAAGTGCGCACATGCACACAGTGTAACAAAGTTGATTGACCTGAATCACATGATACTGTACGCAGATTGTCTCGACTGGTGAGTCACCTGAATGGGACGAGGCCTTTGCATGGGCTTTTGACAGCCCTCCCAAGGGCCAGAAGCTTCATATCTCTTGCAAAAACAACAGCAAATTTGGAAAGGTACTGAAATGTGATAACATGCATTATATTTACCACTTCATATCCTTTTGTGTCTGTTTCGTGTCACTGTATTTGCATCCTCAAGCTCTCTGTCTGTTGTTGCAGAAATCGTTTGGCAAGGTGACGATCCAGATCGACCGGGTCGTCATGCTGGGGTCAGTCGCAGGAGAGTACACCCTGCTGCCAGAGAGCAAAAGCGGTCCGAATAGGAACCTGGAAATCGAGTTCCAATGGTCGAACAAATGACAGCATCTACAGAATTAGGCACCCGTGTAAGTTAAAATATATAAAGTTACGAGTGGTTTTCTTGTTTCATATCCTCTGCTAAATGTTACCCTGTTTGTGCATCAGTGTAAATAGCTGGCAGAGAAAGTCGTTCTTTTTTGTTGTTGTTGTACCTTTTTGTGAGATAAAAACAGATGAGATCAGTTGTTTTTTGTACTGATTGTAATGGACCGACTGATTCATTATTTTCTTCGACGGGATTTTTTCGTTTGTATAATCTTTGTAAGGTCATGTTTGGAAGCAACTGGGTGTGTTTGGTTGTTGTGGAATCAAGTGGCTCAAAAGGGAATGGGTCCAAATTTTTGGGCCATCCTGTTTCTTGGTTCGCGGAACTAACCGAATCGAAATTGGTCGGACAGGCCAGTTCGTCGCAACTTTATGCTTCTCCTTCCATTTCCATTCCCTGGACCAACAATTATGTACTTTGTACCGATCTAATGTGAAGAAATCCCTATCTAATGATGAGTGGGTCAATCAAACAATATTAGGCATGGCCTATCCGTGCTCCACATATAGGATATTAAATGAAAATTCAAATATATTGCCTACAAGATGATCCGTGGACATTTGATAGATTGGAGCGTTCATGGTTGCCTAAAATGCAACGTTTGTCACCTTTGCGAGAGAGAGGGAGAGAGAGGGAGAGCTGGAGATGGTGTCCCATCTCATGTTTAAATGATGCCACAGTTCAAGGATTTGGATCGTGATCAATGAGTGTTGAGCATATAAGACCTCGACACCAACTCATGAAATAATCTACCAACAGTCATGGCATAGCGACTTCGTGCGTCGAGAATTACGAGCATCCACATAAAGGCATGGACTCCTTCACGGCTTCACCATCCTAGCAGGTTTGGTGCGAGTGGAACGCCAGATTCCTCAACAACATTGCCACCTTGCCTTCCATCAAGAATGACATTGGATATTGGAGCATCATGGGCACTAAACACTTAGTGCTATTTTACCAGGGCTCAGATGAGCCTGGTGAACAGTAAAATTGCCAAAAATAGAAAACAATTTTTTTTCCAAGCAAGATGCGCATGTGGGTGATGTTCTTGAAAATTTTGGTGATATTTGGACATTCAAGGTGCGCGAGGCGAAAAAGACAAATCCAGGCATGAACACAATACTGTTTTTCAAATGTTTCTCTCATACCTGATTTTTTTTTTGCCACGAGTTCCTCGAATATCCAAATGTCACCAAAATTTGCACGAAAATCACGCACCTAAGCATCTTTCAACATATTTTTTTTTGATATTTTAAATGCATTTACTGTTCATCCGGGCTCATCTGAGCCCGGGAGCCAAAACACTGCTCTCCTTTGTATTGGCCTTTGTTGTCTTACTCTGTGAACTTCTCCTTGATGAGATGAGGCAAATATTTCGCCTCCCTTTGAAATGAAAAGAAACACAATTACCTTTACCCATAAAAATAATTTTTTTACGTGGAACACCATGCATTCCGTTAACTAGTGAGCTCGACTAAATCGCCGGCAACAACACCCATTACATCAGGAGGTAACTCAGTCAGCCAGACACGTTGGCTTTCCGAGATTAGTCTCCCACCATAACCAGCAAGCAAGTGTGCAGGCCCGAAAATGCCAATGGAGGCCGAGCTCCAGAGAGCTCTGTAGTTTTTTTTTTCAGAAGTCATATTTCAAAATTTCAAAAAAATTGGAAAAAATTCCATGAAAACATATACGTTTTCCGCACGAACGTGTGAAAAATCATATTTCAAAGTTTCAAAAAAATTGAAAAAATTGCATGGAAACATATACGTTTTCCGCACGAACGTGTGAAAAATCATTTGATATTTTTGTGTTTTGTAGGCTGTGCAAAAAAAATAAAATCCGGCCTAACAACAAAAAATATCGGCCCATCTTATAAATACGTTTTTGGCTTTTTTTCTGTACACCACGTGTGGAAGTATATGGTTATGAATTTTCGCACATACGTAATACACATGTGTGATTGTTCACAAAAAAAATCAAAATTTTTCACGCCATAGGAATTTGCTTTTTCAAAATGAGCTCCCCGGAGCTCGGCCTCCGAAAGCCCGCACCCGTGTGCAGGCACATTAGAAGTACGAGGTTTGAATTCAACTTTGTAGTCTATGAAACCCATTCGAAAGAGGAACTTTACCCCAGCTTTGCACGATCAGCATTTGTTGAGCACACAACTTGAGGCAGGGGCAGGCAATCAGTGCTGAAGATAACAAACCCCATGCCGAACCCCTCCGCCATTTGTATAATTCATGAGTGCCATCGCTTCTGCCTGTAGCGCTTCAGAGATATCTGACAGTTTGCCCGACGCAGCAAAGAGGACCTCGCCCGCTGAATCCCTTGCAATACAACCCCATCCACCCATGTTTGTTTCACTGTAGAAAGTAGCATCAGTGTTTATCAATACCCAGTCCGTGGGGGCCCTCTTCCATCGTTGATTAGCAGCCGTGGGATTGGTTTTTGGTTCATTCACAACCGCCACATAATAAAAATGATCACCATCTTATTCTTTTCAGGCAAAGCGAATAGCATCTTCAGAACTTGTAGTGGTGTCATAGCTTGCATCAGGTTGCATCTTTCCTTCTCTAAACCCGCAGCTCTCAAGACAGCTTTGACAGACTTGCATCTGAAGAACAAATGACTTCTCTAAACCCATAAAAAGATTGAATGCTATATATCTTTCGCTAAACCCCTTTTCCTATAACGGTAGATGTGCGACTAAAGGAGCACATCTGTAGACCCACACTAGGGACTGATGGCAGGTCCATTCCACAGTGAAGAAGGTGAAGATCAATCATTTGGGCGTGTCTATGCCTCGCTCTTAATGGGCAATAGGTAGCACCCACCCCCTCTTGTTCCCGTGTCGGTCGGCCCAAACGGTAGTTTTTCTTATTTTCTAGCACTTGTCAGCTCCCGTGTGGACCGGCGGGTTTTTACTTTTCCGCCGATCACTCGCTACAGCATGGAGCGTTACCAACACAGTACGAAAATGTTTTTTACTTATTTATTTTGTTTCTATTTGTGTCACCCTCCCTTTTCCTTATTTTATTTTTATTTTTGTTTCTATCTTTTTTCCTTCTTTCGTTCACATTTATTTTTTTCCTCTATTCTCTTGCGTAAACCAGACGAATATTGTTTCTACAAGATTCATGAATGCCTTTGAATATGTGAATATATTTTAAAAAACATGAAAATATATTCCATATACGCATGAATATATTTTTATATAGAAGATTTTTCGAAATACTTTTTCAATAGAAGCAAAAACTTTTTTCCTAAATGCATGATCAATATTTTTAAAATTATCTGAGCATTTTTAAAATGTTCCAATACTTTTTATTAATTACACGACAATTTTTAATAACGTTTTATTTTCTAAAAAAATATATGGAAATTTCTTTAACATATGGAACATTAAATAAATTTCATGAACAGTTTTTTTTCATACAGGACATTTTCACAAAAAAATTTGGACATCATTTCAAAATTACATGAACATATTTCACATATGGTGGACATTTTTTTGCAAAAAAAAAACCTTTTTCCACACTTTTTTTTATGAATATGATTTACCTATGTGTTGAAATATTTTTTTCCATTTATTGGTTTTCACTTCTTTTCCACCGTTCTTTTAGATAAAAGACATTTATATTTTTACAAGATAAATGATTTTTTAAATTACGTGAAATATATTTTTCCAAAACAGAGCATCTTTTCCGAGCTATATGAACATTTATTTTCATATACAATATTTTGATGAATATAAATTTTAAACATTTACTTTATATATTGCTTGAATTCTTTTATTACACATGTAGGCTTTTTTGCAAATATTTCTTGAATGAAATATATGTGCATTTCTTACACGCATGAAAAAACAATTGTGAGATTGGTTTAGTATTTCTAACAATGTCAAAAAAAGTCCATACACTTGAAATAATTTTATATGATAACAAATGCTCATATATCTTAAAGACATGTTCATGCTTTTAGAATATATCATTCATCAGATGAAAATATAATGTACTACTCCATAAAATAATTAAAACAAGAAAGAACATAGAAAAGCAAAAATGGAAAATTTGAAACAAAAAAAGAAACAAAAATAAATAAAAGAAGAAAAATGAAACAACAAAAGAACAGGAAAATAAATCAAAATAGAAATAGAAAAACCCAAACTTCTCCAATCTACACAAGGAGGGATTGAGCGCCTACGAGAAAACAAAAAGAATACCAACGTACTTCTCCGGTCGAAGCTAGGAGTGACTACAAAAAAGCAAAAAACAAAACCGACATATTTGGCCAGCCCGTGTCTGGAGATTCTGTTAACGAGCGCTAGCTATTGCTCGCAAAGAGCGAAATATAAGGTCTGTCTGGAATGCTGCCGGGCTGCCTTACCTAAATTTTGGTAGTTAGCTAGCATGAGCGAGTGTTTGGATCGGAGCCAGACTTTCTATCCACACTAATTTTTCAGCCGCTTGGTTCATCTTTTATGCCTGCTCGTTGGCGCGAGCCACGCGATGGAGGTGACGAAATGGTTTGTCAAATTATTGGCGTGCCTGATCTTGACATGCAGACTGTAGGCGCCATCCAAACAGACCCATAGCTTAACAGTTTAAATAATGAAATTTCCTTATTTAGTTTGTCATTAATTAAGAAATTTTGGGTCAACCACTTGATGCATGCTGTTTTTAAAAAGTACATGGTTGAATTGTTTTGGATGTAAGGTGGAGCATGTCTTATTAGATCTTTTCGCTGCAACAAAGTATGGCATCATTGGCGTGTAGCCTCGACAGTTGGCAGTGCGTGTACATGTTTCTGTAGATGTTTCAGCTGTACTCTTGTTTTGAGGCAAGAGTGCATGGTGTGAGCGACTCTGCATGGGATACTACGAGGTCAACTTTTGCTTGTTACTAAGTAGTTACTGGTTTATAAAGCTTAAATCCAGCAAAATGCCAGCTGCACACGTGGCTCCCTGCCATGAGGCAAATATAACTAAGCAGACGAGTTGACCCAAAATGGTGAAGGCCGGCTAGGTTCAGAGCAAATGCTCTTAGTTTTTAGGTCTTGAAGCTACCTGACCCAGAGGTAACCATTTACAATTTGCTACTCTACAAACTCATCGTCAGATGATACAATCCACTCGGCAGTTCAAGTCTCATTCACCAAAATATTCCAAGTTTGTGAGCTTTGAATTCAACAGTAATCTAAATGAATGTTGACCAGTCACTAAACATATATAAACACAGTGCCACTTGCGCTACTAGAATACGTATACCAGATCATCGATCGATGTAGAAGCGTATGAGAGTATATTTTATGTTTTGAGACGTACATTCATAAATCACTAGTAGAAAACAGGGCTTTCGTCACAGCCGGATCGGAGCATTAGTCCCGGTTGCATTATGAACCGGGACTAATGTGAGCATTAGTCCCGGTTCGAGCGGCTAGGGCGCTGGGCAGGCATTAGTCCCGGTTCAAATGTGACATTTAGTCCCGGTTGGAGCCACGAACCGGGACTAAAGGGTGCGATGCCCTTTAGTCCCGGTTCGTGGCTCAAACCGGGACTAAAGGTCTTAAACCTTTAGTCCCGGTTCGAGCCACGAACCAGGACTAAAGGGGTTGAGGCTTTAGTCCCGGTTGGTGGCTCAAACCGGGACTAAAAGTTAGTTACACCTTTAGTCCCGGTTTGAGCCACCAACCGAGACTAAAGGTGTTTTGAAATTTATTTTTTGTTTTTTCATTTGTTCTTTGTGTTTAGTTTCTGTTTTAAATTGCTTATATCTTTTAGGATATTTGATGTTTTTGAGTGATTCTTTTTGCATTAGATTCAAAATTTTGTCTAGTTTCTGTTTGTGTCATTAGTTTTCAAATTTGAATGATTTAAATATGAATTTGTTCAAATTTGCTTCAAATCCTAGATTGTGAATAATTTGAGTTTAAAAATAGTTTTTAATTTAATTCTTTTTGCTCCTAGTCACATGTTAGACGGTGCTAGCAGATGTAGTAGACGGTAGGATTGGATGGACACCATCCCGGACTAAAGAGGTTCAAACTCTACCCCCCCTGTGTATCGTCATTTCAGTTTTGTAAAAAACAAAAGAAAATGATAAAAACTTCAAAAATTAGAATCCTTCAAGATGTAATTATGTTACTACATCTACTACTCCCTCCGTTCGGAATTACTTGTCTCGGAAATGGATGTATCTAGAACTAAAATACGTCTAGATACATTCATTTCTACGACAAGTAATTCCGAACGGAGGGAGTAGTCAGGAAAATTAAAAAACTTAAATTTGGACATGTTTTGCAAAAAAGTGTTATGAAAAAGTAAAACGGCCATATCTTTTGCATACGATGTCGAAAAAAAATGCATAATATATCAAAAAAATCAGCACGAAAATCCGCATCCGATTCCGACTGCCAAAGGCGGTTTTGCAAATTTTAGTATCCTCAAATTCTTAAAGGAAAAAAAGTTATGCTCAAATTTTAGTTTTTTTATATTTTGGTTAAATCTGGTCAAACTATGGTCAAACTACTTATTCAAGAAATATTAGTGTTACTAAATAATTATTTTAGTTTTTTTGAATTTTGGTCAAACTATGGTCAAATCAGGTCAAACTGTGGTCAAACTATGGTCAAACTATTTATTCAAGAAATATTAGTGTTACTAAATAATTATTATTTTTTAGAATAATAGTTTCAAACTCAAACGGTGCTTAATGCTCAAGTTCAACTCCTAAGGGTTAATAGGATTGACAGCTTAGTATTGTCAGGAAAACAACAAGTGCAGATTTGGAAACCAGGGGGAATAGAACTCGAAAGTTAAGTGTGCTCAGGCTGGAGTAGTGAGAGGATGGGTGACCGTTCGGGAAGTTAGACGATTTGAAATGAGTGCTGATTAGAGATTAGAGATTAAATTTTAAAGCAGTGAGGAGGGAGGGATGATTAGAGATTAAATTGTCAAATAATTCAAATATTTGAAAATTAAAAAAAATCATTTTTTTTTTCAAAAAATTTCTTTAGTTCCGGTTGGTGTTACCAACCGGGACTAAACACCAACCGGGACTAAAGGTCCTCCAGCCCGAGCTCCAGCAGGCGGCCACGTGGAGCCCCATCTGTCCCGGTTCGTATAAGACCCGTTCCCGAACCGGGACAAATGAGCCTTATGAACCGGGACAAATGGCCCTTTTTCTACTAGTGAATGTACACATGTGCAGAGGTGGCAGTCGTGCTATCTTGGATCTCGGATACACAGTTCACGCCTTAACGCGTCAGAGTGACCTACACAGTCAGTTTCTGATTTGTAAAAATTGCTATTGCTTTAAGTAGGAAGTAGGCGAACAATAAGGAAACAAGAAAGAAAGAATCATGTGTCTTCTCAACGAAAAAGCAGTATCCTGCCTCTTGAAATAAGGGAAAGGGCAGCCCATTTATGGAAAGAAATAGACAGAACATTTTGGTAGTTGGAATCCTTTTTCAAAATGCTGGTAGTTAGAATCCTGTCCTTTTCAGGTATTAAAGCTCTGAGCTAAGCAACAGAGAAACTTACCAAATATGGCCTCTGATGGAAAAAAAAAAAAGATGACAGATGACATCCCAGTAGAGGATCCACATGGGTCACATCCAAATTAAGACTATATATGCCGGTGCAAATTTCAGCAGAAGTCTGCCGTATAGGAAAGAGAGATGCTATAGAGTTATACTGCAACAATTAACCAGGAGTGAACATATATATAAATTTTTTTTTTTGGAAACGGAGGCAAAAGCTTTGCCTCATCCATTTAATAAGGGAGAATAGAGTTTGTTAATTGGAGTACATAGTGACATGTAGACAACTGGAGTACATCAATACTTCACTAGCAAGTTAGATTATGGACCAGCTTGGACCAAAAATGACTATTTGAAAGTTGGCAAGGAATACTCACTCAAGTGCCTGGAACTATCGGTGGCATCACCAAAGAGATATGATACGGTACTAGATACTTCTACACATTGCAATACTTAATGTAGACAGTGAGATGATGTACACATTGCAATACTTTATGCAGCCACTTGCAAGCTGCAAGTGGAAGACCGGGACCTTGAGCTGAGCAAGCAACAACCAACACACAATATTTCTTTCCCTGTCACGTATAGCTATGTTCCACCCGTTTCCACTCCATCTTGTTACTCCATCCTCCCGTTGCTATCTTTCAGGTGATGTAAACCTAGGAAAAATACCTTGAACTAGAAGCCAACATATGTTAGGAATTGTTTATGTATATTTACATCAAGTTGTGATCGAGGAATGAGGTCGTGAATCGGGATGGTTGATAGAAATATGGGTTTGCCCGGCCATAATCTAGGGTGTTAATAGAAATATGGGTGCCCCTAAAGCATTAATATAGTATGAAAATTATGCTGTCATAAAACTAATTTGATGTGTTGTGAAATAGCAGGTGATGCGGAGCCGGCCATCCAACCATGTTTCATAAAACTTCCGCTCTTTTTTTTTAAGTCCATGAGCTTAAAATAATGGTACATCAAATCGTCGATGAGGGAGGAAGCAAATGCAAAGAAAGAAGGAAGGATGGAGACACAGGTCCAGACAGGGTTTTGGTTGAGCCTGGGGTGTCAAAGTTCTGTGTGACGGTGGTCCGTGCTCCAGCAAAGACCACAGTTTGCTTCCAGTTAGCGGAAAAACGGACTAGTCCGCGGACCAATGCGGGACGGTGTTGGATGATAAACTGTATCCGGACAATTTGGTTCAGACGGTTACGAGAGATTTAAGGGTCCGCTTTGAAGACGCCCTAAGGTAGGGTGAAACGACATGCGGAGAGACCTGGCCTCTCAGCACCCGCACATACGTGTCCTCTCTCGCAAATATTTTGTAAATATGAACGTCAGCAAAATGTCGACATGCCGTCCTATTGGCAGAAAACTACTCACACGTACCTGCATACATCGACACTAGACAAGATGGGCGCGCGCGCCAGCTTGTGCCGCCACCCACCCACATCGGTGACACGCACGCGAACAATATAAAACGGAGCGGCCTCCCCATCCACGGCAAGGCGGTGACGCCGGTGTGGTGCCCCAGCCCCGGGGGACGGGGGCACACGCGCAGACGCGCTCCCCCATGGAAAACCACATGATACCAACCACAAACAGTGACGTGCGTGAGCCAACAGAGCCGATGGATGCTTTAAGCTAGCCAAAGTGATAAGTATGGTAAATGTAATCCAAGTGGCTGCGGCTTACGAGGTGTTGGTGCACGCACTGAAAAGGCGCCGGAAACTGAGACGCGATGTGGCATCATGGCATGGTCACGTACGTTTCGCGCCCGGATTGGCCCCCCGGTGCCGCCAGAGGGAACAATGCTGTATTTTATGCTTCCGCCTGAGAGAGAGAAGAGCAGCCTGGATCGATCAAAAGCCTAGGGCGCAAAGCACACCATTCAACTTGCTCGAATCATCTGCATTTCTTTCTCGTATGTATACTCTATTGAGCATATTATACTACTGACGATCTGCAAAGTGCATGCCCTACTCTCACTCTACTCCAGCATACTAATTAACCTGGTCGATCGAACAGATTCTAAAGCAAAGCAAATGTGTTTGCTGATTGATCACTCTAGCGCGGCATACTATACTACTCTACGTACTAGCTAAGCCATCGATCACTACCTCATATGATTGGTTCATGACATGGTACAATCTTTTCCCCCTTGTATAGAGAGCATTAGCACTTTATGGTTGGTCAATGTTCGCTCGACCAATCCAAGTAGATTTCGTAACTTTGATGTTGCCCTCGAGTGCGAGAGGCCCCATCCATCGGCCTAACCATTTTTGTCAATATTAATTTTCCAAAATATGAACATCTTTTCTGAGCTATATGAGCATTTATTTTCATGGACAATATTTTTATAAAATATAATTTTTAAATGCTCAAACAATTACTTCATATATATGCTTGAACAATTTTTTACAACACACATGGACACTTCTTTTTGCAAATCTTTTTTGAATGAAACATATATATATTTCTTACATGCATGAAAAAGAATTATGAGCTTGGTTTAGCATTTCTAACAGCGACGCAAAAATTGTTCATGCTTTTCTAAAAGTATTTTGTGTGTTAACAAATGTTCATATATCTTAAAGACATGTTCATGCTTTAAAAAAATAATCTCTTACAAAAATCTGTCCATTTATTATATGAAAATATACATGTACCACTCACATAATAATAATTAAAATAAGAAAGAACATAGGAAAAAAAGGAAAGGGTGAAAAAACAGAGAAAACCGAAAAAAAGAATATAAATTAAAAACAAAAAGAAGCAAAATTAAACAAAAAAAAAGGAAAAAATACCAATGAATAAAACGAAATAGAATAGAAATAAAAACTTCTCCAATCCACCCTAGGAAGGTGAGTGCCTACAAGAAAACGAAAATCTATATCTATATCTGCTAATAAAACAAGGTGTGTTTCTCCGATTTTTTGATCCGTTCACACATATTATTATTTTTAATTATTTTTGTTTTTTTTACTATTTAAGGTGGTACTAGTTTCCAGTTTTTAGTTCGCTTCGTCCGTTCACCAGTTTTTAGTTCGTTTGTGCTAACTGGGCCGGCCGTTTTCCCATATTGGGCCTCTACAACGGGGGTTTCTTAATAATCAATAAAAGAGAAACTATTACCTAGGTATGGTCTTTGGTCACGCGTGCGTACATACAGCACACCAGTTAGTTACAATCCCTCAAATCCTTGCTTCAACCCACTCATGCTTATAAAAAAAGTGCGTTAACAAATTGCAAATTAAATAGTCCCACCTTGCTTATTTAAAACTAGTTTCAGCAATTTATATATGCCCGTAAGTATGAGAATTAACAAGTAGCCTTGAGAATCAACTAATAGAGGGTGAGCTGTTGGTCGGAAGGAAATAAATCACCTGGTTGGCATAAATAAAAGGGATTGTGGGCTCATAGGGTGCAGTTTGAATCGGACTCTCAGACACTTGTGAGCGCGATTAAATCCGATGAGTACGAAAGATCAGAGATTGGGATTCTTCTTAGGGAGACCTGCAGTATATATCACGCAAACTTTGAATTTTTTATATTTTAGTTTTTGCAATCAGGATTACAATAAGGCAACTGATGAATTAGCTGCCTTTGGCTATAGAGCAGGAGTTGTTGTTTCGTATGGATGTAGCAGGCTCCAGATTGTATCTCGAATGTTGTCGCCAGCGAGATCGTTGTGCTGGTTTAGTAATGGAATGATTTTTTCCGGTTAAAAAAATGAGAGGTTGTGGGTTGCAAAACGAAAAAAATCCATGTGCCATTAATAAAATGGATTGTGGGAGGCGAAGCGAAAAATCCCGGTGGCATAAAGAAAAGGGATTGTGGGCTGCAACATAAATAAAAGAGGGATGCGAAATGAATTTTTTTGGTACCATAAATAAAAGGGAGCGAAACAAAAAATCTCGGTAACATAAATAAAGAGGATTGCAGGCTGCGAAACAGAAAATCACAGTTTGACATAAATATAAACGGACTGTAGATGAAATATCCCGGTGGCGTGACATTAAATAAAAGAGGGGGACTGCTACGTGTCGGCCGGCGGATCTTTTTAAAAGATCCGCCGCCTAGCGAGCCGTCGGATTTTATAAATCGAGCGGATGCACGTCTTTCTCTACTTCGCAACAGAGACCTTGTTACAGAATTCTTTCGAAAATAATACTACAAAATTCAAAAAGCAAAGGGAAACTCTTCCCCTCAGCCGGCTGGTCCGTGGCGGACATCCGCCAGATGCGATGCCGTCGGATCGGATTCAATCACATGGCTGTCTGGCGCTCTCTCTTGGTCCCACGCCCTCTCTCTCTCTTCAGAAACATCAGCAAGTAACAGTGCATCCTTATCCTCACAAGCGCCGACTGCTCATCATTTCTCCTAGCATGTGCTATCCATCTCAAGCTCCCAGCCATGGCGATACGACTGCTCCTCTAGCCAGAAACCACATGTTGCCTCAAGATTGAAACCAGTATGGTAAGCAGCCCGCGGCTGCCAGCTCCTGCTACCATCCACTACTCCCGCTGCTACAAACCAAAGCTTATTGTTGCAGGGCCAACACTACTCGTTGCCTACTGCACGGGGCTCAGGACGGGAGCTCAGGGGGTTGGATGGCGGTGGTGAAAAAATGGCGGTGTGCAACGACGGTGGCCGCCGCCCACCACCGATGCTACGATCTCCGCTGTTGCAAAAGAGCGGATGGATGAAGTCTCGGATCGCAACATCGTCCATGTTTCCGGAACATGGGGAATGTTACAGCGAAAACACGACAGTGCAGTGATGCGAGGGCGGCGATTTTTTTGCAACATGAACTCTGTTGCAAAAGTTTCTGAAACACAACTTCTGTTGCAAAAGTTTTTTGAAACATAACTTTTGGTATAAAGTTTTCGTAACATGATCTCTGTCGCAAAAATTTCTGCAATTTAAACTTTGTTGCAAAGGTGGAGAGCGCCGCTAGGCCACTTGATGCAGATCCGCGGACGCGTAGCACTGCCCCAAAAAAATCTGTAACATTAGCTCTGTTGTAAAAAAAAAAACTACAACAAAACCTCTGTTGCAAAAGTTCCGCAACTCGAACTCTGTTGCGAACATCCAAAGCGCAATATCATCCTTGTTGCAAAGCTAGGAGCTGGATCTGAGGGCTATCCTGCGTTGAATCCAGTGGTTCGTGAGGCGGCGGATCTTTTAAAAAAAATCCGTCGGTCGACGCGTAGTGCTGCCCAAAAATAAAACCGACATATTGAGGCTGCCCAGACGGAGAGTTTCTGTTAACGAGCGCTAGCTATTGCCCATAAAGAGCAAAATATAGGTTCTGTTTTGTATGTAGCTGGGGGTGCCTTACCTAAATTTTGGTAGTGCCAGCTAGTATCGGGGAGCGTTTGGATCGCAGCCAACTGTTTCTATCCTTGATAATTTTTTGGTCACTTGGTTCATCTTTTACGCCTGTACGTTGGCGCAAGCCGAGCGATGGAGGTGGCAAAATCGTTCGTCAAATTATTGGCGAGCCCGATTTGACGGGTTGACGTTAGCGTGATCCAAACAGACCTATATGTTAACAGTTTTTTATAATTATGAATTTTTTTTTGTCATTAATTAAGAGGGTTTTGGTCAACAACTTGATGCATGCAGTTTCTAAAAAGTATATGGTTGAAAAAAAGAAGTAAAATGGAGCATGTTTGTTGAGTATATTGATTCTCTACTACTACTATTAAATAAGCAAACATAATCATCACTAAGTACATCCAGCCTAATGTACACAAAACGACACCAATCAATTACAGCCTCACGATCGACCCCACTTAATTTGATCTAACCGTTACAATTATACTAATCCACAGCCGAAACTGTGTTTAGCAATTTGCCAAGGCGGACGGAAACTCCGCCCAACGCGCTTCCTTAATCCAAGGTGAAAAAACACAACCCAATCGCAAACAGATACCTGATTTTAGGCGAGCGATGCGGTCAACGCGGGGCGGCAGCGGCAACTCGATGCAGCGGGCTCCGGCGGGGCTGGCGTCGATCTGGCGGATGGCAGCCGAATCGGGTCGACGACGGGCGGCACAGGCGAGTCGGAGGACGGCGGCGGCGGCTGAGCTCCCTGCTGCGGTTCTAGGGAGAAAGTACTTCGAAGGTGAGGAGGAGATAGAGAAGAACAGAAGGAAGGGAGAGGAGGAAGGGCAGGGGCGCGGCGGCCTCGACGGTGAACCTCCGGTGGCGACCGTCTCCGGCGAGAGGCGGCGCACGGCGCTGACGCGAGCCTACGGGGCGGCGACGGCTTGGAACGGCGTCCTCACCGGAGGCGCGGCACGGGCGGCGACGGGCTGCAGGACCGCGGCGCTGGCGCTCGTGCGGCGCATGGCGTGGCTCTAACATGCGGGCAGCTGGGCGCGTCGACGCGCGCATCACGGCTGGGCTAGCGGGGCAAGGACGTACGCGGAGGTGGAGATTCACCGGGTGTGATGCAGCAGCAACAGAGGCTCGCCGCTAGGGGCAACGACATGTGCAGGTACCTACTCCTTATTGTCTGTACTTTACAAAATCAAGGGGATATGATGTTGTGCTAAACTTCATCGATGCAAATCTAAATTTTCAAAACACATAAATAAATAATGCATCGTCTAGCATCACGACGTGTTCTTCCTGTTCTACGGTTTCATTCTAATGATTCTTATTTGCGTTTCGTCACAAGATTGTTCTCTCCAGCTGTTCGTTTTGCATATGGGACAATCGAAGGTTGCCGGTCTTCGGCCGCCCCTTGCTGCTCTGTTCACATATATACATGGCGAAGTCTTTGTTATTTCTTTTAGGCTGGTTGATGTGCTTTGATTTGTCATCTGGGTCGGCGCATCTACCATTTTCGGTCGCAAAGGTGCGCTAGCCCATGCTTCTCTTGGGTGATATAATTTATTTGCGTTTGGTCACAGATACCATGTGCTCTTACAGAGTTAAGATGAATCTACTTTGAGTTGCAGGCCAGAAGGCAGTGAAAGTTAATAATCTTAGAAGTCTCCACTTTGGATCAGGAAAATGTTGTCAAGACAGTTTAATGTCCCCTACCAACTTGTATTGTATAATTCTAACAATCTACAGTGTGGGTCGAAAGTTTAGTTGTGTCTGATGTAGGCACTGAAGGATTTCACCAGAGCCATCATTCTGAACATTATTTAACGTGACACTATTACCTTCAGTGCGTATATGGATCAGAATTTGGGATGAACCGTTTACAGAACTATAGTGTTCAGTTTCGGAATTTGAAATGACACTATTACCTTCAGAATTGAAGATGAATTGTTTTCAGGGCGTATATGGACCTTTCAACCAAAGATGATTATATGGTTAAAAGTAAATAGAGTAGTATTAAATATTGCTGATTTTTATTCATATAATCAAATCTGTAATGTTTTTATTTGGGGACAATACTTTGTAAAGTTTTTCACTGCCCATGGACATATTTTTAACTTTGCATGATAAAACCAAAGTTCATTATATTTGGGCAGCCAAAACTGAGGTTTATACTATATGTGTCATGCATATATGACAAAGAAATATAATATATAGACTGCATTGCTCATCCTTCTCCTTTTTTTCTTGTTCTACAGCTAGCTTCGGGAGTGAAATGAGATAATGTAGAGAATGCGTTATGTCGATTGCACGTACCTTGTTTTCTTATTTTTCACCTAATTTCCAGTCTTCTTTTCTGTTTCATGATCTGACCTTCTATTTTTCCTTCTCACCACTTCCAGTATGAACATATTTGTAAAGAAGCGGTGCTCTGAATTGTTGATACAGTATTATCCTTTAGAGTTCTTTGTGTTTGGTAATGTAAAGTTTTGCTGTCGAATATGAGGTTTGAGTATGGTAGATGTTGAAATAAAGTTAATCTAGCTAGAAATAATAAAGTACTAAACAAATTATCTCCAGTGCCCCATGAGTGAATAACAAAACGATACACTGACAAAATTAAAATGTTTGGCTTGGATACCAAGGAGGAAAATAGCTAGGTCCATGTTATGAAATGCAAATGCTCTATGGTTTCCACAATTTCTTGCTCTTAGGTGAATCTTGGCAATTGTTCATTTTATAGTGTGATGTACATCGATGGTATACCATCTGCACTATCTCACTGAATTTGTTTCTTCTGGTAAAAACACATGACATTCAGGCTTGAGACTTGTGACGAAGGGTTGCATGTTAGAACTCAGTGTTTCAAAAGGACTTTTTCCCTAACAAAATATATATTTGGTTTCTGCAGAAAAATGCCTTGTGTATAGAGAAGGTGGAGATGTGGTAACTACCCTTGCCTGAAGGTGCTTTCTCTCAACCTGGTCAATGCAGGCACGTTGTTGATTTTCTCTTGCAGAGACATTGTTGCTGCATCCTTCTATCCATATATGATAATTAGAAAGATGCTTTTTTTACTTATAATGTTGTTCTATAGCTACTATGTACTAAACTTGTAAAATATATTATTTCCAATTTTCTTGTTTAAGGATCGAGCATGGAGGTTTCAGTCGAACCACTGTACAGCTTCTGCACATTCCAACTTTTGACATCACTATATTTTTATAAGTCCAGTTGTTCTGTGAGTCATTTCTGTTTATATTGTGCTATCGGCTTATCGCTTATCGCTGACCATGAGTGGATTATAATTAACGTTTTGTTGAATATGTAAGTATTCTTGTGGTTCATGTCTCGGTTGTGGACTATCTTAAAGGATAAGATGATAACATCAGCAAGCATTTTCGTTTCGAAGGGCCAACAAAAGATTTCTTCCCCAGCATAACAAAGAAACAAATGGACGGATGCAGGACATGCATGCTCTTTTTACATGTGCAGAACACATAACATGGAGTTCACGAGAAACCCAAATAAGTTATATTGCCTGATAGTGGCATGAGCATATAGTTTTGACTGAAAATGACATATGCTCAAAAGGTCTATTTCACATGTTCCCAACATTCCATTCATATTTCGTTATATCCTTCACAAAATTGCACATTCTATCTAAAAATGATAGTTAAGAAGATGCACTTAGCAACTATGTCTATTTAAAATTGTATCATAACTAGGATGTACAAGAAAGTTTACTTTTAATGTCACACGTGCATTGCACGTGCACGCTTACTAGTATTAGGAAAGACGAGATAGACTAGGATTTGTTCCTGCTTTGTCTTTTACTTTAAGTTGGTCATTGTACTTTTATATATATGCCCACGAGGCTCAAGCAATACATCAACTATTCCACCAATCCCCCTCTATCACTTCTAACATGGTATCAGCCTAACCGATCTAAACCCTAGCCGCCGCCGCTTCCGCACCCCCGCGCCGCCCCCGGGCGGTCGGTCTCAATGACCGCCGCCGGGGGCCGCACCGCCCCTGGGTGGTCGGTCTCAATGACCGCCGCCGGGGGCCGCGTCGCCCGTATCTAGGGTTTGTCCGCCGGTCATGTTGACCGGCTGCCCTAGAGAGTCTTTTTCCCGAGCCCTTGCTCCGGATTTTTCTCTTTCCCGCCGGTCATCTTGATCGGCGTTTTCTTTTTGGTTTTCCGATCTATGCTTGATCGATTTGCGTCGTCCGCCGCCGCCGTCGACCCCCGCGCCTCTACTCCGACATCGGCGTCGACTACACCGGCCGCTTCGTCATCACCCGCGCGGCAAGGCTGCATGCGCCGCCCAAGGGACGCCTTCATGCGTCGCTGCCGGCCGCTCGTCCGCGCGGTCTCCATCGCCGGTCCGTCTTCGTTGTCATCGCCCGGGACATCACCGATAACGTCGCCATCGACTCCGATCTGCGCGTCGTCCCCGCCGTGGTGTGTCCAGCGCCGCCGTCGGTCTGATCAACCGATCACGTGCCTGTCTTCGCCAAGCACGTCCTCGAGCATGCGCCTACCGCCGATCGAGCCACATGTTGCCGTCGCGTCGTCCCATCGGACCGCTGCGTCGCCGCTCGAGGTCTTCTCGCCGGCGGCCCCAACCCGCGTGCCACTCCCGCCAACGCCCCTTCGGGCTGTCGCGTCGAGGCCCGCGGCCCACGCCGCCGCCCCGAGATCCTCCCGCCGGCTACCCTCGTAGCCGCCGCGCCTTTGCGTCGCCCTTAGGGTTATCGCGCCGCGGCACGCGGTCCACGCCGCCTCCCGTCGGGCCCTCGCCCCCGGCTAGTGGTTCTCCACGCGGCTGCTCCCGACCTGTGAACCGCCGCTACACCGCCTCTTCGGGCTGTAGCACTGCGGAACACGGTCACTGCCACCGCCCGAGGCCGTCCCCGCGGTTGCATCGACCCGCGCTCCACCGCCGCGCCACCCGTTCGGGCCATAGTGTCGTGGCCCGCGGTCCCCGCCGTCGCCCCGACCTGCCAGCCGCCGCTGCGTCGCCCCTTCGAGCCGTAGCGCTGCGGCCTGCGGTCCACTCCGTCGTCCCAGCGCGTCGACTTCCTGTGGTATGCACCGCGCCGTCTCCCTCGGTGCGGGAACGCCACTGCCCGCGCCGGTGTTCGTCACGTTGTCGGGTTCCTCGCCTACTTCGAGCATCGCTGCCACGCTCCTAACCTAGCCGCCGCCGTCAGGCCGCCACCGCCGCTACCCTCGTAGCAGCCGCCGCCGCCCGTCCACCTCCTTCGTCTTCGTCCAGCACCAGCCTGTCGCCAGCGTCGTCGTCATCTACCCCGACCACTTCGTCTACTCCGACAACCGCGGGCGACATTGGCCCCGCGCCAATTGGCGCCGATACCGTCGTCGAGTCCTTCTCTGCTGGCCTCTCCGACTTCTCCGACATGGCGTACAGCTCGTCCAGGTCCCAGTCTACGCATGCCCGGTGCTGGCAACATCGAAGCGTGCCTTCGTCCACGACGTGTCCCCGGGCCTGGCAAGCCTGGTGCGGCGCTTCACCAACTTCGTATTCGTCCGTCTACGCATGCCCGGTGCTGGCAACACCGGTGCGTGCCTTCGTCTACGATGTGTCCCCGGGCTTGGCAACCCTGGCGCGACGTGTCGTCAACAACGTCTTCTCCCCGGCGCACCACTACTTCGACACTACTGCGCCCATGACTAACTCGGCGCCTCCTTGCGCCCGCGGCTCCACGGCGGCTTCCTCGACACTGGCTACCCCGACTCAAAATCGACCACGACGTTCTTCGCATGGCCACCTTGACCACGGCTACACCACCCTACGCTCTCGGCTACCTCGACAAACAGCACAAATGGCTACCGTCTTGCTTGAGCAACCCCGTCGGGTTCCACTCCAGCCACGACTTCCGCGATGCATCGACCATCACGACTGTGGGGGGGTGTCCGTCGGCTTGCCTTCGGATTCTTCTCCAGTCTCACCGTCAGCGTCGCTACCGTTGTGACTGCGGGGGATGTTGAGTATATTGATTATTAGGAAAGACGAGATAGACTAGGATTTGTTCCTGCCATGTCTTGTACTCCAAGTTGGTTATTGTACTCCTATATATATGCCCACGAGGCTCAAGCAATACATCAACTATTCCACCAATCCCCCTCTATCCCTTCTAACATGTCTTATTAGATCTTTTCATTGCAAGAAAGTATGGGATTATTGGCGTGTAGCCTCGACAGTTGACAGTTATTGTACATGTTTCCGTAGATGTTTCAGCTGTATAATAAAATGGGGCGTACAGCCTTGACAGTTGACGATTTGTGGTTTTGTTTTGAGGCAAGAGTGTGTAGTGTAAGCGATTCTATGAGTAGTTGCGATTCTGCGAGGTCAACTTTTGCTTGTTATTACATGAGTAGTTACTGATTTATAAAACTTCAAATCCAGCAAAATGCCAGCTGCACGCGTGGTTCCCTGTCATGAGACAAATATAACTAAGCAAACGAGTTGACCAAAGGTTTACATATTCACCAAGAATGGTGAAGGCCGGCTAGGTTCAGAGCAAATCTACTTATTTTTTACGTCTCGAAGCTACCTGACCCATAGGTAAATATTTGCAATTTGCTCCAAAGTCATCGTGAGGTGTAGGCATGCTACAATCCACTCGGCAGTTCAAGTCTCATTCACCAAAATATTCCAAGTTTGCGAGCATTGAATTCACCAGTATCTAAATGAATGTTGACTATAGTCACTACACAATTATAAACACAGTGCCACTTGCACTACTAGAATACGTATAGATCGATGTAGAAGCGTATGAAGTATATTTTTATGTTTCGAGATGTACTACATGCATGATGTACACATGTGCATGCAGAGCTGGCAATCGTGCTATCTTGGATCGGGTGACCTACACAGTCAGTTTGTGATTTATAAAATTTGCCATTGCTTTACGTAGGAAGTAGGCGAATAAGCGGCCCTCTTCGGAAGTTAACAAGAAAGAAACAATACTGTCCTATACTCGCGTAGCCCTCTCGCGTCGCTCCCGCGAGCGACCGAGGGGGCGAACCCTAGCCGCCGGAGCTCGCCGCCGCCTCCCAGCTCCCTCCTTCGCCGCCGCCGGTGTGCGCCGCCGATCCGGTCGGCGTAGGCGGCGGCGGGGATTTCCCTTCTCCTCGCTCGATGTCGTGCGGCGCGGGACGACGGCTTCGGCGATGACGTCATGCGGATCCAAGGCACAGTGGCGCGGCGGCTCCCGGCGGCGGCGCTTGGCGGCGCGGGTGGAGATCGGCTACGCGTAGCGTGTGCGGTCGGCTGGACGTGGCTAGAAGATGAAGGTGGGGCTGGGCGTGGCCGGTGGCGGTGGCGGCGGCGGCGTTCAGCCCGGATCCGGTCTTGGCGGTGGCGATGGCGACGGCAGGCCCGGATCTGACCATGGTGGTGGCGGCGTCCCCTCCGCCGGGGTTGACTGGCCAGGTGGTGGGTCCTTGTGGCGGCGCCGGTGGCGGCGGATCTTGGGATCCCGTGTCCGGGCTCTTCGCAGGATGCGCGTGGCGGCCGCAGCTTTCTCCGGCGTCGACGGCGCTTGATGCGGGATCGCGGCTGCGGTTACCATTGTATGGGCGACGACAGAGGCCTGCGCGACGGTGTGTCCTCCCTGTAGCGCCCGGAATCGGGGCGGCGGTCCCTCTTCTTCAACGGCGGCGGACTCCGGGGTCGTGTGGGCGACTCGGAGTCCGGATCTCGAGATGGTGACGGCCTTCTGAGGCTGGTGGCGGTATGGAACGTCCCTTCCATCAACATATCGGATTCGATGCGGCTCGGCAGGTGACACATGTGCCTCTTTCGGAGTTGTCGGGCGGTGCTTGTCGTCGGCAGGTGAAGCCACCGGTGGATGTACTACCGGCGGATGCTACGCACGACGTCTTATATGGAGACGTCAAGTCTTGCCTGTTGCCGACAGGTGATGCACGGTGGCTCTGGCGGAGGTGTCAAGTTTAGCCTGTTGTTGTTGGATCGAAAGTGGTGCGATGGTAGCGGGAGGCAGGCGGTATGGGACGTCTTTGTCTTCCGTTGTCTCCTCCAGAGGTATCCAGCTATCGAGGCATCGGTAGCCGGATAAGGGCGGATGGTACAGACGGCTTCAACGACGAGCTTATGCACTCCGGTGGAAACACAATATCTCTGATAGGGCTATGTCGTCGCGCGCTTGCGTCGTGTCCTTGTTGAAGGTGGTGGACTGAAACTTTGCTTTGGGGATGAAAATCCGAAGTTCAACCTTGTGGTGGACTCGCCATCATCGGCGCACGTGCGGCGATTCCTTCTTGAAGGCGTAGCCTAGGAGTTGTGTATTTTTCGTTTATGTTGTGTCTTGTATCATAGGGTTAGTGGCTATCTTGAGGAGTTACTGTGGCGAGGTATACGGTCTTAGGGTTTGTTTTTCGCTTTTTTTCCGGGTCGATGATGTTCGACTGCTGGATTTTGCACTATTAATAATATATATGGCTGCATGCATCGCCCTGATGCAGAGGCCGGGGATATCCCCCTTTTCAAAAAAAAAAAGTGTGTTTTCAACGAATAAAGTTTGAAAGGATGGCACTTGTAACTACAAGTATCCTGCGCCTTGAAATAAGAGAAAGGGCAGCGCATCTGTGGAAAGAAATGGACAGGACATTTGGGTAGTTGGAATCCTTTTTGAAAATGTTGGTAGTTGGAATCCTGTCCTTTTCAGGTATTAAAGCTCTGAGCTAATAAGCAACAGAGAAACTTACCAAATATGGCCTCTGATGACATCCCAGTAGAGGATCCACATGGGTCACATCCAAATAAGACTATATGTTGGTGCAAATTTCAGCAGAAGTCTGCCCTACAGCTAAGAGAGATGCTATAGAGTTATAGTGCAACCATTAACCAGGGGTGAACATAGATATATACCACATGCTAACATAGTGGCAATACATAAATACTTCACTAGCAAGTTAGATCATGGACAAGCTTGGACCAAAAATGACCATTTCGAAGTTGGCAAGCAATACTCACATTTCGAGTGCCTGGAATTATCGATGGCATCACCAAAGATATATGATACGGTACTAGATACTTCTACACATTGCAGTACTCAATGCAGTCACTGAGATGGTGTCCACGTCCAAAATACTTAATGCAGCCACTTGCAAGCTGCAAGTGGAAGACGAGGACCTTGATCAAGCAACAACCAACACACAATATTTCTTTCCCCGTCACGTATAGCTATGTTCCACCCGTTGCCACTCCATCTTGTTACTCCTCCCTCCCGTTGCCTTGAGCTGGCCCTATCTTTCAGGTGATGTAAACCTAGGAAAAATGCCTTGAACTAGAAGCCAACATATGCTACGAATAGTTTATGTATATTTACATCAAGTTGTGATTGAGGACTGGGATCTTGATTCGGGATGGTTGATAGAAATATGGGTTCGCCGGATAGATGGTGGACGCGTCGTGGTGCAATATATGCACATGATAAGAGTACATTTCTTGAGCTCTTTTAAGATGCTCCAACAGTTCAACTTATCACTTAGGTGGTATAAGAGCACCAAACAGCTCCCCACCCACCCCTCCCGCGTCGCTCCCGCGGTGACCGGGAGGGAAACCCTAGCGCCGCCGGCCCCGTGACCCCCTCCCTCCTCTCCGCCTCGCCGCCGTCGGGCAAAGCCCGGTCGGCGGCGGCGGCGGCGGCGGGACCCTTCCTCCCCTCTGCTGGCGAGATCGGCGCGGGCGGTCTTCCCGGCTGGTGGTGGCGCGACGGCGGGCTCCCGTGCGTGTCCCACGGCCGCTGTGGCCCCTGGTGTCTGCGTGGATGGCTGCGCGGGGCGCGCCCGTGGTGGCCGCGGCCCTCGTTCTGGCGGGGCCAGATCTCGGCGCTGGCGATCCGGGTGGCGCGGGCCTGCCCTCCGGCGGCTGCTGTTGGCCCAGGCTGGTGTTCCCCTCGGTTGGCGGCAGCTGCCTCCGGCAGGGGGCTCCCTGCTGCTCCTGACTGTTCTTCTAGGCGGGGGCAGCTCATGGTGGTGGCGCTGGTTGTCGGCTTGATCGCGGCACGTCGATTCGGCATGACGGCGGGTGCGGGGTGTGGAGGTGGCCTCCCTTCTCCTAGGTTTAGGTCGGCGACGCTCTTGCGTCGGGGGTGGCTGTGACCTAGGGTTTGTGCTCGGGCAGGCCGGATTTGGGCCCGAGGCAAGTCGGAGCAGGCGTTCCGGGTAGGTGAGGTCAGGTGCGGTCCGGGAGGTGCTCGCGGGAGGTGACGGGGCGGCATGGCTGCTCTGGTTCGGCGGCGGTGTGATCCGGGTTGCTGACGTTTCGGTGGGCGATGCAGATCTAGATCGTGGTGGTGGACGACGCCTGACGGTGCGCAGGTACGGGGGGTTGACTTGGTCCGCGTTGGATGCCTTCGCGTTGTGCCCTTCCTGCTTGGCGCTTGTTTATGGTGTCGGTCCGAGGGTTGCTCTCCGGGCGTTGATGTGTCGTCGTACGGAGCGGCACCATTGACCATGCTCATGGCGGCGTTCGAGTGTGCTCGGCGGTGGCCGTCGGTAGTCACTGGGTTGTCCCCCCCCCCCCGGCCCACCGGGACAGGTTGGGGATACAGACGTGGGCGCTTCCTACTGTGGAGGTGCCGACCCAAACCCGGTGGTTGATGCTGGGCTAGGAGTGAAAGGTGGTCCCTTTCGCTCTTACCTCTGTGGTTGGGCGGTCATGACGTGGATGGTCGGTGGTGCCTGGGGGCATGGATGCCGGGACGGCGGTCCCGGACGGAGGGCTCCACGGATGGCTTTCCGGCAGGCTTCGTGGTGGCGGTGGTGGCTCCATCTTTTGGTCGTGGGCGACTAGGGATGTAGTGGCGGGAGGTTCATGCCTGCTCTGGCAGTGCCCAGATCTAGGGCGGACAAGTTGGCTCTCGTTGAGGTGGTGGTCGGGACTCCTCTTGGTGGTGCACGCGAGTGTCTGAGTGAAAGCTCGCGCTTCTGGCGCCGACGACGGCGACGCCCGTGGGTGCCGCTTGCTTATTGAAGACGGCGTCGTGGATCTCGTCCTTGTCCCAGGGCTCAAGGTGAAAACCTTTGTCTGTTCTCAGACTCGGCAGCTGCGACGCTTCGCACCGTCACCCTCTTGGGGGCGTTGTCATTGAGCTCAGGGGTCTTTGTTTGTGCCTTGGCGAGGTGTTTGGCTTGTTCTAGGCTCATGTTGTATCTTCTGATCTGCTTTGTAAGGGGCCTTCCCCACCATTGTATCCTTCGGCCGTGTACTGTGGTTCGTTGCTTTATTTATAAAGCGGGGCGAAAGCCTGTTTCGAGGGAGAGCACCAAACATGAGTTGTGTTTAGCTATTTTCGTTTGTACTTTAACCTGCTGTAGCAGGTTGTTCTCTTCCATCCTCCAATCTTCATGTGGGGAAAAATACCATTTTCTCAAAATCTTGTACTCTTTTTTTTTGCGGGGAAAAATCTTGTACTCTTTGCTGCAATATTTTCATACACGCATGATTTCATACACGCTACCATTGTATATGTAATCAAATGGTCAATATTGCTAATTATGAATTATTATTTCTCTTTCAACAAACTGAGTAAGGGCATCTCCAACGGTGACCCGCAAATTTCCTCCCGCATCTGTCTGTGAACAGGGAGAGACCAGTCCGCGGACACGGATGCGGTAGGACGCCATCTAACCGTAGCCGCATACATTTTGACAACAACTCGAACCAACTGGACGGAATTTGTGCAAACACGGCCGGATTCATCTAAACATGACGGAATTCATATAAAAATGCCAGATATTTATATAAACATGACGGATTTTATTACATTTACATCAACTAAGTGGTGCTAGTCCGGCTCTGGAGGTATAATTAATACCTAATCTAAATGGTCACCCGCGGATCCCTTTGTCTTCCTCATGTCTGGCAGCCTGATCACCGGACTGCCGGGAGCCCCGGAGGTATATATGCTTCAGCGCAAAGTACGACCCGCTTCCCCACCGCTCATCGGAGTGGAACCGCTGGCTGATACTTCAGCGGGAGGGGAAGGGGGAACCTCCGCTTCTGTGGAGCCCATGCGTGGTCGATGATAATCTGTGCTGAAGAAGAACCGGGCAGGACACCGGCTGTGTGTGTCGGCGTCGCCTCGGCGGTGGCCTTCAAGCGACCCAAGCGACGGCGGCCTCCCGTGTTCTACTTCTCCTCGATGATGGCGGCGGACATGAACGCGTTGCCCACCAACTCGTCGATCTCCGCGCACCCGGCTTCTGTCTCTGTCTGCATGGAGGCGCGACTGCAGGCACAGGAGGCGTGGGACAATGCGGCGTCGTCAACGACAGCGACGATGCCCGTGCTGCGGTGCTCTCCGCCATGCCGGCTTGGGGCGGCAACTGACTCCGTCGGGCTAGGCGAGTGAGGTGGAGCAGCGAGCTTCCTCGCTCGTATCCAGCCGGCTCAGCGGGCCACCCAGCCCGCTTTTATGTCAGAGAACTACTCTTCCTGCTCACTGGACACCATCGAAAGAATGGAGAAAATGGTGGAAGAAGGGGATGGGGAGCGGCGGAGTGGTGCGATTCTTGCCCGACGCCTAGCCTCATTTAAATCGAGGGCGGACGGGAGGAGCTTGGTCGGCGTTGCGTTTAATGTCGGCCCGCTCATGAACGAACGTGTGGCCGGACTAGGTTTCTCGGCTTCCACGCGGGTTTAATCGAGGTGTTTGAATGCGCGAGGAGGCGTGTTCAGCCAGGCGTGCAGTGGGCGGCGCCCTCGACCGACACACCGCTTTAGTGTCGAAGGCAGTGAGAGGTCGCGTCCGCCCTGAGCCGCCTTCAATGTGGAGCGGCGCGTGTTGGGTAACGTAGCATGGAAAACAAAAAAAATTCTACGCACACGCAAGATCTGTCCATGGAGATGCATAGTTACGAGAGGGGAGAGTGTGTATACGTACCCTCATAGACCCTAAAGCGGAAGCGTTTATTAACGCGGTTTATGTAGTCAAACACCTTCGCGATCCAACCGATCAAGTACCGAATGTACGGCACCTCCGCGTTCAGCACACGTTCAGCTCGATGACGTCCTCGCCTTCTTGATCTAGCAAGACGAGCAAAGTAGAAGATGAGTTCTGGCAGCACGACGGCGTGGTGATGGTGATGGTGAATTCGTTCCTGCAGGGCTTCGCCGTGCACTGCGGAAAACTAGACGGAGGACTAAACTGTGGAGAGGGACGCCGCACACGGCTAAGAGATTGTCTTGGTCTTGTGTGGCGCCCCCCCTTATATATATATATATATATATATATATATATATATATATATATATATATATATATATAGGGAGGCAGCCAGGAGGTGCCCCAAGGGTGTCCGGCCGGCCCCCTTGGGCTCTTGCCCTCTAGCGCCCCCCTTCCTTGTATGCCTGCGGGGGTAAGGCAGGAGGAGGTGTCGCCCCCCTTTCCTTCCTCTTAGGTGGAGGGAAGGAAAGAGGGGCTAGCCCTCCCCCTTTCAATCCCTAGGGCTAGGGGCCAAGGGAAGGGGTGCGCCAGCCCCTTGTGGGCTGGTGTGTTCCCCCTCTTGGCCCATAAGGCCCATTAACCTCCCGGGGCTTCCCGGAACCCCTTCCGGTGATCCGATGACTACCTAATACACTCCGAAACCTTTTCGGTGTCCAAATAACATCGTCCTATATATCAATCCTTACCTCCGGACCATTCCGGAGCTCCTCGTCATGTCCGTGATCTCATCCGAGATTCCGAACAACATTCGGTCACCAAATCACATAACTCATATAATACTATATCGTCAATGAACGTTAAGCATGCGGGCCCTACGGGTTCGAGAATGATGTAGACATGACCGAGACGCCTCTCCGGTCAATAACCAATAGCGGAACCTAGATGCCCATATTGGTTCCTACATATTCTACGAAGATCTTTATCAGTCGAACCTTTATGACAACATACGTAATTCCCTTTGTCTATCGGTATGTTACTTGCCCGAGATTCGATCGTCAGTATCTTCATACCTAGTTCAATCGTGTTATCGGCAAGTCTCTTTACTCATTCCGTAATACATCATCTCGTAACTAACTCCTTAGTCATTTTGCTTGCAAGCTTCTTGTGATGTGTATTACCGAGAGGGCCGAGAGATACCTCTCCGATACATGGAGTGACAAATTCTAATCTCGATCCATGCCAACTCAATAGACACCTTCGGAGATACCTGTAGAGCATCTTTATGATCACCCAGTTAGGTTGTGATGTTTGATAGCACACAAGGTATTCCTTCGGTATCCGAGAGTTGCATGATCTCATAGTCGAAGGAATATGTACTTGACATTAAGAAAGAAATAGCAATAAACTGAACGATCATATGCTAAGCTAACGGATGGGTCTTGTCCATCACATCATTCTCCTAATGATGTGATCCTGTTATCAAGTGACAACACATGTCTATGGTTAGGAAACCTTAACCATCTTTGATCAACGAGCTAGTCTAGTAGAGGCTTACTAGGGACATGGTATTTGTTTATGTATCCACACATGTATTTAAGTTTCCGATCAATACAATTCTAGCATGAATAATAAACCTTTATCATGAATAAGGAAAGATAATAATAACAACTATTATTATTGCCTCTAGGGCATATTTCCATCAGTCTCCCACTGGCACTAGAGTCAATAATCTAGTTCACATCGCCATGTGATTAACACCCATAGTTCACATCGCCATGTGACTAACACCCAAAGAGTTTTACTAGAGTCAATGTCGGAGGGATTGACCACGGGTAGCCTCACGAGCACTCCATAGCATTTCAAGACAACAAGGCAAGCCAAGCCCCTTGTGCCTCCCAGACGAGTCGCCGGCTCCCTTGGGCCGGCTGGCCCAAGAGGCCGACTCCCAGATGGCGGTGTACCCTCAGAAGGCAGCTTCGGGGGAAGCCGGGTCCTAGCAAACGGCCCCTCCTCCCCTCGGAGTCTGCGCCCATTCAATACGATAAGATGAGGTGTGGCTACAGGGCCACCCGTACCCCTAAATCCCGGCGGGGCGTGGCTACAGGGCGGGCTGACCAAGCGGACACCCCTCTGCCAGGCAAAGCACTGTAGCCACGCGGCCCGTGACGCAGCCCTCGTTAGCAGGACCATGCTCCCACGACGGGCGGTCGGTACGGCCCGTAGGCAGCGGGCCCTACATTTCCGTGAGCAACCGGAAGACGGCGCACCTCAAGAAGGCGGCCTCAGCGACAGACCGGCTTCCAGCAGCCGGCCTCTCCCTCCACTCGGAGTCAACGCACCGTTACTCCGATGAGACGGGGTGTGGCTACAGTGAACGCCCACCAGGTGGCGGACTGTAGCCATGCCTCCCCCGACGAGGCCATCATCATCAAGGGCGAGGCTACAGCAAAAGGCAATCAGCGTGGCCCGCAGGCGGCGGGCCCCACCTGTCGGCCAAATCCTCGGCAGCCGGCGAGACCCACCAAGCGGCGGGCCCCAGCAGCCGGCGGAGAACCCGGCGCCCATAGACGCTGACATCCGGGTCCTACACCCGGCCCAATTACCATTGTACCCCTGGGGGGTAGGCCTATATAAAACCCCTCAGGTTCGCCCATGCAAGGGGTTCAGCTCATCTTCCACGCCATTATACACACACATAGCAAGAGAAGCACTAGGGCTAGCCTTGCCCTTCTCCTTCCTCTAGCAAACAGCTCAAGGAGCAAGCTTGTAGCTACGAGATTGATCATAGTCATCATGCGGAGACCCCGCAGAGCAGGACTAGGGGTGTTATCTCCTCGGAGAGCCCCGAACCTGGGTAAGTCTCGTGTTCGTTCGAGATCTCGCTCACTCCCGCTTCCAGGGCCCGACGACGTACTCCTGTCCCCATCCATGATAAGCCACCCCCTGGCATATGTCGCGAGATTACCCCAACATTTGGCACCCACCGTGGGGCTAAGCGCACCGTCAGCCGGAGACATGTTCTGGACGGGAACCATCTTCCGCTCCGACGAGCACGTCGCGCCTGGCCTGATCAGCCAGCCCAGCGCGCCTGTTGGAGCATACATCAGCGCGCCGCTTGGCGTGGGGGTGGCCTGCCCCACAAGCTGCCTTGCCGACCTCCTCTGCAAGGCCAGCCTCTCCAATGAGCCTGCTCCCGGCGCAGGAGCGGCGTCCCCTACGAGCTGCCTCATTGACCTCTTCGGCAAGCTCGACATCACCAACGAGCCGGCCTCCGACGCGGAGTCCGTCGGTTCCACCGACCCCTCCATCGAGCCCGTCGCGATGCTCATCGACTCCGACGCGGCCTCCACCAACGAATTCCCCACTGATGTGGTGGTCATCGACGATCCGCTCCCCCTTGTCGCCAGTGACACCGACGCCAACACCATCGCAGAGGTGCTGGTCACTGGCCACATCGACGATTCCGCTGGGGCTGCCCAGGACCCGCTGCGAGCGGCCATGCAGGGCCTGGCCACCCCAGTGGCTGCTAACGCCGATGGGGCGACACTGGAGGCATTCCGTGTCTCGCTCCTTGAAAGCGCCAACAAGATGGCGGCCATGAGGTTCCGCGCTGAGGCCTGCCAGTGCGAGATCGACCGCATAGCAAGCGGCACGCCGGCTGCTGCCGAGCCAAGCCGAGCCGGCGCCGTTCGGCAACGCGGCGCGGCCATAGCCAGCATGCTGGGAGTCGGACGCCCAGTCTACGCAACTCCCATGGAGAACCTGCGCGCCGCCCAGGCGGCAGCAGATGAGCTGGAAAACCTGGAGGGCGACGAGCGTCGCAACCAGATAGCACGCCTCCAGGAGCTCCTTGACGCTGCGACCACGCAGCAAGACGCGCGACATCACGCGATGACAGCCGGCAAGCAAGCCGAGGACCATCCCCCCCGTCGTGAGCATGGAGCGACCTCCCGGTCCCCAGCAGGCGGGGACCGCGGTCAGCAAGACCCGGAGCCGGCTGCTAGCCACAGCCGGCGCACTCGCCTTACGGTTGTGCGCAGCCATGACGGCCGCCCATGAGTGGAGCACCGGCGGGACGAGCGTCCGCCTCCTCCTCGCAGGGAGAGGCTGGCATCTCCGCCGCCTGTGGACCACCCGACTCTTGGAGGCCGGCTTGGCCCCCGTGAAGGAGTCGGAGAGAACGACGCGCGCCACCGGATCGAGCGGCTTGCTCGGTCCCTGGCCGCAGAAGAAGAAGATGCAATCGGCCCGGCCTGCTTCGGCCCCCGCATTCGCGACGAGCCCTTCCCCAAAGGGTTCTCGCTTCTCCGAGATACTCCCAAGTACAACGGCTCCGTGAAGCCGGAGGACTGGCTGGTCGACTACTCCACGGCCGTCAGCATAGCAAACGACAACAAGCGCGTTGCCGTGAAGTACGTTCTGCTCATGCTCCAGGGCATGGCCCGGACATGGCTGAACAGCCTCAAGCCGTACAGCGTCAACAGCTGGCTAGACTTCGCCGATGTTTTTATCCGCAACTTCACCATCACCTACAAGCGGCCTCCCAAGCCACGCCAACTCTCCATGTGCGTTCAGGGCCCAACCGAGTCCACACGCGACTACCTGACGTGCTGGGCCGAGTTGCGCAACTCCTGCGAAGGGGTGAACGAGGTGCAGGCCAACGAGTACTTCACCGCCGGGTGCAGAGAGGGCACCTTGCTCAAGCACAAGCTCTTGTGCGATGAGCCGGCTACACTGGACGAGCTCCTTGTCGTGGCCGACAAGTACGCCACCGCCGACTCCTCCATGAAGTCGGAGATTCGAGTGGACGCGTCCGGGAAGATGCTCCCACCGGCTCCTCACACGCCGGCTGGTGACCCCAACCGGCGCCAACATCCGAACGACAACAAACGCAAGGCCCAGCAGCCGGCTTCCAACAGCCGGCAGGTGGCAATAGTCGAAGACCAGCAGCCAAAAGGGCAATCCGGCCCCAAGCATCAGAAGGGCGGCAAGGCCGCTTGGTTGCCCGCCTTCTCCTTCGAGCAAGCACTCGACGCCTCGTGCAAGTTCCACAGCGGCGCGAAGCCGTCCAACCACACCACTCGGAAATGCCACGGGCTCACCCGAATTGCCAAGGGCGAAGGCCTGCCGCCTCCGCCTGCCGGCCCACCAGTTTCGCCTCCTCAGCAGCCGACGGCCCGTCTAGTCGGCATGCTCCAAGATGAGTTCCCCGAGCCCAATGCCACATACGTCGTCTTCACCAGCCAAGCCGACGACAAGCACAGTCGGCAGCAGCAGCACTGCAAGGTCAACGCTGTCGCTTCAGAGGTCCCCCCATTCATGCACTGGTCTGAGAAGCCCATCAGTTGGAGCCGTGAAGACCACCCGGCCGAGATGCCCTCGCCGGGTGCTTATGCGATGGTGCTGGACTCCACCTTCTCAACAGAGAGGCGGGCTTGCCGCTTCTCCCGGATCCTGATAGACGGCGGCAGCAACATCAACATCCTGTACCGCGACACCATGGAGAAGCTGGGCATCAAGGAAAAGCAACTCCTGCCCAGCCGAACCGTGTTCCATGGCATAGTCCCTGGGCTTTCCTGCTCTCCAATCGGCAAGATCAAGATTGATGTCCTGTTCGACGACAAGACCCACTTCCGCCGCGAGCCAATCTGGTTCAAGGTGGTCAACTTGGACAACCCCTACCACGCGCTCTTGGGCCGGCCCGCACTAGCCAAGTTCATGGCGGTGCCGCATTACGCCTACTTGAAGATGAAGATGCCGGGTCCCAAGGGCATCATCACCATTACCGGCGATTACCAGAAGTCGCTCTCATGTGCCGCCGCCAGCAGCCGACTGGCCGAGTCCCTCGTCATCGCTGAAGAGAAGCGCCTCCTTGACCGGGTGGTGGCCATGGCCAGCAAGCAGCCGGACATACCATCTGACCCCAAGGACGCGGACACCCAGGGCTCCTTCCAGCCGGCCAAGGAAACCAAGAAGATTGCCTTGGATCCGGCGCACCCGGAGAGATTTGTTGTCGTGGGGTCAAACCTCGCCAGCAAATAGGAAAGTGAGCTCGTCGATTTCCTCCATGAGAATCGGGACATCTTCGCATGGTCTCCCAAAGACATGCCAGGTGTTTCGACGGATTTCGCCGAGCACAAGCTACATGTGAGGCCGGATGCTAAACCGGTCAAGCAACCCCTCCGCCGCCTGTCAGAAGAGAAGAGAAGGATTGTTGGTGAAGAAATCGCCCGACTTCTGGCAGCCGGCTTCATCATGGAAGTATTCTACCCGGACTGGCTTGCCAACCCAGTCCTCGTTTTGAAACAGAACAACAAGTGGCGCATGTGTATCAACTACACTAGCCTCAACAAAGCCTGCCCCAAGGACCCTTTTGCCTTGCCCCGGATAGATCAAGTGATCGACTCCACAGCCGGATGCGAGCTGCTGTCTTTCCTGGACGCCTACTCCGGCTACCACCAGATCAAGCTGAACCCGGCCGATCGGCTGAAGACCGCCTTCATCACACCATTCGGAGCCTTCTGTTACCTGACCATGACGTTCGGCTTGAGAAATACCGGCACCACGTTTCAGCGTTGCATGCAGAAGTGCCTCCTCAAGCAACTTGGCAGAAATGCCCATGTCTATGTAGACGATATTGTGGTGAAGACGGAGAAGCGCGGCACCCTTCTGGAAGACCTCAAGGAGACATTTGACAACCTGCGCCACTTTCAGATCAAGCTCAACCCGGAGAAATGCGTCTTCGGAGTACCAGCCGGCCAGCTCCTTGGCTTCCTTGTCTCTGAGCGCGGGATCGAGTGCAACCCCGTGAAGATCAAGGCCATCGAGCGGATGCAAAGGCCAACCCGGCTGCGGGACGTCCAGAAGTTCACCGGGTGCTTGGCATCACTCAGCCGGTTCATCAGTCGGCTGGGCGAGAAGGCCCTCCCACTGTACCAGCTGATGAAGAAGACCACCTGCTTTGAATGGAATGACCAGGCGGATGAGGCTTTCCTCCAGCTCAAACGGATGCTGTCCACGCCGCCTGTTTTGGCCGCTCCGACTGCTAAAGAACCCATGTTCCTCTACATCGCTGCCACAAGCCGGGTGGTCAGCACCGTGATCGTGGTCGAGCACCCAGAAGACGGCAAGGCCCAGCCGGTCCAGAGGCCAGTATACTATCTGAGTGAGGTGTTGTCCGCCTCCAAGCAGAACTACCCCCACTACCAGAAGATGTGCTACGGCGTGTACTTTGCCGCCAAGAAGCTGAAGCAGTATTTCTAGGAGCACACCATCACGGTCGTCTGCACCGCCCCCCTTGCCGAGATCATAGGCAACAGAGATGCATCAGGCCGGGTGGCGAAGTGGGCCATTGAGCTGGCTCCACACACCATCCTCTACCAGCCCCGCACCCCCATCAAGTCCCAAGCGCTGGCCGCTTTCCTAGTCAACTGGGCCGAGACCCAGTACTTGCCGCCAGCGCCGGATTCCACTCATTGGCGGATGCACTTTGACGGCTCAAAGATGCGCACCGGTTTGGGAGCCGGCATCATCCTCACCTCTCCCAAAGGCGACAAGCTCAAGTACACACTGCAGATTCACTTTGCCGCCTCCAATAACGTGGCCGAGTACGAGGCGCTCATACACGGACTCCGGCTAGCCAAGGAGATTGGCATCCGCCGGATTCTGTGTTACGGCGACTCGGACTTGGTGGTCCAGCAGTCGTCTGGCGACTGGGACGCCAAGGATGCAAACATGGCAAGCTACCGCTTCCTCGTCCAGCAGATCAGCGGGCACTTCGACGGGTGCGAGTTCCTTCACGTGCCAAGGGCCGACAACGAGCCAGCCGACGCCCTGGCCCGAATCGGCTCCACCCGGCAAGCCATACCAGCCGGCATCTCACTGCAGTGTCTGCGCAAGCCGTCTATCAAGCCTTCGCCGGAATCAGAGTCCATCTTCGTGCCGGCTGACCCCGGATCAGTCGGATCCGGCTCGGGGGCTTCAACAGTCGGTCCAGGGACTTCGGTAGGCGGCCCGAGGGCTGCAGCACTCGAACCCGGCCCGAGGACTTTAGAACCCGGCCCGGGGACTGCAGCAGTCAGCCCGGGGACTTCAACGACGCAGCAAGCAGCGGCCGGCTCTGACCCGCCGCCTCCCAACCCGACCGCCCTGGTACCAGTTGCTGTCATGACAGTGGTAGAAGCACCATCCTGGGCGCAGCCCATCCTCAACTTCTTGGTGAGCCGAGAGCTACCAGCCGATGAGGTCTTGGCCCGGTAGGTGCAACGCCGGGCGCCAGCCTACACAATAGTCAACGAAGAGCTTGTCAGGCACAGTGTGACTGGTGTCTTTCAGCGCTGCGTGGAGCCGGAGAAGGGCATGGCAATCCTCAGACATATTCATCAAGGCGAGTGCGGCCACCATGCTGCCTCCAGATCCCTTGTTGCCAAAGCTTTCCGCCATGGATTCTTCTGGCCGACTGCTTTGGACGCCGCCAAGGAGTTGGTCCGCAAGTGCAAGGGATGTCAGTGCTTCAGCTCCAAGCAACACCTGCCGGCCTCTGCACTCAAGACCATCCCCATCACTTGGCTGTTTGCCGTTTGGGGATTGGACATGGTGGGCCCGTTCAAAACAGCACGCGGCGGCATGACCCATCTGCTGGTCGCTGTGGATAAGTTCACGAAGTGGATCGAAGCAAAGCCAATCAAGAAACTGAATGGTCCGACTGCTGTCACATTCATTGCGGACATCACCGTCCGATACGGCATTCCGCACAGCATCATCACCGACAATGGCACAAAATTCGCCAAAGGCGCCTTGGCCCGTTTCTGCGCGACGCAGGGCATCCGACTGGACTTAGCATCCGTTGGCCATTCGCAGTTAAACGGCCAGGTGGAGCGAGCAAACGGCCTCATCCTGTCCAGCATCAAGCCCCATTTGGTCGAGCCGCTGGAGCGCTTGGCTGGCTGCTGGATCGAGGAGCTACCGGCCGTCCTTTGGAGTCTTCGGACTACGCCCTACAAAGCAACTGGCTTCACTCCCTTCTTCCTCGTGTACGGGGCCGAGGCCATCATCCCAACAGACATCGAGTTCGACTCACCTCGCGTCACCATGTACACGGAGGCAGAAGCAAAGAAGGCGCGAGAAGACGACGTCGATCTGCTGGAAGAGGCCCGGCTATTGGCACTCAGCCGGTCCGCCATCTACCAGCAGAGCCTACGCCGCTACCACAGCCGGAAGGTCAAGCTGCGTGCTTTCCGCGGAGGGGACCTTATGCTCCGGCTGATCCAGCGAACAGCCGGCCAGCACAAACTCTCGGCCACTTGGGAGGGGCCTTTCATCATCAGCAAGGCCCTGGGCAACGACTCCTACTACCTCATCGACGCACAAAAGCCCAGGGCATGCAAGAGGGACGATTCCGGCAAAGAGACGGAGCGCCCATGGAACCCAAATCTTCTCCGCCCGTTTTACAGTTGATGCAGTGTATGTACCACACTACCTTTTGTATTAAGCATAGACAACAGGTCCCCCGAAGCACACTCGGGGGCTACCTTTTTATCTATATGATAAGCTTGCCTATGAATGTATTATTTCATTCTTTCGCCCTGCACCGGGTCCGGTCAGCCGGCCCGGGGGCTCGCCGCCTTGACCTAAGCTGGCACCACCCGCAGTCGGCCAAGTAGTGTGCCGACGTCTAAGCCCTCTCTTGCCTGAAGCCACAGCTCGCAGAGCGACTGTCCGGCTGGCAAGAGCTAAAGGCAGGAAATGATGTCCACACAAAAAATGACTAAGGAAGAACGCCATTATAGGCCAAGCCGGCTACTCGCCTCATCCGTCCGGCTGCCCAGCAGCCGGCCGGCCGGCTTCTAGCTTGACTAGCTACGCTCTAGATGGCCGAAGTAACTTGCCTATCCTAAACGGCCAAGTCCCTGACCCGGCCACAGACCGCAGAGCGGCTGTTCGGCTGGCAGGGCGGCAGCTAAAGGAAGGCGGCAAAGGAAAAAGCAAAACCAAGCTGGAACCCGACAAGAGCACAAGCATGTGTGAATTAAATTATTTACATAGCAAAAGGCCTGTGGCCAAGCATTCAACGGAGTTTTAATTACACCCCCAGCGGGTGGACCTGCGTGCAATTAACTTGTTTGTTCAAAGCATAAGACAGAAAAAAAACCTTGAAAGATAAGCGGCCGCCTAGGCCAAGGGCGCGGCGTGGACAGGTTGGCGGAGGCAGAGGCGCCGGCTGGTGGAGCGTCCAACTGGCGGGTCTCGGCTTGGTCGGCGTCGGCAGCAGTCGACGCGGTCTCCCGCGGCTCGCTGGTCGAAGCCCAATCGGGCTGAGGCTGGCCAGTTGCTTCGCCATCCGGTGCGACACCCTCGCCTTCCTCGTCTTCATCATCCTCGCCTTCATCGCTGGAAGCGATCTCGTCCACCGAGTCCTCCCCCCGCTGGGTCCAGCCCGAACCAGGAAGGCGGCACCTCAGCGCCGTCCTCGTCCCGCTCCGGGATAAAGACGGCGGTGTCGGCGTACTCGGCAAGGGTCGCTGCGCGATTGACGAGCTCGTCGCGCACCGCTTCCAGCTCGGGTCCGGCCTCCTGACGGAAGGTGGCCAGCTGGGCCAGCTCCACCCCTGGGTACCAGGCCTTGACGAACTCCAGTGCCGTCTGAGTGCCCGCTCAAGCCGCAGCGCCCTTCAAGGCCTCAAACCGGTCGACCACCACCTCCAGCCAGTCGGCAGTTCGACTGGGAGTGCGAGGAACCTGAGCGTCCGTCCAGAGCCCGGCCAGGACCTAAGACCCGGCGCGCTGAAGACAGCAAAGCAGACGGCGCGCTGGCTCAAGGCGCATCTTGATGGCCAACAGCTGCTCGCCCAGGTTGCGTGGCGCATTCGGCGGAATGTCGGCATCCATCCTCCTCCGCTGTTCGCTTTGCGCCTCGATGGCCTAGCAGATGGCGACGGAGCGACCGGGAAGAAATTCTGTCCAAAAGAAGACCGAGAATTTAGAAGCCGGCCCCTCGAAGCAGTCGGCGACTAAGCAACAAAGAAGAAAGGACATTACCTTCAACCATGTCCTCGATCACTCCATAGCCGTCCGACAGCAGCTTCTCCCTCTCGACCCAGTCCGAGCGCTGAGTCTCGAACTCGGCCTTGAGGAGCGTTTCCTCGTCCTTCAGCTGCCGGACCTCTGCCTTGTGCTTCTCCGCCTGGTTCGCCAGCTCCTTCGCAAGCCGGTCGCACTCCTTGGCGGCTCGGCTACGCTCCTGCTCCTTGGCACGGAGCTCGGTCTCGAGCTCACCCACGCGCACCCGCAGCTGAGCGGCGGCCCCTGCCAAGACAAAAAAGAAACATCAGCATCAACCAAAAACAAGAAGTTGCCGGAAGATTCGGCCCTACTGCTCAGCAGTTGGCCCGAATCTCGGGGGCTACACCCAGTGGGCGCGGAAAGACGGCCGTACTCACCTCGGCTCTGGTTCAGGTCGGCAGTCCGCTTGGCCAACAACTTGTTCTGGGAATTGAAGGCGGCCGCGCGCAGATTGTGATAGTTCTGCAAGAAGAGCAACACTTCAACATTTAGAAATACGCCTTGGAGTTCCAACCCGCCTACTCAGCAGCCGGCTCGGAACTCGGGGGCTACACCCAGCGGGTGCGCTCGCGCGCCCCCACTGAAAACCGCAAAAAAGCAAAAAGGATAACTCAAGCACGTACCCGGATAGTTACCTGCATCGCCGTCAGCTCTTTCCCCGCCTGCAGGAGGGTGGCGCCATGGGCCTTGAATGAGTCAAGGATGTCCTGCACCGCAACGTTGAGGACACCCGAGCCGGCCCCTGACGTCCAGTCAGGCGGAGCGGCGCTGGTGGCCTCGGCATTGGGCGCCGACGAGCTCGCAGCCTCAACTTCCATCGGCCTCGGCGCGGAGACCACCCGCGCTGGGCGCTGGCGCGCAGGGACGCGGGTCGCCACCGCACGGCTCACCACCAGCTCAGCTCTAGATGGCGGCACCTCCGGCACTTAGGGCCGGCTGCCTTGCTCGCCAGCAGTCGGCGCGCGTAGAGGCACGTCCGTCTCCGGGATGACGGGGTCAGCCCTTCCCCTCTCCAGGGCCGTCTGGTCGGCCCCAGCTCCTCCGATCGGCGCCTGGCCCTCCACCACCGGCGGCTCCGTTTGCTGCGGATCGGTGGCCTCCGGAGCTCCGCTGCGCTTTGGCTCCTCCGCCCGCGCCTTGGCCGCCGCATCCGCCTGCTCCTTGGCCGCTGCGTCGGCCTGCACCTTGGCCGCTGCGTCGACCTCTGCCCGCGCCGCATCTACTGCCTCTGCCTCTGCCTGAGCCACGGCGTCCCGCTCCTGCTGCGCCTCCCGCGCGTTCCTCTCCGTCGCCTCCCGAAGGGCGGCGGCCGGGTCCACGTGGCTGGCATCTTCGGGGCCGCCTGCCGGCCCAATCACCGAAGCGGACGGGGCCCGCGACACATAAAGCGGAGCCCTACATAGCACGACAAGTGAAGATAAGAAGTTTGGAAAGGAAAAACCAAGCGCAAGACAGAAATCCACAAGAGAAGAAAAACCAAGACAGAAAGGATCAAGACGAAAAGCGGCCAAAATACTTACGCGGACACCATCGGACGCTGCTTCGGGCCCTTCCGGATGGTGGCCACCTTTGCGGCCTCTTGCCGCTTGGTCGCGGCGACCGTGAACTTGGCCTTCTTGGATGGCCGGCTGCCGAACATCCCGACGTCGGCACGATGCTTCGACGAGCCGGGTGCTCCAGTCGGCGCCACCGAGGAGCCGGCGCCTGTCCTACCGGCGCCTGGGGCGTGGCGGGGCTCATCGTCTTCCTCGTCGTCATCTAGCCATTCCCCTATGCCGCCACCTGCGGCCCCACCCGCCGCATCGCCGCCTCCAGCGGCATCATCCTCCTCCAACGCGGCCGCCCCCAGCTCGGGGTCATCCACGTCACTCTCCGCGCGGTCCGCCATGTACCGATGGCCTGGATCCGGCGTGTCGACCACCGTCTGGCCTTGGAAGCGCTGCATCACAGCCTGGCGGTCAGGCGGCGCGAAGAACTTGGCACAAGCAAAGAAAAAGAATCAGAACTAACCGGAGGCGGCGGATTGGCGCGGCTGTATGGCTCTTTGCCGAACTGCCAGCTCTCCTCATTGAGCTTGCAGTCGAAGAAGTAATTGATGAGCCGGACCACCTCCACAGTTGGCAGCGCCTTGGTGGACATCCGGCATGGGTCCCGGCGGCCGCTCATGCTGGCGATCAGATGAGGCCGGGCTTGGAGGGGCAGCACCCGGTGTTCGACGAAGGCGGCCAGCAGATCCGACGCCCTGAGGCCCTCCGACTCCGTCATCTCTTGGAGCCGGGTGAGGGCGGTGGTGATGGCGGCCGACGGCGACTTCGGCCGAAATTTCCAGTTGCTCTGAGGCTCGAGCGGCGGGCCGGCTGCATAAGCCGGCAGGTTGACGTAGTCCCTCGACTCGTGGATGTTCCGGACGTAGAAATACGACTTCTGCCAGAGTTTGGCCGACTCCAGCAGAGCGATGGCCGGGAAGCGGATCCCAGAGCCGGTGTGCCGCACCGCCACGCAGGCCCCGCACTGAGCCGCCTCGCCTTTGACGGCGGTGCCGAGCTTGAGGTAGAAGAGCTCCCCCCACAGCTCGCGCGTGGGAAAGACGCCGAGGTACCCCTCGCGGAGGGTGACAAAAGCGAAGAGCAGCACCACCGTATTCGGCATGAGGTGGTTAGGTTGGAGATGGTAAAAGTCAAGAAAAGAGCGGAGAAAGCCGCTTGCCGGCAGGCCGAAGCCGCGGAGGAAGTGGGTCCTGAAGACGACACGCTCATCGTCCCTCGGCGCCGGCGAGATCTCCCTTTCGGGGGGAACACGCACCTCCATGTTCGCCGTGTGGGGAAGTCGCCGCGTCTGGCGGAGGAACTCGAGGTGGTCGTCATGGACGTTCGAATCATCCCAATTGCCTCGCGCCATTCTTTATGGTTGCTTGGTGGCGGCGCGGCGAGGTCACGCGAGGCGAGGCCGCGGGGACGCAGAGAAGTCGAGCGACGGTGAGCTGCATCGGCGCTTCAGCGGCGGAGTGGCGCGGCGACGCAGCAGCAACGAGGAAGCAGAAGAGGAAGAAGGTGGAGAACGAGGAGGGCGCGCGTGCGTTCTGCCGCACCCTCCTCCCCCTACTTATAGGCCCGCGGCGGCGGAGCCGAAGAGGCAGGACGTGGGGGGCGTGGGGATTAACTACGCCCGCGCCCCGCATGACCCCACCTTTCTCGCGCCTTCAAAGCGCACATTCATTGCGCATGGGGAGGGCAACTGCCTACCTCGGCTGCAGTAGATCCGCGCGCACGCCGAGGCCCTGTAGTGGTGGGCCCAGGCCTACGGCGATGTCCCGTCACGCGTGTGGGCTGGCAGGCCGGCCTGGCCTGCTGGTGCCGCGTGGCACGCGAGCAACGGGCGGCAGGCGCGCCACCCGGCGCACGCGACAACTATTCGAACTCGACATGCGGCTGGCCTAGCCTAGGCCAGCTCCTGGCAGATGGCTTCTACCAAACGGATGAAGCAGGAGATACAAGACCTCTCGGGGTAGGAAACTGCTGAGGCACTTCGGCTTGAGCCGCGGTGCCTCACCAGCTTCGGGGACTACTGTCGGAGGGATTGACCATGGGTAGCCTCACGAGCACTCCATAGCATTTCAAGACAACAGGGTAAGCCAAGCCCCTTGCGCCTCCCAGATGAGTCGCCGGCTCCCTTGGGCCGGCTGACCCAAGAGGCCGACTCCCAGATGGCGGTGTACCCTCAGAAGGCGGCTTCGGGGGAAGCCGGGTCCTAGCAAACGCCCCTCCTCCCCTCGGAGTCTGCGCCCATTGAAAACGATAAGATGGGGCGTGGCTACAGGGCCACCCGTACCCCCAAATCCCGGCGGGGCGTGGCTACAGGGCGGGCTGACCAAGCGGACACCCCTCTGCCAGGCGCGGCACTGTAGCCACGCGGCCCGTGACGCAGCCCTCGTTAGCAGGACCATGCTCCCACGACAGGCGGTCGGTACGGCCCGCAGGCGACGGGCCCTACCTGTCCGTGAGCAACCGGAAGACGACGCACCTCAAGAAGGCGACCTCAGCGAAAGACCGGCTTCCAGTAGCCGGCCTCTCCCTCCACTCGGAGTCAACGCGTCGTTACTCCGATGAGACAGGGTGTGGCTGCAGTGAACGCCCACCAGGTGGCGGACTGTAGCCATGCCTCCCCCGATGAGGCCCTCGTCATCAAGGGTGAGGCTACAACAAAAGGCAATCAGCGCGGCCCGCAGGCGGCGGGCCCCACCTGTCGGCCGAATCCTCAGCAGCCGGCGGGACCCACCAAGCGGCGCGCCCCAGCAGCCGGCGGAGAACCCGGCGCCCATAGACGCTGTCATCCGGGTCCTACACCCGACCCAATTACCATTGTACCCCTGGGGGGTAGGCCTATATAAAACCCCCCAGGTTCGCCCATGCAAGGGGTTCAACTCATCTTCCACGCCATTATACACACACATAGCTAGAGAAGCATTAGGGCTAGCCTTGCCCTTCTCCTTCCTCTAGCAAACAGCTCAAGTAGCAAGCTTGTAGCTACGAGATTGATCATAGTCATCATGCGGTGACCCCACAGAGTAGGACTAGGGGTGTTATCTCCTCGGAGAGCCCCGAACCTGGGTAAGTCTCGTGTTCGTTCGAGATCTCGCTCACTCCCGCTTCCAGGGCCCGACGACGTACTCCTGTCCCCATCCATGATAATGTAGGGTAACGCAGTAGAAAACAAAAATTTTCCGACCTACGCACCAGCCCAGGACCACTATGGAGACTGCATACAAGGTTTGATCATTTTCGTTACCGACTCGTAGCGCAGCGGAAGTAGAGTCGATGACGATCATCGGTGCAGATCCCCGCAGCTAGGATTTACAACCTCCCAACCGCGAGGATGTATACCCTCGTCTTCCCTTCGGACAGCCCTCCGGGAGGCGGTCGAACAGTCCCCCGGACGGTGTCGCGGACAGCCCTTCGGGAGGACCTTCGAAACTCGAACGGTCACTCGGACAGCCCTTCGGGAGGACCCACAGAACTCGGACCGTCACTTGGACAGCCCTTCGGGAGGCACTCACAGAACTCGGACCGTCACTTGGACAGCCCTTCGGGAGGCACTCTCGAACAGCCCCTCAGGCACTAAGATCGAAACTACGACCTCTCTACAGAGTTGCACACATACGGTGTCATCTATCCGGCAGGGCTTCGCCGTCCAGAACTAGTTCCCACCGGAACCCAGACAGCCTTTCGGCACTACGAAACTATTTCGTGGGAGGGAGAGAGAATGCCAGATCATGCATGGCTTGTGTGAGAGAGTTGGAGTGGAGTTGGAGAGCACCTCTCCTCCTCCTTATATAGTGGTGGAAGGGGTGGAGGGGGCTGAAAATTCAGCCCACTAAACATGGGGAAAACATGTTCCCACAAAACAAGGAGAACATGTTCCCACCAAACAAGGGAAAAACATGTTCCCTTGTCCATGGTGTTCCCCCATGGGGCCCCACCTTCCTCCCAACACTCTCCACCATTTGTGGGGGCTGCCCCCCACCATGGGGGGCCCCCCCAACATTTTGTCCAGCCACAAGGGGGCTGCCCCCAAAGGCCCCCCCCCCAAAACAGCCCAAAAACAGCCCCCACGATCTGTGGGATCTTGTCCCCTCACGCTGGGACAAGATGTTTTCCGCGACTATTATTTCTGAAAAATTCCAGAAGGTCCCAGAACATTTCCGGCACCCTCTAAAATTATCTGGACGCGCTCTGGAACATTTCCAGTATGGTGGTTTAATTTAAAACCATCTTTGTTTACCCGGTAAACAACTCCGGCAGCTCCGAAACTTTTTTTTTCGGTTTTTTCTCCAGAAAAATTCCAGAAATTACCAGACCAATCTGGCAACCTCCAAAACATTCCCGGTGCTTGCCAAAACCTTTTTGGATCAATGGTTTTATCCGAAACAACTTTTCGGTTTTACCGAAACTTTTTCAGTGTTCTTTCTCCGGAACTCTTCCGTTGTCTCCGAAACTTTTCGGTGATTTTCTCTCAGACTCCCTGTCTAGAATTCAGCAGATAGATGACCCTTAAGCGTGTGACCCTATAGGTTCGGTGAAGTATAGACATGACCGGAACACCTTCCGATCAATGATCAGCATCGGAGCCGTGGACACCCATATTGACCCCTACACCCACACGAATGAATATTCGAGTGAACCTCCAGTTGCCGTGTGCTATTCCTGTTGCTTCACGATATGTTACAAATACCCGAGGTTAGACATGTTGGCATTCCCGTGGATCAACAACTTGTCCACTATGCTAGTTACCTCGTTACCGGTATTGTTCTCTTTTCTCGTTACCGTGTTCCGGCATCCCCGTGATCAAATCACAAAGTGTCTGGCCAGACGATGATGGATACCGTAACACCGAGAGGGCCCAGAGATATCTCTCCATCGTCGGAGGAGCAAATCCCAATCTCGAGCTATCAAGTTACTTGACACACCTTTCCATGAACCCGTAAGCCGCCGTAATAGCCACCCATTTACGGATGACGTTTAACAAACCCCAAAGTTCATGAAGCAAGTATGAAGAAACTCGACACTCTCATGGTCTAAGGAATTTTGCAAACATTAACCATCTCTGTGTTATTAACCATTAATATGTGACGAATGTAACTCATAGCATAACATCAATTTGGGTCGATTCAACACAAATGTTCTTCTAACACTGTGCCCTCAAAATTGCTGGCATAGACATGCCCATGATCAGGAAAACAGAACCATCATGCAATACTTGAGCTAGTCTTAGAGGCCAGACTAGGAATACATATTACCGTTTATTATTCCACACGTGCATATGAGTCTTCCTCCGAGCCTCGTTTTATTTGCAGACTCGAGAACCATAGCAGTTACAGCATGGAACATAAACCTAATTATGAACAGGGAGATAATCAATAACATTTATTATTGCCTCTAGGGCATATCTCCTACAGACTCCCACTTGCACTAGAGTCAATAATCTAGTTAATGCTAATGCACTTTACACCTGTGGCACACCGGTGTAAATATGCTTCGCTTGTGGTATAGCCTGAATGTTCAACGGATCTGACGACTTCAGCTCCGTGTGTATCTTTGCATATCCTCGCGTTTTCACGCTTTCACAAAAGTCATATTTTGTGTGGACTTGGCTTGATATGTATGCGAATCACAGGTCGAACCTGGATTCCTCAGACTGAGTTATGGAGCAACTACTTGCAGTAGTGTCCCATTGACAAAAGCCATCTTGGAACCATACTAAGTTCATGAATGAACTATATGATTCAACATCTTCTTTGTCGCTTTAAAAGCGGAAACATACTTTGCCTCTGTTATAGAATTCGCCACAGTAACTTGTTTGAACAAATTCCAACTAACTGTGCCACCATATTGTGTGTTACACAAAACCGTCAATTTAAATCGAAAATCGCATGGAGAAATGATGAAGACTGTATCGATGTAACCTTTTACAACGAACTCTTCATGATCTCTACTTGCGAGAAAACTTGTCATCAGTGCTACTATAGTACTCAATGACCCTTTTTCACTGTTGTCCCTTGATCAATACTTTTGATCACTTTGGTATCTATACTCGCAACAACTTTGGGAGTATTGGACATATCTGGTTGTTATACATACCATGGAATACATGATTAATCCAAACACAAGAGTGTGTGGAATCCCCATCATGTATTTTGCTCATCAGTGTTTTTGGGACACCGAGTCTTGCAAAAACTCTTTCCATGTGACTTCGCCAAGAATCACTCCTTGGCGTTTTAAATGCTAAAAAGTTTTAGCATCTTGTCAATATGTATTTATTGCTTAGCCCCATTAGGTAAATCTATCTTCATAGATCATCATGCCTAATATTAAGGCTATTTAGCCCAAGCACTTCATCAAAAAACTATTTTCAAATGAAGTCCTAATTCGTGTCAAGAATTTTATTTCCAATTAACAATGTGTCAAGCACACAAGGTTTTTAGAAATGTTATTAGGCTCCCACTTACTTTCTTGAATTACAAGCATCTTCGTTATCCATTGATGAAGTCAAAACTCCTTTGACCATTTCATCAAAACACAAAGATTCCAACTCCACTTTGCTCTCTTCTGTCCATCGCTGGAACTCTGAAGTTTGCACCCTTTCTAGCATCCTCTGGATTGACAAAATACCTTGGACTGTAACACATGCAGGTCCTTGGTTTCATTTCCATCAGATGGAAATCCTTTTGTCATCCATTGTTTTATATCTCATGATATGAAATATGTATTAATTGCTAGTTCAACCCGAACCGAATTTAAGCATCGCTACGATGAAGCAACCTCATCGTAGTCAACTCCTTGAACTAGTATATTGCAACAAGTCGAGCTTTATGGATAAAACATTTTTATTCATATCAGTTATAGTTCCATAAATATTCGTCAGACTCTAAGTCTTCCGAAAGGTGTATCAAGGTTTTAATCTTGAATCACTTATATGGAAACTATCTCGGATTGTATTGGCATTTAGCCAATTCCGGAGTTAGGGCCCATCAACGCTTCCTTGTGTATCGTAGGTATACTGTTGTCTAACAACAATATCTCGTTTGCGCACCTGAGAGGTTTGCACGAGCCTTGCCTACGTGGTTCAGCTGCAAGTTCGACCGAAGTCCATACATTTTATTGTAGAGACTTCCGTATCAGTCGCAGTAGGAAACTCCGGAATTACTTCCAAGGTCTCTTTCCTTTGATCTGATGGCGAAGATACTGTTTATCTCGTCGAGTTGCACTATTCTCCCACTCACCTTTTTCAAAGAACCATTTTCTTCAAAAAGCATACCGTTTTGTGGCAAAAACTTTTGCCTCGGTATAGTGGTGGGGGAATACCCAATGACTTGGGATAACCTACAAAGTAGCACTTGTCTGATTTGGAATAGGTTTGTAACCTTTTACACAAGCCCCATATTCCAAATGTTAAGAAAAGATATAACATGGTTGGGCGTACCATACCATTTCGTCATTTCAACAGACCTGATGAAGCTCTTTTCAGTGTAAAAGCCGCAGTCCCTAAAGCATCACTTTTAAAAGGGATAATGCCAAATTTATTTATGTCATCTTTGATCTCACCATGTCATAAATGGTTCGATTACATCTTCACGGACTTTCCACTTGCAGTGGTGTTCCGGGAGGTGCAAGTTATGAAACCCCTTTCACAACTCATCAGACATTCGCTAAACTTGTAACTCAAATATTTCTTTCTGCAATCGAATTGTGGAAACATAATTTTCTTGTTACAATAACTTCTACTTCATATTTGAAAACCTTTCGAATGATTTCAAAAGATCCAGACTTACGTCTCATCAAGTATATATCCACATATCTACTTGAGTCATTTTTGAAGATAGATAAATCCACTACTTGCAACAACCTTTATCGGACTACACACATCAAATGTATGATCACCAATAAGTTTGTTGTCCGTTCCTTATGGCCTGTGAACGGTATTTCAGTCACTTCTCTTTTCGGAGGAAAGTTGCAAGTGTCAGATGATTCAAAATCAAACGACTTCAAAATCCATCATAATGGAATTTATCCATGCGGGTTTCTCCAATGTGACCAAATGCAGTGCCACACTTGTGTGGTATTCTTTTAGTCTTGCGACATTTAGCGTCAATGTTATGGATGTATCATATTACCATCAATATTCATAACATACATCCCATCTAGGATGGAAGCATGGCCCTTCATGTTATTCATAATACTGAACAACAATTGTTGTTTTTATGAACAACTCTTTTGCAACAAACATTGTGTAATGGGCTAGAGTGTATGAAACTCTAAAATGAATTATGAAAGTAAACCCAGAGGTAATGTATTATTATCAATATTCATAACATACATCTCATTCATAATGAAAGTATGGCCCTTATGTTACTCATAACATCGAACATCAAAAGTTCTCTTATAAACAACCTTCTTGCAAGATACCTTATGCAATGGGCTAGAGTTTGTGAAACTCCAAATGAATTATAAAAATAAATACAGACGGTAATACACCGATGGAAGGTATAGTAACATTTACTATGTTCCCTGTGTATACCTAAAACTCATTTCTGGCTAGTCTTTCAGGCCATAGTAGTTCTTACATCGAGTTGCAACAGAATGCAATCGAGCGGGTATCTTTGTGATTAACTCACAATACCCAAAAATTAGTGATTAACATGTTTAACCATAATTCCCAAGAACTATATCTTTGACCAGCCTTCTATACATCAAAAACTTGTATGACATTCACACATGAGCTGGATATTCCAGTCTTCTTTCCTTTTTGCCATTATACTTCTAACAGTTTAACTTTTAGTATTTCTCCTACTCTCAGAAGAAGCACCGAACTTAAGAGTGGCGTTAGCCCCGGACTTCCTAGGTGTGTAAGTCACACTAACATCCTTCGGACACTTCCTTTCTCTTTAAGTTGTTGTTTTATTCACCTTTCATCATATGACAGGCGTTCTTCTGGATCCCTCTCTTATCAGTCTAATGCATAGTAAACTCCTTTACTAATAGTTTGCAAACAAACATTGCTTTGGATATCTCATATCTTTTAGCCTTTGTCTGTCTCTGAAAATGATTTTCAGATTCCATGAATATCACATAACTATCCAAACTTTCGAAGTTCAGGTCTCATGGAAGCAAATGTATTGCATTTGACTGAAACGGAATTCTAGCTTTTGGATCGAAGGACGAGAGTCACATGATCCATAGCATAAGCGAGAGAATACCAAAGTATGCGATAGGACAAAGTCCTTCTCGGCACTCTTGAGGACAATCCTCACATTACGTTACCAACCGTAAAGTTTTAACCAGATATTTAACAGCTATTCAATTTTAATAGGGAAGGTGGAAACGCGAGCCATTATTCTACAACGATTATGCATATAACACTTAGACAGTGTCCATAATTAATTGCACTGAGAATTAAACAAGTTAATTCAACAGTGCGCTCCCACTCAAATCAATATCTCTCATAATTGATTGTGAGTGATTCAAGACCCTCATTTCCATTCAACGCCATTGAACGAGATGAACACTGATGGCGCGAACTTCAATCGGTAGGCAAACTTGCCGATCACATCTCTATGTGACTCTTGTTCATCTTTCGATGGGCGTGTTCCGAGCTCAGGGAGATCCTTCCAGAACGTCAAGACAACCAAGTGATCTCGCTGCGAGGTCTCAACTCACCCGCCTCACACATCCCTAATCGTTCGCACCCAGGGAGATCCTGCGATGCCCCGAAAAGTTAGGTGCCGTGACGGTGCTACACTTGGGAGAACACTAACTACTTGATATTTTGTGAGAGATCACCCTAATAAAAGCGACTACCGCGCAATCAAGAAGGGTGCATCATAAGGGATAAACATCTCAGGCAATTCATAATAGCATGATATGGTATAGCCCTTTCTGACGGAGAAGTCTTGTATTTCTTCGTCTTTGGCATTCGCGTCGGTGTTCACCTTTGCGAAGATTGCCACCACCTTGTCGATGCACCAGATAATATTGCTATCTCTATAGCTAATAAAATAAGTGCATTACATAAGGTTGACACGCAGGTCATTAAAGTGCAATCATATGGCTCCAGCCATCATGCCAAATCATGACACGCAGGTCATGTTAATCAATTTACATCATATAGTCATCTCATACATAATCAAATTATTATGAGCACTGCTATACCACATCATATGCACATGCAAACCCTCCTGCAAAACCAAGTTAGACGCCTCTAATCGGTTCATGGAAAAACTTGTTTTACGTGGCTTCTAAGGTTTTGAAACAAACCGAAGCTACCAACGTCCATCATCAAGTATGATAATTCAAGTTGCTAGATTAACTTTCCAGGGTGTATGAAAACCGAGATAATAAAATCTCGAGCCCCATACTAAACTTCGTCATACGCATGACCCCTGTGCAGATCATATCTGCATTGCCCTTTCGTCTGCGAAACATCCATCTTTCTTTAACTAAAGTGGAACCCAAAGAACTGTTAGCACTTCGTTGATCTGTCAATCAGCATACTCAGGAGTAGCATGAAAGGATCGCGGATTGCCAGAACTTTGTGAGATTCCACAATGCTGTCAAGATCAGGACTACGCAAATTCAAGGGAAGTAACAAGAACATCGGGTAACAGATTTCATCTGCTACCCGCACAAATAATTTTCAGTAATAGAACTCATCTACTACCTAATTATATTGTGCAATACCCATACATCTCATGTATTCTAGATCGCAACCTGCATCTACGCATAGCACGGCTCTTGATGCCACTGTAGGGTAACGCAGTAGAAAACAAAAATTTTCCGACCTACGCACCAGCCCAGGACCACTATGGAGACTGCATACAAGGTTTGATCATTTTCGTTACCGACTCATAGCGCAGCGGAAGTAGAGTCGATGACGATCATCGGTGCAGATCCCCGCAGCTAGGATTTACAACCTCCCAACCGCGAGGATGTATACCCTCGTCTTCCCTTCGGACAGCCCTCCGGGAGGCGGTCGAACAGTCCCCCGGACGGTGTCGCGGACAGCCCTTCGGGAGGACCTTCGAAACTCGAACGGTCACTCGGACAGCCCTTCGGGAGGACCCACAGAACTCGGACCGTCACTTGGACAGCCCTTCGGGAGGCACTCACAGAACTCGGACCGTCACTTGGACAGCCCTTCGGGAGGCACTCTCGAACAGCCCCTCAGGCACTAAGATCGAAACTACGACCTCTCTACAGAGTTGCACACATACGGTGTCATCTATCCGGCAGGGCTTCGCCGTCCAGAACTAGTTCCCACCGGAACCCAGACAGCCTTTCGGCACTACGAAACTATTTCGTGGGAGGGAGAGAGAATGCCAGATCATGCATGGCTTGTGTGAGAGAGTTGGAGTGGAGTTGGAGAGCACCTCTCCTCCTCCTTATATAGTGGTGGAAGGGGTGGAGGGGGCTGAAAATTCAGCCCACTAAACATGGGGAAAACATGTTCCCACAAAACAAGGAGAACATGTTCCCACCAAACAAGGGAAAAACATGTTCCCTTGTCCATGGTGTTCCCCCATGGGGCCCCACCTTCCTCCCAACACTCTCCACCATTTGTGGGGGCTGCCCCCCACCATGGGGGGCCCCCCCAACATTTTGTCCAGCCACAAGGGGGCTGCCCCCAAAGGCCCCCCCCCAAAACAGCCCAAAAACAGCCCCCACGATCTGTGGGATCTTGTCCCCTCACGCTGGGACAAGATGTTTTCCGCGACTATTATTTCTGAAAAATTCCAGAAGGTCCCAGAACATTTCCGGCACCCTCTAAAATTATCTGGACGCGCTCTGGAACATTTCCAGTATGGTGGTTTAATTTAAAACCATCTTTGTTTACCCGGTAAACAACTCCGGCAGCTCCGAAACTTTTTTTTTCGGTTTTTTCTCCAGAAAAATTCCAGAAATTACCAGACCAATCTGGCAACCTCCAAAACATTCCCGGTGCTTGCCAAAACCTTTTTGGATCAATGGTTTTATCCGAAACAACTTTTCGGTTTTACCGAAACTTTTTCAGTGTTCTCTCTCCGGAACTCTTCCGTTGTCTCCGAAACTTTTCGGTGATTTTCTCTCAGACTCCCTGTCTAGTATTCAGCAGATAGATGACCCTTAAGCGTGTGACCCTATAGGTTCGGTGAAGTATAGACATGACACGGAGCACCTTCCGATCAATGATCAACATCGGAGCCGTGGACACCCATATTGACCCCTATACCCACACGAATGAATATTCGAGTGAACCTCCAGTTGCCGTGTGCTATTCCTGTTGCTTCACGATATGTTACAAATACCCGAGGTTAGACATGTAGGCATTTCCGTGGATCAACAACTTGTCCACTATGCCAGTTACCTCGTTACCGGTATTGTTCTCTTTTCTCGTTACCGTGTTCCGGCATCCCTGTGATCAAATCACAAAGTGTCTGGCCAGACGATGATGGATACCGTAACACCGAGAGGGCCCAAAGATATCTCTCCATCGTCGGAGGAGCAAATCCCAATCTCGAGCTATCAAGTTACTTGACACACTTTTCCATGAACCCGTAAGCCGCCGTAATAGCCACCCATTTACGGATGACTTTTAACAAACCCCAAAGTTCATGAAGCAAGTATGAAGAAACTCGACACTCTCATGGTCTAAGGAATTTTGCAAACATTAACCATCTCTGTGTTATTAACCATTAATATGTGACGAATGTAACTCATAGCATAACATCAATTTGGGTCGATTCAACACAAATGTTCTTCTAACACTGTGCCCTCAAAATTGCTGGCATAGACATGCCCATGATCAGGAAAACAGAACCATCATGCAATACTTGAGCTAGTCTTAGAGGCCAGACTAGGAATACATATTACCGTTTATTATTCCACACGTGCATATGAGTCTTCCTCCGAGCCTCGTTTTATTTGCAGACTCGAGAACCATAGCAGTTATAGCATGGAACATAAACCTAATTATGAACAGGGAGATAATCAATAACATTTATTATTGCCTCTAGGGCATATCTCCTACAGATAAGCTACCCCCTGGCATATGTCGCGAGATTACCTCGACAGTCAATAATCTAGTTCACATCGCCATGTGATTAATACCCAAAGAGTACTAAGGTGTGATCATGTTTTGCTTGTGAGAGAGGTTTAGTCAACGGGTCTGTCATATTCAGATCCGTATGTATTTTTGTACATTTCTATGTCTACAATGCTCTGCATGGAGCTACTCTAGCAAATTGCTCCCACTTAAAATACGTATCCAGATTGAGACTCAGAGTCATCTGAATCGGTGGCAAAGCTTGCATCGGCGTAACCCTTTACGACGAACTCTTTATCACCTCCATAACCGAGAAACATTTCCTTTGTCCTCTTAGGTAACTAAGGATAATTTTGACCGCTGTCCAGTGATCCACTCCTGGATCACTATTGTACCCCCTTGCCAAACTCATGGCAAGGCACACAACAGGTCTGGTACATAGCATGACATACTTTATAGAACCTATGGCTGAGGCATAGGGAATGACTTTCATTTTCTCTCTATCTTCTGCCGTGGTCGGGCTTTGAGTCTTACTCAACTTCACACCTTGCAACACAGGCAAGAACCCTCTCTTTGACTAGTCCATTTTGAACTTCTTCAGAACTTTGTCAAGGTATGTGCTTTGTGAAAGTCCTATTAAGCGTCTCGATCTATCCCTATAGATCTTGATTCCCAATATGTAAGTAGCTTCACCGAGGTCTTTCATTGAAAAATTCTTATTCAAGTATCCTTTTATGCTATCCAGAAATTCTATATCATTTCCAATCAACAATATGTCATCCACATATAATATCAGAAATGTTACAGAGCTCCCACTCACTTTCTTGTAAATACAGGCTTCACCATAAGTCTGTATAAAACCATATGCTTTGATCACATCATCAAATTGTATATTCCAACTTTGAGATGCTTGCACCAGTCCATAGATGGATCCCTGGAGCTTGCACACTTTGTTAGCACCTTTAGGATCGACAAAACCTTCTGGTTGCATCATATACAACTCTTCTTTAAGAAATCCATTAAGGAATGCAGTTTTGACGTCCATTTGCCAGATTTCATAATCATAAAATGCGGCAATTGCTAACATGATTCGGACAGACTTAAGCATCGTTACGGGTGAGAAAGTCTCATCTTAGTCAACCCCTTGAACTTGTCGAAAACCTTTCGCGACAAGTCGAGCTTTGTAGACAGTAATATTACCATCAACGTCTGTCTTCCTCTTGAAGATCCATTTATTTTCAATGGCCTGCCAATCATCGGGCAAGTCCACCAAAGTCCATACTTTGTTCTCATACATGGATCCTATCTCAGATTTCATGGCCTCAAGCCATTTATCGGAATCTGGGCTCATCATAGCTTCTTCATAGTTCGTAGGTTCGCTGTGGTCTAATAACATGACTTCCAGGACAGAATTACCGTACCACTCTGGTGCAGAACATCCTCTGGTCGACCTACGAGATTCAGTAGTAACTTGATCTGAAGTTTCATGATCATCATCATTTTCTTCCTCTCTAGTTGGTGTAGGCATCACGGGAACGATTTTCTGTGATGTGCTACTTTCCAATTCAAGAGAAGGTACAATTACCTCATCAAGTTCTACTTTCCTCCCACTCACTTCGTTCGAGAGAAACTCCTTCTCTACAAAGGACCCATTCTTGGCAACAAAGATCTTGCCTTCGGATCTGTGGTAGAAGGTGTACCCAATAGTTTCCTTAGGGTATTCTATGAAGACGCACTTCTGCGATTTAGGTTCGAGCTTATCAGGCTGAAGCCTTTTGACATAAGCGTCGCATCCCCAAACTTTAAGAAACGACAGCTTAGGTTTCTTGCCAAACCATAGTTCATACGGTGTTATCTCAACAGATTTAGACGGTGCCCTATTTAACGTGAATGCGGTTGTCTCTAATGCATAACCCCAAAATGATAGTGGTAAATCGGTAAGAGACATCATAGAACGCACCATATCTAATAAAGTACGGTTACGACATTCGGACACACCATTACGCTGTGGTGTTTCAGGTGGCGTGAGTTGTGAAACAATTCCACATTGTTTTAAATGAAGGCCAAACTCGTAACTCAAATATTCACCTCCGCGATCAAATCATAGAAACTTTATTTTCTTGTTACGATGATTCTCCATTTCACTCTGAAATTCCTTGAACTTTTCAAATGTTTCAGATTTGTGTTTCATCAAGTAGATATATCCATACCTACTCAAATCATCTGTGAAGGTCAAAAAATAACGATACCCGCCGCGTGCCTCAACACTCATTGGACCGCATACATCGGTATGTATTATTTTCAATAAGTCATTAGCCCGCTCCATTGTTCCAGAGAACAGAGTTTTAGTCATCTTGCCCATGAGGCATGGTTCGCAAGTATCAAATGATTCATAATCAAGTGATTCCAAAAGTTCATCCGCATGGAGTTTCTTCATGCGCTTTATACCAATATGACCTAAACGGCAGTGCCACAAGTATGTTGCACTATCATTATCAACTTTGCATCTTTTGGCATCAATATTATGAATATGTGCATCACTATGATCGAGATTCAACAAGAATAGACCATTCATCAAGGGTGCATGACCATAAAAGATATTACTCATATAAATAGAACAACCATTATTCTTCGATTTAAATGAATAACCGTCTCACAATAAACAAGATCCAGATATAATGTTCATGCTCAACGCTGGCACCAAATAACAATTATTGAGGTCTAAAACTAATCCCGAAGGTAGATGTAGAGGTAGCGTGCCGACGGCGATCACATCGACCTTGGAACCATTCCCGACACGCATCGTGACCTCATCCTTAGCCAATCTTCGTTTGTTCCGTAGCTCCTGTTTCGAGTTACAAATATGAGCAACCGGACCAGTATCAAATACCCAGGCGCTACTACGAGCATTAGTAAGGTACACATCAATAACATGTATGTCAAAAATACCTTTGTTCACTTTGCCATCCTTCTTATCCGCCAAGTATTTGGGGCAGTTCCGCTTCCAGTGACCATTTCCTTTGCAGTAGAAGCACTCAGTTTCAGGCTTGGGTCCAGCTTTGGGCTTCTTCACGGGAGTAGCAACTTGCTTGCCATTCTTCTTGAAGTTCCCTTTCTTTCCCTTGCCCTTTTTCCTGAAACTAGTGGTCTTGTTAACCATGAACACTTGATGCTCCTTCTTGATTTCTACCTCCGCGGCCTTAAGCATCGCGAAGAGCTCGGGAATCGTTTTCATCATCCCTTGCATATTATAGTTCATCACGAAGCCTTTGTAGATTGGTGGCAGTGACTGAAGAACTCTGTCAATAACACTCTCAACTGGAAGATCAATCCCCAGCTGAGTCAAGTGGTTATGATACCCAGACATTTTGAGTATGTGTTCACTGACAGAACTGTTCTCCTCCATCTTACAACTATAGAACTTGTTGGAGACTTCATATCTCTCAACACGGGCATTAGCTTGAAATATCAACTTCAGCTCTTGGAACATCTCATATGCTCCGTGACGTCCAAAACGTCTTTGAACTCCCGGTTCTAGGCCGTAAAGCATGGCACACAAAACTATCGAGTAGTCATCAGATCAAGTCTGCCAAACGTTCATAACATCTGCAGTAGCTCCTGCAGCAGGTTTGTCACCTAGTGGTGCATCAAGGACATAATTATTCGGTGCAGCAATGAGGATAATCCTCAAGTTATGGACCCAGTCCGTGTAGTTGCTACCATCATGTTTCAACTTAGCTTTCTCTAGGAACGCATTAAAGTTCAAGGGAATGGTAGCACGGGCCATTGATCTACAACATAGATATCCAAAACTAATAATACTAAGTTCATGATAAATTAAGTTCAATTAATCAAATTACTAATGAACTCCCACTTAAATTAACATCCCTCAAGTTATCTAAGTGATACATGATCCAAATCAACTAACTCATGTCCGGTCATCACGTGAGATGGGGTAGCCATCAATGGTGAACACCTCTATGTTGATCATATCTACTATATGACTCACGTTCGACCTTTCGGTCTCCAGGGTTCCGAGACCATGTCTGTACATGCTAGGCTCGTCAAGTTTAACCCAAGTATTCTGCATGTGCAAAATTGTCTTCCACCCGTTGTATGTGAACGTAGAGTCTATCACGCTCGATCATCATGAGGTGCTTCGAAACGATGAACTTTGGCAACGGTGCATACTCAGGGAGAACACTTTTATCTTGAAATTTAGTGAAGGGATCATCTTATAATGCTACCGCCATTCTAAGCAAAATAAGATGCATAATGGATAAACATCACATGCAATCAAAATATGTGACATGATATGGCCATCATCATCTTGTGCTTTTGATCTCCATCTCCAAAGCATCATCATGATCTCCATCGTCACCGGCTCGACACCTTGATCCCCATCGTTGCGTCGGGGGTCGTCTCGCCAACTATTGCTTCTACGACTATTGCTAACGCATATCGATAAAGTAAAACAATTACATGGCGCTTGCATTTCATACAATAATTAAGAGACAACCCTAAGGCTCCTGCCGGTTGTCGATATTACAAAACATGATCATCTCATACAACAACGTATATCACACCACGTCTTGACCATATCACATCACAACATGCCCTGCAAAAACAAGTAAGACGTTCTCTACTTTGTTGTTGCAAGTTTTACGTGGCTGCTACGGGCTTCTAGCAAGAACTGTTCTTAACTACGCAAAAACCACAATGGTGATTATTAAGTTTGCTATTTTAACCTTCTTCAAGGACCGGCCATAGTCAAATTCGATTCAACTAAAGTAGGAGAAATAGACACCCGCCAGCCACCTTTATGCAAAACAAGTTGCATGTCAGTCGGTGGAACCGGTCTCATGTGCGTGGACATGTAAGGTTGGTCCGGGCCGCTTCATCCCACAATACCGCCGAATCAAAATAAGACGTTGGTGGTAAGCAGTATGACTATCACCGCCCACAACTTCTTTGTGTTCTACTCATGCATATCATCTACGCATAGACCTGGCTCAGGATGCCACTGTTGGGGAATGTTGCATGGAAAACAAAAAAAATTCTACGCACACGCAAGATCTATCCATGGAGATGCATAGCTACAAGAGGGGAGAGTGTGTCTACGTACCCTCGTAGACCGTAAAGTGGAAGCGTTTATTAATGCACTTGATGTAGTCGAACACCTTCGCGATCCAACCGATCAAGTACCAAACGTACGACACTTCCGCGTTCAGCACACGTTCAACTCGATGACGTCCTCGCCTTCTTGATCCAGCAAGACGGGCGAAGTAGTAGATGAGTTCTGGCAGCACGACGGCGTGGTGACGGTGATGGTGAATTCGTTCCCGCAGGGCTTCACCGTTGATGTCACTTGAACTGCGTCGGTATTTCCCCAAAGAGGAAGGGATGATGCAGCACAGCTACGGTAGGTATTTCCCTCAGTTATGAAACCAAGGTATCAATCCAGTAGGAGAACCAAGCAACAATATGTGAATGGTACCTGCACACAAAGAACAAATACTTGCAACCCGACGCGTAAGAGGGGTTGTCAATCCCTGCACGGTAAAAAGATAGATAGTTTTGTGGTAGATTGGATAAATAGCTTTTGATAAAATGCAAAATAAAATAAATAGCAAAAAAATGCAGCAAGGTATTTTTTGGGTTTTTGGAATAATAGATCTGAAAATAAAAGCAAATAAAAATAGATCTCAAAGCAAATATGATAAAGAATAGACCCGGGGGCCGTAGATTTCACTAGTGGCTTCTCTCAAGAAAATAGCATACGGTGGGTAAACAAATTACTGTTGGGTAATTGATAGAACATCAAATAATTATGAAGATATCCAGGAAATGATCATTATATAGGCATCACGTCCAAGATTAGTAGACCTACTCCTGCCTGCATCTACTACTATTACTCCACACATCGACCGCTATCCAGCATGCATCTAGTGTATTAAGTTCATGGAGAAACGGAGTAATGCAATAAGAACGATGACATGATGTAGACGAGATCTATTCATGTAGGAATAGCCCCCATCTTGTTATCCTTAATAGCAATGATACATGCGTGTCTTGCTGCTCCTTCTGTCACTGGGAAAGAACACCGCACGATCGAACCCATCACAAAGCACCTCTTCCCATGGCAAGAAAAATCGATCTAGTTGGCCTAACTAAACCAAAGATTCAAAGAAGAAATACGAGGCTATAAGTAATCATGCATAAAGGAGATCAAAGAACTCAAATAACTTTCATGGATATAGATTTGATCATAAACTCAAAGTTCATCGGATCCCAACAAACACACCGCAAAAAGAGTTACATCAAATAGATCTCCAAGAGACCACTGTATTGAGAATTAAAAAGAGAGAAGAAGCCATCTAGCTACTGCCTATGGACCCCGTAGGTCTACAATGAACTACTCACGCATCATCGGAGAGGCATTAATGAGGATGATGAACCCCTCCGTGATGGTGTCTAGATTGGATCTCGTGGTTCTGGAACTTGCGGCATCTGGAATTGTGTTTCGTCGACTCCCCTAGGGTTTTTGGAATATTGGAGTATTTATAGGGCAAAGAGGCGGTGCAGGAGGCCACCGAGGTGGGCCCCAGGCGTGCCCTGGTGGGTTGTGCCCCCCTCGGGGCACCCCTCTGGTACTTCTTTGGCCCAAGTTGTTCTTTCAGGTCCATAAAAATTCTCCAAAAAGTTTCGTTGCGTTTGGACTCCGTTTGGTACTGATATTCTGCGAAGTAAAAAAAAACAAAAAACAGCAACTAGCACTGGGCACTATGTCAATAGTTTAGTCCCAAAAAATGATATAAATTTGCTATAAAATGATTGTAAAACATCCAAGAATGATAATATAACAGCATGGAACAAGAAAAAAAATTATAGATACGTTGGAGACGTATCAGCATCCCCAAGCTTAATTCCTACTCGTCCTCGAGTAGAAAAATGATAAAAAAAGAGTTTTTGATGTGGAATGCTGCCTAACATGTTGATCACATATTCTTTCCTTTTGTAGCATGGACATTTGGACTTTTATATGATTCAAAGCAATAGTCTAGTTTTGACATGAAGATTTCAATATTCAAGCATACCAACAAGCAACCATGTCTTTCAAAATATCAACTCTAAAGAAAGTTATCCCTAGCCCATCATGCTCAATCATTGATCCACTCATGAAACACACTCGCATATTAGCTACACCCAATGCTTAAGTACGATCATAGTGCCCCTTAGTTGGTGCTTTATAAGAGAAGATGGAGACTCAAATAAAAATAAAAATTGCATAAAGTAAATAGATAGGCCCTTCGCAGAGGGAAGTAGGGATTTGTAGAGGTGCCAGAGCTCAAAGCTTAAATTGAGAGATAATTTTTTTTGAGAGGCATACTTTTCCCATCAACAAAAATGACCGAGTAATTCCCAACACTTTCCATGCTATATATATCATAGGCGGTTCCCAAATAGAAAATAAAGTTTATTCCTTTTTCCACCATTCTTTCACAATCCATGGCTAGCCGTATCCATGGGTGCCCTCCATACCAACACTTTCCAAGGAATTTATTATTTGACAACATAAAGTAAATTTCTTTTTCATTTCGGCACTAGGCATCCCTATTACCGCCACACTCTCATGCAATGAAAAGTGACTAAACACTCATCTTGAGAATAACACATCTAGCATGGAAAATATTGGCCACCCCCTGCCGCTTCATGAGCGGTACGGGCACACAAAAAGGAAATTCATTTTAAAAATTAGAGATGGCACATACAAATTTTCTTAGAACGGCACGGGAATACCGCATATAGGTAGGTATGGTGGACTCATATGGCAAAACTGGGTTTAAAGATTTTGGATGCACAAGTGGTATTTCTACTTAGTACAAGTGGAGGCTAGCAAAAAGATTGAGAAGCAACCAACCAAGAAACGAAAAATCACATAAGCGAGCATTAAGCATAACTAACACCGAATAATGCACCACAAGTAGGATGTAATTTCACTGCACAACTATTGACTTTCGTGCTTGCATAGGGAATCACAAACCTTAACACCAATATTCTTACTAAATCATAATTACTCACCAACATGACTCACATATCACTATCATCATATCTCAAAACTATTACAAAGAATCAAGTTTATTTTGTCCAATGATCTTCATGAAAGTTTTTATTATATCCCTCTTGAATATCTATCACTTTGGGACTACTTTCATAAATTGTAATTGCTTTTGACAAGCTCAAACAAATCTAAGTGAAGAACATGAGCATAAAATTTATCGTCTCTCAAAATAATATAAGTGAAGCATGAGAGAATTTCTTCAAAGTTTTACTAACTCTCAAACAAATCTAAGTGAAGCATGATAGCATTTCTTCAAAAATATTAAAGCACACCATGCTCAAAAAGATATAAGTGGAGCACTAGAGCAATTCCATAGCTAAAAAATTTAAATGAAGCACAAAGAGCAATTCTAACAAATTATAGCATAATTTTGGCTCTCTCAAATAGGTGTGTCCAGCAAGGATACTTGTGACAAACTAAAAAGCAAAACAAGCAAAGACTCATATAATACAAGATGCTCCAAGCAAAACTCATGATATGTGACGAATAAAAATATAGCTCCAAGTAAAATACCGATGGTCGTTAGAAGAAAGAGGGGATGCCTTCCGGGGCATCCGCAAGCTTAGTTGCTTGGTTCTCCTTGAATATTAACTTGGGGTTCCATGGGGCATCCCCAAGCTTAGGCTCTTTTCACTCCTTATTCATCCATCCATCGTGATCTCACCCAAAACTTGAAAACTTCAATCACACAAAACTTAACTAAACCTTCGTGAGATCCGTTAGTATAAGAAAACCAATCTTTACTTTAAGTACTATTGCAAACCCATTCAATTTTTTTTATTGCATTATATCTACTGTATTATAACTTCGCCATGGCTTATACCCCCCGATACAATCCATAGATTCATCAAAATAAGCACACAATGCAAAGAAAACAGAATCTGTCAAAAACAGAACAGTCTGTAAAGTTGCGAATTGTTCCTATACTTCTGTAACTCGAAAAATTCTGAGTAATTAGGACAACAGAGGAAATTTGTATATCAATCTTGTGTAAACAACTCAGAATTTTTTGTCACTTATGTGAATTTAAAAACTTCTGTTACTGGACGCAAAAGTTTCTGTTTTTCAACAGGATCAAATCAACTATCACCAAAGCTATCCCAAAGTCTTCACTTGGCACAAAAACTAATTAAAACATAAAAAACACAATCATATCAGAGGCATAATTGTGCAAACACTCAATAACATAAAGAAAAAGGCAAAAATAAATTTTATTCATTGGGTTGCCTCCGAACAAGCGCTATCGTTTTATGCCCCTAGCTAGGTATACGATTTTATTGATGCTCACATAAAAGATAATTACTGAAATACAAAGAGAGCATCATGAAACATGTCACAAACACATTTAAGTCTAACTCTCTTCTATGCATAGGCATTTTGTAAGAAAACAAATTATCAAGACACGAAATATCTAGCATATGCAAGTAAGAAGAAATAAACAATAACAATTTCAACATGAAGAGAGGTAAATTAGTAACATGAAGAGTTCTACAACCATATTTCCCTCTATCATAATAATTACATGTAGGATCATATTCAAATTCAACAATATAGCTATCATATAAAATTTTCTCTCTATGATCCACATGCATAAAAGTTTTATAATCTTCCAACATAGTGGGATTAACATCAACTAAAGTCATGACCTCTCCAAACCCACTTTCAATATGATTGCAAACATTATTATTAATATCATATTCATCACGAGGCTTAAATAAATTTTCAAGATCATAAGAAGAATCACCCCAATCATGATCATTGCAATAAGTAGTGGTCATAGCAAAATTAGCATCCCCAAGCTTGGGGTTTTGCATATGATTAGCACAATTGACATTAACAGAATTTATAGTAAAATCATTGCAATCATGCTTTTCATTCAAGGAGCTATCATGAATCACTTCATAAATTTCTTCATCACAATTTTCAGATTCATGAATCTCAAGCAAAACTTAATAAAGATAATCTAGTGCACTCAACTTACTAGCAATTGGTTCATCATGATTGGATCTTTTAAAAAGATTAGCAAGTGGATGGGGATCCATATCAATAGATTTTTAGCAAGCGAAGATGCAAGCATATAAAAGGCACATGGCAACACAAGCAAACAAAAGATCAAACAAGAATAAGGCAAACGAAAAAGAAGGCGAATAAAATGGCAAATTTTTGTGAAGTGGGGGAGATAAAAATGAGAGGCAAATGGGAAATAACGTAAATTGCAAGGAGATGAGATTTGTGATTAGGAACCTAATAGATGTTGATGATGTCTCCCCGGCAACGGCGCCAGAAATTCCTTTTGATGTCGCCTGAACTACGTCGGTATTTCCCCAAAGAGGAAGGGATGATGCAGCACAGCTACGGTAGGTATTTCCCTCAGTTATGAAACCAAGGTATCAATCCAGTAGGAGAACCAAGCAACACTATGTGAACGGTACCTGCACACAAAGAACAAATACTTGCAACCCGACGCGTAAGAGGGGTTGTCAATCCCTCCATGGTAAAAAGATAGATAGCTTTGTGGTAGATTGGATAAATAGCTCTCGATAAAACGCAAAATAAAATAAATAGCAAAAAATGCAGCAAGGTATTTTTAGGTTTTTGGAATAATAGATCTAAAAATAAAAGCGAATAAAAATAGATCTCAAAGCAAATATGATAAAGAATAGACCCGAGGGCCATAGATTTCACTAGTGGCTTCTCTCAAGAAAATAGCATACGGTGGGTAAACAGATTACTATTGGGCAATTGATAGAACATCAAATAATTATGATGATATCCAGGCAATGATCATTATATAGGCATCACATCCAAGATTCGTAGACCGACTCCTGCCTGCATCTACTACTATTACTCCACACATCGACCGCTATCCAACATGCATCTAGTGTATTAAGTTCATGGAGAAACGGAGTAGTGCAATAAGAACGATGACACGATGTAGACGAGATCTATTCATGTAGGAATAGCCCCCATCTTGTTATCCTTAATAGCAACGATACATGCGTGTCTTGCTGCCCCTTCTGTCACTGGGAAAGAACACTGCACGATCAAACCCATCACAAAGCACCTCTTCCCATGGCAAGAAAAATCGATCTAGTTGGCCTAAATAACCAAAGATTCGAAGAAGAAATACGAGGCTATAAGTAATCATGCATAAAAGAGATCAAAGAACTCAAATACCTTTCATGGATATAGATCTGATCATAAACTCAAAGTTCATCGGATCCCAACAAACACACCGCAAAAAGAGTTACATCAAATAGATCTCCAAGAGATCATTGTATTGAGAATCAAAAAGAGAAAAGAAGCGATCTAGCTACTGCCTACAGACCCGTAGGTCTACAATGAACTACTCACGCATCATCGGAGAGGCACCAATGAGGATGATGAACCCCTCTCTGATGGTGTCTAGATTGGATCTCGTGGTTCTGGAACTTGCGGCGGCTGGAATTGTGTTTCGTCGACTCCCCTAGGATTTTTGGAATATTGGGGTATTTATAGGGTGAAGAGGCGGTGTGGGAGGCCACCGAGGTGGGCACAACCCACCAGGGCGTGCCTGGGCCCCCCTCGGGGCACCCCTCTGGTACTTATTTGGCCCAAGTTGTTCCTTCTTGTCCATAAAAATTCTACAAAAAGTTTCACTGCGTTTGGACTCCGTTTGGTACTGATATTTGCGAAGTAAAAAACAAGCAAAAAACAACAACTGGCACTGGGCACTATGTCAATAGGTTAGTCCCAAAAAATGATATAAAGTTGGTACAAAATGATTGTAAAACATCCAAGAATGATAATATAACAGAATGGAACAAGCAAAAATTATAGATACGTTGGAGACGTATCAGCCGTGCACTGCGGAAAACTAGACAGAGGACTAAACTGTGGAGAGGGGCGCCGCACACGGCTAAGAGATTGTCGTGGTCTTGTGTGGCGCCCTCCCTCATATATATATATATATATATAGGTGGGGGGAGGGGAGGCAACCAGGATGCGCCCCAAGGGTGGCTGGCCCTTGCTCTCCTGCCTTCTAGCGCCCCCCCTTCCTTGTATGCCTGCGGGGGGAAGGCAGGAGGAGGTGGTGGCCCCCCTTTCCTTCCTCTTATTTGGAGGGAAGGAAAGAGGGGCTAGCCCTCCCCCCTTTCCATCCCTAGGGCCGGTGGCCAAGGGAAGGGGCGCGCCAGCCCCTTGTGGGCTGGTGTGTTCCCCCCTCTTGGCCCATAAGGCCCATTAACCTCCCGGGGCTTCCCGGAACCCCTTCTGGTGATCGGATGATTACCCGATACACTCCAAAACCTTTCCGGTGTCCAAATAGCATCGTCCTATATATCAATCTTTACCTCCAGACCATTCTGGAGCTCCTCGTCATGTCTATGATCTCATCTGGGACTCCAAACAACATTCGCTCACCAAATCACATAACTCATATAATACTATATCATCAATGAACATTAAGCGTGCGGACCCTACGGGTTCGAGAATAATGTAGACATGACCGAGATGCCTCTCCGGTCAATAACCAATAGCGGAACCTGGATGCCCATATTGGTTGCTACATATTCTACGAAGATCTTTATCGGTCGAACCTTTATGACAACAAACGTAATTCCCTTTGTCTATCGGTATGTTACTTGCCCGAGATTCGATCGTCGGTATCTTCATACCTAGTTCAATCTCATTACCAGCAAGTCTCTTTACTCGTTCCGTAATACATCATATCATAACTAAGTCCTTAGTCATTTTGCTTGCAAGCTTCTTGTGATGTGTATTACCAAGAGGGCCCAGAGATACCTCTCCGATACACAGAGTGACAAATCCTAATCTCGATCCATGCCAACTCAACAGACACCTTCGAAGATACCTGTAGAGCATCTTTATGATCACCCAGTTACGTTGTGACGTTTGATAGCACACAAGGTATTCCTCCGATATCCGGGAGTTGCATGATCTCATAGTCGAAGGAATATGTAATTGACATTAAGAAAGCAATAGCAATAAACTGAACGATTATATGCTAAGCTAACGGATGGGTCTTGTCCATCACATCATTCTCTTAATGATGTGATCCCGTTATCAAGTGATAACACATGTCTATGGTTAGGAAACATTAACCATCTTTGATCAACGAGCTAGTCTAGTGGAGGCTTACTAGGGACAGGGTATTTGTTTATGTATCCACACATGTATTTAAGTTTCCGATCAATACAATTCTAGCATGAATAATAAACCTTTATCATGAATAAGGAAATATAATAATAACAACTTTTATTATTGCCTCTAGGACATATTTCCATCAGCGCACTCTATAGTGGCATGAATGCGGGCAGCTGGGCGATGAGCGGGAAGCGCGCGGGGGCGGGAGGAGGGTTTTTGGTAGGCCACGGCGGTCAGAAGCGGGCGTGAAAATGGTCCGGACTCCCGCAAACCTCCCCCACATCTGCCTTCGATTTACGGGAGAAAACGCGCACGGACCGTGCCGTAGACCGATACAGGTCGACGTTGGATGGCTTCCGAGGTCCAGACAATTGCGGGAGGTTTGAGGGTCGGCGTTGGAGATGCCCTAAGTTCACATGTTAACTATCTATTTTATCGTGTTACATTAAAATATTGCCGTGTTTCAATATTTACCGCGTCATGTACAGTTACAAGATTATTATTACTATGTCTTTGCTAGTCAAATAATGTAGGCATGTCATGCGACAAGGTGAATGGCCCAATGTTTTCACATCAAATTGTCATGCTACAAGCTAATCTTCTAAACCATCCGAGGAGGAAATTTGTGTCACAGTGTTTCGAATGCAACACAACAAAGCTTCAGGATCGGACTGCCTTTTGACGGAGGTGAAAAATGTCAAAACTGGCCCTTTGGCCAAAGTTCAGCACAAAATGACCCTGTTTTGAAAATATTACACAAAATGGCCCTACTTGCATGACGCCCGCACCCGTGGCGCCATGCTAAACAGCACGACGCCCTGGTCAAGGCGTCATACGGGTCACCGATGACTTGCCACGTTAGCAGGGCATGGCCCCATGGCGCCCCAGGCCAGGGCACCATGCTCAGCAGCATGACGCCCCTGCCCAGGGCGCCATGCCCCTTGCGTCAACAAAATAGAGTGGCTCCTCTGTTTCCCACCACAAATCCTCTCTTTTCCCCTTCTCCACCCCAGCCGCCCCACTAATGCCCCTCCCTAATGCCCACAAAATTTCGTGTATCGGAGCTCCAAATCAGTGATTTATCCTCCCCTTCGACCCCTCAAGGAATTCTCCATCATTCCTCCTCTTTTTTTGGTTGTAATCTTCGCATTGTGGCGATTTGGGGAAACCCTAGGTCATCCAATTTTGCTATTTCTGTTGATGCATTTTGGTGTTTATGATTGTAGATGGTGAGGATCATGAATGTGCATCATGTGGACTTTGTCTCCTTTGAGAAGGGAGACGCGGAGTATGGTGACCCGAAGAAGAAGCCGGTAGTGACGGTGTTTCCCACAAGTCCTAGCCTTGAGGAGGTCGTGGTTGGTCTTCGAAGAAGGTTGAATTGGATGGAAGAAAGCGATGGAGTAGACTTAATCGGAAGGTATAATGTTGTTGTATGGGCAACATATTCGTTGGAAGATAATGCCTCTTGACTCCGAGTTTCATTGGGAAGCATATAAAGAGACTGTGTTGGCCTCACAAGATAAATCATTTGAGTTATTTGCCACAAAGGTTGTTCGTGCTCGGTTGCACATTGATTTGAATCGGTGTGCATCTTCATGTGATGTTAGAAGCCCGGTTCGAGATTCACAACATGTTAATCCGGATGTGTATGGTACAACAATGAGCCAACCTCCAATGACACAACCTTTGAGCCCCGTCGGGAATGACCAAGTTGATAATGAAGACTTGCGCATGGATGGTGATGAGTTTGAGGGTGATGAATCGGAGGCTTATCTTCGTGACCATTATTTTGGCGATGTGGAGGCAAATTGCATGGAAGAGGACATGGACCATGACATTCCATACAATAGGTCCTATGCGGGGGACTCGGAGGACGAAGGCCCAGATGAAGAAATAGATGAGGATGGTTTGACGGCTAAAGAAGCCAATGCTTTCAAGAAGGTAATAGGCCGGGATCACAAGATATCATTGTTCTGTAATGTAAGCCTAGCTGATAAGGCGGTTGTTGACGGTGGCACAAGTAAAATTCTAGCACCAAGATTAACTTCAAAGCGAGATACGGTGGCAAGTGTGTATGGTGTTAGTGAAGGAACAATCTTTGAAAGCTTGGTAGAACTTCAAATATGGGTCAAGAACTACGCGGTTAAGTTTCATCGACCATTCATTGTGGACAAGTCAAACTCCAAATTGCGTTATGTGGTCAAATGTGAGGAACACAAGAAGCAGTGCCCTTGGGTTATCTGTGCAAGATGTGTGAAAGGCGGGCCTCAATGGAAGATTACAAGTTCCGTGTTTCACCACCGATGTAGTGGCAAGGATATTGATGAAGCCAATGTAAAGGATGATCACCGTCAATTGACCTCCAAATTCATTGCATGTCGATTTTCACCCTCCATAAAGATACTCCCGACATATCCCATTAGGGCGTTGATGGAGATGGTAAAGGAGGTTTTTGGGTACACGGTGAAGTACAGGAAGGCATGGAAGGCCAAGGAAGCCGCCTTTGAGATATTGTACGATGGTTGGGAAGAATCATACAACCGTCTCGCGATGGTGTTGAAAGTAATGGCGGTAGAAAATCCGGGCATGTACTATGTGGTGGAGCCAGATGGCGTGAGAACAAGGATATACAACGATGCACCCGTTCGAATATTTGGACGTGCATTCTGGACCCTTGAACCATGCATTTGGCCTTCAAGCATTGTAGGCCGGTTATGTCCGTGGATGGCACATTTCTGACTGGCCAGTTCAAGGGCACATTGTTGATCGCCGTTGCTAATGATGGTGGTGACAAATTGGTTCCATTGGCTTTCGCTTTGGTGTCGGCGGAGAACAATGACAACTGAGAGTGATTTCTTAGACTAGTGAGGACCAAGGTAATTGGACCTCAAAGAGAGGTTTGCATCACCTCGGACTGCCACCCAGGGATACTCAATGCAGTGGAGATTGACATTCCAGGACATCCTTGCGTGCATCATAGGTGGTGCATGAGGCATTTTGTGTCTAACTTTTACCGGGCATGTGGAGACAAGGAATTGTCTGACCTTCTCCATGATTGTTGTCTCGCATTCACCACTAGACATTTTGAGAAATTGTGGGACAAAGTGTATGCCAAAGCAAACAATGGTGGCAAAGATTTCCTAAATAGGAACCTTGCCGATAAAGGGAAGTGGGCACGGGCTTTTGACAACGACGGAGTGAGGTATGGTGACATGACAAACAACATGGATGAATGTTTCAACATGGTGCTAAAGGGTATCCATGCATTGCCGGTGGCAGCAATAGTAGAGTATACGTTCCAGAAGTTGAATGCCTATTTTTAGAAGTATAGTGAGGAAATGGCCAAGTTGATATCTGGGACAAACAAGGCCAAAAAGATGTATAGATATCCACCAAAGGTCGACGATTGGATGGAATACCAAGCACGGAAGGCGGATTCACACAAAATCCAGTCCTTTGATAACATAGAATTGATTTACCAAGTTGATGAGCACGGTGGAATGTCGCGTGACGGCGTGCCATATGGAGGTGGCTCCTTCAAGGTTTATCTTAAGATGGGCACGTGCTCATGCGAGAGGCCTACGTTGTATCATCTCACGTGCTCTCAATTGATGGCTGCATCCCGCAATAGAAATTTGAGTGTCAATATGACCAACACTGTAAGATTGGAAGAGTATTCGATCGATGCGGTAAAAAACACATGGGTTGTGAGATTTCATCCCTATCTAGACCAATCTAAATGGCGGAATATCATGGACCCCCACTATACCCCGATTTGGAAATGAAGGTGGTCACACGTGGAAGACGGAAGACAAAGCGTTTCTTGGGTGATATGGATGATTGGGGTGGTGGATTCCGTAAGGAATGGAGGAGCCAACATTTCATGGAGCCTCGTGATATCAGCCGTTGCGGTGAATGTAACAAGGAGGGGCATAATTATAGAGGTTGCAGCAAAAGAAAGAGATCAAAACGAGATGGTGATGGTGGTGACGGTGGTGTCGGCCACGGTGATGGTGGAGCTCAAGGAAGTGGCCGTGGTGATGATGGAGTGATACGTCTCCAACGTATCTATAATTTTTGCTTGTTCCATGCTGTTATATTATCATTCTTGGATGTTTTACAATCATTTTATAGCAACTTTATATCATTTTTTGGGACTAATCTATTGACATAGTGCCCAGTGCCAGTTGCTGTTTTCTGCTTGTTTTTTACTTCGCAGAATATCAGTACCAAACGGAGTCCAAACGCAGCGAAACTTTTTGGAGAATTTTTATGGACTAGAAGGAACAACTTGGGCCAAAGAAGTACCAGAGGGGTGCCCCGAGGGGGGCACAACCCACCAAGGCACGCCTGGGGGCCCAGGCGCACCCTAGTGGGTTGTGCCCACCTCAGTGGCCTCTCGCACCGCCTCTTCACCCTATAAATACCCAAATATTCCAAAAACCCTAGGGGAGTCGAAGAAAGTTATTTGAGTTTATGATCAGATCTATATCCATGAAAGTTATTTGAGTTCTTTGATCTCTTTTATGCATGATTACTCATAGCCTCGTATTTCTTCTTCGAATCTTTGGTTTATTTACGCCAACTAGATCGATTTTTCTTGCCATGGGAAGAGGTGCTTTGTGTTGGGTTTGATCGTGCGGTGTTCTTTCCCAGTGACAGAAGAGGCAGCAAGAGACGCATGTATCGTTGCTATTAAGGATAACAAGCTGGGGGCTATTCCTACATGAATAGATCTCGTCTACATCATGTCATCGTTCTTATTGCATTACTCCGTTTTTCCATGAACTTAATACACTAGATGCATGCTGGATAGCGGTCGATGTGTGGAGTAATAGTAGTAGATGCACGCAGGAGTCGGTCTACTAATCTTGGACCTGATGCCTATATAATGATCATTGCCTTTTTATTCGCCTTCTTTTTCGTTTGCCTTTTTCTCGTCAGATCTCATGTTTGCTTGTGTTGCCATGTGCCTTCTATTTGCTTGCATCTTCGCTTGCTAAAAATCTATTGATATGGATCCTCATCCACTTGCTAATATTTTCAAAAGATCCAATTATGATGAACCCATTGCTAGTGAATTGAGATCACTAGATTATCTTTATGAAGTTTTGCTTGAGATTCGTGAATCTGAAAATTGTGATGAAGTGTTAAAAGAAGAAATTTATGAAGTGATTCATGATAGCAACTTAGATGAAAAGCATGATTGCAATTATGTTATTATAATTCTATTAATGTCAATTGTTCTAAAAATATGCAAAACCCCCAGCTTGGGGATGCTAATTTTGATATGTCCGCTACTTATTGCAATGATCATGATTGGGGTGATTATTCTTATGATCTTGAAAATTTATTTAAGCCTTATGATGAATATGTTAGTGATAATAATGTTTGAAATAATATTGAAAGTGGGTTTGGAAGAGCATCAACTCTAGGTAAAAATAATCCCACATATTTCAAGGGTGTTCAATCTTATGAAATTTTTGACAAAAGTGGGTTCGGAGAGGTCATGACTTTAGTTGATGTTAATCCCACTATCTTGGAAGATTATAATACTTTTATGCATGTGGATCATGAAGAGAAATTTTTATATGATAGCTATATTGTTGAATTTGAGTATGATCCTACATGTAATTATTATGAGAGAGGAAAATATGGTTGTAGAATTTTCATGTTACTAAACTACCTCTCGTTATGTTGAGATTGCTATTGTTTCTTTCTTCTTCCTTGCATATGCTAAGTATTTCTTGTCTTGATAATTTGTTTGCTTATAAAATGCCTATGCATAGGAAGAGAGTTAGACTTAAACTTGTATTTCACATTCTATATGATGCTCTCTTTGTGTTTCAATTATTATCTTTCTTGTGAGCATCAATAAAATTTTATGCCTAGCTAGGGGCATAAAACAATAGCGCTTGTTGGGAGGCAGCCCAATGAATAAAATTTATTTTTGTCTTTTTATTTCTGTTCTTGAGTACTTGCACAATTATGCCACTGTTATGATTGTGTTTTTTATGTTTTAATTAGTGTTTGTGCCAAGTAAAGCCTTTGGGATAGCTTCGGTGATAGTTGATTTGATCCTGTTAAAAAACAGAAACTTTTGCGTCGAGTAACAGAATTGTTTAAATTCACACAAACAACGAAAAATTCTGAGTTTTTTATACAAGATTTATATACAAATTTACTCTGTTTTCCTTATTTTCAGAATTTTTACAGTTACATAAATATGAGAACAATTAGCATCTTTCCAGACTGTTCTGTTTTTAACAGATTCTGTTTTCTTTGCATTGTGTGCTTATTTTGATGAATCTATGGATTGTATCGGGGGGTATAGGCCATGGTAAAGTTAGAATACAGTAGATAGAATCCAATAACAAAATTTGAATGGGTTTGCTGCAGTACTTAAAGTAAAGATTGGTTTTCTTATACTAACGGATCTCACGAAGGTTTTGTTAAGTTTTGTGTGATTGAAGTTTTCAAGTTTTGGGTGAGATCGCGATGGAAGAAGGAATAAGGAGTGAAAAGAGCCTAAGCTTGGGGATGCCCCATGGCACCCCAAGTAATATTCAAGGAGAACCAAGCAACTAAGCTTGGGAATGCCCCGGATGGCATCCCCTCTTTCTTCTAACGACCATCGGTATTTTACTTGGTGCTATATTTTTATTCGTCACATATCATGAGTTTTGCTTGGAGCGTCTTGTATTATATTAGTCTTTGCTTGTTTTGCTTTTTAGTTTGTCACAAGTATCCTTGCTGGACATACCTATTTGAGAGAGCTAAAATTATGCTATGATTTGTTAGAATTGCTCTATATGCTTCACTTAATTTTTTTTGAGCTATGGAATTGCTCTAGTGCTTCAGTTATTTCTTTTTGAGCACGGTATGCTTTAATATTTTTGAAGAAATGCTCTCATGCTTCACTTAGATTTGTTTGAGAGTTAGTAAATTTTTGAAGAAATTCTCTCATGCTTCACTTATATTATTTTGAGAGACCGAAAATTTTATGCTCATGTTCTTCACTTAGATTTGTTTGAGCTTGTCAAAAGCAATTGCAATATATGAAATTAGTCCCAAATTGATAGATATTCAAGAGGGATATAATAAACACTTTCATGAAGATCATTGGACAAAATAAACTTGATTCTTTGTAATAGTTTTGAGATATGATGATAGTGATATGTGAGTCATGTTGGCGAGTAATTATGCTTTAGTAAGAATATTGGTGTTAAGGTTTGTGATTCCCTATGCAAGCCCGAAAGTCAATAGTTATGCAATGAAATTACATCCTACTTGTGGTGCATTATTTGGTGTTAGTTATGCTTAATGCTCGCTTATGTGATTTTTTGTTTCTTGGTTGGTTGCTTCTCAATCTTTTTGCTAGCCTCCACTTGTACTAAGTAGAAATACTACTTGTGCATCCAAAACCGTTAAACCCAGTTTTGCCATATGAGTGCACCATACCTACCTATATGCGGTATTCCCGTGCCGTTCTAAGTAAATTTGTATGTGCCATCTCTAATTTTTAAAATGAATTTCCCTTTTTATGTGCTCGTACCGCTCATGAAGCGGCAGGGGGTGGCCAATATTTTCCATGCTAGATGTGTTATTCTTAAGATGAGTGTATATTCACTTGTCATTGCATGAGAGTGCGGCGGTAATAGGGATGCCCAGTCTCTAAATGAAAAAGAAATTTACTTTATGTTGTCAAATAATAAATTCCTTGGAAAGTGTTGGTATGGAGGGCACCCGTGGATACGGCTGGCCATGGATTGTGAAAGAATGGTGGAAAAAGGGATAAACTTTATTTTCTGTTTGGGAACCGCCTATGATATATCTAGCATGGAAAGTGTTGGGAATCACTCGGTCGTTTTCGTTAACGGGAAAAGTATGCCTCTCAAAAAAATTTATCTCTCAATTTAAGCTTTGAGCTCTGGCACCTCTACAAATCCCTACTTCCCTCTGCGAAGGGCCTATCTATTTACTTTATGCAATTTTTATTTTTATTTGAGTCTCCATCTTCTCTTATAAAGCACCAACTAAGGGGCACTATGATCATACTTGAGCATTGGATATAGCTAATATGCGAGTGTGTTTCATGAATGGATCAATGGTTGAGCATGATGGGCTAGGGATAACTTTTTTTAGTGTTCATATTTTGAAAGACATGGTGTCAGTGCAACAAACATTTGCATTTGTTGCCCGGACTTACACACAGGCACACTAGCATCATTTGTTCAACATCAACACCTGAGCCAGATAAGAAGCTCTTACCGAGATCAAAGAGCGGATCAAGAAGACCAAGGCAACCAAGACAGAAGAATATCACCTTGGGGAGGACCTCCCTTGCCGGGCAGGAGAGCCTGGCTCGGTCGAGACCGCCCCAGGGGCAAGTCCAAGGCTTCCCCGGCAAGCTTGTCGGGTCCCCCAAGGGCGGAATCCCCGCCAAGATACCACCGCTCCACCGCACGGCGACGCAAGTCATTTATCGATGCGGTGTCGAGCCCCCGATCGATTAAGTGGCCTCTGCTAAGTACGTGGCGGCCCATTGGAAGATAAGATTTATCCAAGTGACACCCGTCCAGAAGCGTGTCAAGATGATAAGCAAGAGATGGTTAAGCGGCTCGGCAGGCCTACCGGGCTTCGTCCTGTGCTTGACACCTAGCAGTGCATTTAATGCACTTTGTCCTAACTGCCAGAGTTAGGTATGATAGCACTGTCGGCTATCTAATCAGTAGATAAAGACTCTTTTACCATTGTGTTTACCCCTTAAGCTATAAAATGAGGTCCAAGGCGACCTAGCAAAGGATTCGGACCCTCACACACTTGTACTCCTCGAGGCTTCCTTGCCGGGCTTGAGTGCTGCGTGCTCGTTGTGTTCTTCCACTCAATCCACCCAAAAGCAGGAGTAGGGTTTTACGCTATCCAGCGGCCCGAACCTGGGTAAAAATCACCAGTGTCACCGTCGTCGTGTTGTTTCATGTCTTCTGATCTTTATGCAACGTGATCCCCCTTGCCGAACCACAAAGGGGCTCTTGGCCCCATAGGTGATCGTGATCCACCACAACATCTTTGCCGCGCCAGGTAGGGGGGTCGCTTGTGTGAACCTGAAGTTGTAAACAATGCGTCGAGCTCCATCGTCAATCATCATCATCATCACCCTTATGCATGGCGCCCAAGAAGAATTCTGGCGCGACCGCACACCCTTCCACTTCGAAAGCCCCCTCTCACGCGGCCGCGGACGCCGCTGGCCCTGCGGCGGCGTTAGAAGATGCGGGTACCATGGGAGACGTGACCGGCACTGTTGTTGTGTCCCCCATGGACGAAGCTGGAGTGGGTGGCATCGGAGGAGGGCGGCATCAGCGAAGTTCAGACGGACATGACCCACAAACCATGGGTGAGGGAGGCATCCAGTCTCCATCACACCGCCGCACCAACGGGTACAGCCGTGACGACGACGCCCGCTCTGGTGCGAGTCGTGACCCTCTGGCCGCACCTGTTACAGGCATGACCACCGGGCGCTCACCTTGCACGGAACAAGGCGAGCAAGCCGAAGCGCTGAACGGGGTCATCGATCCCTGAGCGCAGCCCACTCATCAACAAACCGCCTTGGCAACCGATCCATGATGGCATGATCGCGGCGATGCCCCTGCTGGTACCACCAGGAGTCGAGCAATGTCACGATCTGCCTCGTCAGCTATGCCGAGCATAGCTACGGAAGCCATGGCATGGGCCCAACTTCTACTAAGATTTCCGTCAGCAGCTGATCAGATGGATGAGTGGAGGGCCGCCATCCAGAGCTTGATCGGCTTTGCTGAGGCTGGAGGATCGCAGCCAGTGGAGCCATCACGGCGCCCGCAGGCGATGATAGCAGTTTGAGCTGCTAGCCGCGTCGAGGGGGCCGCACTAACAGTGCAGTCCCCTCCGCGATAGCAAACCCAAAAGCAGCAACCAGGGCAGCACGACCCCGAGCCCGACGAAGCTTTGACGGGCTCGTCTAATCCACGGGCCCGTCAAGATCAACGGCAGGTCCTGGAAGATCGGCGGAGGGAATATGCGCGTGTCACAATAGATCAGCGCCGGGAGACCCGCTGCCAATCCGATAGGCGCAATGGCCCACATCGACGAACCCGCGCCCAGTGAGGGTGGGTACTTGCCTTTCGAGGTTGGGTGCCCTGCCTTCACTCGTGAGTTGCGGCAAGTCCGTTGGCCATCTGCCCGCGTTTTCAAACTAGAACTACCAGAGAAGTATGATGGAAAGCTGAACCCGACAGAGTTCTTGAGCATCTACACGATTGCTGTTCAAGCCGCCGGGGGCAGGGATGAGAATGTGTTTGCTAACTACTTCCCTTTGGCACTCAAGTCAAATGTGAGGTCATGGCTGATGCACCTGCCGGAGAACTCCATATCATCATGGGCTGACCTATGCAATGAGTTTGTTGGCGCCTTCACGGGCGGCCATCAAGAGCCAGGACGCCCCAGTGATCTGCAAGTCCTTCCATAGAAGGAAGGGGAGAGCTTGCGAAAGTATATGCAGAGATTCAGTCGAGTGCACCGCAACATTCCAGAGATACACCCGGCAGTGCTGATTGCCGCGTTTCACTCGAATGTGTGCAACAGAAGGATACGTTCTAAGATGAATGTTCGGCTGCCCAAAACCGTCAATGAGTTATACACCTTGGCGGATAAGTGCAGACGTGCTGAAGAGGGGAGGCGACTTCCTGGAGAGGAGGAAGGAGCAGAGGTTGATTCGGACGATGACGATGAGGCCACTGGCTTAAAGAAGAAGGGGCGGAAGCGCAACAAGAAGTGCAAGGAAAAGACAGTACTAGCCATCGAGGGTTCTGGCAACCCTAGTACGAACAAGAAAGCCAGAACCAAAGCCCCCGGCAAGGAAGCCGCCGTGTGCGCTGACTGACGGGAGGCTGCGGCAGCGGAGAAAGCCAAAAAATCTGATGGGCCTTACTGCAAAATCCACCGCACCAAAGGTCATGATCTCGAAGAGTGTCATCAAGTTGAGCAGCTTGTCAAAAGGCAGAAAGCTGAATATGAGAAGCTTGACAAAGAAAGAGACCAAGAAGGTGCTGGCAGGAAGGGTCGTGGCGGCAGAGGAGGCTGTCGCGGCAAGACCCCTTAGCAAAAAGAGAAACCTGCTAGAGGTCGAGAAAAGAAGGAAGGTGATGACGAAAGTGATGAAGGGGATGAAGAGGAAACCAATGAGCAAGAATTCCAGAAAGCAACTGACGCCCTGTGCATTGACGGAGTTGCGTCCTTGCACTCCTCTCACCACCAACTCAAGCAGTGGGCGTGAGAAGTCAATGTCGTGGAGCCAACTGCGGATTCCCGGAAGCCACTCAAATGATCCCGCACGCCTATCATCTTTGATGAAGAGGACCACCCCGACCGTACCACTGCAGTAGGGTGCATGCTGTTGTTGGTCTCACCAACAATCCGCAACCTCAAAGTCACAAAGATGTTAGTAGATAGTGGCGCTGGGCTGAATCTAATCTCTCCTAAGGTGATCAGCAAGTTACAAATATTAGACAAAGAGCTCAAGGTCACTGGCACGTTCCAAGGAATCAACCCCGGCAGGAGTTGTCCTAAGGGGAAGATTACACTACCAGTGACGTTTGGCGGAGAACTAAATTACCAAACTAAGAAGGTTGTGTTTGACGTTGTTGATCTTCCTCTCCCCTACAATGGGATCCTTGGGCGCCCAGCTTTGGCAAAATTCATGACAACATCCCACTATGATTACTATACCTTGAAGATGCCTGGGCCGATGGGCGTCATCTCTATCCCGTCAGACAAGAAAGACGCAATCATATGCGTGGATAAGATGTACCAAGACGCGGTAGCTGCTGAAGCCGCCGAGGCTGCAACTCCCGCCAAGGAAGCAAAAAAGGAAAAGAAGGCTAGCAGAGACGCCGGCAAGGAATCCGGGAAGCGCACCTCTCCGGAGTGTGCTGGTGTTGATGACTTGCCTGAAAGTTCCACTAGTAAGAGACCCAAGATTGCTACGCCTGCTGTGAAGAAGGTCCCGGCAAGGCAGGATGGCACTGACGGTACGTTTACCATCAGTGCCGCCCTTAATGACAAATAGGAAAGGGCACTCGTTGCCTTCCTGCAGGCGAATGTCGATGTGTTTGCTTGGCAACCATCTGACATCCCCGGCATTCACAGGGAGGTAATCGAGCACCACCTAGCTGTCTGCCCTCATGTTCGGCCCGTTAAGCAGAAGGTCAGAAAGCAAGCTTTGGAGCGCAACAGTTTATTGCCGAGGAGATCAAGAAGCTCGAGGCAGCTGGTTTAGTCAGGGGAGTTTTGCATCCAACATGGTTAGCCAACCCAGTGGTAGTGCGCAAGGCGAATGGGAAATGGAGGCTTTGCATAGAGTTCACAGATCTAAATAAGGCATGCCCAAAGGACCCATTCCCCTAGCTGCACATCGATCAGATTGTGGAGTCCACTTCTGGGTGTGATTTGCTTTCCTTTTTGGACGCATACTCCGGATACCATCAGATATTCATGTCCAAGGAAGACAAGGAGAAGACCGCGTTCATAACCCCTTGTGGCACGTACTACTTCGTCCGGATGCCCTTCGGGTTAAAGAGCGCTGGATCCACTTTTGCAAGGACAGTATAAATTGGGTTTGAGCCTCAGCTGCACAGGAATATAAAAGCTTACATGGATGATGTAGTGGTCAAGACCAAGGACAGATCAACGCTCATTCAGGATTTGGAAGAAACCTTTGCAAACCTGCGCAAGATCAACTTGAAGTTGAACCCTGAGAAATGTGTGTTTGGCGTTCCCTCCGGCAAGCTACTTGGCTTCTATGTGTCTCACCGAGGGATAGAGGCCAACCCTGAAAAGATCCAAGCAATTGAGCAGATACAAGCACCCAAGACCGTCAAAGATGTAAGGTGTTTAACTGGATGTGTTACCGCACTGAGTAGGTTCATTTCCAAGTCTGCCGAGCGTGCCCTGCCATTCTTCAAGATCTTGAAGAAGGCAGGGCCAATGAAGTAGACCCCAGAGGCCGAAGTAGCACTGCGGGACTTGAAAGCCTATCTTTCCTCTGCCCCCACTCTGGTTGCTCCTAAACCACAAGAGCCATTGCTGCTATACCTAGCGGCGACTAATCAAGTGGTTAGTGCAGCACTAGTGGCGCAGCGGGAAGTAGACGAAGAAGCAGCCACAACTACGGACCTCCCGGGAAAAGAAACTGAACCGGTCGCAGCAAGGTTGGACACAGACCAAGTTGAGGAAGAACATGTTGGCAAGGTTAATTCTGGAGTCACGGCAAGGAAGAAAGTGGTGCAGCGGCCAGCGTACTTTGTCAGCTCCCTGTTCCAGGGGGCTAGGTCGAGGTACTCTAGAGTGCAAAAACTAATCTTCGGCCTTATCATGGCCTCAAGGAAGCTGCGTCACTACTTCCAAGCCCACGAGATCACAGTTGTCACTCGTTTTCCACTCCAGCGCACACTGACAAACCCCGAAGCTACCGGCAGAATAGTTGAATGGGCACTAGAGTTATCAAGTTTTGGTCTGAAGTATGAGAGTACCTCAACCATTCAGAGCAGGGCATTGGCGGAGTTCATTGCAGAATGGATGCCCACTCCAGATAAAGAGACACCAGAAACAGTTATCCCCGGCAGGGAGGCGCCTCAGGAGTGGATCATGTATTTTGACGGTGCCTTCTCGTTACAAGGCGCAGGGGCTGGCGTGCTTCTTGTTGCGACCACTGGAGAACACCTCAAGTATGTGGTCCAAATGCACTTCCCCCGGGAGGAAGCTACCAATAACACTGCAGAATATGAGGCTCCTTGCCGAACTCAGAATTGCAATAGAATTGGGAATCAAGAAGTTGGTCATCCGCGGAGACTCGCAGCTCGTAGTAAGACAAGTAAACAAGGATTACCAAAGCCCGTTGATGGAAGCGTATGTTGAGGAAGTGAGGAAATTGGAGGAGCATTTTGATGGATTGCAAACAAAACACGTATCACGTGCGGAAAACAGCATTGCTGATCATCTTTAAAAGTGTGCTGCACAAAAGCTTCCTGTGCAACCAAGGACTTTTGTTCACCTAACTCAACCCTCAGTATCCCCAAAGACGATGGCCAGAAAACGGAGGAAGTTGGTCTCCGGCATGCATTTCCCGGCAGGACTCCCAAAGGTCCCTGGTAGAGAAGCTGCCGGGAATAACTCCACTTCGCTTGGTGAGCAACACCCTCCCGCCGAACTGCAAGCTCTTGCGGTCGAGATATGCGCTCCCACGAATGAGGAGGTGCCGTCTGACCTTGTTGCCGAGCCTCAGGCTCCAACTTGGGCACAACACATAGTCCAATACCTCCAAACAAGAGATCTTCCCGAAGAGCAAGAAGAAGCCGAAAGAGTAGCCCGGAGGGCCAGTATGTATTAGTTTGTCGATGACACATTATACAGAAGAATGCCCAATGGTGTGAAATTGAGGTCCATTTGCCGGAAAGAGGGGTAGGAACTGTTGGCAGAAATACACAAAGGCGTGTGCGGCTCCCATATTGGATCAAGGGCCTTGGTTGGGAAAGCTTTTCGGCAAGGTTTCTACTGGCCCACGGCCCTTCAAGATGCGATTGAGCTAGTCACCAGATGTGAAGCCTACCAGTTCCACTCCAAGAACATCCATCAACCAGCTCAAGCTCTCCAGACAATTCCCTTATCATGGCCATTTTTGGTCTGGGGGCTCGACATCTTGGACCATGCTACCGGGGGCTTTGAATTCTTCTGCGTTGCAATCGACAAGTTTACGAAGTGGCCGGAAGTGGAGCCTGTGAGGACAGTGACCGCACAGTCAGCTATCAAGTTCTTGAAAGGGTTGGTGTGCCGTTTTGGAGTGCCTGCCAGAGTGATCACTGACAACGGCACCCAATTCACAAGCAGCGCATTCATGCAATATGTTCAGACCCTCGGAAGCAAGGTTTCATTTGCCTCTGTTGCTCATCCCAGGAGCAATGGACAAGCTGAGAGGATGAATGTTGAAGTGCTGCGTGGGCTCAAGACAAGGACTTTTGATAAACTGCAAAAGTGCGGTAGACGCTGGATCGACGAGCTGCCAATGGTTCTTTGGTCCCTCCGTACGACACCAAATCGAGCTACCGGCCAGACTCCCTTCTCCCTAGTATATGGGGCAAAAGCAGTGCTCCCCACGGAACTTATACGGGTCACCTCGAGTACTTGCCTATGAAAAAGTAGAGCAAAAGCAGCACCTGCATGATGATGTCATGCTCCTTGAGGAAGATCGTCTCTGGGTTACTGTGCGTGCTCCACGCTATCAGCAAGCCCTACACCGCTATCATAGCCGGAGGGTCCGTGCCTGGAGCCTTGAGGAAGGTGACCTTGTCCTTAGGCGTGTTCAATCCGCCAAGGGTTCCAACAAGTTGACACCAAAGTGGGAAGGCCCTTACCGGGTAGTACGAGCCACCAGACCTGGCGCAGTCCGTTTGGAGACCGAAGATGGCATCAAGGTGCAAAACACATGGAATATTGAGCATCTTCGCAAGTTCAACCCGTAAGGCGCGGTTGCCGGGCTCAGCCCCCGCAGCCACCTTTTGTACAAGCCTTGCCGATGTGCATGTAACCCTTTGTACAAAGCCAGGCGCAGACCCTGTGCAGAGATAATAAAATGAAGCGCCGGCGCCCTAAAAACTTGCATGCATGTCTAGTTTAAGCATATACTTTTGTTGGGATTATGACAATGCTTAAACATGAGCTGATTAATCCTTTGCAGGGATATTATACACTGCCGGTTTCTCCCTTATGCTTCTTTGATTCGCAGTTCCCACCACGGACGAATTTCCCGAAAGGAAAGGCCAAGGAAGAACCAGCGCGTCGACCCCTATCACTGCCGGGGATAATAAGAACCTCAAGCACAACTAAGTTCACTTCACTATCCGTCATGTACTTCTGTATGAAGACTTGAGCGTAAGGAAACCTAGCCGCTCCTATCCTCTGTGCTCCCATCCCTCTTGATCCGGAGTTCCTTCGATTGAGGGTTGGTTGTAGTGGCAGTTGAGAAGAGCCGGCAAGGGGCCTGCTCCTATCCTCACTCCTACCCTAACATGAAGGCGTAGTAGTAGCAAGGGAGGGATCCGGCAAGATGTGCTGTCGGGGAATGTTGTTTACTCGAGAGTATCAAGGACTCATTCCTCAGCATAGGCATAGCACATGCACAAAAGTACCCGACAAGCCCTCTTTTTCAATAATATGCTCATGAAAGAGTACAGATCATACAGAGTACAAGCATGGATAAAGGACTACATATTTTAGATTTCAGATTGGCAAATGCCTACATGTTTTAGATTAAAAAAAGATAAGTGCCCCATAATCCCTTTCTTGTCCCTCTCCTCATAGGGGCTGCCGTGGGAGACAAAGAGGGCAAAAGGAGTGCCTGGGCAGAAGCCCAGCCTGACCCCATCAGGGCCCACGGGACGCAGTCTGACAAGATCGAGAGGTGCGGGGGCGAAGATGACGGACGGAGAGAGTGGCTAGGCGATGCCTTGGTCACCGCCACCAGGGCCAGCAGGATGCGGCAGGAGGGGCACCGGCAGGGCGGATGAGCCGGAGCCCCAGAGGAGGCCTGCCGAGGACCCAGCTGGAAGACTGCTGGAGGAGGCGGAGGCATCCACACCCATCACCCCCGGCAAATCGCTCTGCCGAGGGAAGAAGACCCAGGTGCAGATGATGGTGCCGCCGCCGCCCTCCTGACGGTGACGGTGCGGCTCGCGCTTAGCTAGAGCTCGAGCCGCCGTCCTCCTGCTCGGAGTCGTCGCCTTCGCTGACACCGTCCTCCTCGTCGCTGTCGCTCGACGGTCGAGCTTTCCGTGCAGCACCCTAAGCGAGCACTCGAACGCCCGAAGACCTTGATGGAGAGCAAATTAGCCTCCATTAGCTTAAAATGGAGAGTGTGCCCCTCCGTCAAGCTATGGGCACGAGCAAAGGTTTTCCAGCCACGCTGGAGAAGCATGACGTGAGGGGCGGGGAACTCCACGTTCGCTCGTATACTACCGTTGCAGCAGCCCCTCATGTGCAGCCTCAGTCCGGGTGGCTGTTCCTCCTCCATCACCCTCGCGAAGGGAGTTGGGAGCCGAAGACGACTGCGCGGAGGCCCGCGCAGCTGAACGATGAACTCCAACGGCTGGTCCCCAATGTGGCCTTCGTCCGGGGCAGGGACGGCTGAAGGAGGGGCTATCAGAGCCCCACCGCGGCCTCCTCGACCCCATGCGCCATGGCGGCCGCGTCCACGACCAACGGCGCCACCTTGCACGCTGGACTCTGCTCTTGCGTCCCCAGCAGGAGGAGGGAGGCGCTGTCGAGACACTACAAAAAAATACACTTCCGTGATGATACGTGTTTGTCATAGTAGGTCACATTTTCTGCCATGCATGTACATCCATGACGATTTTATGACAGAATCAAGATAGTCATACATGTGCTGTCGTAGAAGTGTTCCATGACATTACCAAAATTATCATCACGGAAGTGTCCACTTCCATGACGATAAATCGCGCGTCATAGAAGTGCTTTCGTCAAGGGTAACCGACACGTGGCATCCACCATAACGGGTCGCCGTTAAGCTATCGGGTTCCGGTTTGGATCCGATAACCCGTTAACAGCTGGGACCAATGAGGATTTTCCACGTGTAAAATTATCATTGGCTACAGCAACCACGTGTCAGCACCGCGAAAAGGACAGATGTCAACCGCCCAATGGACAGGAGGCGCCTATGATATGTCGACACGTGGCAAGGCCCAACAGCGGCCCATTTAGGTTAAAAGACTGGCCCAGTCAAAATTAGCGGGCTGGCCCATTAATGTCCTGCTTGCAGATGGCCTATTCGCACTTATGGCCCATACGGCTATTGTCAAATCGGCCCGTCAACGGCCCGTTCTAAACTTGTCATCATCGCGGCCCATGGTCACTTCTGCCCCGTTAAGAGTCCGCTAAGTATTTGGGCCGAATTACGACCCGGTGTGTTTCCGGCCTGTTAAAGGTCCTGCTTCATTTGGGCCCATTTATTGTCCATTGAAACTTTCAGCCCATAAATGACCGTAAAGATTTGGGTCATATTCGGCCATGTCTGACATTCGGCCTGTTAGAGGCCCACTGTAGATTTGGGTCACTTCCAGCCTGTTGTGATTTTTGGCCTGTTAACATCGTTCGAAATCCATGGGCCATATGTGGCCCAACGTCACATCGGGCCTATTAACAGCCCATATAAAACTGATACTAATCAAGCCCGACCGAACTTCCGGCCTGTTAAAGGCCCGTGTAGTAGGTCGGCGCATTTACAGCCCGTCTGAATTTTGGCCTGTGAACGATCCGCATTGTAAATGGGCCACCACGAGCTGAGGTACATTTCGGTCTGCTAATGACCAGTGGGTTATTTGGCACAATCAGGGCCCGATCTCACTTTCGGCCTATTAAAGGCCCATGTTATTTATTGGCTCGAGATATTTACACATGTTAACGGCCTATTGTTACTGAGGGCCCAAATTATGTTTAGGCCTGTTAAAGGCCCACTGTGGGCACATGACTACCAAAAATATGAAAGCTTATGTTAATTTAGGCCCAGATATTTTTAGTGGGCTATATGCAAATTACGGCCCATAATCATTTTTAGCCCAATTGGAATGGGCCCGACGAATGTTGGCACATTGGGGTCCTACGAAGCTTTCGGCCGAATACATTACTAAGATAAACCTACACTATACGAAAATAGCGTCGTAATTTCTACAGCCTTTGGCAGCTCGATAAATGTTGTATCACAACAAAATAAATTCCAGCCATACAACAAAAGGCATGTTGGCATAAAGTTTACAGTCCTTGCAGATAAAAGCACCATCAAATGTATAGAAGCACATATCATTTGACCTGAGTGCTAATGTTTCAGGCTGTAGAATTTGATGGAGCAGCATGCTCTTCCCCTTTTTTCCGCCATTGCTCTTGAACAACGAAGCAAATGTCTAATACTCTGGTTTCAAAACCATTCCTATCTTGACGACATTTGTCAACCACTATTCTTGTTTCCGAAACGACCTCCATTAGGGATTGGACTTGTGTCTGGAGCACAGATATATCACTCTGTCTAGCCGGAAGATTTTGTTCAGTAGGCGATTTGGACGAGGTTACCTTGACAACCAAGCCAGAATTACGCAGGAAGGTGCTTTTTGCACTGTTAGTGGAGAGATACTGACGCACTACAGCAAGAGGTGACATTGTGCCTGTGGTAGCCTTGTCACCTTCATTGGGTTGTGGCTAGGGCTGGGCATATAACCCGAAAACCGATGTACTGAACCGAAAAAACCGGTACCGAAGCCGAATACACCGAAACCGAAAGATTCGGTAGTATGATCGGTTTGCATATCTGGAAAACCGAAATTAGTTCGGCAATTTTGGGTTTAGCCCTCAGTCAACCAAACTGACCGAAGACCTACTAAAAAAGAGGCCCAGCTGGCCGGCCCATATGCTACCCGCTACATGCCTAGCCGGCTAGCCCTAATCCCCTACAGGCTGCAGCCGCACGCGTGAGGGTGAGGTGTGACGATACCGAAGCAGCGAGCGAGCCGCCACCGGCTGACCACTGCAATTCAATTCGCCGCCTCCTAACTTCCCGCATGGAGTTAATTATTCGATGCTTCACCTTCCTGGCGTTCCCGATGCTGAGCCCCATCCTTTTATACTGCGACGCCCTATGGGACGACGAGTCAATCGTCGGGGAGGCGGGGACGAGGAGCTCCAAACCCTAGCCGGCTCGCTGGAGACGGACCCGTAGCGGTGTCCCTGGCAGCACTGGTCGCGCGACGCCGCCACCCTCCCGCGGAACCGCGGATCTACGCCCATAGGACGATTCTGCAAGGCTGCAACGTAAGTCCTCTGTTTCGATCTTGTGTTCATATTTTTCCCCATCTGAAAATTTGAAAATCATGATGTACTATAGTCCTTGTATTATTGCATCTCATGTCAGTCTAGTTAGAGAAATCATTCTGTGTTGAACTGTTGATGAATACATAGCCTAAAATAATTGCCGAACTGTAGTACTGCCAACCTGCCGTTGATGAATATCATATTTCTGTCAACCTGCTTTGAACTATCCATTGCCAATCATCTGCTTTGTAATTTCGTTCAGCAAAGTTTGTTGATGAATACGAGATTTTGTACTATTCATTGCCAACCATCTGCTTTGATTTGTTTATGTGGAATACTTCTTGACAGTGACAATAGGTTTGACTGTAGATGTCGTCCGAGGTTCAAGAGATCGTGGGGACAGACACTGTTGTGCCTTCTTCAGCTCTAACAACAGCTGTAGTACCTATGGATGTCGAGAAGGCCGCTGGCAGTGATCACGCTGTTGAGATTGTGCAAGCAGCGCAGGGAAGGAGGATGACAAAAAGGGGACTGGAAGGAAAAAGATGTGAAGGGGGATGACAATGATAAGAAAGTGAAAGCAAAGCTCCAAAGCAATGCCAAGTCCACCACCACCGCAAAGCCTACTTCTTAAGAATTGGTGAGATTTCAAAATGAAAAAAAGCATAATCTTATTTATGAGTGTATTTGTCGTATGAACCACTCAATTGTATTATTGGTTGCAGTTCTGGATAACTTGTTGATGAAGGCTGGAGCGGAAGTTTTGGATAACTTGATGAAGGCTGGAGCAAAACTGAAGCCTCCAAGTTTAGAAATTGGTGATATGCTGCCTGCTACTATCTATTTCCTACTTCCAAATTAAGTCCTGAGGGCTAAGTGTCATATGTCGTCGAACTTAACTGTTCTTGTCGTGTCTTGAGACTTGAGTTTGGTTCGTCTGCTAAAGTATTGTTTGGATGCTACATTTTGAGTCAAATATGGCACTCTTATGTTTGTTCGGCTGCTTAAACAGCAGCCTGTTATTAGCTTTTTCAGTTGTTTGTTATTACTGCTTATGGGGAATTGGTAATTACCCTAAGACGTGCCAAAAGGGATCTCTCTCCCTAAATCATATTCTATCTTTTTTTAACTTTAAAATTTTGTGTACGATGGGGCATGTGAGTTGGCGTGGAGGCTAGCTTTTAATAGGTAGACAGTAGTTACTGTCAGTACGGTTAGTCACAGAGATTCCTGCTGCTGCCGCTGGCCTTTTCTATTATATAATTACATATCGGTGCTGTTCGGTCACAACCAATGACCGAACCGATTTCTCGGTGCACCGGATCCTCGGTTTGGCAGTTTTTTATTAACTGATTGGTCAGCGATTTCTCAAAACCGAACTCGTACATAGACCGAAGAACCGCACCGATCGGTTCGGGGGAACCGAACGCCCAGTCCTAGTTGTGGCTGTTCAATCATTTGTTCCATAGCTTGCTGAAAGTTTGAACTTGTAGATTAGTGTACCAGATAAGTTACTAATGAGACAAAAACAAACAAAGTAGGTTTCATGTTTATACATAACTTATTTTGGTGAACTACTGTAATACATTAGCATGTATTGTAGTGCTAACTACATAATAAAATCACTTTCGGAACATATGTCCATGTAGCATGCCTACTGTATTGTCTATTTCCTCATATTCATTGACATCTAAGGATAAAGAGACATGGTTTAAAGTAGGATGAACATAGTATGACATTATTCATATCATGGGCAAACAGATATAAAACAAACAGGCTATTGTATCATTGTGTGGGCACGTGAATATCACAACTAGATTACAGATCAAGACCAAAAGAATATCCTTCATTTCTTTTAAACCGTGTAAGGTGAAATGATACGTTAAGACAACTGTGTATAAAAGTGAACAGAGTAACTGACATTGGCTGCAAACCAAGCAGTTAAATGAACACGTCACAGTAACAAGCAATTCAAAGGCAGGAGGAGTAAGGACTTACAACAGCGGCTTGAACTGGTGTGCTCATGCCCTTCATCTTGCTGGTGTGGCAATCGAAGATTTGCACTGCAATCGATTCAGGTTCTTTTTGGTCCGCACGGGCTTTCCTCTGTATTTGGAACAAGTCAATATAGATACGATAATATGGCACAGAAAAAAGAAGGAACTAGCAGCTATTTACAAGAGCCTCGCAGTGTGGAATATAGCTATGAGATCCTGTTGTCTGTTGGAATTTCACTTTAGAACGGTTGGTCTTGTTCTTCAAATAGTTAGCCTAGAAGAAGATACACTTGTAAGGCACAGATGTAAAAACAAGTTCAATATGACATCTGATCAAATACATATACCCTACCTGATACTTTGGATCAGACCAGTGTTTAACAAGGGCTGTCCAGTCTTCATCTATAATATATTCCACTGGAGATGTTTGGGCGATTTCATTGTTAGCCTTGCCTTCAAAGTGAGTTTTTCTAAGGTGATACCGATACTATCACAGAGCAGACTGAAAAACATGAGTGCATGCTTGTTTAGTTGCATCATCTTTCGGATCCAACTTGAACCTCATCTGTTGAAAAAAGAATGTGAGTCTTATTAGGAGGAAGCTAGAAAGTAAGGGACAGAGCAAGGCAATATTACAAATTTTGATGAATAACATTACTTACGGATAAATGGTCAAGGAAGGTGTTAAGCTGGGTATCGTCTTTCTCATTCTTGTACTGGATCCACGTTGGGAGGATATGTGCATGACACCTAACAGCAACGGCTGCCTCTGATACTAACTTGGCTGACTCTGTAGCATCACGTGCCCTTTTTAAACCTGCCTCAAAATGGATCTCCACTCTTCCTCCTTTAGATTTTGTTAATCTTTCAAGCATTATCCCTTATGTCTGTTTCCGCTTGCGCCGTGGTGCTAGTTCAACAATGAATATGGATAGTGTTAGTGCACATCAAACTGTGAGAGTACATATAAAGGAGCATGCAACTACAACTTGACTCGGTCAGGTACCGTCTTGGTGTTGATGCTCATGAGGTTCATCTAATCTTGCCAAGTCCTGTTGTGTCAGCAGTGCTTCGGAAGTAGTGTTAGGTGTGAAGGCAGCTTGGGATCTGGCCAGTTGCGGAGCAAACAAACGAGTAACTCATTGAGATGCCGGTACAGTTGAAGCGGATGCTACAGCTGGTGGACCAGGTGATACTGTGTTTGTAGATTTAGCCGGTGGACTTGGACCTTCTACTGCACTATAAGTACCAGCAGAATCTCGAGGGCAGATCCTTTTCTGTTGCAGTCGATGAGTAACACCATTCCCTACTATATTCTTTTCCTTGCTCTTTTTTGACTTTTCCATGTCAAGCCATACCCACAACACAAAAGAATAAAATTGCTCTTCAGAACTCATTGATGCATGATACAGACAAGCAATACTTTGATGTAAGACAACCGTATGAGGATGCAATATGTAAGGAAAATAGGACGGCGTGACATATTCACAGCTACGATGTGTAAACTAAGCATAAGGACTTTCAAGAAAATAGAAGTGATGCAAGCTAGACACCATATGAAAGATGCAACCAATATCACTCTGCCAAGTTGAAAGTGTCTTGTCATAAGTGGCATTTCGAAAAATTAGAACCAGTACAACCTAGAAATCAATGCATGCAACACTGAAATGTACACATGCACGCACGCAACACTCGCACGCCTGCATGCACACAACACACGACGCAAGACACACGCTCAACCTATACGTGCATGCACCCTTTATTAAGGACATGGATTGTTACGGGTATTAATCAATCTTATCTGTGATAAGCAGAACATTGATGTTTGCAGCGGTCTTTATGAATCACAACGTATCGAACGGGCTATCAACGTATATATGAAAATTTTAAAATTCTCTTACATTATATAGTAGGCTTATCAACCTACATGAATTAGATGACATCACACTCAATGAACAATCATCGGTTTATAAAATGCCCGCTTCTCACCGCCCTGGACCACCAAAAGCTCCACTACTGTGCGCTGCCTGCGTTGGGTCACTGACATGCAGGCCAGGTACCCAACGAGGCCACACGTCAGTGGAAGAATGGCGCGGTGTCGTACGTCAGAGTCGAGGGCGCCGCTCGCTGCACGTCTGGCTGAACACGCCTCCTTGCCGCATTCAAACGCCTCCATGAAACCCGTGTGGAAGCCGAGAAACCCACTCCGGACACACGTCCGTTCATGACCGGGCCGGCTTTAAACACAATGCCGACCGAGCTCCTCCTGTCCGCCGTCTATTTAATCTCCTATTTAAACGAGGCCAGACGTTGGCCAAGAATCGCACACCTCCGCCGCTCCCCTATCTCCTCCTTCACCATTTTCTCCACTCTTACAATGGCTTATGAAGAGTAGTTATCCTGCATCCAAGCCGGCTGGGTGACCCGCCGAGCCCGCTGGATATGAGCTATGCAGCTCGCTGATCCACCTCCCTCCCCTCGCCCGACGGAGCCAGTTGCCGCCCCAAGCCGGCGCGTGGTTCAGCAACTCGCCGCTCTAGGCCAGCTCGATGAGAAGCGACGAGCTGCTCCGCGCCGGCACGGCGGTGAGCATGGGCATCATCGCTGCCGTCCATGCTGCCGCCTCGTACCGCGCCTCCCGTGTCTGCGACCGCGTCTCCCGTGTCTGTGGCCGAGACTCCCATGCCTGCGGCCGCGCCATGGAAGCAGAGTCAGAAGCCAGGTGCGCGGAGAGTGACGAGTCGGTGGCCAGCGCCTCCGCGTCCGCCGCCATCATCAAGGAGAAGTAGAACACGGGAGGCCGCCGCCGCTTGGATCCCATCAAGGCCACCGCCGAGGCGATGCCAGCGTACACAGCAGGTGTCTTGCCGGATCCTTTTGTTGTGAGGACCTTCGTCGACCCCGCATGGGCTCCACGGAAGCGGAGAAGCCCCCTTCAGACTCCATCTTGGGCATTAGCCAACGATGTTAGTTGAGCGGTGGGGAAGCAAGCCATCCTTTGCGCTGAAGCATATACCTCCGGGGCTCCCGGCAGTCCGGTGATCGTGCTGCCGGACAACAGGAAGACAAATGGGTCCGCGGGCGACCATTTAGGCTAGGTATTATTATACCTGTGCTGTTCAGGAGTAACACCGCTTAGTTGATTTGAATGTAATGAAATCCGTCATGTTTATATGAAAATCCGGTATTTTATATGTATTCCGTCATTGTTTATATGAAATATCACCGTGTTTGCATGAATTTCGTCCGGTTGGTTGAGTTGCTGTCAGAATGTGTGCGGCTACGGTTGGATGGCGTAATTTGTGGGTCGCCGGTCGGTCTGCGGCCGGCTCGGGCGGCTAGGTGGGACAAAAGAAGCACAGCTCGTGCGAGCTCGTCTTCAACGCGCGCTGGAGGATGCATAAGCACCCGAGCTCTTCCTCGTTCATCGGTAGCAAAGGCACGGGTGGACAAAAGGGTTGCCAATATTTTGGCTACCCCGGGCAAGATCCAAACAGCCCCTTCCAGCCCCACCCCTCCCAGCACATTCAAATCCCTCGTTCGCAGTGAAATTTTTCCATGTGTTGTTTTCATGGATATATTGCTGTGTGAAAACAAATTTAAATATGAACGAATAATCGGTGTCCACGGTCTTCTGCCGGGACATAGTTGGATGGCCTCATAGTAGTACTAGTGTAGAGTAAGAGTACTACTAGATAGTGAGTGTTTACTACTGTATCATGTACTCCCTCCGTTCCCAAATATTTGTCTTTCTAGACATTTCAAATGGACTACAACATACGGATGTATGTAGACATATTTTAGAGTGTAGATTCACTCACTTTGCTTCGTATGTAGTCACTTGTTGAAATCTCTAGAAAGACAAATATTTAGGAATGGAGGGAGTACGTACTAATTGCAACGCATGCATGTGTTAGCAGTATAATGACCACGTACGAATTTGATGGTAAGATTTGTGTAAGTTGGATGTCATATTATTGCTCTAACATGTGGTCAAAGTTAGCCTCCAAAACGCATTTTAGACCCTATATGGATTGAGGGAGTACATGCATTGCTGAGGTTTCTCTTAATCCTTGCATGCAACGTTTTTATTAAAGCTTGAAATGTGAACATGTGAATGGGAGGGACTACTACAACCCTTCCAAAAGAACTATAGTACTAACAGTATCATACTCCCTCCGTTCACCATCTCACATGCTCAGTACTTTTGCGAACTATGGAAGTAAATTTATTCCACCACTCAGCAGCTATTATGGATACATTGTGGATTTCAAATTAAGTCATATAGACCGGAAAGTAGGCACTTAGGGCATCCACAATGTATGCTTTTTGTTTCCTATAAGCCCTCCCTCTCCTCTTAGAGGCAGGCCTCTATACATTGCATGAACTCCCTCTAACAAAAAATTGTCTAGCATCGCGTCTAACCTTAGAGGCTGCCTCTAACAATGTAACAATCCATCTGGTCCCACTTGTCAGCCTAAGGAAGCATAAGAAAGTACAAGAGAAATAGTACTGATTGGATAAATGTTGTGCTAATCAATACTTTTTAAATTTTTGCTAGGGCCCACCTTAGAGGCTGGTTAGAGTCTCTATACATTGTGGTTTTTTCATTTGATAAGAGGCAAACCATGTGGGGCCTACCTTAGAGTCAAGGCTCTATACACTGGAGATGCTCTGTAGTACTACTTTTGATGTGTCCCGTCAACTCGCAAAACGAGGAGAAGCTTGCTTAGTACGCCTTCTCCCCCGCCCACGGGTGCGGTGGCTCTCAGAGTCGCAGGACAAGGAGAAGCTTGCTTTCTACGCCTACGCCTGCTCCCTCGACCACGCGCGCGGTGGCTCACAGGACGAGGAGAAAATTTTACAACTCCCTCCATTAGACATATACTTCCCTACCTTGGTTAGAGAGATTATCATATTGTTTCAAATATATGTCTTTTAGTAGTAGGAGTAGTACAATGGTAGGAGTAGTACTACAACAATTTCCTTGGAATCCGTGGTGCAGCAAGCTACCCTAGGCTGCCCGTAATGAGAGTATCATAAGTAGTGTCATGCATGCCAACTAAGCAATGTTGATGAGGTGGCATAGAATTAAATGAAGAAAGAGATGGTTGAGTATCATATCATGATACCGTATCATACTAAATGATGTTCTACTTTGTGTCATGCATGGTAATAAATGTAGTCATCTATGTACCAATATATGATACTAGGCATTACGGATGTAGTATCATACACTAGTATCATATGCTTGATACTAGTACATGATACTCTCCATTACAACCAGCCTAAGGCTCAATTTCAAAATCTCTCCAACCAAGGTAGACGGTGAGTGGTGGAATTAATTTCGTAGTTTGCACAAGTACTTAATTAGTACGCTCATTTTTCTCAAAACGTTATGTTTACCGATGCATTAATTACAACGAATGCATGCATGACCACTAAATTTCCATGAACTTCTACATGCATTGGTGAGTTTCCTCTTGATATTGCTTGCATCGGGTGATTTAATGCACCTTGAAATCCAAACATGCGATGGTAAGTACAAGTAGAATTGAGACTTATAAAACGGAAAAATGATTTTTTTAGATGAGACCTATAAACCGGAAAGGAGCGAGTAGTAAGTAGTACTACCTCCATAGTGGGTACGTACTCCGTAAAATCAGATTTTCCCAAAACTAAGTCGCTCAACATTTATTTGCTTGTTTCCCTTCCTGCCTCGTTGCCTCAAACAGACTATGCCAAACTCCCCTACCTGCCGCGCGGGAAAAGACCCGCCCTCGTTTTTTTAGTCCGGGTTTGTATCGATGGATCGCGTGAAGCAGTAAAAACCAAGCCGTGTCTTGTACTCCTCCGTCGTACTAAAAGAGTGGAGACACTCGCTTTCATGAATTATGTACTTCCTCTCGCTGACATGTGGGACATATAGCAACCGGGTCGATGTGTCATGCACCAAATAACAGTGCGGAACAGCAAGGGGGACGCACCCCAGTCGTAGCGCCCCAGTAGTAGTAATGAGCAATGAGACGTCAAATGACAATGCCGCACCTTTCCCCCAGACGGACGAAGCAACCATTATTATTTCACACTTCGCTGACTCCGCTTCTCCATCATCTCCTTCAAGAAAACCACGTATTGGTTCTGCCATTGTTCTGCCTCAAGAGGGACGCGGATCGCCTTGTTACATCATGACACGTGGGACCGCATGACAGGCCATGCTCCCCCGCCCACCGCTCGGTAAAATCACCTCATTTTTACTACTTCCTCCGTCTCGGTTTACAGGGCATGCACGCCATTCTAGGTTGAGAATTTAACTAGCTATATATGTATTATATGTGATGAAAAATATATGTTTAGAAACTACATCCGCTTAAGAATCCAATGATATACTTTTTGTGACATATAACTCATATTTAGTTAGTCAAATGGATGACCTAGAACTACGTGCACGCCCTATAAACCGAGACGGAGGGAGTAATCTGGATACTACTAGTATCTTTTTAGATCAATATAGTCGGGATTCACCAAGGAGCAAAACCAAGTGGTAGGTTGCTCCTGTCGCGTTGGCGTAGCAACTCAGCAGGGTCAGTCCGCACATGAAATGGCGACACACTTACAGGACCCTTTGGCCGACATGTAGCTCATCCACCATCTTGTTCCATGTGCGATGCACCAATTTACAGTTCGGAGCAGCGGTTGGACTTGGAGGCACCCCGGTCGTAGCGCCGCAGTAGTAGTAAATCAGCGATGAGGGGTCAAATCACAAAGCCCCACCTTTCCCGCATTAAGCTGGATGGACAAAGCAACCATCATTTCACTCTAGGGCGCAAGAGCAAAAAGAAAAAAGAAAACCAATGATGCATGCGGCAGCTACCTAGGGCGCCCTAGGGTAGGAGCCTCCACTACAAATCCGCTTCTCCCTCATCTTCTTGAAGAAAACCGATGATGCGTGCGGCGGGTAGGGTTTGTAGGAGTACTATGGCGTGCGGGGCCACGCCGTAGTAAACGGGAGAGGGATTGAGTTTGGGTCGATGCCTTAATACGGGTGGGCCGCTCGGTTTTACAGGAACGAGGCAGCATTTTGGGTTCGGGGAGCAGTGGAGATATACGTACAAAAATTTGTGGACGTAGGTTCAACCGAAAGGCAATGACGCATGGGCCCCGCATTTTGATATTCCCGCGGCCGCGTGAAATTTGCTACTCAAAATAATGCATAAAAGTTCCTCCAAAAACATCTATAACTAATGGGAAGTGGATGTATGCTTAAAATGAAAATGTAATACAAAGAGAAAAAATGAATTGCAGTTAAAAGAATGACATTTCTAAAAAAATGTGAATGTGAACTACATATGTGTGCACGTGACCAACACATACATTGTCAATACAAAATCTAATGCAAGAAATAACTTATGAGTAACATGCACGAATTGATGATGTGGTGCTTGCATGCATAGAGTACAAAAACAATGTGATTTATGACTTGCATGCATGACGTGTTCATGTGCCATAGTTGCATGTCCAGGAAAAAAGCTACTAGTGGGTTGTACTAGCTATTTAGGAATAGAAGATGTATATATGGAAGTTGTAGGGAAAGAGATGACATGTATCTCAATTCCTATGAGTAGGGATTGGAAAAGAGATGTCATCTGGTTCACATCATAGGAACTTTTCTATTGAATCTAGAGATGACATGTATCTCAATTCCTATGAGGAGGGATTAGAAAAGAGATGTCATTTGGTTCACATCATAGGAACTTTTCTATTGAATATAGGCTAATGTTTATTTTCCTTTGAAATTGTGGGAGTATAGGAATCCATTCATACGAACCAAGTGGCTCTAAAGCTATAAAAATGATATCATGTTTATTTTCCTTTGAAATGTGGAGTATATAAATCTATTCCTATGAACCAATTGGCTCTAAAGGAAAAAATATCCTACAAAAATCATATCATATAGAGTTCCCATGATATTCCTCCACACCAAAGGATGGTTGAAATTGCTGCAGGTGATACGACGGTCTTTCTTTGTACACTCCTCCCCCATCTTTACAGTTACCTCTCGAAGATGAATGAAATGATATATACTGGGTATTCTATATGTGCATTTTGGTATACGAAAACTCGGTAAAAGTTTGCGAGGTTCAAATTTTCAATAAAGCTATATGCACTACATTTTGGAATGGATGGAGGAGCATATGGCAGTTGCTAACACTAACGTGGAAGATTTGTGTGTCGGAGGACTGGCTATTCTGTTAAATGCCGTGGCAAAACTAACACTGTCGGATGCCGATCTAACGATTCTTATGGCATTCGTCAGGAAACGGCTTGTGGCGAACGTTTGTCAGATATGATTTACGGACACATGCATTGCATTGATACGTGCCCCCTCTCTCTCACGCACACATGCACCCTCACGAGTCACGACTCTCCCGAGTCCTCTCGCACCCATCATCTATCTGTAGGTAGACATCACAGACATATGTGCTCTTCACACCCTACCCTCAGAACTACAAAAAAAATAAAAGACGTCGCGCACCTTTTATTTTAACTCACACGTCACACACTTATACTATTACTCTTGTGGCGAACGTTCTTTGGGCGTAGTATATTATATTCTCACGAAGAGAAGTGGTGCATGCACACACTAGTTCTCTCACACCCACTCGCAGGTACGCGTAGGAGCGCATTTTTTTTAAGCTAGGAGCGCATTTGTTTACAAAGAGGCATCCCAATTGACATTTTGACTAGTCTAGTTTTCAACTTGATGGAGGGTCGGGGACCGCACGTGAATGATACAGTACATAGTGCATCCTGGACGCGGTGATTTGATAGTGCGACCTGGAAGCGGTGGCACGTTATTGATCGAGTTTTATTTTTACTTGAACTTTAAATGAAAGTAGTGATTTGCGCGTATTCAATTTAATAACGGTTGCTACAACAAAATCACTCCACTATATATATAAGCAGGAGCCTCGGCGCTTGCTTTACTACGGTTCCTCTCTTTCACTCTCTCATGCTCTCCAGATCTAAGCAAGACATAGGTGGTCACACTCTCTCTCTACTCACGTCTTGTCACAAATCCGGACGGACCACCTCGGCCGGGGCAGAGGTGTAGGTGCATCGTTCATGCGGTCATCGGCGGCAAGGGAGGAGACCAACAGCTGCCCGCGTGTCTCGATCGGCGGCCGTGCCGTTCTCTCCGAGACAGCGCCGGCTCGGGAGGGCCTCCGACCCCTTCTTCCTCCCTGCGGTATTGTGGCCAAGATGCGGCCTCCCGATGCCGTCTTTGCCACATCCCGATGACCCTCAGGTATATATGCCTTCGAAACCTGCCTTGCTCTACTGCCCCAGCTCCCCACGTGGCTGCGTGTGGATCTTTTTCTACTTCCGTCGGCTGTTCCAAAGCCACCTAGACTTTTACTATTATTAGAGGTAAAGCTAGTTCATATAGTCGAATCTAAGAGTTGGTTCAAACAGTGAAGAAAGTGGGAAAGGTATAGCATGAATCTAGGACTTGGTTCTAAGAGGAAACGGGGGAAAGTAGTAGATACTGGCTACCCAACCGGTCTCTTGGTTGAAAAGGCGAAGAAAGCGGGGTGGATGGCGAAGGGTGGGGGGAAGTGGACCTGTCTCTTGGTCAAAAAAGGAAAGAAAGTGATGGGTGTTGGGGGACAACGCAAATGAGAACGAGCAGGTCTAGATTTCCTGTGCTCACATAGGAAATTGTCGCCAAGGAGATAAAAAATGGGACAAATGCAGACATGCTGCCTGAATGTTTGCCGCTCTCGGCAACCACATCTGCGTCACCACTTTATGCCCCTGCTGTCCCTATACCCATATCGCTACCATTAATGTAAAATCACATGAAGCATTAAGCAATGCCACCTAATGTCACTATTAAGTAATGGTCTAGTGCCGTCGATAAATTGAAGCAATGCCACCTAATGTCACTATTAAGTAATGGTCTAGTGCCGTCCATAAATTGAAGCAATGACACCACCATTTTATGAAGTGCTTCCGTCTTGCTTTATTTCCCATGAATTGTGTTTTTGCAGTTACACTTAAATCTCACACCGCTAACATTACCTCATCCCAGTGGAACTGCACAAATTTGATTGCACATTTACTGACCATGTGCTACTCTCATGACAGTAATACTAATGCTATTGTTCTGCATGTTAATCTAGTGGCAGTGTTGATGTGATGTGATGCTACTTCTTACTTAATGGCACTTTTTTATACTGTCAATGTAGTGGCAGTTATAACACAATAGATGCTGTTGTTAATCATATGCCACTGGAAATAACCGTCACTGCTTAAATAACCATATTTCATATTTACGTAAGCAGGGATGTCTGTCTCCATATCGTTTCTATTTGTGCAATCAGAAGTACACACCTCAATTTTAGCAGAACTGCACAAAATCAGATGGCTATTCCTAGCTGTCGTCCTCTAACCACCAGTGTTCTAGGTATTCCTACATTGGTAGTAACTAGGTAGAATGACCAACGCAATCTAAAAGAAGTTGATTCATACATTTTACTTCCTGATTGCAGTGCAGGGACGAGCGAAAACAACTGCATCCTAGTCGGGAATGCACTTTCTCCCAATTCACGGATGGATAGAGGACTAGCTGGCACAGCTGCTCAAAGGTTTTTGGGATAGGTGCGCGGACAAGAGGCATTGTGGTCTGCTTATTTCTGCAAATAGCGGTGCTTAAATTTAGTGGAACTGCACAAGAAGTTCAGATGGTCAGTACACTACATGGTTCAGTTCAGCATTCCAACTGAGAACACAATTATAATTGGTTATTCTGGAGTGAGAGAACCTAACCCTGGATGGTGGCAACAAGAAAAACCAGAGTGAACTCCAAGAAATTAAAGCCTGCCTAGGGAGGCCCTTTGCTCAGAGAAGCCTTGCTTGATTTTTCCTGATTTGTAAACCTTCTCACAACTTTGTCTTTTGCTGTGAACTAGTAAATGTTTGTTATGTTCTATGAATCATGGAGATGTATAAAATTGCTTAACTTATGTTTTTCAAGTATTTTATGAAGCCGAGTTTAATGTGAATGTTCCACATGAACGCTGGACTAGCGTGTGAACGTTTTGAATTTACATTGTGGCCTCAGTTAACTGCATGAACAACTGTAACAAGATACGTAGTTGCTTATATGTCAGACAGCAGATTATTGATTGTTTGCTGGTCGATAGCCGACTTTTCTAGTGTTGAAGCGAGCTGAGCCAATGTGCCGTGTTTTGCACAACTGCTTAAAAGTGGGGTAGCACCAATAGTGTTTACAAGTACTTAACCAGCCTTACGTACCCTATGTATACGTCGGCGCACAGTTCTCGAACAAGTACTCTATTTCATCAAACACACACTGCTCGTATGATAAACCGTGACAACTTATGTCTTACCATGCCATATTACATGAAAAAACTAGTGAGGACGCATTTGTTTCGGCAACAATTAGGATGGTTCTCACATGATTAATGGGCACACAAAAGTATAAGTAGTTCCCATAGACGGATTCAAACAGAGTACTAGCCCCAGGGGGCTCGATAATAGGCAAGGTTCGGATAATTAGACACAATCCAAACTACTTTTAAACACTAGTTGGGGCAACTATTTCATGCCTCGGTCTAATTTGGGATGGACACAAGACAGACCTTGCCATGAACATCATCGAGGACGTCCGGCAGCAGCTCAATCCTGTGAACCTTCCTGAAGATAACCTTGTGGCCTTGCCACTCATAAACTTGTTTGTGGAGGCATGCCATGTCATCTTCCTGCGTAAGATTAACAAGAACAGTATGCCTCACAAACGAAGGAGTAGCTTTGAACTTCTTGTGCTTCAGTACACCCTGGACAACACGCCTGACAACAGTGAGGCCGGAATACATCTCGACTTTGGTATAAGTGCAAATGGCTTCCAGGACCCAATAGCCTAAGAACTTTGTTTTCCCAGTGCGTATATTCAGGTCATCCGCCTCATAGCTAGTGATATGTACAACCACACAATCCTTGTCTGCATCAGGGCTCTAATTGAAACAGAAACGAATTCTGAATTACTTTCCGCTATAAAAAAAACAAGTTATTCAAACCACTATGTAGAGTCAAAAGTATGCATGACAGGGAAGGTAGCATGGCATCGAAGCTAATAAAATTTTGCATTATTTATCACCACATACTTAGATGAAAAACCACAATCGAGATCGGCAAAGAAGAAAATCACCTTGGGCAGCTCAGCGGGGGGGGGGGGGGGGGGGGGGGGGGGGGAGGGACACATCCTCGAAGGGAAAAAAATGCTCCTGCAGGGCTGATGTTTGCTTGAACTACGTCGGTATTTCCCCAAAGAGGAAGGGATGATGCAGCACATTAACAGTAGGTATTTCCCTCAGTGATGAGACCAAGGTTATCGAACCAGTAGGAGAACCACACAACACCACGTAAACAGCTCCTGCACACAAAGAACAAATACTTGCAACCCGACGTAAGAGAGGGGTTGTCAATCCCTCACGGGTAAAAGGATAGGTAAAATTGTAGTAGATTGGATAAATAGATCTCGCGGGAACGCGAGATAAAATAAATAAGTAAAAATTACAGCAAGGTATTTTTGTATTTTTGGATTAATAGATCTGAAAATAAAAGCAAATAAAAATAGATCGCGAAGGCAAATATATTAAAGAAGAGACCCAGGGGGCGTAGGTTTCACTAGTGGCTTCTCTCGAGAAAAATAGCAAACGGTGGGTAAACAAATTACTGTTGGCCAATTGATAGAACTTCAAATAATCATGATGATATCCAGGCAATGGTCATTATATAGGCATCATGTCCAAGATTAGTAGACCAACTCCTGCCTGCATCTACTGCTATTACTCCACACATCGACCGCTATCCAGCATGCATCTAGTGTATTAAGTTCATGGAAAAATGGAGTAATGCAATAAGAATGATGACATGATGTAGACAAGATCTATTTATGTAGAAATAGACCCCATCTTGTTATCCTTAATAGCAATGATACATACATGTCGTTTCCCCTTCTGTCACTGGGATCAAGCACATTAAGATCGAACCCATCACAAAGCACCTCTTCCCATTGCAAGATAAATAGATCAAGTTGGCCAAACAAAACCCAAATATCGGAGAAGAAATACAAGGCTATAAGCAATCATGCATATAAGAGATCAAAGAAGACTCAAATAACTTTCATGGATAAAAACATAGATCTGATCATAAACTCAAAGTTCATCGGATCCCAACAAACACACCGCAAAAAGACTTACATCAAATAGATCTCCAAGAGACCATTGTATTGAGAATCAAACGAGAGAGAGAGAGCCATCTAGCTACTAACTACGGACCCGTAGGTCTACAATGAACTACTCACGCATCATCGGAGAGGCACCAATAAGGATGATGAACCCCTCCGTGATGGTGTCTAGATTGGATCTGTGGTTTCTGGAACTTGCGGCGGCTGGAATTTATTTTCGTCGACTTCCCTAGGGTTTCTGGAATATTGGGGTATTTATAGAGCAAAGAGGCGGTGCAGGAGGTCTCCGAGATGGGCACAACCCACCAGGGCGCGCCTGGGGGCCCAGGCGTGCCCCGGTGTCTTATGCTCACCTCGGGCCCCCTCTTAGGTACTTCTTTGGCCCATTGGATGTCTTTTGGTCCAAAAAAATCTCCAAAAAGTTTCACTGCATTTGTACTCCGTTTGGTATTGATTTCCTGCGATGTAAAAAACATGCAGAAAACATCAACTGGCACTGGGCACTATGTCAATAGGTTAGTACCAAAAATGATGTAAAATGATTATAAAATGATTGTAAAACATCCAAGAATGATAATATAACAGCATGGAACAATCAAAAATTATAGATACGTTGGAGACTTATCAAGGGCCACGGGGGCTGTAACCTCAAACGGGGCGTTGACCATCACAGTAGTTGCCGTGAGCGTATCTGGGGTCGGCTCGGTGGCGGCCTCCATCTTCTTGGAGCTCTCTCTCTCTCGTGGGGATCAGCCTCCTGCGTCTGCTCCAACATCGGCAAATCTTTGCCTGGTATTCCTTGGTCCATCATGAAACTGACGAATAGGAGACAACTGAAAGGAAAACACAATCGCAATGACAATGAAACAAAAAAGAGAGTGAGGATCGGTTACTGCTTTGCAAAAGTTCTTTTTTTCTGAAAGAAAATATACCAACATCACGGATCCTCATACCTTCCCTTCATTGGGAGAGCAGAACAATGGCAGATGCGAGTGTTGGCTTTCTTGAAGACGGTGAGGGAGAAGGGGATTCAGCGAAGAGTGAAATGATGGTTGCTTCGTCCGCCAAACTTAGACTGCGGGGAGGTGGGGTTTTGTGATATGACGTCTCGTTACTGCCGCACTACGACCGGGGTGACTCTCCGCCTGCATACCGCCTTCTAATTTGGTGGATGGCATTTGGGCCCGCGCGCTGCATGGCCTGCATGTCGGTGAACCAAAGTAAAACGGCATTCAATAGAGGGAGACGTTTCGATGACCTCGGAGGAGCCAGAAGCGGTAGTGTATCCACTGTACTAGTAGTAATTGATTTTCTGGGTAGCTGTAGAGTGTCTCCACTATACTAGTAGTAATTGTTTCCCTGGGCCCAAGACAAAACAGCCCATCCACCCTAGTAAATAATAAAATCAATTCAAAAGCCCATATATTTACTTAATGAGAGGCGCTACCCAGCAAACCGCCCCCAAAAAAACCTGGGTGCTCTTCTTCCTCCTCACTCCCACCCACCTCACGTTAGCTCGCTTCACTCGTACCCCCAAATTCCTCACCTCACTCCTACAGAAAACCCCAGCTCCCCTTTTTACTCACTACAACAGAAAACCCCCAGCTCCCCTTCTTCTTCACTCGCACTACAACTAGGCTCATCATTCGTTACTCTGCTAAAATCCATGAGCTCGACGCGACGCCCTCGAGGAAAATGGACTCGGCTGACCCCAGCGCCAAGAAGATGAGGCTCCCGCCAGTGGCGACGCCTGTTGTAGATCCCGCACCCGGCAGCGCAGGGAGAAGCGGCGAGCCCGCCCCCACCGGATCCCAGAAACCCATAGAATCTCGGGTGGACCGCATTAGCGATCTCCCGGACGCCATCCTTGGGGAGATCATCTCGCTTATCCCCACCAAGGATTGCTGCCGCACCCAAGTCCTCTCAACTCGGTGGCACCCTCTATGGCGCGCCGCGCCCCTTAATCTCGACTGTCGTCAGCTATCTCTCTTTAATGATTTTGAACTCCCCAGAGTCATCATCTCCTCCCACCAGGGCTCCGTTCAAAGCCTCTGCATCCTGTCATGCTACCTGAGCAAGCATAGCATGCCCTGCACGGTGGACGCCTGGCTGAAATCCGATGAATTCACAGAACTACAGCTGCTTGAGTTCTACTATTCCCCAGGAAATCACCTACCAGATACCGAACGCCATGTACTTGTGCCCTCAGCACCGATGTCCATCTGGCGGTTTTCCTCCTCTCTCCACACCGCCACCTTTGTGTTGTGCTACCTACCAGACAATCTGGTACTAAACCTTCGACTCCTATTTCTCAAAAAACTTTCACTTGTGCGGGTTCATATATCGGAGGCCTCACTGCATAACATCATCCACTCCAGTTGCCCTGCCCTAGAGTGCTTGGTGCTTGTTTTCACAGTTAGAATCGGTTGTCTCCAAATAAAGTCGCCTAACCTTGTAAGAATTGGAATTTCTTTTGATGGAAGGCAGCTCATCATCAAAGATGCCCCTTCACTTCAAAGGTTGATCCTTGATTCTAGTTATTCACCGTCGCAAATAACTGTCGTCTCTACGCCTAAACTGGAGACCTTGGGTGTAATACAGGATCTCTGTGCTCATTTCAAGATGGTGTTTGGCTCCATAGTTCTTCAGGTACTGTATATTATCATCTACACTTGTAATCATAAGCTGCATTTTAAATTTCTGCGCATAAGTTGTAACACCCCCAGAACTTCACCCTGTTGTTAAGCTCATTAAGTTGCCATGTCATCATGATCATCTTCATGAAATTGCATTAGAGAATATTTCAACTTCAATTCAAAATTCAAAATGCAAGTCAAATAAATATTTCTTCAAACAACAAAACAAAAATGTTCATAGTATTGCAACTAATCCCAACATAATTATAAAAATAAAAACAACATCACCTTAATTCCCAAAAATGCCCCAGCATCAAGAATGCAGCAACAACAGCCCCTTTTCTGTGCTTTTAAATTTAAACAAAATTCAAATGAAAACCTCTGGCCTCCAAACTCTTTGTGGTAACTCAGAATATTGCATAGTATTTGATTTTAACAAGTTGAACATTTTGTAAAACTGGTTTAATGATAAAGAAAATAGAAAACAGAAGGGTTAACAGAAAGCAGAAATAGAAATGGAAAAAAGGCCGGGGCGTACTGTGCACTATGGCCTATGGGCTACAGTGCCTGGCCCAGCCCACCAAGCCACCGTCATCATCTTCGTCGGCTGGATCCTCGACACGGCGATGCTACAACAAAGCTGAGGGGATAAGAACGAAGCCGACGACGCCATGGATCAAACCCTAGCCATTCGCCAGCTCCCCTCTCCTCCCCCGCTCCCTTTCTCTGACCCGCTCGCCCGTGCACGGCCGCCAACGCACCGCCGTTGATTCCGCGGCCACCCGCCATCCCGCGCCACACGAAGAAGCCCAGGAGGGCCGCCGTCATAGACCACATCGGCTACATCCTTTGGTTCGAGTAGGAGAGCTCTCTACCGCCGCCATCGAGGCATCCTCTCCGCGCACGGCCGGGCACCTCGCCGCCATTTATGTCGCCGTTAAGCCGTCCCCGGCCTCCCCGAGCGCTTCACCGAGCTCCGTGGTGAGCTGTGCTTCCTCCCGCCCTTTTTCCCCTTTAGTTCGGTCGCCGTTTGCCGCCTTCCGCGCTGGTCCGAAACGCAGGCGCCCATCGCCCTTGCTGTACATCATCACCGCTGTCGCTACCGGCCAGCGTAGCTCGCTCCGCTGGTGCCGCCGGCCACCCCAGGCCCGGCCGTGGCCTTCGTCGCGTTCCTGGAGTTGCCAGGCATCGCGCGCGCTAACTCGACTCGGGCAAGCTCACATGCTCGAGCCCGAGCACACTAGGCTCTGACCGCTGTGACGCGCCACCGCAGCAGCTCCTACGGTGCTCCCATCTACGAGCGGACAGCACCACTAGATGCGTTGGATCCGTAGAGCCCAACCCCGCCTCCTCTCGTCGCCGGAATCACCGGGACGAGCGACGCTGCCGCCGCCGCCCACCGCTGCTCTGCTCTCTGTATTGCTTACTGCCAAATTTACTGTAGCTGAGGCTAGCTTTTCTAAAACCACATTGATTAGCCCCCTGTACAGTCTTAGAACAGCAACTAAAGGAAGCTTAACATAGCTAAAATAAATATGTACAGAAAGTACACTTGACATACTTCATTTTATCCCACTGGACCAAATCCATTTGAGGCATGGATTAAATCCTATAAAAATGACAAAAGGCTTTGTTCTGTTAACTGAAAGAATAGAAAACAGAAATACTGCAGTAGCACTTTTCAAACAAATATTTGAACAAGCTAATGGACACTAACATAGATGCACTTGATACTGTCATGTAGATCACAACAAATTGATCAAGAATGATATAAGGCACAAAGCCATAGGATGAACAGAACACTAGCTAGAGCCTCTGGAAAATAGCTAAGTGATGTTTAAAACTGAGGACTTGGCATAATTCTAAAGAATTTCAGAAAATGTGTAAATCTTTGAAAATTCATAGAAAATAAACCGTAGCTCAGATCAAAAAACTTTATATCTGAAAGTTGCTCAGAACGACGAGACGAATCCGAATATGCCCTCCTCATACCTGTCACGTGCCTCTAGCATGATGAACATGTAACCTTCCCCTTCGGTTCTTCTGTCTGACAGATGCCCAGAGCCGGGAAAATATCCCAGCTTCGTCTGCGACGTGTATCACTGTGTTAGGTCACCCCTAACCCCATGTAGTGCCATGTCTTGTTTTGTGATTGCTTTTGTTGCCATGTATTTAATTGTTTCTTCTCCCCCTTTTGTCCCGGTAGACCCCCGAGACCGCTGACGATGCCCTGGAGATCGACTACACAGCTGACGACCCTGCCTTTGCCACCGAGCAACCAGGCAAGCACCCCCCTTTTGAGCATACCAATATCGCCTATTCTTCTCTCTCTTATGCTTGCATTAGAAGTTGCTGCTGTTACTGTATCCTATTTCCGCTGCATAGCCTGTTTATTGTAACCTGCTATTGTTACCTACCTGCTTATCCTAAACTGTTTAGTATAGGCTGGGTAGAGACCCATCAGAGACCCCCACCTTGTCACGACTTCCCCGCTGGATTATCAGAAGACCCGATCAACGGGATCGAAGACCAGGCCCCGGCATCGCACATCACTTCCCTCATAGTTGCTCGACACTACTGGGTTACTATCGAGTGCCGAGGGTGATACCTCGTCAGCACTTCTGATGTTAACCTTGTAGGTTAGTTCATCGGTTATGGTCATCGAGGGTGATTCCTCCTTCTCCACTCCCGATAACGACACTGTCGTGTAACTCCTCAAGAGTGGACCTCGAGGGTGATTCCTCCTTCGTTCACCTTGACGATAGCATCAGGTGGAATTCCATCGAGGGTGATTCCTCAGGGTTCCCCTTGGTGTTAGACACACGGTTACTATGGTTACTATGACTTTACACTAAACCATGTTACTAAAGACGGGTCGGCCCTGAGGGGTACCCGCACGAGCCTAATTGCGAAGTGATGTGGAGACGGGTTGACCTGGAAGGTGCCCGCGAGATAACTACGAGGCGTGGCCGTGCATTCTTAGCCCTTGCCACAAGTCCTTGAGACGGGGCGACGGGGTCACATCGATCGTGAGTCTCTGCTCGTTACCGCGCGCTCCTAATCCACTAACAATTTGGATATTTGATCCGAGGGGCCTCTGGCCTGATAGCACTAACCATCACGTGGGCATAGTATGGGCGTTCTGCGTTGTATACTTCAGCCGAAGCTTAATAGATGTCAGCGACTGAGCGGCGCACGCTGGGTTGGACTGGTAACACCCTGCGCTTGTATAAGGGGGGCTAGGTCTGCTCACCGGCCGCGTACGCAACATGCAGGAGCGTCCGGGGCGATGGCCCAAGACCGCTGGGGGCATAGGTTTAGTCCGGCGTGCTGGCCTCTTTGTTAAGTTTTCGGTCGGGTTGCGGCGTATCGTTTGGCCGAGGCCGGGCATGACCCAGTAAAGTGTGTCCGGCTGGAGTTAATCGAGCGTGGTGGGTAAGTTGGTGCACCCCTGCAGGGAAGAAAACATCTATCGATAGCCTGTCCTACGGTAACGGACACTCGGAGTTGTATCTCGATCGATACAACTAGAACTGGTCACTTGAGATGATAACTGGATAGTATGGCTCTGGGATTGCTTTCTCGCAGGGAGTCGAGGAAGGATCTCTAGGCGAGGTTGATGACACTGCTACTACTTTACATTATGCTAATCTGCACTCTTCTAATGCTGCAAGACCGACGAAGATGCTGAAGATGCTAGTCTTCGATAGGACTAGGCTTTCCCCTCTGTTCTGGCATTTCTGCAGCCCAGTTCACATATACAGCCTTACTTTGATAATGTTGCATATGTAGTGTAGATCCTTGCTTGCTGAGTACTTCGGATGAGTACTCATGTTTGCTTTGCTTTCTTTTTTTCCCCATATCCGTTTGATACAATCAGATGACGGAGCCCCTGAGACAGCTGCCCCCGCCGAAAGCTACTACTACTACCCTCCCGGCGAGTACTACTACAAGGAGCCGTCCGACGACCAGGAGTAGGTTCGGAGGGTCCTAGGCAGGAGGCCTGCGCCTTTCGATCGTAGTGTTTTCTTTTGCCCCGCCTTCTTAAAGTCTTATTCTGTGTTTTCTTTTATATCTCTACTCACATATCTGATGCTTCCGCTGACGCTTGTATGCGAGCTTATGTATTCGAGCCCTCGAGGCCCTCGCTTGTAATATAAAGCTTGTATGACTTTATTTATGTTCTAGAGTTGTGTTGTGATATCTTCAAGTGAGTCCTTAGGCTTGATCGTGTGCATTTGCGTGTATGATTAGTGCACGGTTAAGCCGGGGGCGTCACAGGTTGGTATCAAAGCCGACTGCCTGTAGGAACCCCCCTTTCCAACTCCTTGGCCGAAGCTTAGTCTAGTGGTCCAAAACTGTTTTCCTAACTTGGCTGTGTGGCTTACGGGCCCACGTCGCCAGTTGGGTGGTATTAGGATCTTTTATTCCTCGTCTATACTCTGGGACTCTGATCTCTCTTCTATTCGGGTTAACGATTTTGCTAACTCTAACATTAGGTTCTCGTAACCGCTTCCTCCCAGAGAGCCCCACATGCCAGATGATCGCTTGGTTCATCAGAAGACTCCGAAGATACTCCTCGAAGTTCCTGAGACCCTGTGCCCACTGCTTTGCAGTTCCTGACCACCGATAAATCCTGACGGATAACTACTTACACTTGTCGTACATATATTTATTCCAGTTACTCTTTTGTTCTATCCGACATATCGAAATGCTATTCGACATTTCGATAATTCTCTGGACCTACTGCCTTGCAGTTCCTTTCCACCTGAACATACTTATGAATAATTCCTCACATTTCCGGGGATCCATTCATCCCAGTTGTTATTGTGTTTCACGAAATACTTCGTATTGCTATCCGATCTCCCGAAGATCCTCTGCAGCCTAGTGCTCCCGAAAGTCTTGTCTACCTGCATTATGGTTAAATCCATATGTCCGGCAATATTCATTAACATCCTTTGTCACTGTCATCCTGAGCCTATTGATTCATCATGTTGCGAATGCTCGCAATCATCAGTCGAACCCTGAAATTTGACCTTCCTGCTCAGACATTAATTTGGACATGAGTTGGTTCTCGGCCAATCAAGTTGCAATTGATTGTCCATCTAGTTTTATCCAACTTACTCATCTTTTGATCAGAGCCTCTGCATCTGATCCTTCATTTTGGAATCATAACCCCTTTGTGCTTAAGTGCCGAATTATTTTGATGTTTCTATAATCCGATGCCTTTGCATCCCTTCTTCATCTGATTGAGTGCCGATACTCACAATCATATCCTTTGCGGTCCGCTAGGTCCTTTGGTGGATTATTATCAGATAAGTGTCCTCCATATTCCATAACCCTGTTAGTTATTCCCCCTGATACATAATACCTTCGGTAAATTGTATCATCTGCTTTGACTTCGATACTCTGCTTTCGACTCGCATCCCTTGCTTTGATTGCTGATTGTATAGATTCATAAAATTGTCCCGATGGGTTGTATCTATGCTTCTGCCATCTGCGAGAACCCAGAAACTTCTACGGGTCGTACTCTACTGGTGTTACGCCAGATAAATTTTCAACATTTCGACTTCACTAAAGACGAGAAGTGCATGAAAAGTTTATACATTGGATAAGTGGGAGTCGACCTTGAACCTTTGTGTTCATGCCCATGGACCCGATGTAGCACTTATCATGGAAGCTGCTCGTAAAAAAAATAATTCCCCCTTGGTATAAGTTCATCTTGTACCCGTGAATTGATCCTTTGCAGTCGTGGATCCGACCTTATTATCTCCTTGATTGCATTTCCCGGACAAGTTAAAATACTTGTCTTCTGCAGATCAATTCACCTGTCCAACCTCTATTATGATCTACCTTCGAGTATTACCCCTGGTATCTCGAGGATATCATGCCATTGCACTACATCTTATGAACTTTTGATGAAGTACTACCTTACCCTGTCTTTGTCACTTCATGGGTTCTGGGTTGTTTGTCAACCGAGAACACTGATAAGTGAATCGATTCCGCACTCCGATTCAATAACTCTAATTAATTTCCGTTGCTTACGAGTTTAATAATCCTTCAAGTCATTCCTAGCCTTATCGGCTATATCATTATCGTGCCAAATTTTAACTGTGCTACCTAGTCCTTCTTCCCGGAGCACAATTTTCGACGATGAGCTAAGCTTGTGTCAATCTTCCTCATCTTGTCATTTCACCTTGAATAACAAGCTTGATTTCGAGCTTGTGTCTTAACCATGGTTCCAATAACCTTTCGTTGCATCATTCCTTTTGCTTGATGTCGTGCTGCTCGATGGCATCTTCATGGAGTCCCACGACAAAATTTGTCGTGATCACCGTCAACACTTTGGCTTCTTCAGAGATGTCAATTGAATTCATGGCTAGAAATACCACCCCTGCCCCTCGATGATTTGTGATATCATCGATGACATCTTGACTTTCTGCCAACACAGACCTAGTTGTGCTTGGTTATTCCTTACGTTCTGAGATAATCTTGGAATTGTTTCTCGATATCTCTTAAGATCTTTGAACCCAATCTTTACTTCACACCATATCATTTCTGCCTCGAAGCATGACTGTGGTATTCCGAACACCAACATGAACATTGGAAGCACATTGCCAAATGTTTCTCGATTAATTATCCAAACACCGTTGTATGGGTAATATCATGATTCTCCCCTCGCCCCCTTTATCTAAATGCCTTTGAACTTGCTGTCATATCATGTATATCATGCTCCGCTTTTCCTTGGGAAGGATATACTCCCAATTCTTGTGTGTAAACACATTTTCCTTTCCATTGGTTTGTTTAATCCAATAATTTCATTCTCCTTTCCATTGGTCTGCTTAATCTCTCAGATAATCTATATGGTCTAAGCAGAGATAATTCCCTTTCTATGAAAACACCCTGGTGCACAACTCTGTCAGCCGGAACCCGTTACCATTGTTGATGACATTCCGGTAACCACCGATGGACGAGAACTTTGCCTATTGGTCTGCCTCGTCTTAACGAGCAGGAAAATGGTTCTCTTCGTCCCTCGCCCTTGGTACCGATGTTGACACCGACATAACTGACAGGCTATCCTCTGACATACTTTGTTGCCGAGACCGGTAAGATGACACCGCTCTCCCTACTCTCGATCGACACCTCCCCACAGTTCCACATGATTGGAACCTGACTCTCCTGTATATCCCTGATTCCAAAATATTCCTTGCACTTGACTTTGTGTTTTATCACGAGCCACCCTCCGAAAGATGATCTATTCCCGATGCTCTGAACCCCCTTCTCACACTCTGTTCAGGTATCGATCGTTTGTCCATTTGCTTGAAAACTTATTATGGTACCTTCATACTTTGCTCTTGATGTATTCTTAAGTTTCAACTCGAGAGATACTTCTGCCACAATCCCTGAATTGTTCACCAGATAATTAACCCTATAAGGGTTAGTTCTCCCGAAGTTATCCTTTACTTCCCCACTTAAATCTCGGGACGAGATTTCTTGTAGTGGAGGAGACTTGTAACACCCCCAGAACTTCACCCTGTTGTTAAGCTCATTAAATTGCCATGTCATCATGATCATCTTCATGAAATTGCATTAGGGAATATTTCAACTTCAATTCAAAATTCAAAATGCAAGTCAAATAATTATTTCTTCAAACAGCAAAACAAAAATGTTCATAGTATTGCAAATAATCCCAACATAATTACAAAAATAAAAACAACATCAACTTAATTCCCAAAAATGCCCCAGCGTCAAGAATGCAGCAACAGCAGCCCCTTTTCTGTGCTTTTGCATTTAAAAAAATTCAAATGAAAACCTCTGGCCTCCAAACTCTTTGTGGTAACTCAGAATATTGCATAGTATTTGATTTTGACAAGTTGAACATTTTGTAAAACTGGTTTAATGATAAAGAAAATAGAAAACAGAAGGGTTAACAGAAAGCAGAAATAGAAATGGAAAAAAGGCCGGGGCGTACTGTGCACTATGGCCAATGGGCTACAGTGCCTTGCCCAGCCCACCAAGCCACCATCATCGTCTTCGTCGCGCTGTCGGCACGCCAGCGCCCGTGCGCGCCCTCGCCGGCTGGATCCTCGAAACGGCGATGCTACAGCAAAGCTGAGGGGATAAGAATGAAGCCGACGACGCCGTGGATCGAACCCTAGCCATTCGCCAGCTCCCCTCTCCTCACCCCCTCCCTTTCTCTGACCCGCTCGCCCGTGCACGGCCGCCAACGCGCCGCCGTTGATTCCGCGGCCACCCACCATCCCGCGCCACACGGAGATGCCCAGGAGGGCCGCCGTCGTCGACCACATCGGCTACATTCTTCGGTTCGAGCCGGAGATCTATCTGCCGCCGCCATCGAGGCATCTTCTCTGCGCATGGCCGTGACACCTCACCGCCGTTTACGTTGCCGTCAAGCCGTCCCCGGCCTCCCCGAGCGCGTCACCGAGCTCCGTGGTGAGCTGCGCTTCCTCCCGCCCTTTTTCCTATTTAGTTCGATCGCCGTTTGCCGCCTTCCGCGCTGGTCCGAAAGGCAGCCGCCCATCGCCGCCGCTGTACATCGTCACCGCCGTCACTACCGGCCGGCGTAGCTCGCTCCGCTGGTGCCGCCGGCCACCCCAGGCCCGGCCGTGGCCTTTGCCGCGTTCCTGGAGTTGCCAGGCATCACGCGCGCTAACTCGACTCGGGCGAGCTCACATGCTCGAGCCCGAGCACACTAGGCTCTGACCGCCATGACGCACCACCGCGGCAGCTCCTACGGTGCTCCCATCGACGAGCCGACAGCACCACTAGACGCGCTGGATCCGTAGAGCCCAACCCCGCCTCCTCTTGTCATCGGAATCACCGGGACGAGCGACGCTGCCTCCGCCGCCCACCGCTGCTCTGCTCTCTGTATTGCTTACTGCTGAATTTACTGTAGCTGAGGCTAGCTTTTCTAAAACCACATTGATTAGCCCCATGTACAGTCTCAGAACAGCAACTAAACAAAGCTTAACATAGCTAAAATAAATATGTGTAGAAAGTACACTTGACATACTTCATTTTATCCCACTGGACCAAATCCATTTGAGGCATGGATTAAATCCTATGAAAATGACAAAAGGCTTTATTCTGTTAACTGAAAGAACAGAAAACAGAAATACTGTAGTAGCACTTTTCAAACAAAGATTTGAACAAGCTAATGGACACTAACATAGATGCACTTGATACTGTCATGTAGATCACAACAAATTGATGAAGAATGATATAATGCACAAAGCCATAGGATGAACAGAACAGTAGCTAGAGCCTCTGGAAAACAGCTAAGTGATGTTTAAAACTAAGGACTCGGCAGAATTCTAAAGAATTTCAGAAAATGTGTAAAACTTTGAAAATTCATAGAAAATAAACCGTAGCTCAGATCGAAAAACTTTATATATGAAAGTTGCTCAGAACGACGAGACGAATCCGAATATGCCCTCCTCATACCTATCACGTGCCTCTAGCATGATGAACATGTAACCTTCCCCTTCGGTTCATCTGTCTGACAGATGCCCAGAGCCGGGAAAATATCCCAGATATTTTCCCGCTTCGTCTGCGACGTGTATCACTGCGTTAGGTCACCCCTAACCCCGTGTAGTGCCATGTCTTGTTTTGTGATTGCTTTTGTTGCCCTGTATTTATTTGTATCTTCTCCCCCTTTCTTCCCGGTAGACCCTTGGGACCGCTGACGATGCCCTGGAGATCGACTACACAGCTGACGACCCTGCCTTTGCCGCCGAGCAACCAGGCAAGCACCCCCCTTTTGAGCATACCGATATCGCCTATTCTTCTCTCTCTTATGCTTGCATTAGAAGTTGCTGTTGTTACTGTATCCTATTTCTGCTGCATAGCCTGTTTATTGTAACCTGCTGTTATTACCTACCTGCTTATCCTAAACTGTTTATTATAGGCTGGGTAGAGACCCATCAGAGACCCCCACCTTGTCCCGACTACCCCGCTGGATTATCAGAAGACGCGATCAACGGGATCGAAGACCAGGCCCCGGCACCGCACATCACTTCCCCCATAGTTGCTCGACACTACTGGGTTACTATCGAGTGCCGAGGGTGATACCTCATCAGCACTTCTGATGTTAACCTTGTAGGTTAGTTCATCGGTTATGGTCATCGAGGGTGATTCCTCCTTCTCCACTCCCGATAACGACACTATCGTGCAACTCCTCAAGAGTGGATCTCGAGGGTGATTCCTCCTTCGTTCACCTTGACGATAGCATCAGGTGGAATTCCATCGAGGGTGGGTTCCCCTTGGTGTTAGACACACGGTTACTATGATTATTATGACTTTACACTGAAGCATGTTACTAAAGACGGGTCAGCCCTAAGGGGTACCCGCGCGAGCATAATTGCGAAGTGATGTGGAGATGGGTTGACCTGGAAGGTGCCCGCGAGATAACTACGAGGTGTGGCCGGGCATTCTTAGCCCTTGCTGCAAGTCCTCGAGACGGGGCGACGGGGTCACATCGATCGTGAGTCTCTGCTCGTTACCGCGCGCACCTAATCCACTAACGGTTTGGATATTTGATCCGAGGGGCCTCTGGCCTGATAGCACTAAGCATCACGTGGGCATAGTATGGGCGTTCTGCGTCGTATACTTCAGCCGAAGCTTAATAGACATCAGCGACTGAGCGGCGCGCGCTGGGTTGGACTGGTAACACTGTGCGCTTGTATAAGGGGGGCTAGGTCTGCTCACCGGCCGCGTACGCAATGTGCAGGAGCATCCGGGGCGATGGCCCAAGACCCCTGGGGGCATAGGTTTAGTCCGGCGTGCTGACCTCTCTGTTAAGTTTTCGGTCGGGTTGTGGCGTATCGTTTGGCCGAGGCCGGGCATGACCCAGTAAAGTGCGTCCGGCCGGAGTTAATCGAGCGTGGTGGGTAAGTTGGTGCACCCCTGCAGGGAAGAAAACATCTATCGATAGCCTGTCCTACGGTAACGAACACTCAAAGTTGTATCCCGATCGATACAACTAGAACTGGTCCCTTGAGATGATAACTGGATAGTATGGCTCTGGGATTGCTTTCTCGCAGGGAGTCGAGGAAGGTTCTCTGGGCGAGGTTGATGACACTGCTACTACTTTACATTATGCTAATCTGCACTCTTCCAATGCTGCAAGACCGACGAAGATGCTGAAGATGCTAGTCTTCGATAGGACTAGGCTTTCCCCTCTGTTCTGGCATTTCTGCAGCCCAGTCCACATATACAGCCTTCCTTTGATAATGTTGCATATGTAGTGTAGATCCTTGCTTGCTGAGTACTTCGGATGAGTACTCACGTTTGCTTTGCTTTCTTTTTTTCCCATATCCGTTTGATGCAATCAGATGACGGAGCCCCTGAGACAGCTGCCCCCGCCGACAGCTACTACTACTACCCTCCCGGTGAGTACTACTACGAGGAGCCGTCCGACGACCAGGAGTAGGTTCGGAGGATCCTAGGTAGGAGGCCTGCGCCTTTCGATCGTAGTGTTTTCTTTTGCCCCGCCTTCTTAAAGGCTTATTCTGTGTTTTCTTTTATATCTGTACTCAGATATCTGATGCTTCCGCTGACGCTTGTATGCGAGCTTATGTATTCGATCCCTCAAGGCCCTGGCTTGTAATATAAAGCTTGTATGACTTTATTTATGTTCTAGAGTTGTGTTGTGATATCTTCAAGTGAATCCTTAGGCTTGATCGTGTGCATTTGCGTGTATGATTAGTGCACGGTTAAGCCAGGGGCGTCACATAAGTTCTATATCATCTTGGAGTACACATTTTGTACTAATATTATGTTCTATACTCAGTGAAGAGTTTGTCCATGGATAGCCTATCAATGGTGCTGGATTCTGTCAAGATCTTATATATCCAAATGAATAGTTTTGATCTGAACATGATTATTGGCTTGCTGTAATGCTTTCCATGTCTAGAGAAGTTGTATATAAAGGTGATAATTTCATGCACATTGGAAGCCCGCATATAGTGTACTAGAATTAACCGTTAAGTTGTTGCTCTTTCGACACTTTTTTTAGACCTTAATTGTTTTCAATCTTCATGTCTATTTAGGCAACATGACGGGGTAAGAAAGTTATAACCAATCGGTGGATTCGTAAGCATCGGGATTTTCTCACTTCTCATGACATTCGATTGAAGACAATAACGTTAGAACGATATGTAGCCAACCATGCAAACACTAGATTTGTCACATTCTTCCTGGTAAATGCGAGGTTACTATTGTCCATCAGGCTTAAGTTTATTAGCAGCATGGTTTTGACGGATGGGTATGTCGAAGAGCAAAAAAAAGGAGTTTCAGGTGGACAAAAGGGCTTCTGAACGTGTCGGGCTTCTATTTACAACATCTTGTGGTCATAATCCAGTAAATTTTACGACCCAGGATGTTCATTCTATGGACCTGACCGATCCATTTGACTGTGACTGCCGAAAAAAGTGCTGGAGTTAGATGTTGTTGCCCTTTTCAATCTGGGTTTTGTCTAAACCTGATGAACAATTAACCCTCGTGCTTTTGTACAGTTTGTAAGCTGGAGTTAGATGTTGTTGTCCTTTTCAACTCGGATCTGACTGTCATATTTTATTTGAAACAAGGCAAATGGCTTGCCATTTGTTTAATTAAGAGAGAAATATTGTAACAAATCCCAACCAAGGGAAATAACATCACTCCCACCAGCTGCTTGAGCTCACTGTGCATTACAGAACCCAAGTGATTAGCCCCCACTAGCACCCACAAACTTATTTGGAACTAGCACACCAAATGAGCTATAAATTTTCATAAGAAAGGCTGCATGACCGTGACAGATTTGGATTCTGACATTTGGGACCCATGAGGAAAAACCCTATCCAAGGTGGTGTCGACTTAATTACTAGTCAACAAACGATTCTGCCTACCAGCCGTTAGATTGACATCCAACATCTGTCGTGTATCTTCTATCTCTTGTCTTCTTCTTCCAGCCGCCCAAACCAAACCACGCCATCGGTTCCGCCTGCTCCCACCTCCCACGGCTGGCTGCGCCTCCGCCGCCCTACCGTACCCTCAAACGTTGGCCAGTCCCTTCCTCTATTCCCCCACACGTCATGTTATTCTCCGGCGACGTCAGCCCCAACACGCACCCGCACCCGAACCAGTCAATCCTCGTACTCCCCTCCGCCTGCGACTAGACTGGCGCATCTTCCACGGCTCCTGTTCGTTCCGTCCGAGGCCTCGCCGTCGCCCTCCGCCTTGGTTCGCTCGCCATGCGCAGTGCGCCGCCGTCTGGCGTTGTCAACGTGGTCAACAACCGACAGGAATAAGGAGATGACTTGATAAGTATATTTCATATATATAATTTGGTATGCAAGTATAGCATCTATTGTGATCTATTCGTCAATTTTTGCTATGATTGATTGAATGTTTGCTTGATATTCATAAAAAGGGATCATTTATAATTCATTTGTTTATTTTGCAGAAAAGTGCGCAAAGGTTAGGAAAGAAGAAATGAGGAACAAGATCAGGGGAAATAAGAGAAGGAGGGACTTATGTATGAAGAATTAAAGAACCAGGGGTGCAAACTAATAGAGAGGGATATTCTTGGGCAAAAATGAAGCAAAGAGGAGGGCCAGTGTGCAAATGTGTAGATCTGATCGGAGGGGTCAAAATCCCTAGCAGCAGCCATCGATCCCCTCTAGGCCTGGCATCTCCATCTCCCTCACCCCTCCATCTCCACCTCCGGCCACCGCCGTGGCCAGGCTGGCGTGGCGGCGCGCAAACAGCACCCCCACCATCACCTCACGCCACCAGCTCTTCCCACCACATCACCCATCTCCATCCACCACTCCACCGCCGCACCTCGCGCGCCCGATCAGACGGGCGTCTGGTCCTCCGCATGAGCGCTCCTCTCCACTGCTTCTCTCTTCTCTCACCGCCCCCTGCTTCTTTCCTCCAATCCTCCATCTCTCTGCTGCTTCCCCTTCCCTTGCCTCGCTGCTGACCCTCTTCTCAATCTCTGCTGCTCCTCTCCATCACGAAACTGCTGCCCCTCTCTTGCTGCGCTCGTTCTGCTTCTCCTCTTGCTGCTGCTGCTCGTGCGCTCCAGCTGCTCCTTCTTCTCCTGCCTACTGCTGCTTCTTCTTCCCCATGTCACTTCTGCTGCTCCTTATCTTCTCTGCCTCGCTACTGTTCTTCTTCCCTGAACCTCAAAACTGCTGCTTCTTCCCTGAACCTTAGTCTGCTGCTGCTTCTCTTCTGAACAACAAAACTGCTGCTGCTCTCTTTCTTTCTCTTTCTCTCACTCTTTCTATGCGTGCGTGTGTGTGTGTAGTCGCTGATAGTTATTAGTGGATGCTAGATCAACTACATTCAAATCAGTATTAGCTCTTTATGTGTCTGTACATTAGCTAGTGTACTGTTTTGTTCTGAAAAGGTGAAACTTGTGTACTGTTCTGAACACCCAATTTGTGTTTTTTTATGTATTAGTTTCTGCAATATATGTGAAATTGTGAGTTGTTGAGCTGATCATTTTCGATTAGACTTGTACTGTCATACATTGTGAGTCATATATATATAATTTTGTGATTGTGGTTAATTCTAATAACTGTGGTGTTCCATATTTGTGAATCTCCTGTACAAGTGAGTTCCATTGCTATAGAACTCAATGCTGCTCTACATCATCTTAAATGTCTGCTTGTGAACCATGTACTATAATCTTTCTGCCCCTTATCCTTTATGCTTGCCTATGTTAGTATTTTAATTTCTCGAGCAAAATGAAACTACTAAAACGACAGAGTATAATCTGAACCTTCCTTTGCTTCTTTTCATTTTTTTGTCGATGATTTTACCGAATGATCTTAGTTAGTCTAGATTTAATATTCTGCTTTCATCACCCAATATTGTGTTACCTAGATTTAGCCGAGCGTAGTTGCTGGTCGACTAGTCCCTGAGGAGAACACAACACTCGCAGTTTGGGCATAAAACCCCACTGTACTTACAATCGATCATTTTGGCGCCGTTGCCGGGGACTAGCATCAAGCGATTGTGTTAGGCTATAGACTAGGTTTAGTTTATTTCATCATTTAATTCACTGTGTATTTCATTTTCAGTGTTTCTTTTATTAATTTATTTTCCTTGTTGTTGCTTCGGCTTATGAGGATACTAACCTTCTGACTAGTCTTTGCTATTTATGAGTGTGTGTAGGAAATCATAAATCTTTGCAGGTTGTTCTATAGTTACACTTGGTTAAGATATGGCATTGCTTCATGATCTTTGGATGCCAAGTAGTCAATGTTATATCACAGGACCGGTTTGGCCATCTTTTGAGGCAGAAAATTTTGAGCTAAAACCTGGTCTTATTGCTTTGGTTCAACAACAACAGTTTGGAGGACTGCCTACTGAGGATTCCTATGAGCACTTACACCGAGTCATGGAGTATTCATGTACAGTCAAATACCATGGAGTTCCTCAAGATGCTATCAAGTGCATGTTGTTCACATTCTCTCTCCAAGATGATGCTCGTGCTTGGTATCGATCCTTGCCATCAAGATCATTTGGTTGGAACGAGATATCACGAGCTTTCTTGGATAAATATTTCCCACTACACAAGCAGTCTGCAATTCGAGATGAGATCTTCAGCTTCGTTCAGCATGAAGGCGAGAGCTTGTATGATGCTTGGGAGAGATACAAAGCATTATTCAGGAGATGTCCTAATCATGGGCTCGAGAGGTGGTTAGAGCTGCAGATATTCTATAGAGGATTGACTTTGGACACTCGAGCTTACATCGATGTGGCAGCGGGTGGAACTATTACAAACAAGTCATTTGATGATGCTTTTCTGCTGATTGAGAGTATAGCTTTCCACCAACTTCAGTGGTACAATGAGAAGCCCACCTCTGATTCATTGGTTTGCTTGCAACAAATCACTACACCTCAGCCACCAATTCTTACACAAAAGCCTGAGCCTCTATCTCAGTGTGACTAGATTGAGCTTGCATGGATTATATTTGACGATGATGACACCATTCTAGTTGACACACACGCTACAGATCATATGGATACTAGTGTTGGAGATTCAGTTTTGCATTGTGATGATTCTTCCATTGATGAGCCAGAGCTGCAGTTAGTTGCTTTTGATATTGAGGAGTCACCTTTAGTTGATATAGATCATGTGCTGCTAGAGCCAGATATGGAGAAGTTCACCTTTGATGACGTTAGCCACATCGATTCTTCAAAGCTTGAGCCTCAGATGGAAATCTTCATTGTTGATTATGATGAGATCACTTCAGATGTCAAGGAGCAAAGCCTACTATTTCACTTGTCGATACGAGCCCGGTGGAAGTTTCTACTACCGTGCCTTCCATGGTATCTTCAGTTGAGGTAATCATAAAAGTTCTCCAAGGCCATCTCAGGTATTATCTCAGCTTTCTGGATAAGTTATGTCATATCGCTGATATTGCCTATGCACCATGTGACTTGTTGTTGATACATGTTCCTGATTTTCTCAATAGATATGCTTATATGATAGGGTACTCTATCGATGAGTTAGAGGGCATTCTCTCTGTCACTTGTATTGGCTCGGTTGTTGAGTGTTCTTTCAGGTTTACACTTGTGCACCATTTATGGCGAGTTGACCGAGTTCGAGATGACATTCCCTGGGATCCTGGTGGATTCATGGCATGGTGGTGAGGAGAAGCAAAGAGCACACATGAGGAAGAGTGAAGCTGGAGCATGTATGAGGAAGCAAACGGAGAGAGCTGTAGCTTAGAGAGTGATCAAGCGAGTGCTACTTCCTCATAGTGCCCGGTGAGCTGTTTCATGACCCATTCCGAGTACATCATCAATTGAAACATGCTGAAATCAATTGCTATTTAGGTAGCGGCGCCATTTGTTAAATGTTGTCCCACTGAATTTTACCTTTGACATATGGTGCTTGATGTGAATATGTGAACTGATTTGTGAATGCCTTGTAAACTAGTGATCCTTGCTTTGCTGAAAGTAGTGAAAGCTATTAGTTTTGAGTGCTCAAATCCCTAGTACACTAGAAAACTTCGTCATTTTTTGCATTTACTATGATACACCTAGATCACCATGTTTAGATGCTGAATTTGTGCCAAGTGTGTTCCCATTCAGAGCAATCACCTAACCACTATGGATTAGCATGCTACGTTCCCTGGATCGGTAGCATGTGAACCAGACATGGAGAAGTGAAGATTCCTGTTTTTTGTGCTTATGCGTTGTTCATTTAAAAAAAGTATATCTTATAATGAATAAATCAGGTCTACCTACAGTAGCATGTCATGTTCCCTGGATCGGTGGCATGTGAAATCTGGTAGCTTGGACAGTAAAAAATAAAATTGTAATTGTCGAACCAGGTGTATACCATGTTCTCCGGATCGGTGGTATGTTCCATTGGGGAGACAAACAAAAAAAATTTAATTGAGCCGGGTGTATACCACGTTCCTTGGATCGGTGGTATGTTCCTATGGTGAGACTAATAATAATATAATCATTGCTTTATTTCTGTAAATAAGTGATTTGATCACTAGATTTAATTCAAGTTATTTTTGTTCTCGGGATTATGCTCTCTTTAGGAACCTTTTGGCACAATCAGCATTTGAACTTGTTGATCCACTTTTATCATTGTAAAAGTTTAAAATGGTTGACTTTACTAGTAGTATCCTACTGCTTTGTAGCACTCTTAACCATTAATTTTCACTAGCTAAGTCCGAAGCATGCCTTGTTTGGAGATCTATTTTACCAGGACATTCTTTACTTAGCTCACTGTTAATATTCTTGCTCTTGTCATATACCTTTGCTTGAGGACAAGCAAAGATTTAAGTGTGGGGGAACTCGATAAGTATATTTCACATATATAATTTGGTACGCAAGTATAGCATCTATTGTGATCTATTCGTCAATTCTTGCTATGATTGATTGAATGTTTGCTTGATATTCATAAAAAGGGATCATTTACTATTCGTTTGTTTATTTTGCAGAAAAGTGCACAAAGGGTAGGAAAGAAGAATTGAGGAACAAGACTAGGGGAAATAAGAGAAGGAGGGACTTATGTATGAAGAATTAAAGAACCAGGGGTGCAAACTAATAGAGAGGGATCTTCTTGGGCAGAAATGAAGCAAAGAGGAGGGCCAGTGTGCAAATGTGCAGATCTGATCGGAGGGTCAAAATCCCTAGCAGCAGCCACCGATCCCCTCTAGGCCTGGCATCTCCATCTCCCTCACCCCTCCTTCACCTCCGGCCGCTGCCGCGGCCAGGCCGGCGTGGCGGCGCGCCAACAGCACCCCCACCATCACCTCGTGCCACCAGCTCTTCCCAGCTGACCCTCTTCGCAATCTCTGCGGCTCCTCTCCATCACGAAACTGCTGCCCCTCTCTTGCTGCGCCCGTTCTGCTTCTCCTCTTGCTGCTGCTGCTCGTGCGCTCCAGCTGCTCCTTCTTCTGCTGCCTACTGTTGCTTCTTCTTCCCCACGTCACTTCTGCTGCTCCTTCTCTTCTCTGCCTCGCTACTATTCTTCTTCCCAGAACCTCAAAACTGCTGCTTCTTCCCTAAACCTCAAAATTGCTACTGCTTCTCTGAACCTTAGTCTGCTACTGCTTCTCTTCTGAACAACAAAACTGCTGCTGCTCACTTTCTTTCTTTCTCTTTCTCTCACTCTTTCTATGCGTGCGTGTGTGTGTGTAGTTGATGATAGTTATTAGTGGATGCTAGATCAACTACATTCAAATCACTATTAGCTCTTTATGTGTCTGTATGTCAGCTAGTGTACTGTTTTGTTCTGAAAAGGTGAAACTTGTGTACTGTTCTGAACACCCAATTTGTGTTTTTTATGTATTAGTTTCTGCAATATATGTGAAATTGTGAGTTGTTGAGCTGATCATTTTCGATTAGACTTGTACTGTCATACATTGTGAGTCATATATATATATATATATATATATATATATATATATATATATTTGTGATTGTGGTTAATTCTAGTAACTATGGTGTTCCATATTTGTGAATCTCCTGTACAAGTGAGTTCCATTGCTATAGAACTCAATGCTGCTCTACATCATCTTAAATGTCTGCTTGTGAACCATGTACTATAATCTTTCTGCCCCTTATCCATTATGCTTGCCTGTGTTAGTATTTTAATTTCTCGAGCAAAACGAAACTACTAAAAAGATAGAGAGTATAATCTGAACCTTCCTTTGCTTCTTTTCATTTTTTTTCGATGATTTTACCGAATGATCTTAGTTAATCTAGATTTAATATTCTGCTTTCATCACCCAATATTGTGTTACCTAGATTTAGCCGAGCGTAGTCGCTGGTCGACTAGTCCCTGAGGAGAACACGACACTCGCAGTTTGGGCGTAAAACCCCACTGTACTTACAATCGAGCATGACTGTACGTGGAGAGGATGACAGTAGGGACCCACCAGGGTCATGGTAGTACGCAAGCAAGTGCCTTGTTATTACAACCCCAAAAAATAGTTCCTCCTAATGGTTGGACATCTGGGGCCCATGTCATTGTCAACGTAGTCAATAAACGAGAGAATTGCACAATGAGCGGCTGACACCAGGGACCCAGCAGGTCGCACGGTTGTTATTTACTTTTTTTTAGGAACAAGCAGTTGTTATTTACTAGTTTTAGAAACGAATCAGGGTAACAATGGGGCTGTGCGGGGGCTATGGCCCGTCTAGCCAGGGTTTTATTTTATGTTTACCACATCATGAGCCAAGTTGTGTTTCTTTCTTTCTGAAAATGGCTAGCCCAGTTCTACCTTTTTTAAAGAAATACCCAACGGAGGCCTACTTGCTTTCTCAGCCCTGCTGGGCTGCAAATCTTTCAAGGCGAAAGCGATGTATTCGCTTACCCAGAAAATGAAGTAGTAAGAAATGGGATGTAAATTTTAAAAACGCAGCAAACCGGCAATTAGTTTCAAATATCTTTTTTTAAGATTTCGAGATTTTGAATTTAATTGTTTTTTTGCGGGGAAAATTATGTTGGATTTTAAATTGATATAAATTTATTATTTTTAAATTCGTTTGAACGTGATTCAAAATTTCGGGATTAAAAACAGTTCGGACCGCACCGAAATATGAAAATTTGATTGAATTTTTAACTGTGGCTAGAATATGGGCTGTAATGGTAACAAAAAGAATATGGGCTTAAAAAATCCTTAAGAATTAGCCAATGGGATGTACATTTATTAGCAATAATGGCAGATGGGTTGTATGCTGTTTTCCACATATTTGAGGCTGACTTGTGGGCCTACTAGATTGACGCGTACGCTTTCCTAAAAAAAGGTGGACACACAGGCAAGGCCTTGTCAACTTAGTCAACACACGAGAGCAGTTACTGTCAGATGTCCATCCAACGGCCGTCATGCTTCTTCAATCTTTGCTCTTCCTGCTCCAGCTGCTCAAACTAGCGCCGGTGGGACTGCCTGCTCCCTCCTCCCATGGCCGGCTGTGCTGCCGCGCAGGTCTCACCGCCCCACCCTACTCCCATCGCTGGCCTGGCCATCCCTCTACTCACCCACACCTGCTGTTATTCTCCGGCGACGGCAGACGAACCAATAAACCCTGGTACTCCCCTCCGCGTGGGAAACAACTGTCGAGTCTTCCCTGGCTCCGTGTCGTTCCCTTCCTAGGCCTCGCCGTCGTCCACCGCCCTGGTACTCTCGGCGCGGCGTGGTCAACGTGGTCAACGAACGACATCCATCGGAAGAGGACTGTACGTGGAGAGGCTGACAGCTAGGTCCACGGCCGCACGCAAGGAAGTGCCTCCTTATTATGCGCAAAATAATGATTCCTCCACCTGTCAGCGGGGACCCATCGGAAGGGCCTCTGTATTTTGCAAAAAAAAATGTTCCTCCCACTGACAGCTCGGACCTACCAACTATATCTTCGCATGCAAGGAAGTGCCTCCTTATTACGCACAAAAAAATAAATACTCCCCCTGCTAGCTGGGACCCACCATAGTTGGAGGCTGACTTGTGGGCCTACTAAGTTGACGCGGATGGAGGGCTTTGAGTCAATATGAACGATTCTAGCTCCAGTGACCATACGATGTCCATCCAACGGGCGTAGTGCTTCTTCAACCTCTGGTCTTCTTGCTCCAGCCGCCGAAACCAGCGCCGGTCGTGCCGCCTGCTCCTTCCTCCTGTGGCCGGCTCTGCTGCCACGCAGGCCTCACCGCCCCACCCTACTCCCATCGCTGGCCTGGCCATCCCTGTACGCACCCAGACCTCCCATTATTCTCCGGCGATGGCAGCCTCACACTGCAGCCCAACCAGTAAACCCTCTACTCCCCTCCGCGTGGGAAACAACTACCGAGTCTTCCCCGGCTCCGGGTCATTCCCTTCCTAGGCCTCGCCGTCGTCCACCGCCTTGGTGCTCTCGCCGCGGCGTGGTCAACGTGGTCAAGGAACGACTTACATCAGAAGAGGACTGTACGTGGAGAGGCTGACAGCTGGGTCCACGGCCGCAGCAAGGAAGTGCCTCCTTATTACGCGCAAAATAATGATTCCTCCACCTGACAGCGGGGACCTACCGGAAGGGCCGTATTTTGCGAAAAAAATGTTTCCCCCTGACAGTTGGGACCCACTAGCTATATCTTCGGACGCAAGGAAGTGCCTCCATATTAGGCGCGAAAAAAATGAATCCTCCCCCTGACAGCTCGGACCCACCATCAATAACTTCGCATGTAAGGAAGTGCCTCCTTATCCTCCCTGACAGCCGGGCCCCACCTGGTCGAAGCGTACGTAGCATTGTCATTCTGGCTGCGAACGTGTACATACATACTGGTCGATCGGTCTCTCTGCAACGATGAACTATGGCCGAGCAAGCAGCGGCAGGTGTAGTAGTAGAGCCCTCGACGTAGCAGTTCAAGCAGTCCCTTCTAAACCGTGTACACGTACGTACAGCCACATGCCAAAAAATACGGCCACGTACGTACATACGGGCGGAGTCTCGAACGCCTACTCGCGCATACGTACGGCCAGGGCTCGTGTACATGGAGAGGCAACGGACGGCAGCAACGGCGTCCTGTTCATCGGGCAGCCAACCGGCTGGGTCAGAACGGAGAAACAGCATCCTGTTCATCGGGAGGCAACAGAGTGGGTCGAAATGCGTCCTGTTCAACGGGAGCCAACCGGCTTGGACGGAATAGCCGAAACGGGGTCTAGCGTACCGCAGTACGGAGGAAACGACCTTCTGTTCGACCGACTACAGTCGAAACGGGGTGCTATTGATCGAGAGGGGTGTGGCGTACCGCAAAACGGAGGAAACGGACTTGTGTTGGAGCACTACGGTCGAAACGGGGGTCCTGTTCATCGGGAGGGGTGTGGCGTACCGCAAAACTGGACTCCATGGGCTACTGTTCATCCACCGTCGACTTCCTCTAGCCTCCACCTGCTACTGTTCATCCACCGTCGACTTCCTCTTGCCTCCACCAGCTACTGTTCATCGACGCGGGGGGGGGGGGGTCCTGTTCATCCAGCCTCCACCGGCTACTGTTCAACCAGCCCTCCACGGGCTCCTGTTCATCCAGCCTCCACCGGCTACTGTTCCACCAGCCCTCCACAGGGTCCTGTTCAACCAGCCCTCCACGGGGTCCCTCCACCGGCTACTGTTCATCCACCCCCACCTCCTCGATCGGGGTCCTTTTCATCTAGCGGCAATGGCCTCTACTACCACGGGGTCCTGTTCATCCAACCCCCACCGGGAACTGTTCATCCAACCCCCAACAACGGTCACTATTCATCAAGAGGCAGCAGGATCGATCGGCTTCAGTTAGCAGCAGTAGCGAAGGAATCGCTCGATCGGGTTTAGTTAACAGCAAGGGATCGATCGCTCAGGTTCAGTAACGCATAGATAGTGCAATCGCTCGGGTTCAGTAAGCGAACGCCTCGCTCGGGTTCAGTTAGAGCCCAACGCCTCGCGCACACACGCGTACGTGTACGAGAGAAACGCGCAATCCCTTCGTGCATCACTCGGGCCCGACCACCTACCGTAACCAGGAACTCCCCAAAAATTTCCTCGCCCTCGCTTCTACCATGATTTTTTCCGTCATGGACGGCCCAAAGAATGTCATGGAGGTGTGTCCCCGGCCCACCCAGGATGAAAAGCCCATTTTCTGTCATGATTTTTTTTCATAGAAGTAGGAGCCCACCACATCTATGATGATAACGGGTTTTGTCACAATTATCGTCATAGAAGTGTCATAAGCATGACAGAAAAAAATTCGTTCGGGCCAAAATATCACGGATGTGTATTTTTTGTGTAGTGGGAAGAAACCCTCGTCGCCACCGTTGGAGGTCGGCCACGTCCTCTTCCCCGCACCATGGTGGAAGAAGGGTATCAGGCGAGCAGGGAGGAGAACTGTGTGGGTAAGCCCCTCGTCCACGTCCCTTTTTATAGGGGAGCATGGCCGGGGGCTGGCTCCTCACCACCTGGGAGGGGGCCGCCCCGTTCCACCAATCTTGCCTCCCTGTGCTGCTGACGGCGCCCATAATCAACGACTGTCCACCTGCGCCTATCCACGGCGCCTGGCTTTCTGCCATGGCACTCATTCCTGCACCCTCCGCGTCCGCCACCAACCCTGCGCAATGCATCCAGCGTACGTGGCGGAAACGACAGGGGTAGTGGGTGAGTAAAATGGCAGTTACCCCTCCCCATGAATGTGGGCAGCTCGTGAGCCACTATGTGGGTACTCGCACGTTGTTCTGCACAACTCGCAGGGAAGGCGGTAACTGACTCAATCAAAGGTTAATGAAGAAGCAAGGAAAACGTCTGGTGAGACTTGAAACCCATAGAGGCATGTCCCAAATGCTTGCCTGTGTGATTTTTGGGGCCTACCCCAACGATGCTCAGTAGCATAATTGGGCCAGGCCCGGGGGCTCCTGTCGGTGCAACAAACAATTGCATTTGTTGTCCGGACTTACACATAGGCACACTAGCATCATTTGTTCAACATCAACACCTGAGCCCGATAAGCAGCTCTTACTGAGATCAAAGAGCGGATCAAGAAGACCAAGGCAACCAAGACAGAAGAATATCACCTTGGGAAGGACCTCCCTTGCCGAGCAGGAGAGCCTGGCTCGGTCGAGACCGCCCCAGGGGCAAGTCCAAGGCTTCCCCGGCAAGCTTGCCGGGCCCCCCAAGGGCGGAATCCCCGCCAAGATACCACCGCTCCACCGCACGGCGATGCAAGTCATTTATCGATGCGGTGTCGAGCCCCCGATTGATTGAGTGGCCTCTGCTAAGTATGTGGAGGCCCATTGGAAGATAAGATTTATCCAAGTGACACCCGTCCAGAAGCGTGTCAAGATGATAAGCAAGAGATGGTTAAGCGGCTCGGCAGGCCTGCCGGGCTTCGTCCTGTGCTTGACACCTAGTAGTGCATTTAATGCACTTTGTCCTAACTGCCAGAGTTAGGTATGATAGCACTGTTGGCTATCTAATCGGTAGATAAAGACTGTTTTGCCATTGTGGTTACCCCTTAAGCTATAAAAGGAGGTCCAAGGTGACCTAGCAAAGGATTCGGACCCTCGCACACTTGTACGCGCGTAGTTGCACTCCCTGAGGCTTCCTTGCCAGGCTTGAGCACTGCATGCTCGTTGTGTTGTTCCACTCAATCCACCAAAAAGAGGAGTAGGGATTTACGCTATCCAGCGGCCCGAACCTGGGTAAAAATCACCAGTGTCACCGTCGTCGTGTTGTTTCATGGCTTCTGCTCTTTGTGCAACGTGATCCCCCTTGCCGAACCACAAAGGGGCTCTTGGCCCCATATGTGATCATGATCCACCACGACACATGGTTGCTTGTTGATATGCTTGAGTATTGAAATCTTCATGTCAAAACTAGACTATTGCTTTGAACCGTATAAAAGTCCATATGTCCATGCTATAAAAGAAAAGAATATGTGATGAACATGTTAGGCAGCATTCCACATCAAAAATTCTGTTTTTATCAGTTACCTACTTGAGGACGAGTAGGAATTAAGCTTGGGGATGTTGATACGTCTCCAACGTATCTATAATTTTTGCTTGTTCCATGCTGTTATATTATCATTCTTGGATGTTTCACAATCATTTTATAGCAACTTTATATCATTTTTTGGGACTAACCTATTGACATAGTGCCCAGTGCCAGTTGCTATTTTTTGCTTGTTTTTTACTTCTCAGAATATCAGTACCAAACGGAGTCCAAACGTAGCAAAACTTTTTGGAGAATTTTTATGGACAATAAGGAACAACTTGGGCCAAAGAAGTACTAGAGGGGTGCCCCGAGGGGGGCACAACCCACCTGGGCGCGCCTGGGGGCCCAGGTGCGCCCTGGTGGGTTGTGCCCACCTCGGTGGCCTCCCGCACCGCCTGTTCGCCCTATAAATACCCAAATATTCCAAAAACCATAGGGGAGTCGAAGAAACACAATTCCAGCCGCCGCAAGTTTCAGAACAACGAGATCCAATCTAGACATCATCATGGAGGGGTTCATCATCTCATTGGTGCCTCTCCGATGATGCATGAGTAGTTCATTGTAGACATATGGGTCCGTAGGCAGTAGCTAGATGGCTTCTTCTCTCTTTTTTTATTCTCAATACAATGGTCTCTTGGAGATCTATTTGATGTAACTCTTTTTGCGGTGTGTTTATTGGGATCCGATGAACTTTGCGTTTATGATCAGATCTATATCCATGAAAGTTATTTGAGTTCTTTGATCTCTTTTATGCATGATTACTTGTAGCCTCGTATTTCTTCTTCGAATATTTGGTTTAGTTAGGCCAACTAGATCGATTTTTCTTGCCATGGGAAGATGTGCTTTGTGATGGGTTCGATCGTGCAGTGTTCTTTAGCAGTGACAGAAGGGGCAGTAAGACACACATGTATCGTTGCTATTAAGGATAACAAGATGAGGGCTATTCCTACATGAATAGATCTCGTCTACATCATGTCATCGTTCTTATTGCATTACTCCATTTTTTCATGAACTTAATACACTAGATGCATGCTGGATAGCGGTCGATGTGTGGAGTAATAGTAGTAGATGCAGGCAGGAGTCGGTCTACTAATCTTGGACATGATGCCTATATAATGATCATTGCCTGGATATCGTCATAATTATTCGATCTTCTATCAATTGTCCAACAGTAATTTGTTTACCCACCGTATGCTATTTTCTTGAGAGAAGCCACTAGTGAAATCTACGGGCCCCGGGTCTATTCTTTATCATATTTGCTTCGAGATCTATTTTTATTCGCTTTTATATTCAGATCTATTATACCAAAAACCCAAAAATACCTTGATGCACTTTTTTGCTATTTATTGTATTTCATGTTTTATTGAGAGCTATCTATCCAATCTATACAATTTTTATCCCGTCAACTTGACAATTTCTGGCACCGTTACCCGTAGAGGGATTGGCAACCCCTTCTAATCGTCGGGTTGCAAGTATTTGTTATTTGTGTGCAGGTACCGTTTACATAGTTGAAAGGACATGCGGTGTGCCCCCATGTGTGGTTTTGGTAATTGATGACATTCTCTATGGACTAATGGTTGCATTGAGTTATATTTGAAGGATTTGTCCATAGGCATTTCTTGAAGTCCATGTGTTGGTTTCAAGGAGTTTATGAGTTGACCAAGGTGCTTTTAAGGAATTATCCAAAGATTGGTCATGTGAGTGTTGAGCTTATTGCAAGCATGTCTTGAAGAAGAAGATTGTGTGATCATTAATGTTTACCTTCAAGACATCATCCAAATGAAGAGAGTTGGAAAGATTCAAGGTTGATCAAGACTAAGTACAGAGAGTAATTCAAGTTGACCAACACACAAAGCGTAGAAGATGTACCGAGAGGGATCATGTGATCCCATGGTATGGTAAGCATTGTACATTACGCTTTGTGTACTAACCCATGGTCTACGTGAGAGTTCTATGTGGGGTTAGGTATGTTTCCATGGGCTTGCGTCAAGAGGAAGATATCATAGAACCCATGGAGAGGATGACATCAAGTGGTGATCGTCATCAAGATTGCAGTGTGCAAGTTCAAGTGGAGCATGACGAAGAGATCAAGTTCTTGAAGCTTGCCGTCCATTGTGGTGACAATGGACTTGTGGAGATGTGCCAAAGAGTGGCTCACCCATAGTGGAGTATGGGGGAGCAATCAACTAGTCTTCATCGAGCCAACGCAATCAAGAAAGGTGGTCCATCTTGAGGAGGAGAAGATCGTCATCATCTAGCTCAAGTGGATCATGCGCAAGGCAAAGGTTTGCCCTTGATAGGTTTTCTATTTTACCGGTCTCATGGTGGTAGTTGGGAGACCAGGTTTATAGGATTGATTGCCGTACTATCAAGGGGGGCTCTCAAGTTGGTAGCTTGATCGTATCGTTCATAGAGAGCTCAAACCATTGCATCCTTGCATCATGTTTCTTGGTTCTTGTTTGGTATTTCTCTTTGTGAGTCTTAGAGCTTATGGTCATTTTGATGACAAGCTCGAGTTCATCGAAAACGGAGTTCACATGCATCTTCTATGATGTTTTCGATGTTGGAGGTTATGCCGGTTCTTCTCTGTTGGAGGTTTCACTCCTCTATATGTTTGGCATACCTCCCCTGCCTCTTCTTACTATAACCAGTCGCTGTTGGATAGTACTCGTCGTCATCTATCCAACAAGCTTGAGTTTGCTCAATTCGGAGCTCATTTGCAAAAGTTGTGGCAATTCTGGTTTTTCCTTGGAGTATACTTATTTTCGTGGAAGTGGCATAAGGAAGGCGCCAGCGGTAGTACCGCTGGGCCGGAGCGGCAGTACCGCTTATCTCCACAAGCGGTAGTACCGCTGTCTCACCGCGGCAGTACTGCCCATGGCCATAAACGGTAGTACGGCTCCGGTTCCGTGGTAGTACCGCCTCGACTCGAGACCTGTGTTTCTCGTGTCGGGTTGAGCGGCAATAGCAGCGGCAGTAGGAGTGGTAGTACCGCTTATAAGCGGTAGTACCGCGCCTACCACCGCTGCTAGTACCGCTCAAGGGCCCTCCTCCCTATCCCTTCTACCTGTGCTCGTGGTAGGTGTTGTGCATGGTCCCAGCGGTAGTACCGCTGGCTCCAGCGGTAGTGCCGCTCATGCGGCTCTGCCTCGCCCTCTATTTTGCTCTGCTCTCTGTGTTCTACCGCCCGGGCGGTAGTACCGCTCGTGCGCGGACTGAGCACATAACGGTTGGATTCGGGAGCTCCTATAAAACGGGGTCTTCTTCCCCCATTCAACCTTATCCTTTGAGCTCGTGTTCTTCCCCCATTGTTGACCTTCTTCGAGCTTGCTATCTCTCAATCCCTCCATGGATTCTTGCTAGTTTTTGGGGGAATAGAGAGAGGAGATCTAGATCTACGTTTCCACCAATCACTTTCTCCTCTATGTGAGGGGAACCCCTTGGATCTAGATCTTGGAGTTCTTTGTGTTCTCTTCTTCGTTCTTCCTCTCATTTTCCTCCCTAGCATTAGTTGCTTTGGTGGGATTTGGGAGAGAAGGACTTGGGCACTCCGTGTGCCCTTGCCATTGCATTTGGTGCATCGGTTTGAGTTCTCCACTGTGATACATGGAAGTGAAGTTGAGTAGCTTATTACTCTTGGGTGCTTGGTACCCTTGAGCTTGTTCCTCTTGGGTGCTTGGGCACCCTAGACGGTTGGTGGTGTTCGGAGCTCAATCATTGTAGTGTAAAGCTCCGGGCAAGCGTCGGGGTCTCCAATTAGGTTGTGGAGATCGCCCTGAGCAATTTGACGGGTATCGGTGACCGCCCCCAAGGGTTGCCAAAGTGTACGGGTTCGGTGACCGCCCCCAAGGGTTGCCATTTGTACGGGTTCGGTGACCGCCCTCAAGGGTCCCTCAGTGGAATCACAGCATCTTGCATTGTGCGAGGGCGTGAGGAGATTACGGTGGCCCTAGTGGCTTCTTGGGGAGCATTGTGCCTCCACACCGCTCCAAACGGACATTAGCATCCGCAAGGGTGTGAACTTCGGGATACATCGTCGTCTCCGCGTGCCTCGGTTATCTCTTACCCGAGCCCTTTACTTATGCACTTTACTTTATGATAGCCATAGTGTTTCATGTTATATATCTTGCTATCTCATAGTTGTTTATCTTGCTTAGCATAAGTTGTTGGTGCACATAGGTGAGCCTAGTTGTTGTAGGTTTTGTGCTTGACAAATTAACCGCTAGGTTTATTCCGCATTTGTTCAAGCCTAAACCGTAATTATTTTAAAGCGCCTATTCACCCCCCCCCCCTCCTAGGCGACATCCACGATCTTTCAATAGTGTTGCTTGGTTCTCCTACTGGATTGATACCTTGGTTTCTTAACTGAGAAAAATACCTACTGTAGCTGTGCTGCATCATGCCTTCCTCATTGGGAAAATACCGACGTAGTTCAAGCGACATCAATACCTTGGTTTCATAACTGAGGGAAATACCTACTATAGTTGTGCTGCATCATCCCTTCCTCTTTGGGGAAATACCGACGTAGTTCAAGCGACATCATGGAGCTCGAGGACATGGCTGTGGTGATGTTGGAGCTCGAGGACGTGGTCGTGGTGACGGTGGAGCTCGAGGACGTGGCCGTGGTGACGGTGGAGCTCGAGGACGTGGCCGTGGTGATGGTGGTGGTTGAGGCTTCGCTTATTGGCATGGGGTGTGAAACTAATGTATGTGTCGAACTTATGTATGTCGTGAATCTTTTGGGTGGTCAAACTTATGTATGTGTGGAACCAATGAAAGTCGTGAACCTTTTGGGTGGTTAACTTATATATGTGTGGAACTAATGTAAGTCGTGAACCTTTTGGGTGGTTGAACTTATGTATGTGTGGAACTAATGTAAGTCATGAACCTTTTGAGTGGTTGAACTAATGTATGTGTTGAACCTATGTATGTCAGGAAGTTATGATAAAAACAGAAATAATGTAAGTTACAAAAAAAAACAAAAACCACATAATTTACAAAAAAACAGAAAAGTGAATTCCATGGCGCCCTAGCTTAAGGCGCCATGTTAGTAAGTATGGCGCCCTGGGCCGGGGCGTCATACATGGCCCCAAAAAAAATACATGGCGCCCCCAACATCAGAAGCTAAAATTTTTGGACTTAGTCATTTTCGACGACCATGGCGTCCTGGGCTGGGGCGCCGTGCTGTCGACGACCATGGCTCAACGCGCATGGCGCCCTAGGCTGGGGCGCCGTGCTGTCGCCGACCATGGCGCCCTGGGCTGGGGCGCCGTGCTGTCAACTGGCTCTGTTCTGTTTCTGTTTTGGATGTCCATGAGAATGCTACAAAGTTTCCGACAAATAAATCTTGGCAAATTTAAATGACACACATCAATGTTTCCGACAAATAAGTCTTGACAAACATAAGTTCAACACATCAATCTTTTGACAAATCAAACATAAGTTCACAACATCAAGTTTTCCACAAATAAGTCTTGACAAACATAAGTTCACGACATCAAGTTTCCGACAAATACACCAACTTCAGGACAAATGCATCATTTCCTTCCTTTCCCCTTCTTAGCGAGTGCAACATCCTTCCCCTTCACTAAGCGTCTTCTCCTCTGCAACTGCGGCACCTCCTCTTCCTCCTCCTCCTCTGAGGCGGCCTCGATCACCGGGTCCTTACGTGCCTTCCTTGCGAATTTCCCGGAGCATACTTTCCACGCCGTTGACTAGGCTGAGACGCATCAGGCATCTGCGAGGTGTTAATCTCATCATGCGTCTGTTCATCCCCATCCTCCCCCTCGCCATCAACTGATTCGTCGGCTGGGTGATGGGTGCTGCTTGATGATGACCTCGACCTCGACGCAGTAGGGACGACGACATCAGTGGAGTGGCAGCCTAGTAGAGCGCCAAGGCCACGTGCCCAAGACATGCTCCGCTATGAAATTGACGTATCATGAAGTTAGGTGATATACCTAAAAAATGTGTATGGAAAGCAAATTATCAAACGTCATACATCAACAAAAGCTTTAAGCTTGTTGTACGACTCTTCACCTGGAGGGTACTTGAGTGCCTCGTCGGCGTCGTTGACATGCTTCGAGAGCTCATTTTGCTGTTGCACACAATAGGACAAATCATTTTGGCACAATGTAGGCAAGCACATAGAGATAATGGTAACTTACCACAAAGCGGATAGGTGGCGCCGATTCATACCTTCTACCATCTCTAATAAGCCTGTTGTACTCCATATTGGCCATCCGATCAAAACCTGGATTGGGTTCATGTTATATGTCCCCTGGTTGAAATGCGGGTGCGTTAAGTTGAGTACGTGCAACGGAACGAAACCAGACGAGATAATTGTTGAATGCTTTCGTATCAAAAGGCCGTGGGGGAGGCTTAGAAGTGGGTTGAACTCCTGGATATACATGTCATGCTCTCGATTCCATTTTTGTATACTCTTCTGCTTCATCTTGTCGAGACTGAAAAGCATTTGACAAATGCATTTTCGTCACTATCTTGAAAACAATGGAAAAAGCATTTGAAGTGCTAAGCACTTACCTATGCAAATGTAGCGAAGTGTCCTTGTACTTCGGTGGGGTCTCTTGAACTAAGCCAAACTGTGTCATAACTCGTTGTGGCTGATAAAACTCAATAGCATAATAACAAATCAACGGGCAACGCATCCGCCAAAGGTGTGCTTCATGTAGTAACTTTGGGTTAAGTCTGAAAGTAATATAACCTGCTCCCCTACCAATATTGCCCGCTGTTCCATACGGTTCCCAGGTCACCTATAAACAAAGATTAAGAAAAAACTACATTGTTAGTATGATTTTTGGAAAACCGAAGAAATCGAAGAGATAAAGCAACAAGCTACTAAGATAACCTGCTCCGGGGTCATGATGTCGAGCTCGTTGCAGTAGTGCAAATACATGGTCTTTGAATTGCCAACAAAACCTTCAACCTTGTCCCACTTATACGCCCATGTAGGTATACGGTCCGGGTCATCATGATCATCCCATGGCTCGTAACCCTTTGGTGTCAGCCGCCCCACTGGCAAGTGCTCCCAACTCCAAATCGATAAGAGAAGCATCAGACCACCGATATTGGCTTCCTTTGACTCTGCGACGTTTCTTGGATTCGTGCCACTACATCACACCTCGTCCAACTACACACAAACAAGAAATATGTCATTACAAAGTAGAGAAAATTTCTACATGGTGAACACACTATTACAAGCAAAACTACTTACCTGACGATACAAATAAGCCAGCGTTGCCGTACCCCAACTGAGTCCGTGCTCCCACCCAGCAAACAGCTTAAGGCACATAAAGGAAGCATTCACGCCAGTGCCGACAGATAAAATAGTCCTGCTGACTACATACCACAAATATGCCCTGGTATACTGCTGCACTGTTTCATCATCCGCATCAACCGGGCAAACCCCAAAGTTGTCAGCAATCCAATGATAACTTGCACTGGCGGATTTCCCTAGCACCCCCGTCTCCCTCCCTATGAGTCCAACCATAATCTCACGCCATCCATCAGAATCTATGCTAAAACAAATAGGCTCTCCTTTGATGGGAAGCCCAGTGATCAGAGAAACATCCTGCAAAGTGATCGTCATCTCCCCAGCATAGAAGTGGAAAGTATGTGTCTCAGGGCGCCATCAGTCAACGAGTGTCGTGATCGCACAAGGGTTCATCTTCGGCATCAAATGAGACACGAGTGAGATGAAAGGAAGAAGCCCGGTCTTCCGGATATACTCCGTGTATCGCTCGTCATAATGAATCTTGTCATGAACCGAACCGGACATCAGGTGAAGCTGATAAAAAACCCTTCCTTCATCTGCCATGAACCGCCCACGGTGCATTTGGTCGTACGATGGATGGATAAGACAAGCCATCCTGCAAAATTAGAAATGTATATCGTAAGTCCTATTGTCATTTGCAAACATATGCAAGTACATACGTACATACATACATACATGTGCAAATGTCCATATCCATAGAATAATTTCTTTTACACCAAATTGGCACATACATGTGTAAGCATTCATGAATAAAGTGTCTATCTAACAAATACAAGTCCTAGTTCATACCTAAAAATTCACTAAACATACTAATCCTATCATATCCCCAACCATGCCATAAACAAAATCTCTAGTCATACCTAAAAATTTCCTCACCATACAAATACTAACAAACCCCTATCCATACACCATCAAATACCTCACATATCCCCAACCATACATCATATTAACCTAACAAATCCCTAAAAAGAGCATGAACTAGGGTTTCTCCAATGTGAGGATTTTGACCAATAAAACTAGAGGAGAGGGAGAGGAATACCTTGAGGATGGGAAGGGGAATAAGATCCACAATTTTGTCCCTTCGATCCACCACTTCAGGCTGCGGATTTGAGAGGAGGGAGAGAGGGGCGACGGGGGTAGGGGCGCAAGCGCGAGAAACAGAGCACGGAACAACATAGAAGGAAGGGAGGGCGACGGGCTTATCCACAACGAAGGGGCATGGCGCCCTGGGCCAAGGCGCCATACTAGTCACCATGGCGCCCCTCTCTGGGGCGTTATGCAACAACAACTGGGCCCACCTGAACTTGACGTGGCAGGTCAGCGCGGTCCTATGGCGCCCTTGACCAGGGCGTCGTTCTGTTTAGCATGGCGCCTCGGGTGCGGGCGTCATGCGGGTAGGGCCATTTTATGAAATATTTTGAAAACAGGGGCATTTTATGCTGAACTTTAGTCAAAGGGCCAGTTTTGTCGTTTTTCACGAGTTTTAACAGTGTTCTGGACGCTTGCAGCCCTCAGACTGATGGCGCTCCGCACCACAGCAAACACGACCGACTAGGAACGAGCACCCCTTGGAGATGTGGCAGTCGTGCAGGTAGTTTTAGCTGCCTCCCATGCCCGCTGGCAGCTGCTTGTTGGGGCCAGGAGACGCAGGAGGAGAGAAATATGCGGCTCGCTGGCTGGACGCTGGTGCCGGGGTGACAGCCGGTAGGAAGAACTCTCCTGTAGTCGTCAGTGCTAGACAGGTCCAAGGCGAGCTATCGCCGACCTGAATTCGAGGACTTCTAAAAATTCATTATGAATTATTTTCTAATATAGACCGTTAAACTATAAGAGCATCTACAGCCACGCGCCTCATACCGGTCTCAAACGCCCGGACAGCCCGCCCGGTCACTGACTGGTCACGTTTTTTTGACCCAGCCAGGCGCCTCAAACGACCCTCAAACGTCCGGGCTGTCCGGCACCCCTCATACCCAGCCCAAATATGAGGCGGATATGGGGGCGCCCGGGCACGTCCGCCACGTCGGCCCGGCCCACCCCTACCCCACTCCATCCCCACAAATGTCCCCAATCCAGAAACCCTAACTCACTCCGCTCTCGATCCGTCTATTCTTCTTCCCTCCGATTTCTCCGATCCAATCCACTCCGACCACTCCGGTGACTGTGGCCACCATGTCGAGCGCCGGCAGCCGCTCCTCTGCCGACTCCGACGAGGATCTAGCCCTCCGCATTGCCCTCGAGAGGTCCAAGGTGGACACGGGTGGCAGTTCCGGATCGGCCTCGCCTCTCCCCCGCCACCGCAACGAGGAAGCCGGCGCTGGCTCCTCCCGGCCCGCACTTGGCTCCGCGTGGGCTGCGCAGTCCGCGCCTCCCCCACATCGTCCCCTTGCCCCGCCGCCTGCTGCTCCCCCACGCGGGCAGCGGTGGGTGCTAGTGCCCGCCCCCGCGGCGCCGGCCCGGACACGCACGGCGGAGTCAGAGGCGTGGGCCGCCTACTGCGGGAGGCAGCGGGCAAGGGAGAGGGACGCGGAGGAGAGCTCTGTCCGCCGTCGACGCGGGTTACCCGCGGAGCCCGACGAGGACGAGCGGCTCCTCGCCTGGGTCTACCGCCGGTCTCTTACGATGGCGGAGATAGACGCTCGGCGGCTCCGCCGGAAAAATGCGAAGGCTCTCCGGCTAGCTATCCAGCAGTCTGAACGCGAGGCCAAGGAGAAGGCGATGGAGGCGGCTCAGCTGGCCAAGCTGAAGCGGCAGCAGGACCGGGCCGTCCGGCGCCTCAAGGGCCTCATCATCGTCTCCTCCTCTTCCGACGACGACGACGGCTCCTCGTCCGACGAGTCGGACGATCCTCCACCAGCCGCCGATGGCTACAGCTGCGCCGGCGAACGGAAGGGGAAGGGGCCGGCCCGGAAGTGGTGAAGATCCGTTTTGCTTCAATTTAATTTCAAGTTTTAGATGTAGTTTCAAGTTGTCTGTCGTTTGAACTTTGGTGGTCGTTTGAACATCCGATCTTTTGGTGAAAGTATTGTGCTTGTCTGTATCCGTTTGCTGATCTACGTACTTTGATCGACGTTGCATGGTTTAGCATGGATACAGGGGATCGGATATAAGATACACGGATGTGGACGAGGCTATTTGAGAGTGCCCGGTCACTGCCCACGAACGCGTCCGCGGGCGTTTGAGGGGTTATATTTGTCATGTGCGGCTATAGATGCTCTAACAACCTAAAATAATTTGATGTACCTACAAGGGCTCAAAGACAATACAGTGATACCGTGACACAACAGCTGAAGAGCCCTCGCCCCACATACGCGCCCTCTCTCAGAAACGTTTTTTACGGACGAGTCAGCAAAATGTCGACATGCCAACTTGTACGTACAGTGACACTAGACAAGATGCATGTGCCAGCTTGTCCCGGCGCGGCCAGCCACCCACCTGCCGCCCCCTCCACATCGGTGACATGCGCGCGAACAATATAAAACGGAGCGGCCTCCCCATCCACGGCAGCCGGTGACGCCCCGCCGGTGTGGTGCCCAGCCCCGGGGGACGGGGCCACGGGGGGCACAAGAGCGCACGCTCCCCCCGATCGAAAACCACATGACATGATACCAACCACAAGCACTCCACCGGTGACGTACGTGAGCCAACAAAGGTGACGGACGCTTAAGCTAATTTAACCAAAGTGCATGTACCAGAGCATCGTACGTACTAAACTTTAGTAATCTAATCCAAGTGGCTGCGGTTTACGAGGTGTGCTCTGCTTTGCTCTGTTTGTGCACGGCGCCACCATGGCTAAAAAAGGGGCCGGAGATTGAGAGGCGAGCATCGGACGGAGCATGTCTTGGTCACGTACGTTTCGCGCCCGGATTGGCCTCCCGGTGCCATCAGAGGGAACAATGTTGTATTTTATCCTTCCGGCTGTGTGTGTGTGTGTGTGTGTGTGTGTGTGTGTGTGTGTGTGTGTGTGTGTGACAGAGAGAGAGAGAGTAGCATGGATCGGGCAAAGGCTCGCTCGCAAAGGACACCAATGAACTTGCTCGAATCATCTGCTTTCTCGTATGTACTCCATTAAGCATATTTACTACTGACGACCTGCAAAGTGCAAAGTGCCCTACTCTACTCCAGCACACTAATTAACCTGGTCGATCGAACAGGTCTAAAGCAAAGCAAATGTGTTTGCTGCTTAATTGATCTAGCGCGGCAATACTATACTAGCTAGACCATCGATCACTACCTCATATGATTGGTTCATGACATGGTACAATCTATTTATTTTACTGTAGATTTCGTAAATTTGACGTTGCTCTCGAGTGTGAGAGGCCCTATCGACTGGCCAAACCATTCATGATTCATGTGCTCTCTCCGGCGACGAATCAAAGTAGTCCAATGTTGAGATAATAGACCGTCGTGACAAGGAAAGCAAACCTTGGAAGGTTTTTCTTCCTCACGCGGTGCGGCCGATGAGTTCGCTGGAGTGAAAATGAACAAAACTGGCCCTTTTTCAAAAGTTCAACATGAAATGGCCTCATTTTGAAAATATTTCACAAAATGGCCCTTTTGCATGACGCCCCGGGCCATGCTACATGTCATGGCCATGACACCTTAGCCCGGGGCGTCATGCTCTTTAGCATGGCGCCCTAGCACCGGGCATCATACAAAAGAGGGCCATTTTGTGAAATATTTTCAGACCGAGGCCATTTTGTGTTGAACTTTTGAAAAAGGGCAAGTTTTGTTCATTTTCACTTCGCTGGACGGACGACGAAGACAAGACGCCGCAGACAGAGAAGAAGCGCCGTCGATCGGACCGGTGGCCGGTGCATATCGACCCGAGCAGCATGGGTTCGATGCCAGGCGGCAATGCTGCGCTTCCGAGCCATGGCACGCCGTCTGCGTGTCACGACGAGCGGGCGCGCTGTCCGGTAACAGTACGCACCGCATTGACGGACGGCGCATTGCGGCCTCCGGTGAGCCTCTCCTTTCCCTCCTTTGTTGTCTCGCGGAACAGTCGGCTGACGCCTCGCCTGGGCATGCTGCGCTGCATATGCGCCTCCGCTCAGGGCTAAATTTCGTGTTTTGACCCTTTTCGTATACTATTTCGGAATCTGACCCTCATTGGAAAAAAATTCGGGATCTGACCCTTTTCTTACCGCCAGGCACCTTGGCGGTAGGATATAATAGCCTACCACCATGCCCCTTGGCGGTAGGGTTGGACACCCTACCGCCAAAAAATTCTAAGTTTCCAACACAGAGAGTGCCCAGGGCCTACCGCCAGACCCCTTGGCGGTAGGCAGGAACCCTACCGCCAAGCCCCTTGGCGGTAGGCTGTTATACCCTATCGCCAAGGGGTCTAGCAGTAGGAAAAGGGTCAGATCCCGAAATATTTTCAAACAGGGGTCAGATCCTGAATTTGTTAGCAAAAAGGGTCAAAACACGAAATTTTGCCTCCGCTCAGCAGGTCGGCCATTTGACAGGCCGCCATGTGCGCGCCGCCACACACGGACGGCGCCTAGTAACCAAAAAGTGACCGCCCGCCCGCCCACACGCCGGCCGGCCCCTACAGAGCAGTAGCACGCCCGGCGTCGCGCCGCCAGGCAAAGTGATCCATCGAGCATTTTGTTGCTTTGCACTCCACCATCACGCAGGCAAACCGCCTGTCGTTTTTCCTCCATCGGAAGAAACATAACAAACCAGGGGAGGCTCTGCCTGATGTTACTTGCGAGATCTCCTCCTCTCCTGGATGCGTTTTTATCGCTGTCACAAGCATCAGACCCTGCAGATTTTGCAGAAGCACTCCGCCTAAGTGATGCTGTGGTAGTGTACTCTAGTTTAATCGAGCGGCTGTCTCAGGGTTTGCCAAAAACTGCAAATTGGGATCCCATCTGAATTTAGCAGCTGGGATCTGATCAAGCACCACACCATATTTAGTAGGCCACTAGTAGGTACCTACCTGTGAGATTCTACTAATATGCAGGACAGGTCGATGCCTGGGCAGATCTTGAACCTTGATCTAAAAAAACCAAGCGTCACACAATTTGGCAGCGTGATCCCACATGTCAGTGTCATGGTGCGCATACAACCTGTTTACAACACGTAACCAAATTGGAAGGAATATTTGAGCACCATGTGACGAGTGGTCGATGGATCACTTGGCTGCTAAGGTTAATGCTGAAATTCTTGCTGAAGCGGGAGTGCCTAGAACTTATCTAGATGAGACATAATTTGGTCTCATTCACCTGAAAAACAAAAACAGATACAAAGAAGTACCAACCCACGTCAGCACACACGCATCTTATAGCATCAAATTCAATGGCTATAAAGGTGAATGAGACATAATTAGAACTCAGCTAGATGAGTTCTAGCAAAACTGTTAAATATAAGGGCTCTGTGGAAGGGGTCAGCTGACCCTAATTATCTACTACCTCAAGATTCTACAGAACAAAAACTACAACAGGTAGGCTTTCAGACAACTCGGAGAGCTTAAGTTCTTCATTTGGAAAAAATTAACAGTAGCATCTCAAATCTCATGACCTAATTTTGCACCATGATACAGTTAATTAATTATTATTTTCCATTCCCTCATACCAAAACAATTATGTCCTTCCTACCAATCCATCACTTTGGCTTGTTTTGTTTACCTACCAGAACTCTGAGATGATTACATTTACCTATACTCATAAGTCATAAAGGAAGATTGACTGGTATTTGTATGATTTTTCATTTCCATTTTTGAAGTTATTTCCTTCTAAAATGATACCCACTGGCAGTGGCAGTGAAGAAGGAGAAGGTTAGTCACACATGACAGCATGGTGCTATGGCGGCTACGTGTCATGGACCAGCTGGCCGGTGCAACGAGTGAGTGTGTAGGCCATCGCCAATCGCCATCATTCAGTAAGTCAGCCAGTCAGTCAGCCACCACCCAAGCAGTCCAGCACCTTCATCATCTAGAAAAAGGAAGAGAGAAAGCAGTCCTCCAACGAGAGCAGATCACCACATCACCAGCATTCTCAGTGACGACAACCCCCAATGGCTGCTCGGCTACGTGATCTCTTTTCCATCGCCCTATGATGCACGCATCCTTTCCAATCCATCTCTTTTCCATGGCCCGACGATCGATCCTTCTCCTCCTCCTCCTCCTCGTCGGGGGCGGCCATCTCTTGCAAAGCAGCCGGGAGTAGTGGAGCTTCTTCATGCATGGTGACGCCACCAGATCCAGCGATCCGCCACCCATTGGCAGCGCAGGGCATGGATGGAAGGTGATGCTCAGGTGGGGAGGTGAACTCAGCCGAGCTTTTCGTGTGGGTGTCAACCGCTTTTGACGTAGCGAGCTCGTCAGTCGTGCCTCCACAGTCCACTGTAACTATTGTTTTCTCTCCTGCGTGCGTGGCTGCGCGAGTACGTACGTGTGGATCGGATTTTACCAGGCCCTCGTGCGCCTTGATAGGTTAATTTACGTCGTTCAATGCCTGTATTATGCCATCGTCATTTTCCTTGGTAGAACATGTGGTTTATGACTAGGACAACATTACCTCCTCCTTTGTAGAGGTCTCCGGCGTCGGTTGCGACACAGCTTGGTTGCTCTGTGGTTTGCAACATCGTCATTGGCATGAGGTTGATCTAGGTGAAGCATGTATCGTAGTACGCGTGATGGGTGTGCTTGATGGATGTGTCTGCTAATTCTTGTGATTAGCGTTGTAATGGCCGAAAGACATTGTATCCGGCTTCTTTGCCGTGTCTTCTATTAAATATTTCCTCCGTCCCAAAATAAATATCTCAACCTTAATACAACTTTGTACTAAAGTTAGTACAAAGTTGAGACATTTATTTTGGGATAGAGTATAAGATACGATTGTTTATGCGTATTCCAAAAAAACATTACCTCATGCGACGTTATTACCTAGAATTACTGAATGTTATTTTTAATGAGAATAAACTTGTGGTTGAATGGCTAAAAGGTCAGAGGTAACCTAAGCTCATCAGGGATCAAACCACATGTTTGATGCTTTGGTGTCTCATACAGAGGGATATTAGATGCGGCTCTCAAGTTTCTGCAAGATTTTGCGTTTTTGTGGAGTATTTAACAAAAAACTACCACATTTCGTGGAACTGTGCCTACGAACTACCACTTTACAAATTTGTGCCAAAAACTACCATTTTTTGACTATTTTCCCCCAAAAACACTAGTGACTGCTTCGGCTGAAATTAAACATGATTATGACAGGGTTGGCCCACACGTAGGCGCTGACATGGCACAGTAGTCAACTTCATTAGATTGATCGTTATGACATGTGGGGCCCGTATGTCAGTGTTAGTTAAATTTCTCAAGTTTTTAATGAACATACTAATTACTTTTTTCCCGGGAAACACGTACTAAATACAACTTTTTTTTAGAAATACGGCCTAAATACAACTAGTTAGGCTAATCTAACCCCGCGGGCCCAGTGGTCAGTGGCCCATCTAATCCTAACAAACCACTAACCTATCTCTAACATACCCACTAACCCATCACCTAACCAAATCTTACCGCTCGCGCCGCTCTGCCCAGGCCGTCGGCGGCCGCGTCGTGGGGAGGCCCAGGCCGCCGCCCGAATGGCTCGCCGCGCCTGCAGGTCGCACCGTCGAAGCTGCCGGAAGTTCCTCCCAGGTCGTCGGTGCCACCACCCGACGCAGCTCCTCGACGACGGCTCCGAACACGCACGCTCACCGCGACAGCTGCACGCACGGGTCCGCACACACACGCTCGCGGCGACGGCGGCCAGCCTGCCAGCACGCGGCTGCGCGCACGACTCCGAACACGCCAGCACGCGGCGGCGGCGGCGGCTGCGCACGCACGCAAGGCCGCGGCCAGCATGCACACAAGCTAGCAGTGCACGCGAGACTAAGGCTAGCATGCAAGCCAGCGCAACGCATTGCACGCTTGCGGCCGCGGCCGAGCTGGTCAAGGAGCCCACCGCCGCCGAGGCGGCTCCAGCCGGCGTGGTTGCGCCGCTGTCTCTAGTCCCGACCAGCGCCGGAGAGGTGCTTCGCCGGGGCGCCGCCATGAAGAAGAGCGCGGAGTGCACATGAGGTGTTCGAGGAAATGCCAGAGAGAGAGGAGGAGGAGGAAGAAGATTGATGCTGACAGGTGGGCCCCACCTGTAATAACGGTCAACTTAACGGTCAACCTGACTTGTGGGCCCATCCTGTCAGAAAGGCGTTTAGAAGAGGCGAATCGGGCACTTTCCCGACATGGTAGTTTTTAGTCAAAGATTAGTGAAAAAGTGGTAGTTTTCAGCACAAATTTGTAAAGTGGTAGTTTGTAGGCACGGTTTCACGAAATGTGGTAGTTTTTTGTTAAATACTCGTTTTTTTGGCATGTTCCAAAAGTTCAAATTTAGAGCACATGAAGATGATGTTTTAACCTGTCATGCTTGTATTTTGTGTAGACCACAAATCAACTCGACGTTTCGCCCCCAAAACTTCGCAAGTGAGCAGTTCACTCTAACATCTACACGCAAAATGTTTGAAGTTTTTCTTTAAAAAAAACTAAAAAAAAAATCGAAAACAAGGACACATGCCTTTGACGGTAGAAAATGCATGTCTAGTTGAACCTCTAAAATTTTGGATAGCTGCATTTTAGTAAGTTCTAACCAGAGTGGTCAAGTTTTTCTGTGCAAGATGTGCTTGAAAGATCTTTTTTCTTTGCAGGGGTTAAAAGATATTTGTTGACAAAAGGACTTTTTTTAGTAGGCATTTTGATGGAAAAAATATATATTAAGACACATATGTAATATCACAAAAGTTCAAGTCCAAATTAAGTAAGCACAACTGGATAAACAAAAAAGACATGTGATTGCAATTGGGTTGCAGATCAAACCCACTATTTAGCAATTTTTTAGTGTATTCCTACCCTTTACTATTAAAATTAGAAATACCATGACATGATAAATTATAACCATTATTTTTTATGATTTTTATACGAGTTAAAGGTCTCAACTGGTCACACAACCACAATCCCATGTACTAGATAGAATACAAATCCACGCGAGAGAAGTTCCAGTGCTATAAAGCCTTAGCCATGCTACCATGTCACCATTGCATGGTAGCACCACCAAAATTATATTTTAAAAACTAAAACTCAAACGAACTTTACTTCAGTACACCCCCTAGAAAAGTTTACATATTTCGATTCAGATTATAAGTTATGCCTTCCAATAAAAAAAGGTGGTATATTCCTTTGCGTCCAAATCAATCTATTCAATACGTTTGATCTGTATTCTAAAAAAAGATACGTTTGATTTGGGGGGGGGGGGGGGGTGGGGTGTTACCGGAGCAAAACTCAAACTAAAATACTTTGCCAACGTTGGATCATGATGTACCTTCTACAATGTGAAGAAGAATTCATATCCAAATTTGATTTACACGTTAGGTAAAAAGCCAGGGGCTGCTTTAAGTACATAGTAGGTACGCCTCGCACCAACTCTAGTGGCTCTATACTCTCGCGAGATAGGCGATTCGATCTGCCTCCTGCCGGCGCTGCCGCAGGTCTACCTTATCTTCTATGGCCTTAGGCCATGCAAATGTGGTGGATCTCAGCCTTTGCCGATGGGAGGGCTTATCCTCAGTTTATAGATGTCTTTTGGTGTCTTTTTTGGATTTGTGTCCTGCTCAAAAAGACGAGACGACGGCGGCTCATGATGATCGAATAAAGTTCTCCATGCCTAATCCACACTCTGGCGTTGCGTCTAGCGTCGTTGGAGAGCGTGTGGAGATGTGTCTCTGACGAATCTCGCATGATTCGGTCAGCGTTTGTCTTCGGTGGATTTATTTGGATCTAGTTTGCATTCGTCTACGTTGGTATGTCTGCATGTTGGATACTTTTGATCTACGCTTCTCTTTACCGGCGCGACGATTTCTGTTCTGGTGCGTTGGTCCTTTGGTGCCTTAGCACGATGACTTTCGGACTGTCTACTACAACAAAATTTGTCCGGCTTCGATAAGGGAGAGGTGATGACAGGCTGACAGAGGCGCGCCTTCGGCTCGCTCTAATGCTTGTAGTCGTCGCTAGGTGGTCTGCGGACCTAAATGTAACTTTTTTTTTCTGGTGTTCTTTGTACTGCAATGATAATTGATGAATAGATCTAAGTTTTTCAGAAGAAAAAAAGTAAAAAATGGGGGTAGGTAGCAGCTAGCAAGAACGGTAACACTCGCACACTAGAACTCCTCCTCCCGGTCCACGTTGACGGCTGCGAAAGCTGCGCTGTCGCAGTAACTTGCTGCGGCGCACCATGTTCTTACCATCACCATGGCTTGGACCTAGGATCTGGCGTTGCCACGCGTTCGAGGATCTTTTTGGGGGCGCGCGACGAGTCGACCGATGCGACGGAATGATTGGAGACCGGAGGAGACGTCGATTTGTCGCGACGGCGACAGCTTGGCGTGTTCCCCCGCCAGCTCACCCACCTGGAGGGGCGGTGGCTCGCCGTACCGTCTCGCCTGGCTGTTACCCGGCGCTGCCGATCGCGGCCCCGTGCGTGCTCCTTGGCTCCAGCTGCCCCGGAGGCGAACAGGGGAGGGGGCCTCGGAGGCTCTTCAATTCCTTTTCCCCCGGGTCGATCGGCCGCTCTCCGTCGCGCAAGGAAAACGAAGGCTCCTGAGTTTTTTTTTTTTTTTTTGGCGGGTGAAGGCTCCTGAGTTTGTGGCCGTTGAACTGAACGGGAGTTACGCGACGAAGTAGTACAGTAGTCTAAATTAAAAACAGGAAATGTTCCTTGGTTGCGACTGAATTCTCTTTACTTCCTGTTCCCAACCTCTAGTACTACCTTTTTCTGTTTTGTGATTTTTTTCAAATGAAGCGGAAAAAAGTTTTTTTAGTTTGGTTTTTCTTATAAATTGGATGTGGAGTGAGGCATTTTGGAGGCCGAGCTCCATGGAGCCCTTTATTTTTGAAAAATTCAAAATTCAAACTTTTCGGTTTCCAAAAAATCTGAAAAAATTATGCAGGTAGACAAAGATGAAATGTATATATGTGTAAAATTTCAAGATGAAATACCTTGAAATGCGACCTGTGCAAAAAAGACAAATTCATTGAACTTGCGGATGAATGAAAAGCCTCATATTTGTTTTTTTTTCACAGCCCTCATTTCAACGTATTTTGTCCTGAAAATTTACACACATGTACATTATGCCTTCATGTATATGTGTATTTTTTCATAATTTTTTGAAATCTAGAAATATGAATTTTGATGAAATTAGAAAAAATGCTTTTGGAGGGCTCCATGGAGCTTGGCCTCCAAATGGCATTTTCACATCTCTGTTCTTTTTAATGAACTGCAGGATCCCCTCGCCCTTGTGATGACTTTTTTCAAAAAAAGAAGTAATAGTCTAAATTTTGACTTCATGTTTGAAATATTAGATTATAATGTAAATAAGTCATACAACACCAAAATAGGAGGAGTGTGTTTGGTAAACCAACACTGAGCCAACGCTCATCTGCTCTCTATAAACAAACAGTAAATTCAAATAAAATAGTAAATAAATTTAAAAGCTAAAAGAAATTGAATCGAAGATGCTCGAGTGCACTATGTGCGTGCAAACTTTTCTGGTGAAACGACATTCAAGGAGCTCTTAAAAAAGGGTCTAAACAATGCTCTTTTTCAAAGTTTCTTTGACAGCCAATTTTTTTTTGTTTGCTCAGAGCTCCTCGGATGTCAATTTCACCATGAAATTTGTGCACACACCTAGCGCACTCAAGCATCTTTGAAGCCAAAAATAAACAGATTGTTTTGAATTTATTTACTTTTCACGCTCAAGTGCAGACGCACCTAGGCACCAAATCACTGCTTTTGAGTGGAATGATGTGCATAACTCCTAGTACGATGTTCAGTTTGGCATAATTCCCAACTTTTTTATTTTTATATCAAAAGCATATGACTGGGCGATAAAAACATGTAAATATTGCTGGACTAAATGGTATAATCATGATTCTGTAAAATGCAACTAAAACAACCATCGGTGTATTCATGAATCGGCCTAGGCATAGTCTTCTCTGTATGGATAGAATACGTAGTGGTATTAAGGCCGAGACGTCTTCCAATCATATAAGGCTCCGAGTGAGTTGGGAGATCGTAGGGGTGGTCACCGCAAGAGTGAAGGGAGAGATCGACAAAGATTCTAGTGCTACCACCACTTTGGAGTACTGCTCTAATCTAAATCACGATAACATGCATAAAAGGTTGCAAGACATAATTTTAAAAAAGAAGGAAACAAAGTGAGTTGACAAGAGGTTTATACCAATGTAAATTTGATCTACAAATAGAGAAACAACGAAGACATCACTATGAATAATATCGGACATGTTGTCTTTTGTGCTTTTATGTTTTGTAACACTATCCACAGCTAGATTTTTGTGGCTTTTCTATGTGTAGTTTAATTTTTCATTTAACTTCTTGTAGTATTATAAACCTATATCTCATGTCGACATACATTTTTTCCCTATACCCTCCTAGTGGTATATCATGTAGTCTATTTCCTCCGTTCCAAAATATAAAACATATTTATTTTAATAGTCAAATGCTTTTATGTTTTTTGTGTGAAATAAATGCTTTTATCTTTGATCAAGTTTATAGAAAGAACATCAAATCTAGAATACAAACTAAGCGAAAAAAATATGAAAATATATTTCGTGATGAGTCTAACGGCACTAATTTGGCAGTGTAGATATTTTTCTCTATATATACTTGATCAAACATAGTTAAATTGAACTTTTAGAAGAAAAAGACACGGATGAGTTTTTATGTTTTCTTTTTTGCGAGGTACTCGAATCGAGCACCGGAAGCCACTGTAGAAAAGGCGGAGAAGAGTGGTGGCGTCCGAGGGCGAAAATGTGCATTTCATACTGACAGATGAGGAGGAGGAGGAGGAAGACGGTTGTTGCTACCACAGAAAGAGTGGCAAAGGGAGAGCAAGTGAAGCGGAATCCAGCAAAAAGCAGTTTCTTCAGACGGGCCTCCGTTTCCTCCTGTTGCGAGCTCCTTGTGCGCGTAGCCAAACGCTCCTGGAAAAACCGGAAAGGTTCCATTCACAAAATAGAGGAGTATCGGAGCCATAAATTCGGAGAGAGAAATGCCTGAGGCCGAGGTCCGCGGGCCACACGCCCATGAAGCCAGAATCGCATCACTGACGAGGAGGGAGAGCAGAGCGGCGAGGAAAAGTATCCCCGCAGATTCCGATGGACGGCCCAGATCCCCCGATTCCCTCCCACCCCGCCGCCCCTCTTTAACTACCCCCAGACAGAGCCTCCCTCCTCCGCCCTCCTTCGCCACTCGCCATCTCCCACTCCCTCTCAGCTCGGCCCTCTCCCCCTCTCCGACTCCGTCCGGCCGGTGGAACCTAGGCGAAGGCGATGACGACGCTGGGGAAGAGGCACCGGAACAGCAGCTCGATGCGGCGGACCACGAGCATGTCGGGCTTCGCGGTGCCGCCGGAGGAGGAGGCCGGGCGCCAGCCCACGCGGGCGGCGAGGGGCGCCTCGGCGGCGCCGGCGCAGACGGAGTGGGGCGCCGCCTCGGCCGCCTTCCAGAGGCGCCACTCGGGGGACTTCAACGCCGCCGTGGAGACGGCCGCCTTCCTCAAGGCCTGCGGCCTCTGCTGCCGCCGCCTCGGCCCCGGCCGCGACACCTTCATATACATGTAAGCCTTGAGCCTGCCGTGGTTTGTTTTTCCTCCGACTTCAGCATCTTCCGTGAAAATTGCGTAATCGATTTTTTTCCCTAGAGCAGTTTTGCTTTGTTTTGCGTAGCAGATTTGATTCGTTCGCGCTGATCTCTGGGATTCGAGGTTGATGTCTGATCTTGCGCTTCTTGTTCCGGCCCTGTTTTTGATGAAATCGTTTTGGTACTCGGGGCTTTAATTTGGTTGAAAGAAACGAACACTGGCTTGATCTGATGGCCTCCTGTTTTTGGCAGAGCAACAATCAAATGCAACAAATGAATCGGTTGCTTTTGGTTGTTGCATTTCTCTTCTCTCTTTGGGAGGGGAAAAAGGAATCAATTTGTGTGATGACAAAAAGACTCAAAAAAACAATAAGTTGTTTCCCTTTCATCCAGCTGTGCAAATGGCATTCTGCAACAACCTCTGCATCATTCATAGGATGTTGAGTGGGTCTCCTGCCTCCAATAATAGTGCTACTCACAGACTACAGATCTGTGATTCTTGTCCTGGCAGACAGATTGCTGACTAATTGATGGAACATGCCATCTACAACCAATGATCACCGAGCTTAATATTTCTTGTTGCATCGTGCAGGGGTGAAGTGGCCTTCTGCAGCCTGGAATGCAGGCAGCAGCAGATGAACCTGGACGAGCTCAAGGACAAGAAGTGCTCCCCGGCGACCGGCAGCGGCGGCTCCGACGGCACCAGCGGCACCGTAGCCGCCGCCTAGCATCAACGGAGCATAAGAACAGAAAATCGTTGGCACCCTCTAGGGAACCACACCAAACCCGTTAATTAGTTTCTGTCATCATATGTGCATGATATATGTCCTATATGTCGTGTTATTGTGTATATTGCTGGCTCAGGTTGTGAGCCAGGATTAATGGAAGGGGATGTAGAGATTGGAATTGGGACTAGGTGAAAGCTTGCAAGTGGCTTCGGCGCACCTGTTCCCAGGTGTGCTGAGCAGAAGGGGGGATATTTTGCATCCTGGTGCAGAATTAGGTCATGAGATTTGGAGCTGCTACTGTTAAATTTTTCCAAAATGAATCAAGAACTTAAGCTCTCCAAGTTGTCTGAAAGTCTGTCCCCTTGTTGAACTTTTAAAATGTTGTTTGTGTTCTGAGAATCTTGAGAGAGTAGATATTTCCACAAAGCCTTTTTTTTTAACCATTCCAGCAGGAATTTCACCATTAACCTTGGCGACTGATTGATCCATCGATCACTCATCACATGGTGCCCCATTATTCCTCGCATTGTTATAAACCGGCTGGTTGTATGTGCACCATGACACTGACATGTGGGACGATGATGCTAACCGTTTTTATTATTGACCTTGACTAAGCCACATGCTCTGCAAATTATTTGGCACTTGGTTGTAATTGGATCAAGATCTGCCCATCGATCTGTCCTGCATCTGCCTGCATGAAGCAACAACATGTTAGTAGAATCTCACTGGTAGTACTACCTTACCTACTAGTGGCTTACTAAATCTGGCGGTGCTTGATCAGAGCCCAGCTGCTAAATCCAGATGGGATCCCAATTTGCAGGTTTTGGTAAACCCAAAAGCCTGCAGAGACAGCCGCTCGATTAAACTATACTGCTACTCCTGCACTTGGGCGTGGCGTAGTGCAACACTTGCAGGATCTTATGCTTGTGACAGCGATAAAAACGCACTGTATCTAGGAGACCTGATCATCTCCATCTTAATACGTATGAGAATCGAGAGCCTCCCCTGGTTTAGTGGAGTGCAAAGCAAGTGGTTTGCTTGCGCGATGGTGGAGCGCAGAGCAACGAAATGGCCCCTCCTTTAAAATTGGAGAAATCAATCGTTGTCGAGGCGAATTTTATTAGAACGGCAGATGCTTCCAAACCGTGCTGCAGTGTTGATGACGCCGACGGCGATCGACAGTGAGTGAATGATAACGAAGCGCCCAACGCAGGTGAAGGAAACAAACTAAGGTGCGGTCATGGTACTGAGTATTTCTCTTTTGAGCGGGTACGTACGGTTCCTACGGTGTACAAAACGGAATAGAAGGGCAAATTTTGCTGGTTTCTCTTCCGTTTACCTCACCGATCGCCGCTCGAATCATGCTTCCCGGCGATCGGCGAGCGAATGGACGGTGGACCGGCGATCGCCACTCGAATGAAGCGGGGCGTCGTCGGCACCTGCAAGTTGCTTCCTCCACCGGGGTATCGGTGCCGGCGTGTTCACTCCAGCGCCGCCCAAACCAACCCCTGGCGCGAGAGCTCACGTCACAAACCTAGCAGAACCGCGGATCCGATTGACCACCCCGGCCGTCCAATCCCCAACGATTCATTCGACGTGGCGCGCGCGGAGACCGGGCGGAGTCGCGACGAATCCCCCGGCGGCGCGAGGTGCGCTGCCGCTCGGCGTGTGTGCGGGCGGGCGGTCACTTTTGGTTCGGAGAGGTGTCCGGCTGCGTGTGGTGGCGAGTGCGCGCCTCCGAGTCGGGATCACAGTTCACGTGGCTTGCCAAATGGCCGACCTGCTGAGCAGAGGCGCAGCATGCCCAGGCGAGCCGTGCGCCGACTGTTCCGCGAGACGACAAAAGGAGGAAAGGAGAGGCTCACCGTCGCCGGTGGCTGCAGCGCACCGCTCGTACTGTTGCCGGCACAGTGCGCCTGCTCGTCGTGACATGCATGTAAACCACAGACGATGCATAAATGACTCGAAAGCACGGCAATGTCGTCTGCCATCGAGCCATGGCGCTTCGTCCGGTCGGTCGACCGATCGACGGCGCTTGGTCGGTACTGCCTGCCAGCCCATTTCGGTACAGCTTTCTGCCGCTTCTGTGCAGCGATCGAGCTGTCCTCGTCGGACGTGTAGATGCCATCGAACGCATCGGCACCGCGGGAAAAAATCTTCCCGAGTTTGCTCTCCTCTCCTTGGCACGACGGTCTATTACCTCAACCTTGGACTACTTTGATTGGGCGCCGTAGAGGTAGAGCAAATGAATGGCTGGGCGATGGATGGGGCCTCTCGCACTCGAGGGCAACGTCAAATTTACGAAATCTAATACGATCAGTCAAGTGAATATTGATCAACCACAAAGTGCTGATGCTCTCTATCTACAAGGGAAAAAAAGAATAGATTGCAGTACCATGTCATGAACCAATCATATGAGTTAGTGATCGGTGGTCTAGCTGCTGCTGCTACTACTAGTACCCGCGCTAGAGCGATTAACCAGTACTAGTACATTAGCTTTGCTTTGCTTTAGAACCTGTTCATCGACCAGGTTAATTAGTTATGCTGGAGTAGAGTTAGAGTAGGGCACTTTTGGACTTTGCAGATCGTCGGTGCTAATGCTAATATGCTTAATGGAGTGCATACGAGAAAGCAGATGATTCGAGCAAGTTGAATATTGTGCTTTTCGGGCGAACCTTTGATCGATCCATGCTACTACTCTCTCTCTCACGCGCGAATTGCATAAAATACATCATTGTTCCCTGTGACAGCACCGGGAGGCCAATCCGGGCGCGAAACGTACATGATCACGCCATGACACCGCACTACGCCAGGGCATGCTCGCCTCTCAATTTCGGGCCCCTTTCTAACCATGGTGGCGCCGTGGACGAACAGAGAGCAGAGCAGACGCGCACCTCGTAAGCCGCGGCCACTTGAATTAGATTAGTCCTAAGTATCTATCTCAAGTAGTACAAGCACTTTGGTTAGTAGGATTAGCTTAAGCGTCCATCGCCTTTGTTGGCTCACGTCACTGGTGGAGTGTCTCTGGTTGGTATCATGTCATGTGGTTTTCGATCTGGGGGAGCGCGCGCTCGGGTGCCCCCCGTCCCCCGGGGCTGGGCACCACACCGGCGGGGCGTCATCGGCTGCCGTGGACGGGGAGGCCGCTCCGTTTTATATTGTTCATGTGCGTGTCACCGATGTGGCGGGGTATGTGTGGTTGGATGGCCGCGCCGAGACAAGCTGGCGCGTGCATCTTGTTTAGTGTCGCTCGAGTAGTTTTCTGCCGTCTAGGACGGCATGTCGACATTTTTCTGACTCGTCCATGCAAAATGGTGTGCCGGGTGGACTGGGGGTACAAATACCCTTCTCACCATCCGACCAATGGTTGTTTCCGGTTTGCTTATTATTTACTTTAAACTTGTCCAAACTTAATACAGTAGTATAATACAAGACTTTTGCCAGCTTCATCAATTAATAGTCGACAATTTTTTTGTTACGATGGACGAGCGAGTGGACGTGAACATGTTGCTTGCTCCACCGAGGATACGCAACGTTGCCGGTGCCATGCGCGCGTTCGTGCGTTTCCTGCGGAGAGTCGCGACGACTCCTCCGACTCCGAGTCTTGATCACACCGCTTGTGAAATGGCCGAGCCGCTGAGCAGAAGGCCATATGCTGCTGTGCGGTGAGCCGTGAAAAACTGGCCATTTGGCCAAAGTTCAGCATAAAATAAATAACCTGTTTTCAAAAATATTTGACAAAATGACCCTCTGCATGACGCTCAAAATGACCCGCTGTGCCGTGAGCCAGACTATTTCAGGAGACGACAAAAGGAGGAAAAGAGAGCTGCTCAACGGTTGCGGTGGTACTAGCGCGCAATGTTACGGGACAGGACGCCTGCTGGTCGTGACATGTATACATCTCGCAGGAAACCAGTGAATGTACGATTCCTACGGTATACAAAACGAAATAGAAGGGCAAACTTTGCTGATTGCTCTTCCATTTACCTCACCGATCGCCACTCGAATCATGCTTCCCCGCGATCGGCGAGCGAATGGACGGTGGGACGTAAAAAGGATGCAGGGTGTCGTCGGCACCTGCAAGTTGCTCCCTCCACCGAGGATACGCGGACGTCGTCGCTGGTCACCACGGTATTGGTGCCCCGCCCAACTAACCCCTGGCGCGAGAGTTCAGTGTCGTGGGAACGATTCCGACAATAATAAGGGATAGGGTAAAGGAGCATGATCTATTGAGATGCATATGGGTGACACGGTGGTTTTAGCGAGTTCGGGCCTCTCGCGGTGGAGATAACAGCCCTACGTCTTGTGCTCTGGAGAGGCTTTGTTTTATCTGAGTATGTATCTGAAGATTACAATGTGTGAGAGAGAGAGGAGAACGGATCCCCATGCCTGAGCTAAGTCCGGAGACTAGAGAGAGAGAGAGATCCCAGAAAAAAGCCAGCCAGTCTAGTGGTGGGGGGTGGCTTATATAGAGTGCGCCACCCCCTCACCTCCTATGTTACAAAGAAGGGCATAAATGCCATAATGTCAGCCCACTACGAAACCTCCACTATGAGAATGATGCTCCGACTGCCTTGTCGACTGTTTGGTCTTCGCATATCCGAGTGAGATCAGGTGCTCCGAGTGGAATGAGTTCGTCGAGTGGAGTGCTATGCTCCGAGTGGTTGTTGCCGTCCGAGTGACTTGATGGTCATCCGAGTGGAAGGTTTGTCGATTGTCCGAGTGATGCCCTGGGCCCATCTGATATGTGGACCCCGTGCTTTATGATCTTTGACCCTTCGTGGGCCTACCTGTTATGTACGTCCCCAACATTAGCCCCGAATCGGTTGTGATTTTGCAGAACGAGTTTGTGAAAGACACAATTTGGCCCGAGTGATTACGGAAATACTCGGTACCCATCATCGTGCTTTCAGACAACCAAGGTTTGAACAAAATTTCAATAGATTCTGGCACTGCGCTTCCTGACTGATCTGGGATAAGTGCCCGCGAGGAGCAACTTGGTGACATCCGTTCATCTCTTGGAAGAGGTTAACTCGTGATCAGAGTATGGGTGTGTCATTAAATCCGGGCGACAAGATTGACGCATGGACTGTTCTCTCGGAGAGATGCAATTCTTATCCCGGGGAAACGTCAATACGAGTCGGTTCTAGATCCAAACTTATGAGTTTCACGCTTTGAGTCTTAGAAGAAGGCTCAAAACAGGTCCACGGAGGAGCGTTAAACTCACCTTATAGGATTTTTTTGAGTGATTTGGAGCTGGCCCTGCATCGAGTAACTGATTACTCGGAATTTCTTCACGCCTGGAACGTGTCTTTTTTTGTTGTTTGGCCGTCACTCGGACCGGGCGGACCGTTCCGAGTGGATACCATTCCAGTGGGGGCACACTGAGTGCACCCACTGGGTGTAGTCCCCGAGACTGCCGTCGACTGCGGGCAGTCGGTGGGAGTCTTAGAGCCTGTCTTTTTTGTAGTTGTTTGGCCTTCACTCGGACCGGGCAGACCGTTCCGAGTGGATACCATTCCAGTGGGGGCACGCTGAGTGCACCCATTGGGTGTAGTCCCCGAGACCGCCGTCGACTGCGGGCAGTCGGCGGGGGTCTTAGAGCCTGTTTTCTGGTCTGGAACTGAATTAAACAGGTGAATCCTCGTGCGCTCGGCACGGTAAATGACTTCAGCTTAGAACTGTGGCAGGTCTTCATGCATTCGGAATGGGTCATCATGCACTCGGCATGGTAAATAAGTTCAGTCTGGAGCTGAATCAGTCGGACTGATCTTCATGCACTTGGCACGGTAAGAAAATTCATCCTGGAACTGGGTCAAGCAGGTGAATCTTCGTGCACTCAGCACGGTAAATAACTTCGGTCTTGAAACTGCCGACTGGAGAGAAAAGTTGGACACTGCAAGGAGTACTCGTTCCAGTAGTACTTCTTACATTGACCGTTAGCTTCTTGTTTTCACCCTTTTGCATGAAAGGGGTATTTGTCCGAGTGGACGTGCTTCCCGACTGATCGGGGTATGTTGACTGCAAGGAAAAACTTGGTGGTACTTGTATGTCTCCCGGAAGAAATAGACTAGTGGTCCGACGTGGACGTGCCATGAAACCCGAGTGTCGAGGCTAGTGTGTGGGCTAACTCTCCGGAGAGAGGCCACTCATTATCCCGGGGGAACACCAGCACATGCCATCTCTGAGTCCAAGTTTGTGAAACTGACGCCTTGGAGCCTAGAATAAGGGCCAAGTGAATCCGTAGGGGAGCGTCGTTTTCACCCTTTTGCAGTCCTGAAGATGACTCCAGGCAATGATTTGGGCGATCTTCCGAGTGGATGGTGCAACCCTTATAGGTCTTCGGCGGACCGAGCATGTATGGTCAGAAAAATATTCCTGATGTGATCAACAGGTTGATCAAATGAGCGTAACCCCTGAGGGCGGAAAGGCCCACGGCTGTGCGCAGCCCCCGAGTGATGCTCGAAAGAGGTAAGCAGAGTGTGATATGAGGTTTGATCATATGAGTAACTTAGTCGTTCCCGTGTTGGGGTGTAGTGGTGAAGACATGTCCAAAGGATGATGACGCGCGGGGCGGCGGAGGGGCGAGGATGTGTACAACTGAGAGACGACACGCGGGGCGGCCGAGTGGTGCAGACGTGCACAACCGAGTGGCGAAGCGCGGGACGACCGAGTGGTGAAGACATGCACAACCGAGTGGCGACGCACGGGGCGGCCGGGTGGTGAAGACGTGCACAACCGAGTGGCGACGCGCGGGGCGGCCGAGTGGTGAAGACGTGCACAACCAAGAGGCGACGCGCGGGGCGGTCGAGTGGTGACGACGTGTACAACCGAGTGGCGACGCGCGGGGCGGCCGAGTGGTGACGACGTGCACAACGAAGTGGCGACGCGCGGGGCGGCCGAGTGGTGACGACGTGCACAACCGAGTGGCGACGCGCGGGGCGGCCGAGTGGTGAAGACGTGCACAACCGAGTGGCGACGTGCGGGGCGACCGAGTGGTGACATGCGGGGCAGTCGAGTGAATGACTACGTGTCCAGCCCAGTGACGACACATGGGGTGGCCGAGTGACGACGTGTGAGGCAGCCGAGTGGCAAAAATGGTCCTCGAAGGAGTTAGCCATATGCTTTCGAAGCCGATGTAACGACGAGGTCGGTGTAGTGTGGTTGCGACGCAACAAGATCGGCGTGACAACTGAGTCTGAGTAGGAATGAGGATGGCGCGCAAAGTGTCTGAGTGATTATGTAACTTGTCAAAGTGGCGGATCGAATGCACTTGTTGAAGTGAAGGATCTGACTGGTGATGAAGTATTCGACCACTCAAGAGAGTGTCATTCCGAATGAGCTGAAGCCCTCGAGTGCGGCGTAGCCCCCGAGCGTACTACAGGCTTCGACAACGGACATGTCGAAATACAAGAAATGTAGTTTTGAATGGATAATTTGTGATTCATCGAGTCGGACTCGGGTAAAGATGAGGAGAAGCTTCCGAGTGATGCTCGAAAGAAGCAAACTCGCAAAGGAGTGAAGTGTGCAGTTCTAATTACAAAAGTGACTTATCTGTCTCATGCCTGACAAGGTCTATATCATTGATACGATGAAGAGGATTCCACAGAGGGGTTGGCCAGATGTGTTTGAAGTTAACAGAGCGACAAGGTCGGTGTTGTGATGCGCTAAGACCGGTATGGTGACCGAGTCTGAGTAGCGATGAAGTTGGCGCATAGGGCCGTCGAGTGGTCGCGTAACTTGTGTAAGAAAAATAGCACAAGCCAACGTAACAATTTCTCGAGGAAATTTGATATGTGCTGAAATAATTTGTGTGAATAACACTCATAGACACCCGCTGGGAGTGCAAGGGGCTTGCTGGTTAACCAGTAAGAGTCTGGAAGAGCAAAGGACCCGTTCGAACTTGTCGAAGTGAAGGATCCGACTGAACTCGTTGGAATACTAGCTCAAATAAAACGGAAGTGTAGTGTTTCGACTGAGTTGCAGCCCCAGAGGACCGATGCAAACTCGAAATGAAGAACACATGGTGTTTGTGAATGATGTATGCGAAAAAATGGAAGTTGGACTCGGGAGTCACATAACCAGTACTAAGCAAGTATGTGAAAATAAACAGCCGAGCGTAGAGGTACACTCGGTGGCGTGGCCTCCGAGTGAACGTGATGTGTGAATTACAGGATACTCGGGAACGCGGAAATAACAGAATGTAGTGCATGTAGAATGACTTAGCTGTCTGAAGGCGCGCGAGTGGCCGAGTGGTGAAGGTGTGTTCAACCGATGGTGACGCGCGGGGCGGCTGAGTGGTGATGAGGTGACCAACCAAGTGGTGACGCGCGGGGCGGCCGAGTGGTGATGAGGTGACCAACCGAGTGGCGACGCGCGGGGCGGCCGAGTGGTGATGAGGTGACCAACCGAGTGGCGACGCGCGGGGCGGCCGAGTGGTGATGAGGTGACCAACCCAGTGGCGACGCGCGGGGCGGCCGAGTGGTGATGAGGTGACCAACCAGGAGGCGACCCGCTGGGCGGCCGAGTGGTGATGAGGTGACCAACCACGAGGCGACGCGCGGGCGGCGAGTGGTGATGAGGCGACCAACGAGTGGCGACGCGCGGGGCAGCCGAGTGGTGATGAGGCGACCAACCGAGTGGCGACGCGCGGGGCGGCCGAGTGGTGATGAGGCGACCAACCGAGTGGCGACGCGCGGGGTGGCCGAATAGTGATGAGGTGACCAACCGAGTGGCAACGCGCGCGACGGCCGAGTGGTGATGAGGTGACCAACCAAGAGTCGACGCGCGGTGCGTCCGAGTGGTTATGAGATGACCAACCAGGTGGCGACGCGCGGGGCGGCCGAGTGGTGATGAGGTGACCAACAAATGGCGACGCGCGGGGCGGCCGAGTGGTGATGAGGTGACCAACCAAGTGGCGACGCGCGGGACGGCCGAGTGGTGATGAGGTGACCAACCGAGTGATCAAGCGCGGGGCGTCCGAGTGACGAAGACGCATCCAGCGGAGTGGCGACGCACGGGGCGTCCGAGTGAAGTAGACGTGCGGGGCGTCTGAGCGATGCAGACGCGTTCAGCGGAGTGACGATGCGCGGGGCGTCCTAAGTGAAATAGACTCGTCCCGCGGAGTGGCGACGCACGGGGCGTCCGAGTGAAGTAAACGCGTCCCGCGGAGTGGCGAGGCGCGGGGCGTCCGAGTGAAGTAGACGCGTCCCGCGGAGTGGCGACGCCCGGGGCGTCCGAGTGAAGTAGACGCGTCCCGCGGAGTGACGATGCGCGGGGCGTCCGAGTGAAGTAGATGCGTCCCCCGGAGTGGCGACGCGCGGGGCGTCCGAGTGAAGTAGACGCGTCCCGCGGAGTGACGACACGCAGGGCGTCCGAGTGAAGTAGACTCGTCCCGCGGAGTGGCGACGCTCGGAGCGTCCGAGTGAAGTAGACGCGTCCTGCGGAGTGACGACGCGCGGGGCGTCCGAGTGAAGTAGATGCGTCCCGCGGAGTGGCGACGCTCGGGGCGTCCGAGTGAAGTAGAAGCGTCCCGCGGAGTGGCGATGCGCGGGTCGTCCGAGTGAAGTAGACGCGTCCCGCGGAGTGGCGAGGCGCGGGGCGTCCGAGTGAAGTAGACGCGTCCCGCGGAGTGGCGACGCGCGGGCCGTCCGATTGAAGTAGACGCGTCCCGCGGAGTGGCGACGCGCGGGGCGTTCGCTCGCGGGGCGCGCAGGGCGTCCGAGTGAAGTAGACGCGTCCCGCGGAGTAACGACGCTCGGGGCGTCCGAGTGAAGTAGACTCGTCCCGCGGAGTGACGACGCGTGGGGCGTCCGAGTGAAGTAGATTCGTCCCGCGGAGTGGTGACGCTCGGGGCGTCCGAGTGAAGTAGACGCATCCCGCGAAGTGATGATGCACATGGCGATCGAGTGAATCTCCACAGGAAGGTCGATGTCGCGTTGAGCGAAAGGAAGCAGATGTCGCAGTCGAGGGTTGCCCTGACCTGTCACCGCATGCACCGAAGGAAGACGAATCCACCAGTGTGCTCGCCGCATGGAGTCGAGCCGCAGACGAGTTGAATGCAGTGGTCAGGGTCGTTGCTGTTGAGGACCGGCCGAGTGAACCCCGCGACCTCACGGTCGAGTGAGCCCTGTCCGAGGGGACGCCTCATCCGAGTGTTCCCGCCCGTCCGAGTGAACCGCAGCCGCTGCTGTGGAGGTGCGATGCAGATGACGCAACGACGTGATACCGTGCTAGAGCTGGGCGGTGGACGAAGAAGTCAACTTGGTGCAGGGCTCGGTCAGTAACGGAGCAATAAATCCTTGTTAATTAGGCGTAATTGCTTGGCTAGCCAACCCATGGAAGGAGTAGCCCACGTCCTGACCATGTACGCAGAATCTGCATGCAAGAGGCATTAATTAGCGCTAATTAAGCCGGAATTAAAACATGGAAGTTTCTGTATGTGATGGGGGTTGAAATTAGGAGAGTTGTGATGGCAGCCCGGAGTCCGGAGAGCTCCGCTGCGGTGCAAACTGCCGGTCTTGCCGGATCACGAGAAGGATGAGCGGCTGGCTGCAGCCCAGGGGCCGGAGACGCGGGCTGGCGCAGCCAACGGCGAGACCGACGCGAGCACCGGTGGCCGCGTTTCACTACTCGGGGAGCCGGAGCTGTGTGCCGGTCGAAGTAGTGCTTCGACGCCCGCGGAGCCGGGCCGAGTGGAGGCAGCCGTGCCTCGCCGCCCGAGGAAATGGGTTGAGCGCCGGTCGTCGTGCTCTGCCGCCCGAGGAACCAGGACGAGCGTTAGCAGCCGTGCGTGTGTGGGCGCTCGGCGACAGCGCCGCAGATGAAGACGGAGATTACGACGGGCGGACAACGACGCTTCGTCGTCTGGGAGCCGAGTCACCAATCAGAAAAGAGAGAAGTCCTTTTGTATGAGCTCATGTGCATACAGAAGAAGAACAAACAATAGTTAGATCAATGGTTGATTGAAAAGAGGATAAGTTGAGATGAGCAACTCCCAGATCTTTTTGTACGATGAGGAGTATTTTGTGTGATGGCCGGGACTCCAGTAGTCAAAATTGGTAGCGATGATTGTTTGATCTCGGGGGATCATCCCAAGAAAGCTTGGGTCGCCTGCCGAAATTAGTCTGTTGTCGGCGATTGAAGAAAAACCCATATGCATCATGGCTCGATAGACGCCATGCCCCACGGTGGGCGCCAACTGTCGTGGGAACGATTCCGACAATAATAAGGGATAGGGTAAAGGAGCATGATCTATTGAGATGCATATGGGTGACACGATGGTTTTAGCGAGTTCGGGCCTCTCGTGGTGGAGATAACAGCCCTACGTCTCGTGCTCCGGAGAGGCTTTGTTTTATCTGAGTATGTATCCGGAGATTACAATGTGTGTGAGAGAGAGGAGAACGGATCCCCATGCCTGAGCTAAGTCCGGAGACTAGAGAGAGAGAGAGAGAGATCCCAGAAAAAAGCCAGCCAGTCTAGTGGTGGGGGTGGCTTATATAGAGTGTGTCACCCCCTCACCTCCTATGTTACAAAGAAGGGCATAAATGCCATAATGTTAGCCCACTACGAAATCTCCACTATGAGAATGATGCTCCGACTGCCTTGTCGACTATTTGGTCTTCGCATATCTGAGTGAGATCAGGTGCTCCGAGTGGAATGAGTTCGTCGAGTGGAGTGCTATGCTCCGAGTGGTTGTTGCCGTCCGAGTGACTTAATGGTCATCCGAGTGGAAGGTTTGTCGATTGTCCGAGTAATGCTCTGGGCCCATCTGATATGTGGACCCCGTGCTTTATGATCTTTGATCCTTCGTGGGCCTACCTGTTATGTACGTCCCCAACATTCAGGTCACAAACCTAGCAGAACGGCGGTATCGGTGCTCCGTCACAAACCTAGGCCACTTCCCGTTCACTCCAGCGCCAGCGGCTAGGCCCCGCCCAACCAACCCCCGGCGCGCGTTCACGTCACGGCCTAGCAGAGCGGCGGATCCGATTCACCCTGCCCCCGGACGTCCAATCTCCGGCGATTCAGAGGGTGCTTGGATACGTTTTAGTCTCATGACTAAAAGTAGTGGGACTAAAACTTGCTAGCCTTACCCATGCTTGGATCCAAATACTAAAGAGACTAAAATTAAGTTAATGAGCATTTATTATCCTCCAAACCCTCCAATCCAGAACTCGCATGTGTTAAAGGAGAGGAGTTAAATAAGGAGAGAGAGGACTAATCCACATTTTAGTAGGGGTACCCCTGACTAAAATTTTTTAGTCTCAAGACTAGTTTTAGCCCCTCTTTAATCAGGGGTGCTTGAAACTTTAGCCTCTTAAAGAGACTAAAGTTTAGCTACCTACTAAACAGTTTCTGCTGCTACTACTGCTACACAGAGTGGTATAGTACTAATATGCTACGCTAGAGCGATTAATCAGTACTACTACATTAGCTTAGCTTAGCTTTGCTTTAGAACCTGTTCATTGACCAGGTTAATTAATTAAGCTGGAGACCTGGAGTAGGGTAGGGTACCTTGCTCTTTGCAGGTCGTCACTAGTAGTATTCTTAATGGAGTACTACTACATACGAGAAAGAAAAGCATATGATTCGAGCAAGCTGAATGGTGTGCTTTGCGCGCCTTTGATCGATGATCCATGCTACTCTCTCAGGCGGAAGCATAAAATACAGCATTGTTCCCTGTGACGGCACCGGGAGACCAATCCGGGCGCGAAACGTACATGATCACGCCATGACACCGCATTTCACCAGGGCATGCTCCGATGCTCGCCTCTCAATTTCCGGCCCCTTTCTTTCTAACCATGGTGGCGCGGGCGCCGTGCACGAACAGAGAGACGCACACCTCGTATGCCGCAGCCACTTGAATTAGATTAGTCCTAAGTATCTATCTCAAGTACATGCACTTTGATTAAATTAGCTTAAGCGTCCATCGCCTTTGTTGGCTCACCTAGTACGTCACCGGTGGAGTGCTTGTGGTTGGTATCATGCATGTGGTTTTCGATCGGGGGCACCGGCTGCTGTGGACGGGGAGGCCGCTCCGTTTTATATTGTTTGCGTGTGAATCACCGACGTGGCGGGGCAGGTGGACAAGCTGGCGCGTGCATCTTGTCTAGGGTCGCTCTAGTAGTTTCCTGCCGTCTAGGGCGGCATGTCGACATTTTGCTGACTCGTCCATGCAAAATGGCGTGCCGGATGGACTGGGGGTACAAATACCCTTCTCGCCATCCGACCAATGGTTGTTTCTGGATCTTATTAAAAAAAATGGTTGATTCTGGAGTGGTATTAGTTTTACTTATTATTTACTTTAAACTTGCCAAACTTAATACAGTACTAGCTAAATACCTGTGCGTTGCTACGGGATGAAATAATATCTAGGGGGCGTTTGACCAATTGTCCTCGGCCACGATGGCATCCAGGGCCGGGCCCATGGTTGTGCGGACTGTGCGGTCCGCACAGGGCCCATAAATTTGGGGGCCCCAACTTTTTTATATGCCTGTATATATTTTTTCTGGGGTAGGTGTTGGGCCACGCATGGAGCTGGGCCGCTACCCGCTGCCGCGAGACTCCCCCGCGCGTCGTGAGTCCGCCAAGCCGCGCTGCTCGAGCGTCCCAGGCCGCTGCTCGATGCCTCCTCCATGATGCCAGCCGCCAGGGCTCCCTCGTCCGGTAGATCAGAGGTTCAGCTGATCTGCTCTATGCCCCTCGATTTCCTCTCAAAAAAATTAAAGGCTGATCTGCTGGATCGAAACCGAAGGGCGGTTCAGTTCTGCTCGATCGATCACATCCAGAATCCACGGGCGTGCGACACGGCGCATGATCCTCCTGGCTCCTGCCATCGAGACTTCCAGATCCGGCGATGCCGCGATGGATGACACGGCGACGGGTACAGGCAGAGGAAGATGAGGAGACGTAGTGCGACACTTTTGGCATTGCAAATACAGTAAAATCCTCATTGGTTCGCAACTTTGCATTCATAGATTATTCCTCTCGTGATCTTGGGTTCTCAGAGAGTGAAAGAGGAATACCGCTGGCTTGTACTCCTAATTCTACTTCTATTTTCCTAATTCCTATTTTCTAATTAACTTTTCGCTGGGATCATTACAGTGATAGGTTCTTGCATGATTGCCTACTCGATTGAAGATCACAGTATAGCAGTTCAACCGGACAAGACACGAGACTAGGTGAGTTCGACGGTTCGTTTAATTGCCAAACATTGATGCATAATCTCCAATTCATATATGTTACCATATTACTTCAATTTTATTATATTTGAGTAATCATGGGAAAACATCAGCCAGTAGCACAAGAGAAAAGAAAGAGAAAATAATTTAATTGATAATTCTTATAATGACACAACAAAGACTCAATGATTTGGCCACAAGAGCACCTGAGAGCGAATTGATGGTGAAGATTGATTACGAGGATATCATTGAAGATTTAATTTCAAAGAATACAAATAGAATGAGATTGTTCAAAGAAATATCATGCAACTGGGAGTTGAATAGGTATGATTATTTATATATCGAATTGTTATGTAAGACATTATATCACATACATTATAATTACTTGATAGTTCATTTTTCCTAATTAGATAGGGCCCCATATTTTAGTTTCGCACAGGGCCCCGGATTTTGCCGGCCCGGCCCTGATGGCATCAACTATGTTGTGACGACATTTAGGGCTACCAGCTCCAGCCAGGAGAAAGGTGGCGAGATGAGAGGTGAGGTATAGTTTTAGATCCGATCCTCAATGGTTGTCGTCCGTCCAAACCACACGAGCACCCTTGGGCTCAGTGTGGTCGCAAGACCTAGCACGGACGTCGATGCATGTAGCCGCGACGATACACATAGTCGTCGTGGGGTGTCATGTTTGTGTATGTGGTTGTTGACTGTCGGAGCTTCTCACCGAGTAGAAATGAATGGGGTAGCGCGCGTAGAAGCCCTAGAGTAAAAACCCTTGTTGTTTCTTGATCTGTTGATTATTTAGATGGAAAGCTTAATTCCATTACACGTACACAAACCTGCTGAAATACTTGGCTACGTGCAAAAAAACAATCGGTGAAGTTACTCTCCATCGTCCAAGATTATTAGGGTCAGCACGCCATGAAGCAGCGTTCTTTTTATTATAAGACCACCGGGACAAAAATCCTAATTAAACATACTCCCTCCATTCCACAATGTAGTGCCTATAGATTTTTGTAAAAGTCAAACTTTGCCAACTTTGACCAAGTGTATAGAGAAAACTGTCTACATCTACAATACCAAACATGTACATTCTGAAAATATAACTCACGATGTATCCAATGATGTGCATTTGGTATTCTAGATGTACCTACTTTTCTCTATAAACATAGTCAAAGTTTGCAATGTTTGACTTTTGTAAAAATCTATAGGCACTACATTATGGAACGGAGGGAGTATCTAATTAAGCCTCTGGCAAATTAATTGCATCAATGTCTCGGTTTCAAATTGATCAGGCAAAAAATACCTATTTAAACAAACCTACTTAACTGCATGCCTAATTAACTGTCTTGCTAATTAATTACATTAATGACTTAGTTTCCAAATTGATTAGGTGTTCGGTTTTTGAATTATTTTTACATGGGAAAATACCCACTACACCATCAATCCATGCATGGAAAAATGTTTTTCATTCAATTATTCTACTTATATTTAATAAATATTGTTACAACTATACATAAACAAATATAATAAGTCATAGCTATTTTAAATTTTGGTTCTCATGTTATCAATCTAAATTTTCATCAACCAATTCTGCAGCAACCCGCGGGGTATTCTTTAGTTCATGTGATAGAACATCCATGTTAACAACTTATTTGAAATCTATTGGTTGTTATTTTTATGCAAGCAATTAGTAGCTAGGATATGAGGCATGTAGAATGTTTTAAGGATTTTGGGTCATGGATGGGAGCATCTAGGTATGGACCTGCATCTTTCTTGTCTGATCTACGAAGTCTGCCTTTCTTGGATTCACATTCCATTCTGATTCTAAATCGAGCTGTCAGTGATTGATGTATAACTGGAGCTGAATTGAGGCAAGGCTAGAATCTAGAAAATTGATCGTGCATTGCAGTGGAGATGCACTATTAAAACGCCGACATAACAGTAAAAATGGGTGTAAAAAAATACTACCATGAGAATGGAACCCAACTCATGTGGCAAAAATAATGTAACCTGTTTCCCATGGAAGAAAAAGATGTCATGGCAGGAAAAGTGGACCCCCGCGACAGCTTTTTTTTTAATTCTGGGCCATGTTAATTTAGTTCCACATATCAATCATCAACTATCATGAAAATAAGAGGAAGATAGATTATACTGAACATGGGTATTAAACTGAGACCGTAGGGCTGGTTCACACATCACAACATTTTGCTCCAAATACATATAGCTTCCTTATGTAACACCTCAAATAAAAGGAACAAAAGCATACTGTGTTGAACTTATATTAGTATAACAAAATCTTTATACAAGTATATACTGAAGTGCTACTAAAAAAATCTTTGTAAAAACAACAGCCAATGGGAGGAGCAGCAGCAATAACCAAGTTGTTTGAAGCACCGGGAAGATTTGAATTGGATTTCACTCTTTGGATACCACACCGGGTCCTCTTATGCACTTGTGCACTCCTTGTAGCATGCTACTTCGACACATGAAAAACATTTATGTACTCAGTATATCCACTGGCTAATCATATGTACTGGGTTTGTGACGATGTCTTCTGTAATTCTCACGAACGAGCGCAGGTGATAGAAGAACACACTCAAGTGGTCAAGATAGATGGAAGCATGGTTGCCTTCTCCCCTTCATCGGCGCCCATGGTGTCTGAGAAGCAATCATTGGCCAACGGGGCACGAGGAAGGTCATCCACCCTATCCCATGCTTATGCATCCCATAGCACATCCACGAACACCCTGTCCCTTGTGCACACACTCCACACTAATGGGGTCCACAAACACTCCTGCACCGATGTGGCTCATGAAGTGAGCGTTCCACAACGACATGAGGGAGGGAGGGCACCCGCTGCTTGACGCATTCAGGTGCGCTTGTTGGTAGCTCGTCTGCACGATCTCACTGTCCCAGTTCCCCTGCCAATGCATATAACATACAATAGGAAGAAAACCATATTAGAGTGAGACGCCAAGAGCTGGCATACAGCAACATGGTGTGACAAATTAAAGACATAGCAAACACGTACCATGGAGATATGGACATACAAGGAGATTTGTACATACAATGATACGAGATATAGCTGACTGGAACGAAAACTTAGTTCAGTTTAGATTATAGAGCTACAATTTAAAATCTTTAATCGCATTAATAACAGGATCATTACGTCATTCTTTTTCATATACTATTGCAGTTCAATCCTCAGCATGTCCTGTAACTCTGAACAGGTCAAAATACAGTCCATACTATTGTTCATGTTTTGTAAAAAGAAACGAACTATATGGAGTATCAGTGATACCATACGAATTAGCAAAAATATCAGAGTATCCACCACTTGCACAGCCTATTCTACAATGCAACTTCATAATAGCACACCAATCCCCTAAAGTTTAAACACGAAATAACCTTTTATTGGTCTACTTTCATAGCAGTTTTGGGCAAAACACACAGAGATCTTGCGTGTAAAAAGATAACAAATGTCAGATATGGTGCCAATAGATAGTAGTATCACAAACATGCACGATACTCTCATGGGAAAAGGATTAAGAAGATCAAAACCAACCGATAGTAATACAAAGAGCACCCAGGGGACTCACCTGTGCCTTATGGCATGTTCGTTCCCTCGCATCATAGATCCCAACAGGCTAAAACTAATGGAAGTTAACGCAAGTAGATGTAGAAGACAATGGTCGCTGCAGTTCCTGCCTCATATGTGGCTGTCTTGCTGATATTTAAATAATATAGGGGATTGACAAAATACCTGCATACTGTAGGGATTCTCCTCACGGACATGGAGGAAAGGGGCAGCGGCCACAAGTGCCTTGTGCGGTTGGATGCGTTGGGAGTCTGGGGCCCCTGCCTGTCTCTAGCCCCTGGGAGCGCTCAGCGCACAACACTGCTCGACCAGCCGCGTGGTTAGCGAGCACGCAGAGGAGGGTCTGGCAGGACAGGCTGATCACGTTGTGGCGCCCGCCGTCCAAGTCGATGGCGAGAACGCGTATGATACATTTGGCGACGACCTTGGCAGATGCATCGACCAGGGCAGCTGGGGCGGTGGAGGTGTCGACATAGAACGAGAAGGCGAGCGTCGACGTGAAGTTGAGAGCGAGGCGGTGGAGGATGCGCGCCGCGATCGCCATGGCTGCTAGTGGGAGAGGGGGAAGTCAGGTAGAGGATGCATGGCTTTTTGGGTGGTAGCCCATGACGTGATCAAGCGATGTGACGCGATGCAGAAGCACTTCTGCCGGCGGCTAGGGTTTGCGCAAACATGCTGGGTGGGGAGGAAGAGAGACGGGCTGTTTTGGGGATCGAGATCGGGAGTCACGCGAGCAAATCGGTGGTGATATGCGATACATTGGGAAAGTTCTGATTCCGCTGTGATTGAGATAATAAAAACCAGAGGATGGTAAAAATCGGTGGGCTTACGATACGATGGAAAAAAAATCGGTGAGAAATCGTTGGTGGGGGTGTTCGATCGATCGGGACTAACAAAACAAACGAACGAACAACGCACGGACTGAGACTTTAGGAGTTTAGGAGTAGAGATGATACAAGATTTTTGCCAGCATTTTTTGTTACTCCTACAGTTTAACTCTCTCCGGCGTCCGGGTTTATTAGTGTCCAATCTGGTCAAACTTCGACCCTATACTTGACTAGTAAAATATATGTGATAAGTTAAAAAAAAGTAAAATATATGTGATATGTTACAAAAAAATGTTGTTAGAATTGTATTTGAAAATACTTTTCAATTGAACTATATTTTCTTAAATCGGTCAAACATTGACTCAAAATACAAAAGGGGCTAATAAACATGGGCAGAGGAAGTACATCTTAAAATCAATTTATGGTGATATGATTGAATGATGTATATGTTTCTCTACCTAAATTTATAGGAGTGAATTGCAGAAAGCCATCACATTTCAGCTTAGGATTGCAGAAAACACTCTTCTACGTTTTTCTTGCAGAAAACACTGATTTTTTGCTTAATCTTTTGCAAAAACCACTTACCCGTCTGCTTGGGCATTTTAAGCTGGATTATGACAGGTGGGGCCCGGTTTTGATGACGTGGCGTAACGGATAGGTAGTAACGACGTGTAACGGCGCCGCTAGGTCATAACTTCTCCCGTTCCTTTCTTTTCCCCTCCCCTGCATCTGCATCTGCATCTGCATCTGGACATTTCCCCACCATCCCCGCGATGGCGCGCTCTCTCTTGTCTCTGTCTTGTTCATGGCAACGGCGAGCTCGGACGCCGGCGGCGGAGTCGATTTCGCAGGCGGCGATGGCGCAGGAGGGTTGCTTGGCGGCGGAGATCCAAAGTCACCTGAGGAGGTCTGCGGGAGCTCTAACCCTAGCCAGGCCCTGCGGAGTTGACCACCGTCCGCGTCGCTGGAGTACTGTGCCGCCAGAGCTCTCGCCCGTGCTGTGCAGGCTACTTCGACGGGGAGCCACCACTGGGCATCTACATTCGGAGGTGTGGAGTAAGTTATCTCCTCTCTTTTTCTCCCCCTCACTGTCGATTCCACAATTAGGGTTAGGTCTGTAAATCAAATTGGGTCTTTTGCCTAGTATTAAGTGTTCATCTGCCCTATAAATTAGATTGTAGTGATATTGCTATGCACTGTTTAGTAGACAGTATAGTGAGAATTTTACTGTTCAGTCAAATTGCTATGCACTGTTTTAGTATTCATTTAGTGTTTATTTAAATTGCTATGCACTGTTTATTTAGTAGACAGTATATTGACGGTGGTAATTTTAGTGTATGATATAGTACAAAGTGTACTCATAATTTCAGTGTTCCTTCAAATTGATATGCACTGTTTATTTAGTAGACATTAGGGTTACAATTTGCTCTTATTTAAATTGGCATGCACTGTATATTTAAATTGGTCACTTTTATTGTTTGTAGCTAGTACTATACTTGTAATTAATACGTACAAGTATTGTTCTGTTTTGTAGCTTGTCTAGTGATGTTTGGGAAGTTAGACTGCACTTTCATGATAGGGATAACTTGGAAAGAATCGTGCATGGTAGCAGGAAGCTGCGGGAGCCAACAAAGCAAACCCAGCTTCAGATCGAGCTCATTCAAAAAATCCCCAATTCACAAACCCTAACCCTAACCCTAGCTCTAACTATACAAAATTGACCTTGATGATGCCGTCGCAGGAGGAGCTGAGGTTCACGATCGAATCATAACTGGTCTCGCCATCATTCCACAACACCATGGCGCGGCGGAGCAGCGTTCGGCGGCGACAGCGAAGAACAGAGAGAGAGAGAGAGAGAGAGAGAGAGAGAGAGAGAGAGAGAGAGAGAGAGGGTGAGCAGCGACAGAGTGAGGACATATACCAATTCGAACAGGTTTTGACCGAACCGGTGCGTTGGTGGGCACTGTAGCGACGTTACATGTCTGTTACGCCACGTCATCAAAACCGGGCCCCGCCTGTCATAATCCAGCTTAAAATGCCCAAGCAGACGGGTCAGTGGTTTTTGCAAAAGATTAAGCAAAAAATCAGTGTTTTCTGCAATAAAAACGTAGAAAAGTGTTTTCTGTAACCCTAAGCTGAAATGTGGTGGTTTTCTGTAATTCACTCAAATTTATAGGCACTCAACAAATATTTAAATCTCCCACACTAAATTGATATAATGTATATCCCGCCAAATAAACAGTCGAGACTTGATACACTTCTTGTTTTTATTTTACTTATTGGTTTGTAGAGATCCTGTCGTGAGCAACCATCTGTTTTTGAAGGCATTGCCTTCGAATTTTACACCTGTTGTTAGGTCTCAAGTTGCTTGATCTGTGGATTGTGGTCCACGGGCATATGGTATGTGATAGGATTGAGGATATATTGCCGCGGGGCGAGTTCTATGTGGGTGGTTGTTTTCTTTTTTCCTTTGTGGCTAATTTGTTCGGTATGAACATTTGACATTGTTTGGCCTTGTTTTAATAATAAATAATATATATGTGTGTACATTAATTCCAAAAAAAATGTTCGTATCATCTACATATGTTACAAAATGACGCGTCCGCCATCTATTTGGTGAATCCATATTTCTCTCAACCATCCCAATTCAAGATCCCATTCCTCCTCGATCACAACTTGATGCAAAAATAGATAAGGAATTCCAAACACATGTTGGCTGCTAGTTCAGGCTGTTTTTTCTAGGATTACATCACCTGGAAGAGAGGGCCATCTCCTGGCAATGGGAGAAGTAAGAAAATGGAGTGGCAACGGGTGGAACATAGCTATACGTGACAGGGAAAGAAATATATTGTGTTGGTTGTTGCTTGCTCAAGGTCCCGGTCTTCCACTTGCAGCTTGCAAGTGGCTGCATAAAGTATTGCAATGTGTACATCATCGTAGTGGCTGCATTAAGTATTTCAATGTGTAGAAGTATGTAGTACCAGTATAATCTTTTTGGTGATGCCACCGATACCTCCCGGCATTTGAAATGTGGGTGCTCCTTGCCAACTTCAAAATAGTCATTTTTTGGGGCCAATCTGGTCCATCATCTAACGAGCTAACTAGTGATGTACAGTATTTATGTCTTCTGTTTGTCTAAATGTTAGTACATGGTCTATATCTCACTAAGACACACCAATTATATATGTTCACTCCTGGTTAATAATAGTTGCCTTATAAAACTGTCTAAGCCTAGCCTCTCTCTTCCACTTGCAGATTCTCTTTGTCTTAGCTCAGAGCTTTAATAGCTGAAAATGACCGGATTCTAACGACGATTTTCAAAAAAGGATTCTAACTACCAAAATGTTCCGTTTCTTTCTTTCCAGAAATGGGCTGCCCTTTCTCTTAGTTCAAGGGTCAAGATACTTGCGGTTATAAGTGACGCCCTTCAAACACTTTTTTCGTTGAAAAGACGCATGGTTTTCCTTCTTTTTTGTCCGAGTTCGCAGCTCCGGGGAGGTTGGTTGTAGGGTTGATTGCTTCTACCTGTGCGGGTCTTCGGTGGACCACGCAGCTCGGCTACGCCCGCGAAGTACCGCGGCGGTGGCGGAGTGATACGTCTCCAACGTATCTATAATTTTTTATTGTTCCATGCTGTTATATTATCATTCTTTGATATTTTACAATCATTTTATAGCAACTTTATATCATTTTTTGGGACTAACCTATTGACATGGTGCCCAGTGCCAGTTGCTGTTTTCTGCTTATTTTTTACTTCGCAGGAAATCAATACCAAACGGAGTCCAAACGCAGCGAAACTTTTTGAAGATTTTTTAATGACCAGAAGACATCCAGTGGGCCAAAGAAGTACCGAAGAGGGGGCCCGAGGTGAGCACAAGACACCAGGGCGCTCCTGGAGGCCCAGGCGCGCCCTGATGGGTCACCTCGGTGGCCTCCCGCACCGCCTCTTTGCTCTATAAATACCCAATATTTCAGAAACTCTAGGGGAGTCGACGAAAATCAATTCCAGCCGCCGCAAGTTCCAGAAACCACAGATCAAATCTAGACACCATCACGGAGGGGTTCATCATCCTCATTGGTGCCTCTCCGATGATGCGTGAGTAGTCCATTGTAGACCTACGGGTCCATAGGTAGTACTTAGATGGCTTCCTCTCTCTCTTTTGATTCTCAATACAATGGTCTCTTGGAGATCTATTTGATGTAACTCTTTTTGCGGTGTGTTTTTTGGGATCCGATGAACCTTGAGTTTATGATCAGATCTATGTTTTTATCCATGAAAGTTATTTGAGTCTTTTGATCTCTTATATGCATGATTACTTATAGCTTCGTATTTCTTCTTCGGATCTTTGGTTTAGTTAGGCCAATTAGATCGATTTTTCTTGCCATGGGAAGAGGTGCTTTGTGATGGGTTCGATCTTACGGTGTTTGATCCCAGTGACAGAAGGGGAACCGACACGTATGTATCGTTACCATTAAGGATAACAAGATGGGGTCTATTTCTACATAAATAGATCTTGTCTACATCATGTCATCGTTCTTATTGCATTACTCCGTTTCTCCATAAACTTAATACACTAGATGCATGCTGGATAGCGGTCGATGTGTGGAGTAATAGTAGTAGATGCAGGCAGGAGTCGGTCTACTAATCTTGGACGTGATGCCTATATAATGATCATTGCCTGGATATCGTCATAATTATTTGAAGTTCTATCAATTGCCCAACAGTAATTTGTTTACCCACCGTATGTTATTTTTCTCGAGAGAAGCCACTAGTGAAATCTACGGCCCCCCGGGTCTATTTTTCTCATCATGTATTTTCAGATCTATTTTTATATTTGCCTTTCTATTTATTTGCCACTTTTATTTTCAGATCTATATTATCAAAATCCCAAAAATACCTCGCTGAATTTTATTTGCATCTATCAATCTATTACAATTTTCTCACGTCCACTTGCCAATTTCCGTCGCCGTTACCCGAAAGGGATTGACAACCCCTTTAACACGTCGGGTTGCAAGTATTTGTTCTTTGTGTGCAGGAGCTGTTTACGTGGTGTTGCATGGTTCTCCTACTGGTTCGATAACCTTGGTCTCATCACCAGTGGTGGAGCTTGGGCTGAATTCTTGGGGGGACAATGGGCTGGGGGGGCAAACAATATGTGTTTTGGGCTGATTTTGCTTGAGATATGGGCCAAATACTAATGGGTATTCCAGAAAATTTTCATGGGCTGGGGGGGCAACGGCCCAGGTTGGCCCCTGAGAAGCTCCGCCACTGCTCATCACTGAGGGAAATACCTACCGTTGTTGTGCTGCATCATCCCTTCCTCTTTGGGGAAATACCGACGTAGTTCAAGCAAACACCACGGAGTAGTCAACTTGGACGGTGTGGCCCCAATCCGGAGGGTAGCGATGGAGGTGTGCAGCAATTCGGAAGAAATTCCAGCCCGTATTCGGTCGGTGTTGGCGGCGACGGCACCCGTGGGTGCCGTTTCCCTCCTTGGTGGCGTCGCCAAGGTGTGTCGGCATTTCCCCCGCTCGCTCTTGGGATTGGTAGATGTCTTCGGGTGAAAGCCTAGGTTCAGAGTTGAACCGGCGTGATGGCGGCGTCTGATGGCTCTATATTTTTTTGCATGTTTAGAGCTCATTTGTTGCATGTTCTCTTTATATATCATGTCCCATTAAACCAAATAGTTGTCCCTTATGTATGATTACTGGTATCTACACTTTTCATTGTCAGCATTGCACATTTAGTGTTTTATTTGGTTTTTACTAGTTTTTCATGTTTTCTTGTGTCTACACGTTCTTTGGAGCAACCTAGGACCAAGCACAATGAAAGGACCAAGGATGGGATTGATACAGAGTCAGCTAGGGGGTCAGACTTAGCCATTTCAAAGGTCGGAAAAGACATTTTTCCAAAGTGCTCCAAATCAAGATCTAACACCAAAAATGGATCGGTGTCGTTCATACGAATCCAACGAGCCCAAGAACGTCAAATTCCGAGTTCATATGAGGAAATGTCGGTCGTTTTACTCGAGTAGTCCACACGAGAAGAGGCGATCGTTTGACATGCACACAGCTCAGAAAGTTGCCCTTCCAGACGGGATTCTTCACCGATTTCGTCCCCGTACGATCCCACGGGATCCTTGACTCGTAAAGAAGAGACTGGGAGAGGGTAAGGCTCAAGGAGAGCCCTTGGATGAAGCCCATCAACAGAGGAGGCTAGGAGGCTTTCCATATATATCATCTACAACCCTAGCCACCAGCTGGACTCAATCAACATCCCATTCACCTAGAACACATCCATCTCATCTTCATCGCTGCTCCACCACCAAGAGAAGGAAGGGATAATCACCAAGGGAAGAAGAGGAGGCTCCACCACCATGAGCACCGGCTCCGGGCCGGTGCCCTCGCGCCGGCACAGCCACCACCGGTGGCGCCCCCATCTCCATCACCTCCGTGGCGGCCACCACCATCATCATCACCATGCCGCCACCATCACCACCATGCCTTCTCTCTTCACCGGCTTGATGTCGGCTTGTAACTAGTCCCTAACCTTCATGCATATGTTTGAGTAGTTGTACTTGTTCTTGAGGATATGGTTGAACCCTATATGTTATTTGTTGCGATCCAATATGTTACATGTTCATGATTCGAGTTAGTAGACTTCGAGAATGTTGAGAGGAGCACTCACTCGCATTTGTGCCTTGTGCCGCGAAATATGTTACAGTCCTTGTATTGGTTGGGGATATTGGGGTAATTTGAGGTGATAGTAAAAGCCTCGGTTCCTCGCCTTTGCAAAGGATTGGGGATTACAGAGAACCCTTAGAGAGGCCGCGTCCACGGGGCAACCCATAATTGTCATGAGCTATAACCCTATGGGGGAGACAATGATGGTAGCATGCGTGGCACGAAGTCTACCTAGAGTAGAACGTGTATTGTACCCATGACGATGGCATGCATTGCATGAAGTATATCTAGAGTAGAACGCGTACTGTACCCGGCTCCGCCCACTTATGCATTTGACTAGTTACTAGAGGATACAATAGTCCATATGTGGTAGTGATTCCGGAACCCTCGAGAACACTTTATTACTCAAGCACCTTCACCACTAACTTTGCATCTTTTATTTACTGTTTTTACTCTTCTTGTTAGCAGTTTAGTTAAACCCCTTTTTATCTAGTTTTCCTAGCAACTTATAGAGTAGTCTATTTCCAAACTCCGGTTTGGGTGCATAAGTGGCTGCGTGAAAGTGACAACGTAGTTGCGGGGTTTGTGGTGCCTTCCTATAAGCTCCCTGTGGGTTCGACACTCTACTTATCACAACGAAAGTGCACAACAGCCTTGTGCGCTTGCAGGTCATCAGCGTCCTCATCGTCGCTACTCTGTTGGGAGCATTGTGCTTGAAGACCAGGTCTTGAGGTTCGATGTTGCGCTGCTTTCGGTGCTCACTGTTGTCCAAGGTGAGCTTTAGAGACGCAATGTACGTTGCAGCCGGTGGCTTTAGTGTACCGACCAAATTCCGCCATCTACTTTCCACCTCCTTTAGGCATCAAGGATGGATGGTGCGTCGACGAGGGAAGTTCAGTTGGAGTTGGTGTTGTCTTCGGAGGTGACCGGCGTTGGTCGAGACGCAGCGCTGTTGCTTAGTTTTGGACGAGCTCTTTTTTGCTTTGTAGTTGTGTTGTTGGTGGTGGCTGTCTTTGGACTAGCCCCAGTGCAGAGTCGGTGCTACACTTATTGTTCGCAATAAGTTGTAGTCGTCTTGTAATTGAAACCCTATCTTCTATAAAAATATGATACGCATTCGCGTACTCTCGAAAAAAAGGCCTTCTAAAATGCAAGGTGCTTAAGGAAGGTGCTTAGAGAGCTAAACCTGACTTTTCTTAAGCACCGGTGCTTATTAGTACATGATAGACGCTTAATTAGGCATGACGGTGCAATACACCGGGGGTACCCGACCTTCGGGAAACAAGGTCGCCAAGCCGGCCTCGGAGCCCGACCATAGCCTAGACCCCTCGCCCCGCACGTGGGCCTCCTCCAGAAGGATATACATTACTTGTACCACAATACATGTACTCTATTAGAAAACTTGGGCTTTAAGCTATGCAAACCGACTTGGGCACATGAAACCCTACCCCTCATCTACCTATATAAGGGGAGGTAGGGGCCTCCCAAGTCGGTATGACAAACATAGATCCAATATCTCCGACCTCTCTCGAATAGGTCTACCAGATTTAATCGCTAATATGAGCCATATCAATACAATAAAAGCATAATGTAGGGTATTACTCCACCATGGAGGTCTGAACCAGGGGTAAACCCTTGTCTCGCGTGTACCCCAATCTGATCCTCTATGCACGCTCTGCCCCATGAGGGACCCTATGCAGGGATCTAATGAATTTCAGCTCCGTCAAGTCACCTCTCATGTAGAGATAAGCATTGGTGCTAAAGAAAAAAAAAACGGTTTATTTTATTAAGCACATCCGTAACCGTCTTGCATTGTGCAAGGCCTAATAAAGTAAATAGTGATTCTGCCCGCCCGTCGTGCCATTTTTTTAAAAAAAAACTGCCTTTTTCAAGCATCAACCCACAGTTTAGGTTTTAGCAGACTTTTGCTTTTGTGGAAAACCCCTTGCTGTTTCTGTTAATCAACCCATCATCCAGTTTTTTGGCACATTTTCGCTTTTACATAAAACCCCCTATTGTTTTTGATAAACAACCTCAAGTCTAGTTTTTATGCAGATTTTTGCTTTTAAAAATATATCCATATCTTTTAAACCGGAATCCCAAATTTAACATGTTATATATGGTTTTTGATTAGAAAATTGTGTAGAATCTGAATGTGATGTTATTTTACTTGTAAACTATTTAAAAAATGCGATTAAACTAAAAAATCTATTTTTAAAATCTACTTAGGGTGTAACATTAATCAATATCGCATCATCCGTTTTTCTTCATACCGATGCCGATCCGAATTGGAAATGAACACCTAAGCAAAACTAGATTGGAGACAAAACAAACCACTATAATCAGACATGCATGCATCGTCAAAATCTCACAAAAAAAGCAGATTGCTCATCTTATGTCAAGAGAAAGACGCTTTAGGATTGATCACACTCAAACACGTTGTGATTGTGTGAGCACTATGGCCACCATCGGCAAGGGTGGAAAGGAGGATAAGCGGAAACACAGATGGGATGTATGTGCTGAAATAAAGGACATAGATCTATTGGGGTCTTAAGTCATGGTTATTTGGTTAGGGGCATGTGGTATTATTTTTCTCCGTTGCAAAGCACATGCTCTTTTGTTAGTTTAACAAAAAAAATATTAATGCAATCTTCCCTAGCAAGTCTGCGGCTTTGTTAGCAGGACGGCGAAGATCCGTCCACAAAAAAAAGTTTTCATCTCGGATTCATGAAGATCGGACCACTTCTAGGGTTTGCCCTACATCACACATGTTTTGCCAAATTATGTGGCACCTTTTTAGACGAAGATCTAGCCTGGATGCATGAAAGAAGGTACCATAATCTCACAGATAGGTACCTCGTGGCTTACCAAATATGGTGGTGCTTGATCAGAGCCCAGCTCCTAAATTCAGATGGGATTCTAATTTGCAGTTTTTGGTAAACTATGAGACAACAGATTGGTATACTCCGTCACGACTAATAATGCTACTACTGGTCCATACTCTAAAAACATTATTAGAGTATATTCACTCATTTTGCTTTATATATAGTTTTTATTGAAATCTCTAAAAGGACTTATATCTAGGAACGCAGGAAGTATATTTCTACTGCTCGATCACTTAGGTGGACTGCAATTTCCAGGATCTGATGCTTGTGACCAGCGATAAAAAAAAAACGTATCCAGGAGATATAGTAGTATCAGAACCTCACCTATTTCATCACAAAAAAAAAAACCCTCCCCTATAGCTACGCTTCCGAAGGAGAGCATGACAAGTGGCTTGCTTGCGCGATGGTGGAGCGCAAAGCAAACAAAATGGCCCCTCCATTAAAACTGAAGAAATCAATCTCTGTCTTTGTGAATTGTTAGAACCGCAGATGCTTCCAAACCCTGCTGCAGTGGTGATGACGCTGACAGAAATTCGACGGAAATAAAAACGCCCAAGTGAAGAAAAATACTCTACTGGTGTGGTTCTCCTCTGAGTTGTTCTACGATTCCTAGGTGCTGTCTTTTTTGCTCGGTCCTTTCTACTCACATCACTGGTCGCTACTGGATCATGCTTTCCCGGCGATCCGCGAGCGAGTGGGCGCAATCCACTGAGGACACGCGACGTCGTCGGCCGCCACGGTACCGGTGCGGAGCGCCACTGCCCGTTCTCTCCGGTGCCACCGCGTTTCACACTGCTACCAGCTTGGCCAGCCCAACAAACCCCTGGCGCGCGTTCACGTCACAGCCTAGCAGAACGGTCAACCTGGCCGTCCAATCTCCGGCGATTCGGTTCGGGGCGGTGGCGGCATCCTGACATGGCGCGCAGGGACGGGACGATGCCAAGCGCGCGTTCGTGCGTGCGGAGAGTCGCGACGAGTCTCTGGCGGCGCGACGCGACGCAGGGTGTGCTAGTGCCTACTGCTCGGTAGGGGTCGGCGTGTGGGCGGGCGGGCGGTCGCGTTTGGTTGGGGTTACGAGAGCATCTACAACCGGCCGCCTTAAACACGCCTCAAACGTCCGGACAGGCTAATCGGTCATTATAGATCATGAAAAATCAACTGAACCGAGCGCCTCAAACGGCCGGACAGGCTAATCGGTCATTATAGATCATGAAAAATCAACTGAACCGAGCGCCTCAAACGGCCGGACTGACCAGCACCCCTCATATTAAACCTAAATATAGGACGGATATAAGATGGTCCGGTCGCATTCAGGCACGCCCGTCAAGTTGACTTGGCCCAGCCTGACCCATGCCTGCCCCATAAATATCGTCGTCCGAAAAACCCTAGACCGCAGTCAATCCGAACTCCACTTCACTTCGCTCCCCTCTCCCACCACTCCATTTCCGATCCCCTCCAAACGCATCCGATGGCCGGCGACCAAAGCAGCGCTGCCTCCGGTGGGGACTCCAGCTCCGACGACGACTCGTCTAGCCTACTGCGCGAAGCGGATCCCGACGATGTGGAGGAGGCCGCCCTCCGCATCGTACTGAGGCGTTCGGTCGTCGACCAAGGCCGCCGCCGGATCCACTTCGTCAGCGCCCGGCGCCCGTCGACGCAGTGCCGACGACGTCACCGGCCCTTCCCGCCCGGCGCGCAGCTCCGGCCACTCCGCTCCGCTCCTTCAGGTACGCCGCCCACCACCAGCACCCTCTGCTCCGGAGGTGGTGCCTGGGCACCGCTGGGTCCTCGTGCCCGCGCCGGGGCTGGCGTGCACTCGGAGGCCCGAGCAGCCCGGCGCGAGCGACAACGGGTGAGGGAGAGGGCGGCGGCGTCCGAGTCGATGTTCGCGCGCCGGCCGCGCGCGAGCGCGCCGGTCGATCCCGAGGCAGCGCTCCTCGCGTCTGTCCTCCGCCGCTCGCTCACGACGGCAGAGACGGATGCGCGGCGCCTCCGCCGTAAGAATGTCAAGGCGCTCCGACTCGCCATCGAGTTGTCGGAGCGCGAGGCAACAAAGGAGGCGGCGGCGAAGGTGAAGACGGCCCGCTATGCGAAGGAGCAGGACCGCCTGCTCCGCAGGCTGTCGGGCATGAGGTGCAGCTCCGACTCGAATATGACGGATGGCTCCACCTCCAGCTCCGACGACGACGCGCCTCCGCACGTCGAAGCCCACACGGAGGAGGGGAACAGCCACGCCGACGGCCGGAAGGGGAAGGGGCCGGCGAGGAAATGGTGATTTCCTCCGCCCTTCCTCGTTCTGTTTATATTTTATCTATGATTCATAAGTTTGTAATATGAATTTGCACTGTCCGTCGTTGAACTCTGAACCATGTTCCTTTTGTCCGGCTAATTCGATGAACTGTGCTTTGATCATGTGCTTTACGTAGTGTTACACGAATTACATGGCTTTGAGGTTTCGGATATAAGGGACACGACTGTGAAAAATAAAATAAAAGACATGCCCAGTCAGTGGCAGCGGACGCGCCCGGACGCGTCCGCGTGCGTTTGAGAGGCCGGATTTGCATGTCCGGCTGTAGATGCTCTGAGAGGTGTCCGTCGTCTATGTGTGGTGGCGAGTGCGCGTCTCCAAGTCAGGATCACAGGGCGGACGACCTGCTACGCACAAGGCCATACGGCCCTTGGAGTTAATTGCACATAAGTACCACAATTGGGGCATAGCGTGCAGATTGGTACCAAGATTGCTATTTTTTTATGTCAGTACCCACTTTGTGCCAGGCCGTTGCAAATAAGGCTAAACCGGTGTTTTATACGTATTGATGCCTGATCTGACAGGTCGGGCCCACCAGTCAGGTGCCACGGTGGCCAATCGGCGCGTACCCGCGCGCTGACAAGGACGAGCCGCTCTCTTACCCCAGTCTGGTTGCACCGGTTCGTCCCCCCGCACTTTCCCCTCGAACCCTAGTTCTCCCGACTACTCCCCGAGCGCGGCCATGGCGTCGGCGACTCCGGCAGGCGACGGCGAGGGCGTCGACGACGGCGGTGACCTACCGTTCTGTCGTAGCGGCCCGGCTGGCGGAATCTACGGCGACGGCGGCGATGACTCCAGCTCCGCGTACTCGACCAACGGTGACGATCTCTTGGAGCCTTTGTTGTCCATGGAGCAGCGGTTGCGGTTGGCGCAGCTGTGGGTGGCTAACCCTAGCAACAGCCATGAGTTGACGCATGGACTTGGCGACATGCTGTAAGTATCCTCCTTCTCCTCCTCCTCTGATTTATGCAATTGGGGATTTTTAGGGTTTGTTCATCCTCTGCTTTATGCAATTGGGGATTAGGGTTTGTCCAATTAAAGTGAGTATCCTAGTACAATTACAGTAACCTAGGGTAGTGCACTGCTTCCTCTCTAATTAGTTCATTTACAGTAACAATTGGGGATTAGGGTTTGTCCAATTTAAACATCCTCTCCTTGTCTTTTTCCTTTAATTTGCTAGTGTGCTATCAAATTTGCTAGGGTTGTGCACTGCTTCCTCTCTAATTAGTTCAGATTAGTATTTAAGAATCCTTGTGTTAGTCTCAAACTTAGTAGTGTTAGTTTAATAGATTTATCTTACTGTTAACATAAATAGGAAACTACATTGATTCATGTTCTGTTAACTGTAATAGTAAATTTATTTGAAATTTTCCTTTATTTGTTTTGTGTTCTGTTATGTTAACTCAAATTGTAGACTTACTTCAAAATTACTTTATAGTCTTTGTTAGGGTAGACTTACTTCAAATTTTCCTTTACTGTTGCCCTCCAATTTTAGAGTTAGGGTAATGAATACATGAAATTTCATTTGTTGTGTAGTTTGGATGAAGACATTTGGGAAGTAAGGATCCATTTTGATGCAAGAGAACCATTGGAGAGGAAGCTGTCCAGTTCAGATATTACTTATCTGAATTTGGTTGCACTGATGGAAACACAAGGATTTAATGCATATGATTGTTTGTATCACATTGAAAATCCATCTTTAGGAGAGAAAGGGCTGGATTTGGTAGATAGTAATGCTAAATTACAGATGATAAAGAGGAAGATTAAGGATAATTTGGTGCTTAATTTGCTAGTTAGGGCTTGTCCACCCCCTGTTAGTGAATTTGAGAGGCAGCAATGTGAAAGGCAAGAATTGTCTACTGTTGTGTACCAAGAGCCTGTTGTGTTTGATTTGAGTGCACTAGTAGAAAACAGGGCTTTTGTCTCGGTTCTGGAACCGGGACAAAAGGGTCGGGACTAAAGCCTCTGACCTTTAGTCCCGGTTCGCTTACGAACCGGGACTAAAGGGGCTCCACGTGGCCGCCGGCTGGAGCGGGGCTGGAGGAGTGACTAAAGGTACTAAAGGAATTTTTTTGAAAAAAAAATTTGATTTTTTTTTTCTGATTTTCAAATCTTTTAATTATTTGACAATTTAATCTCTAATCACCCCTCCCTCCTCACTGCTTCAGAATTTAATCTCTAATCAGCACTCATTCCAAATCGTCTAACTTCCCGGCCGGTCACCCATCCTCTCACTACTCCAGCCTAAGCACGCTTAACTTTCGAGTTCTATTCCCCCTAGTTTCCAAGTCTGCACTTGTTGTTTTCCTGACAATACTAAGCTGTCAATCCTATTAACCCTTAGGAGTTGAACTTGAGCATTAAGCACCGTTTGAGTTTGAAACTATTATTCTAAAAAACAATAATTATTTAGTAACACTAATATTTCTTGAATAAGTAGTTTGACCATAGTTTGACCAAAATTCAAAAAAACTAAAATAATTATTTAGTAACACTAATATTTCTTGAATAAGTAGTTTGACCATAGTTTGACCAGATTTAACCAAAATTCAAAAAAACTAAAATTTGAGCATAACTTTTTTCCTTTAAGAATTTGAGGATTCTAAAATTTACAAAACTACCTTTGGCAGTTGAAATCGGGTGCGGATTTTTGTGCTGATTTTTTTGATATATTATGCATTTTTTTTCGACATCGTATGCAAAAGATATGGCCATTTTACTTTTTCATAACACTTTTTTGCAAAACATGTCCAAATTTAAGTTTTTTAATTTTTCTAACTAGTAGATGTAGTAACATAACTACATCTCGAAGGATTTTAATTTTTGAAATTTTTATCATTTTCTTGATGATTATGTTGATGGTTATGTTGATATATTGATGATCATGTTAAAGGATATATTGATGATTATGTTGATGGATATGTTGATATATTGATGATCATGTTAAAGGATATATTGATGATTATGTTTAGGGTGGCTCGGGGTCGACGGAATCACCTAAACCAAGCATTTAGGGTTCAGGGTGCCTTGGGTTCGACGGAACCACCTAAACTAACCATTTAGGGTTTAGGGTGGCTCGGGGTCGACGGAATAACCTAAACCAACCATTTAGGCTTTAGGGTGGCTCGAGGTCGATGAAACCACCTAAACCTACAATTTAGGCTTTAGGGTGGCTCGGGATCGACGGAACCACCTAAACCAACCATTTAGGGTTTAGGGTGGCTCGGGGTTGACGGAATCACCTAAAGCTCGGGGTCGACGGAACCACCTAAACCAACCATTTAGGGTTTAGGGCGGTTCGGGGTCCACGGAAGCACCTAAACCAACCATTTAGGCTTTAGGGTGGCTCGGGGTTGATGGAACCACCTAAACTAACCATTTAGGCTTTAGGGTGGCTAGGGGTCGACGGAATCACCTAAACCAACCATTTAGGGTTTAGGGTGGCTCGGGGTTGACGGAATCACCTAAACCAACCATTTAGGGTTCCATTTAGGCTTTAGGGTGGCTCGGGGTCGACGGAATCACCTAAACTAACCATTTAGGGTTTAGGGTGGCTCAGGGTCGACGGAATCACCTAAACCAACCATTTAGGGTTTAGGGTGCCTCGGGGTCGACAGAACCACCTAAATCTAGTCTTCCAATGCATGATATAACATAAGCATCTAATATTGATGTATCTTACAGTGCTAACATAAGCATCTAACAGTCTTCGAATGCTAACAAAAGCATCTAATATAAGACCTAGTGCATGAGAAATCATAAAATTTAGTCTACCAATCATGTCACATAATATTGAGGCACTGTAACATAAGAATCTAAGCATCTACTATATGTGATCCATCTTCCAATGCATGATATCATCATTTCTAGTCTAGCAATCATAGCAAACAATACTTACTGGAGTTCAACAGATTATAGGCATACACAACCATTGTTCACAATACATAGTGGAGTTCAAATGCATAGTTCATCCTTTTCTCACAAAAGGATGAATAGCATAACTACTAGATACATACACAGCCATAGTTCACAATTAGTACAACCATACAGTACACAACCATAATTCAAAGTTACTAGGTCATTACACAACCATCATTCCCAAAAGGTCAGCAATGCCCACTAATCTCATATTCATCTTGTTCAGTTCTCTAAGATGGCCTGGATCCCCTTGAGCTTCTCCTTGAGCTTCTCCTGTCCCTTCATGAGCTCAGGAATCTGAAGCTCTAGCTGGCACTTCTCTGCACTATGCTTTTCCTTTCCCTTAAGCAGATCAGCAACCAGAAGCTTCAACTATAGCTTCTCTTGGGTGAGCTTCTCCTCACACTTTGTGAGCTCTGCATTCTTCAACTCCAAATTCATCCTAGCTTCACTCAGCACTTGCTTCTCTTTCATATTGTTCAATTTCAAGTTCTGGATGACTGTTGCTTGAGCTCTTGTCAGGTTAACCAGCAGTTCATACTTCTGATTAAGCTTCTGGGTCTCTGCATCTTCCTTTGCCATCTCTGCCTTCATATCAGCCACCAGTTCACTTCTGCATTGCTGCTGATATGTAAGGCTAGACTGCAGATACCTGAAATCCACCACCCTATCCTCCTGAAAATTCATAAGTTCATGCACATCTTGGACTAACTTGTCATAGTTGGCCTCCAGCTTGTTCTTCTCTTCTGTCAGATGATGAATAGCTAAAGCACCACGATCAACCAAAACAACTATGCCATTGTACTCCAGTTAAATATGCCACTGTCAAACTAAGAAAAACAACTATGCCTACAATTCATACCGGCTCTGCACATGCTAAAAACCTCCCGCCTGTGTCTGTTCCTTCAAAGGCAACAAGCCTCTCAGATGCCTTGCCGTGCTTCTCACATGGGGACATCAGATCCAGCTCAAGCCCCTTGTAATTTGGATCTTCAAGGCTGAAAGGGACCTGCAGAAGCTCGTACAAACACAATGGCCAAATCAAAACCCAGCTAAATCACCCAAATCAAGAAACCCCAATTCTAAAACCCTAACCCTAAACCTAGCTCAACTGTACTGACCTGGTTAAGCCCATCGGTGGAGGAGGAGGAGTGCATGTATGGGAGGCTAGACTGGTCGTCGCTGCTTTCGTCCTCGAAAACCATGGTGGCGGCGGCGCGGTGCTGCGGGCGGCGACGAGGGAGGAAACGAGCCAGGAGGAAGAGGGAAGAAGAATGGTGGGGTGGGGGACAAACCGGTGCGACCAGACCGGGGTAAGAGAGCGGCTCGTCCTCGTCAGCGCGCGGGCACGCGCCGTTTGGCCACCGTGGCACCTGACTGGTGGGCCCGACCTGTCAGATCGAGCGTCAATATGTATAAAACACAGGTTTAGCCTTGTTTGCAATGGCCTGGCACAAAGTTGGTACTGACATGAAAAAATTAGCAATCTTGATACCAATCTGCACGTTACGCCCTAATTGTGGTACTTGTGTGCAATTAATTGTCCCCCCGTGCGGTGACCCGTGAGCCGCACTATTCCATGAGACGACAAGAGGTGGAAAGGAGAGACGCTCACCGGTGGACGTGAACAAGTTGCCTTTTGCTCCACCGAGGATACGCGACGTCGTCGTTCACTCTGGTGCCAAGCGCGCGTCGTTCGTGCGTGCGGACAATCACGACGACTCCTCCGAGTCGGGATCACATGACCTGCGAAATGGCCGGCCCGCTGAGCAGAAGGCCATATGCCCCTGTGTCGCCGTACCGTGAGCCAGACTATTCCACAAGGCGACAAAAGGAGGAAAGGAGAGGCTCACAGCCACCGGTGGCCTCAGCGTAAATGCGGTGGTACTACGGCGTACAGTTACGGGACATGACGCCTACTCGTCATGACATGTACATCTCGCAGGAAACCAATGAATGGACGGTGCACAATGACCTGCTCGAAAGCTCGAGATTGTCGTCGTCTGCCGTCGAACCATGATGCCACTCTCCTCGGTCGATGTACACCAGACGACGGCTCGGTCGGTACAGTACTCGGTCTCACTATCACAGATTCTCAAGGCAAAGTATCATCATGATACAACCATTTGGAGAGCCACCTGGAACGTGCTAAAGTCTGCCTTTTGGTCTGCGATTCTCAAGGTAAAGCCTCTTATGATTTCAGCTTCAATATTCCAAATTGTTGATGGTAGTAGTTCAGTCTGGAGTTCTCCTTGGTTTATGGGTTGGGAAACCATCTATGATCATCTTACAATACAACAGCCACCCTTCACCTATCCTGCTCTTGTTAAAGACATTTGGGTTTCAGGTCAAAAGTGTTGGAATGCTGGCCTAATCACTTCTTTATTTTCTCCTGACACTGCTAATGAAATTCTCCAAACACCTATAATTGATGCAGATGGTCAATATACGCTGGTTTGGAAACTAACCCCTGCAGGTAATTGCACATCAAAAAGCGCTTATAAGCATTGTTTCAACAACCTCCAACTTCCGCCGAGGCAACGCCCAAAAATTGTTCCTCCGCAGATCATTTCTCTTCTTAAACAAGTATGTCAGGATAAAGAGTTGGCACCAAGAGTTCAAACATTCGCTTGGAGGCTCCTCAGGAAAGCGCTTCCAACAGGTAAGAGGGCAAGTAGGTACTCCAAACACATCAAAGAATGTTGCTCTAGATGTGGTAATACAGAAGATGAAATGCATATGCTATTCTTATGTCCTTTCTCTAAAGCAGCATGGTTCTGTTTTCCTTGGTACATTAGAACTGAATCTTTTGCTTCTCATCATAGCTCTATTCCTGATATGGTTCATGCCTTGCTCACATCTGGACACCCACAAATAAAACCTGCTACTCTCTATACCTTTTTGTGGTGTTTGTGGAAGGCTCAGAACGACACTCTGTTCTGCAGGAAAGTAAGCGAACCTACACAGGTTTTTGCAGCAGCCAATGCCATTATTAACACAACAAAGTTAGAGGTCTTTAGCTCCACTGAACAGCATAACAAAATGCAATTGAGTAACATTCAGGTATCAAAAACTGCGTTGCAGCTCCAAGCTTCTGAATTTACTTCAGGGAATGCGATCTTCTGCGATGCAGCATGGAAGAAGCAGCAAGATTCAGGGAAAAGTCATGCAGGATTAGGTGTAGTCATTCAATTTCAAGGGAATGAGCATCTTAAGCACTTGTTCGTCTCGGCGCTCTCATCTCCAGCATCTTCACCGCTTCGGGCAGAGACTTATGGACTTCTTCTAGCAACCAAGCTAGCAGATCTTCTACAGGTTCAAGATCCACACTACTACACAGATTGCTTGGTGTTGGCTTCAGCAGCTATGGCGCCATCGGTGTTTGCAGATTCTGGCCATTGGGAGATCAGGCCGCAGTTGGCATCAATCCAGGCTTCTCCCTCTTTCTACCACAGTAACATCTCTCATATTGACAGGAGTACAAATGTCAAAGCTCATCATCAAGCTCGTTTAGCACTGAAAATTCAGTCTACTTCTGTAGCTTTTCGTTGCTTAAGTACTGAAGCAGATCAATGTCCATACAAGGACATACTCTCTGTATCAAGCGTGATGCCTTTCACGCTCCTCTCCGTAAAATGCTCCTAAATGAATACAAGTTTCTTGTTAAAAAAAAAAACCTATTTCAGTGAAAATTATTGTGAGCTTTCGGCTGCTTCTGTGCAGCGGCCTGTCCTGGTCGTACGTACTACGTAGATACTGTGCCATCGAATCCATCGGCGCCGCGGGGCAAAAAAAATCTCCCAAAGATTGCTCTCCATGTCACGGCGGTCTATATCATCTCAAAATCGGGTGACACCACCCATGCATCCCGCGCGTGTTCTTTCATAAGATACTTTGATTGGTCTACACTCGAGAGCAACGTCAAATTTACGAAATCTACTAGTACGATTAGTCTAGCAGGCATCGATCAACTTCAAAGTGCTAATGCTCTCTACTGCAAGGAAAAAAATAAAGAAAATGAAGATTGCACCATGTCATGAACCAATCATATGAGTTAGTGATCGATGGTCTAGCACTCTAGACCAGGTTAATTAGCTTCGTACGAGTACTTTGGCGCTTTGCAGATTGTTGGTTTTATATGCATGCTTAATTGAGGGCATACGAGAAAGCAGGTGATTGGAGCAAGTTGGCGGGTGTACTTTGCGCACGCGCGCGCTCCATTCATCGATCGACATGCTCGCTCGCCATGCTGCTGCTGCTGCTGCTGCTGCTGCTCTGTCTCTCTCTCTCTCTCTCTCAAACACACACACACAAACACACAGTGAAAATGTAATTAAGATACACCATTGATTGTTCCCTCTGCCGGCACCGGGAGGCCAATCGGGGCGCGAAACGTACGTGACCACGCCATGATACCACACTGAGGGACATGCTCGCCTCTCAATTCCCGGCCCCTTTTCATTTTTTTAACCGTGGCGCCGTGCGTGCACCAACACATCGTATGCCGCAGCCACTTGGATTAGATTACTAGTTTAGTGCTAATCTCTAGTCATGCACTTTGGTTAGCTGCGCTCACGTACGTCACCGGCGGTGGAGCTAGCGTTTGGTATCATGTGGTTTTCGAGACGAGCGTGTGTCCCCCGGCGTTCCACACCGGCGTCACCGGCTGCCGTCGATGGGGAAGCCGCTCCATTTTATATCGTTCGCGTGCATGTCTCCGATGTGGCCGGGGTGGGTGGGTGGCGGGACAAGCTGGCTCGCGCATCTTGTCAGTGTCGATGTAGGCACGAGCTGGCGGGAGTAGTTTTTGGCCATCTAGGACGGCATGTCGACATTTTGCTGACTCGTCTATACAAAAATGTTTGCGAGAGGACGGAGTATGTGCCGGTAGGGGACGAGACCTCTCCAGCTATCGTGTCACCGTATGACCGCATTACTTTATTGGCAGCGAGATCGTAGCTTTTCGATCAAATCTCAGCGCCGGAGGCACTTCTTTTTCTTTTTGCGGGGAAACTTTTGAGGTATTCATCAACTGTAAGTTAGCACAAAGAACATCAGAAGTCAAAAATATGTATTTTTTGTTTGAGAAATGCAGAGTCAGTACACATACTATGAATTATCAAAAAAAAATATATGAGAAACACATGGCGTGAAACCTAGGGTTCAATTCCTGGTGGGTTGGTCCAAAGTTCTCATCTTTGGGTAAAATTGCTATATATTTGGGTGATGGAAATATTGACGGATTTTCTTGAAAAGCAAAATAATGATGAGAGAAAAAAAATGTTACAACAACATTATCTTCCTCACTTATATCTCCTATTATTTTTACTTATTGTTTATATTAAACTTGATATACAATATGATTTTGTTTTGGTTACTGTTTTACTTCTTCTAACCAATATATACCACACTACAACAAAAAACCCCCTATACCAACGGATGTGTACCAACGATTTTAAAAGATGTGTTGTTTGTCCCACCTCCCACATCCCACCTCCCGCACTTCAAGCTAACCGGTACCTCCATCGATGCTTCCTCCACCCAAATATCACGCAACAAAAAATTTCTATCCGCCATCTGTCTCCCAAGATTCCTCTCTCTCTCTCTCTCTCTCTCTCTCTCTCCCGACTTCCATGACCAGCGGCCGCCACCTCCGATTCCGGCTAGATCCGGCGATGTCTCGCGTCGTAGTTCATAGCCCCCGCACCCCCCACCCCCCAACCTCCCAGTACTCTCCTCATATATTCCGCCGTGGCGACGCCCTCTGCGTCCCTGCACGCGTCTCTATGGCAACCATAGTCGCCACGCGTTGCCAGCGCCCGGCGCAGCTCCCACGCCTCTGGTTCGGAGGGCCACCACCCAGCGTCTCAGCATGCGCTGCTGCCGGCTTGGGCATGACGGTGCTGCTCCGCCTCGGCTACCTTGTGTCAACGGTCAATCAGGATTGCAGGATGGATCTGAAACAATTTGCGGTGTAGGGTGCTGCTCCCTTCTTTTGGTGCTGGCTGGCAGTGGAGACAGGTTCGAGGTAGGAGGAGCTCGGGCTGGAGCCCCGTCCGTATTCCTCAATTACCAATGGGATCCCGCCTGTGTTGGTGGTTCTTGCGGCTCGCAAAGCCTTCGGCGGCGATGTGGCTCCTTTCTTATTTATTTTGGTGCCCGTCCTGGTCCTGTTCCGATTCCAGGCTCGCGTGCATGTGCCTGTGATGTGTGCGCGTGCTGATGGATATTACAACCCTTCGTGACGCTGATTGTTTGCTACCACCGTTGTCTGCTATTGCTTTTGTCGCTGACTGCTATTGCTACTGCTGCTCATTTTTCTGCTATTTAGTACTAATACAGTAGATAGAAGATGATCTGCATTCCCAAAGAAAATAAATAGAAGATGATCTGTATGTTTGAAAATTGTGAACTGAGCCAACTACTTGTTATCTCTTCTCTAAACTTTCTCTTGATCAGATTCTCTTTTGTGCTCTATTGCAAAAATTACTCAATACACATATAATTAATGTGTTCAGTAAAAATCATGGAACCGTCTAGCTCCTTATTGATTCCATGGTCCCTTTTCCTTACAATTGTTTGCTTTATGTGTCTCGCTTCCAATTGCAGAGAAAATATTTTTCAGAAAAGGAAAGTAGGATTTCAACGCTGGCCGCCCGTGCTCCACCTGAGGTACGCCATCGTATAACATGAGTACTAGATTTTATATGATCAAATCATGAATATCCTTGAAGTGGCACACTCCCTTGCTGATGTAACTCCGAGCATGGACTTTTGCTATTGTATTATTGTTTGACAATCTTGTATGGATTTCTGGTAGGTACTAACTATGTGATTTGTACTTATGTGTTTTTAGTTTGATCCAACTGGAATTTGTGGTGTTCAAGAATGATGCCTCATCGTGTAAACAGGTTCAATTTAAGTGGGAGCCATGAATAAGTTTAAAAAAGTAGGGTTGTAGACTTGTAGTCCATATAGAGACAAGAGCTGACCAATGTGGAGCAGACTGACAATGGAGATACCCAGTCTCGCATGCTTTATTCTTAGTTTATGCAATAACCGTGATGTTTACAAGAAACTGTCCTACATTACAGGTCAGGTTTCAAACTGTTGACAATAGACGCGTAAATAGATAAGATTATGTTGAAATCTTTATTTTTTTTGGCGGATTGTGTAAGGAATTAACTTGCTTTAATGTCGTGCAGCTTCAGGGGCAGATGGATATGTATGGCTTACTACCTCATCGCAGAATGTGGGGCAACCCAGTCGCTTCCTTGAATACCGTCCCCTTGTTCAGGCCACTAAGGTGTCCGTTTCCACATCTTCTCATGACGTAGCACTCTTATTTATTCCATATCTTTAATTTTTACACTAACTGGTCCAGCGAGTCTTTTTTAGTTAAGTGTGCCCATATATGTCTATATTTTCCGGTCTTAACTTTTGTCCAGTCCCATATTTTGTAGATTTATATTGGTATTTAGTTATTCAATGACATGACAAATGATACTCCCTCCGTTTCGGAATACTTGTCGTGGTTTTTTTAGTTCAAAAATTTGAACTAAAACCACGACAAGTATTTTGGTACGGAGGGAGTACATGATTAGGGAGCTGAGTAGTGACAAAAGATGAAATTCAATTGATTATATGATATGCCACATTGGCAGTAAAGGCGCATGGGTAGTGTTTCTTAAAACTGGTATGTAATGACAAATAATTGTTCATTTAGCTGAATTCTTCTCATCGTTGATATAATATAAGCTTTGGATAACTGTTAGTAGTGAATGCATGTTGATGCTTGTTCACATTGTGCAGGCACATCCGATTGGTCAAACATGATCGGTGTTCTAATATGTACGCCTATTAAGTTATTTATCAGTTATACATAGCTTATGCCCCCCGCCCCCAATGATCTTTTCTTGCACACTTGGTAATTTTGAATTTATGCCTAATAGCATTATGATTTTTCTTTGTAGGTTGAGAATTTCAATACTAGATGATTACTTGGATCCTTTGAAGAATATATGTTGATTCTTGGTACTTGGAGGAGAAAGAAGACAGTTAGGGCCTGTTTGGTAGTCCTCCAGCTTCAGTAGATCCTCAAATCTCGCTTCTATTTCCCGATGCCAGCTTCTTCCTGGGATTTCGATCGATGGATTTTCGTTCGGCTCGCTCGCTCCAGCTTCTGCTACGCGCCAGCAGGCCTACCTGCCTGGGCGGGCTGGAGCCCAGCCGGCTAACAGGTAAGGTGGCCTTAAGGCCCAGTCGGACACACGAGGGATCGCTAGAAACAAGTAGCAAACCGGTACGTGACCCCTCCAGTCACTTGGTGGTGGCATTCAATCGTAATTTAGGCCAACTCCAGCTTCGCTATTTCTGGGATCGCTAGAAACGCTGCTCTAGCTTTTTGTACGCTGCTCCTTCTCAGATCCAGGAAGCCAGCTTCTTGGATTAGAACCGTTCGGCCCAGCTCCAACGCAAATTTAGTGAATCTGGAAGCTGGGCAACTACCGAACAGGCCCTTATATGACTGTTTAGAAATTTGTATTCTATTTTTTTTCTAAGTGATGTACTCCTAATTGATGATACTTGCAATGTAATGTAACAGATTGTTCCATTAAATCAATATATCAGTTTCATTTCCACTCCATCGATTTTTAATAAAGTTATACTACCTCTGTTCTAAATGTAAGATGTTTTGGCAGTTTAAACTGCCAAAACGTCTTATATTTAAGAACAGAGGGTGTATCAGGAAGGGTGTACCTTGTACTGCCATTGGAACTGCATGCTGTTATAAATGGATTATATATGGTGGTTATTCTATTTCTCAAGCACCAACGCATAGAAGCGTTGTATGAATCTGTTGTTGCCTTGCAACGCATTATTTTGCAGGTTACCAACGGATCTATATATGTTGTTGAAGACGTTAGCAACGCCACCAACGACAACACATATGAATCCGTTGGTGTAGACCTTACCAACGCTTATATGAACAAACGACAACGCATTGACGCGTTGCTAAAGGGGGGTTCTTGTTGTAGTGCCAATTTCTATCTAAATTTTGTAGCCGGTAAAAAATTTATTCAGAATCTTCTAGACTAAATTAGTAAACAGTCGATATTTGCTACATGGATTATTTCAATTATCCCTTTGCTTGTTTTTCAACAGATCTATGTGCATGTTATAAACAAGAAGTTTGCTGTGGTGACTCTGTTTTTCCTTTATTTTTGTCATATTATGTCTCTCATATTTTCTGAAGTAATACAATTTGTGATGATACCGCGATGAGAAAATATTATTAAAAGGAATACTAAACCTGATAATGTATGTTTTATGTGTCTTTCATGATTAAGTAGTTTTTTTTGCAAAAAAACAATCGATCTATTCATCTACTGTCAAGGTAGTACAAAGAACACCGGAAGTAAAAAATTACATCCAAGTCCGTAGACCACCTAGCGACGACTACAAGCATTGAAGCGAGCTGAAGGCGCGCCGCTGTCATCGCCCATCCCTTAGCGAAGCCAGACAAACCTTGTTGTAGTAGACAGTCGAGAAGTCATTGTGCTAAAACCCCACAGGACCAACGCAACAGAATAGCAACCACCGCCGATGAAGAGAAGAGTATATCAGAAGGATTCAACTTGTAGACACATGAATGTAGACGAACGAAGAACAGATCCAAGCGGATCCGCCATAGACAAACGCCGACCGAATCCCGCGAATTCGTTGGAGACAAACCTCCACATGCCCTCCCACGAAGCTCGGAGCACCATCGGGAAGAGGGCTAGACAGGGAGAACCTTATTTCATCTTTAGAGAGCCGCCGGCGCTTCAACTATCTAAGCAGGACACAAACCCTAACAAAACACAGAAAACCATCTAAAAACATAGCCCAGCCGCCGACAAGGATCAGGACCCATCGCGCCTCCATGGCCATATAAGGCCACGAAAGACGAGATAGACCGGCGGCGGCACAGTAGGAGGTAAGGGAAACCCTCGACTGAGCCCCTACCTTACGAGCGAAGGGGTAGCAAAGCCGATATTGACGGGGAGATAAGCTGCAATCTTCCATGATGTTAAATAGGTTGACTGAGAACAATATCAAATCCAACAGAACCACTTCAGCTATACATCGGAACATTTTGTGTATACAACTAAGGTTACACGCAATGATTAATCCATGCTTTTGTATCATGGAATGTCTCATATATCGTGTTATTTAAAGTTTTTACAAGTGTATGTGTATAATCATGTGTAAAATTTTACAATTCATGTGATTATATACTTGCATTACGCCTAGAAAAACATAGACAAAGTTGCTTAATTTTTAAAAAGCATTAAGTACTTGAGTACATACATTTTTTTATCAATCAAGTGATTGTCAATGTTGCTTGTATTATCTAAAATTTACATGAAATTATCCCCATCATATAGGACTAAATAACTACATGAAATTAGACCATAGAGTACTTGATGCCATAGGAAAAGCAAAAGAACCATGACAGACTTAGTGGATGAAAAAAAATTCTAGATTTAGCAGGAAATTACCACAATTCGACCGACCCTTATGAAAAACTACCACTTTAGAAATTTGTCTCGAAAACTACCACTCTAGGCCTAATTTTTTGCTAGAAACGAGCCTAATCGGGCAGTTCTTAGTTTTTAGCAAAAAATTAGGCGTATAGTGGCAGTTTTCGGGACAAACTTCTAAAGTCGTCGTTTTTCGGAAGGGTCAATCGAATTGTGGTAGTTTCTGTTAAATACTCGACTTAAAGTGCAAAGGAATCCCTAGAATAAAATGCCAATAATTACAATTATGTGAATCAGGCAACCTGCGTATGATTTGTTTAAAGGATCAAAATTCTTTGGAAATTCTACTAAGTCCCTTCGAATAAAAGAAACCCTCATTTATCTATCGGATACAATCAAGGCTGTGTTGCTTCACAGGTTGGGGGAGGCTTCTCCTCCGCGATGGTATGGCCTCGTAGATATTACTACTACATCTTCATGATCTGAATAGGCTTCAAGTTCAAGGCATTTTTCCCGGGATTACATCGTTGTCACTAACCATAGTTGTTCAGGGCCTACGTCTTCCGTTTTCCGTTCCCAGACAACGCTTGAACTTGAAGTAGAGAATGGAGTGCCAACGGGGAAGTAGAAAATGGAGTAACAACGGGTGGAACATAGCTATACGTGACGGGGAAAGAAATATTGTGTGTTGGTTGTTGCTTGCTCAGCTCAAGGTCCGGTCTTCCACTTGCAGCTTGCAAGTGGCTGCATAAAGTATTGCAATGTGTACATCATCGTGGTGGCTCCATTAAGTGTTGCAATGCGTAGAAGTATCTGGTACCGGCATCATCTTTTCGGTGATGCTACCGATGCTTCCAGGCACTTGAAATGTGAGTATTCCTTGCCAACTTTAATTCGTTGCTGGGCCAAGTTGGTCCATAATCTAATGAGCTAGCTAGTGAAGTACTACCCCCATCGGGTTTATTAGGCCCTGGGTATTTTGGGTTAAACATTGACCATATATTTGATTTACGAAATGCATGTGTCATAAAAATAATATTGTTGGATTTGTATTCTAATAAATTTTTAATCATAACATTTTTTATACATATAACTCATTTTTATAATGCAAATGTATAATCAAACTTGTACTCAAAATTTGAGGGGGGCTCATAAACCCGGGCGGACGGTTCTTTATTGGATTTGTCCAACAAATGTTTAGTATATGATTTATATCTCACCAAGACGCTACCAGTTAAATGGTCACTCACTACAGGAATCAGCTTATTTGCCGTCCGCCATGGCGGACGGCAAAGGCACCAAAAGCAGACGGTAAAGCTCTTTGCCGTCCGCCACCGACGGCAAACCTGTCCGGCAAAGAGAGCGACGGTAAACATGTTCTTTGCCGTCTGTTTCCCCAAAGCGGACGGCAAAGGCCCTTTGCCGTCGGCGGCGGACGGCAAAGAACATGGACGGCAAAAACATGCGTCAGTCACGTTAGGTGACTAACGGCAGCCTTTGCCGTCATCTAGCGGACGGCAAAAGCTGCCCAGCCCTGACGTCAGCAGATGCGTCAGCAGACCCAACTCTTTGCTGTTGGCCACCGACGGCAAAATGACCAAATGGGTTGCTCCCAGGTTGCACAGGTTGCTTTTCTGTTATATCCCTGCATTTTCAAAAGATATATATGATATATATAGTTTCAACATCAAACTAGCCCATGTATCAAACATCTAGCAGTCCATCAATGCAACAGAACACATAGGGTATTAAAAGATCCAATACATACATAGTTTCACGGAGTTCATCCATATATATACATACATAGTTTCACATTGTTCATCAATACAAATGAAAACAAGAACTAAACACTAGCAGTCCATCAATGCCGCTTCCATGAAGTGAACCAAACCTGCAAAAATGGGAGTAAGAAAGTTAGAAGAAGAAGAAGAAGAAGAAGAAGAAGAAGAAGAAGAAGAAGACTAGAAGACTAGAAGAAGAAGAAGACTAGAAGAAGAAGAAGAAGAAGAACAAGAAGAAGAAGAAGAAGTTAAGTTTCTTCTTCTTCTTTTCTCTTCTTTCTTCTTCTCTTCTATCTTTTTATCCCTTTCCTCCTTATTCTCATTCTTCTTTTTTTATTCTTTCTTTTTCTTCTCTTTCTTCTTCTATTCTTTCTTTTTCTTCTCTTTCTTGTTTTTCTTCTTGTTATTCCTTATTTGTGTCATTTTAGAGCTAACATAGGTAATTATGCCATTTTTGGCCAACTAAGCTTATTATGTCAATTTGGAGAAAAATAAGGTAAGTATAGGTCATCTTTGTGTTGACCTAGGTGATGATGCCATTTTTGAGCCAACTTACGTAGGTGTAGCTCATTGTTTATCTAACTTAGGTAATTATGTCATTTAGGAGGAAAATAAGCTAAGTATGCATTTGTTAAGCAAAACACTAGAGAAAACTTACCCTCATCACAACAAATGCGATGAAGATCGCAACTAAGGTAACAATTGATCCAACAGCATGTATCTTCTCATAGGGCATCTTAAGAGCACGGAGGATTTTGTCTGACTGGTACAAGTTTGCAGGCAGTACATGGCCTTTGGGTAGAAAGCGTCCAAATACTGTCATCATCGCGTCGTAGCATTCTCTGCCCAAGTTGAATTGAGCCTTCAGAGTCATTATTTGTGAGATGGCATCCAGCTGACAAAGCTCAGTGTGCTCGTGAAGAGGACGTTTTGAAGACTCCAACATTTCATTGAAGGCCTTTGCAGATTCCTCCATCTCTTCGTCCGAATCCCGAGCTTCATCAAAGTTTTGCATCATGTCTTCCATCCCGGTACCATGCTCGTCGGTGCGACGACGAACCACCTCAGCTCTGGCACGTTAGGCAGACTCACCATGAAATGTCCACACCGTATAACCGGGCGTAAAACCACTCTTCTGCAGGTGTTTGCCCATTTCATCCTGTGTCCTCTTTTCCGAGTTCTTGCACCGGACACAGGGGCACCAGTTTTTCCTCTGGCCATTTGCAAATGCGGCTTTCACAAACCCCTTGGTTTTTGTTAACCATTCATTGGTAATCTCTTTCTGACTAGTGCGATCGGTGTACATCCACGCACGATCACTCATCTTGCTTAGCTACTGGACAGACAATAATATATATATAATTCAGCATGCATATTCATCAGTTCATCTAGTTTGTCAATTTTATTACGTCCATGCAACCTACACTCTAATAGGTAAAGATAAGTCATAATCCCACCCGAGTATGTGTAGATTGAGTACGTTCTCCATGCTCTACCCCATTCCGAGACAAAATTTCGGCAGCACCTCCCCGCTGTTCTCCTGATACACGTCTCGGCAAAAAGCCGAGAGAATATGCATCCGGAGAACAACAGGGGGGCGCTGATGAAATTTTGTCTCGGAATGGGGTAGAGCATGGAGAACGTACTCAAACTACACATACTCGAGCTGTCCGTGGAAATCGCTGGACAATCCGAATGAGTTATGGGGATAAATATGCAACTGAATGCATATTTATCGATGCAACCCTTTCGGACGGGAGACATATACTGGTTACGCGACTGTAGTTACCTAGCTAGTGTTATCGGCACGAAGGCCAGAACAGAGCAAATAATTAAGAGGGGTGGAGGAGATGTCATTTGTGCTCACCCATGAACGCAGGGGCGGAGCTCGTCGAACACCAGACCCTCGCAGTGACGAAACAACTGCACATTGAAATCGAAAGATGAGTAACATAACATTATTGTTTTTGCCATCAACCTAACTAAAATTAAACTAAACTAAGCCCAAACTAATGTAAATCTAAAAAAACAAAAAAAAAACAAAAAAGGAGAGATCTAGGGCAGCGGTGGAGCTCACCAGAGAGAGGGCAGCGGTGGCGACGGGCGGCGGTGGAGGAGGGGGGCGGGGCGGCGGTGGCGACCGAGCGCGGTGGAGGAGGGGGCGGGGCGGGCGGCCTGGGGCGACGGGGCGGGGCTCCGTGGCAGGGAGGGTCGGGCGGGTGGCGCCGCGCGGCGGCGGGGCGGGGCGATCGGGGATCGGGGGTGACGGGGGCGGCGTGGGCGACGGGCAGCTGGGCGGGGGCGCCGGGGGGGGCAGGCAGGGGCGTCGGACGGCGGGGGCGGGAGGATCCGGGGCCGAGGGGTGGGGGGCGGCGGCGGTGCTGGGCGATGGGACGGCGGGGGCGGGGAGCTTCGGGGCTGGGAGGGTGGTGGGGCGGCGGCGGTGTGGGCACGGGGGGCGCGCGGGTGGAGAGAGAGGAGAAGAGAGAGGGGTGGGGCCGGGGAGAGAGAGGGAGGGGTGGCCGTTAGAGGCCGTTAGTGGGCACGTTCTTTGCCATCAGCTAGCGGACGGCAAAGAATCTTTGTCGTCCGCTAGCTGACGGCAAAGAGGGGGGCTGGTGGGCCGTTAGGGTTTGGACCTCCACTGGACCCCTACCCACCTCTTTGCTGTCCGCCAGCGGATGGCAAAGAATCAGCCGACGGCAAAGAAATGGCTGATGGCAAATAGGATTTTTGCCGTCAGCCATTTCTTTGCCGTCCGTTTTTCAGAAGCAGACGGCAAAGGGGACGGCAAAGATCTGACTGATGGCAAATTCTCTATTTCCAGTAGTGACTCCCGGTCAATTGTTGCAGTGTACTCTAGTCATCCTCTCTTTGCTAAGACAAACTTCTGGTGAAATTTCCACCAACGTACATAGTATCATTTCGATGTGATCCAAGTGGATCCTCTACTAGGATGTCGTTACTGGCCATATTTGGTAGGTTTCTCTTTGGCTTAGCTCATATCTTTAATATCTGAATAGGACATGATTCTAACTACCACAATTTTCAAAAAGAATTCTAACTACCAAATGTTTGTTTCTCTTTACAGAAACGGGCTGCCCTTTCTCGTTGTTCAAGAGGCAGGACACTTTGCAATTGAAAGTGTCGTCCTTCGAACACGAAACCATTTTCATTGAAATGACGCATAATTCCATTTTTTTTCCTTCGTGATGATGAAATGGCTAATAATGGGTCCTGTAGAGTGTATTGTGGTATCAAGAAGGGAATATTCAGTGCCGAATCCCCCTCCCCCCTCCCTCCCGCGGCGCTCCCGCGAGCGCCCGGGAGGAACCCTAGCCGGCGCCTCCCTTCACCTCCCTCGCCGCCCCTGGGCAGCAAGGGCGGCGGCGGGGTCTCCTTCTCTCCTCTACTCGAGATCCCCAGCTGGGGCGGGACGGCTGCTCGATTGGAGGTGCTGGCCAACGGCGCGGGGCGTGGCTTCCGAGCAACGGCAAGGATGCATGGTGGCGTCGCGGCGGTGACCTGGCAGGCGCTGGCGGTACGGCAGTTGTAGAGGCTAGATCTGGTGGTGCACGCCGGGGGACCGGCGGTAGCTGCTGCTCCAGGCCCGTCCCATCCAGGGGTGTGGGTCTAGGGTGATATGGGCTGCGGGCGGCCGCCCTTACCATTGCGTGCTGCTGGTAGGGATGGCGACGCAGCAACGTTGGACCTGGCGGGTGCGCTGGCCAGGATTTAGCTGGTTCTAGCGTCTAGAGGTCGGCTGGCGGCGTGGTGGGCTTCTCTGGTGAGCAGTTTTGGTGTATGGTGGAGCTTCACGAGGTCGTCCTTGCCGGGGGTCAGGTGTCTTTGCTGGCCTCATGTGGAGCTGTGGCCACCGCCAAAGTGGGGCGGCACAGGGGTGCATGATACGTCCATTTTGCATCATGTTTTCCTACTATTATTTATAATGTTTTTATGCATAATAATGCTTTATGGAGTAATTCTAATGCCTTTTCTCTCATAATTTGCAAGGATTACACAAAGAGGGAGAATACCGGCAGCTGGAATTTTGGACCTGAAAAAGCACGTCAGAGCTACCTATTCTGCACAACTCCAAATAAGCTGAAACTTCACGGAGATTTTTTATGGAATATATAAGAATTATTGGAGCAAATAACTACCAGAGGGGGTCCACCAGGTGGGCACAACCCACTTGGGCGCACCAGGGCCCCCAGGTGCGCCCTGGTAGGTTGTGCCCTCCTCGGCCCACCTCCGGTGTCCATCTTCTGGTATATAAGTCATTTTGACCTAGAAAAAAATAAGGGGAGGACTTTCAAAACAAAGCGCCGCCATCTCAAGGTAGAACTTGTGCAGGAGCTGTAACACCCCTGTGTAATAAGCACTGTGATCATCTGTTAAACATGCCAAGTCATCATCTATGCAATGATTGATCATAGTGCTAGCTCAACTCAATTCAAACTTCTCTCTGAAATTCAATTCAAATTCTAAGTGCAAAGTGAAGTTGCTCAAACACTGTTGGAAAAATGTTCATTAAATAGCAAATAATTCAGAGGTAGTTATAAAATTATAACCAACATTAATGGGATTAGTTAAGTGACCCTAACCACCTCAAACAGAGGCTAACAACAACATTTGATAACCTTCTATTTAATCTTAATTAAATGTGAAATTATATTTTTCCCTAACCAATTTCTGATGTTAGAGGATATTGCACTGCAATTTGGGATCTAGGTCACACATTTTATAAAATTAATTTAGGTGTCAAACAATTTGCAAACAGAGGAAAAACACAGAAAACAGAAACAGAAATGAAATAAAAGAGAAAGGCCAGAAGGCCACTTACCTGGCACTGGGCCACGAGGCCCAGCCCAACTCACCTGCTTCCTCCCCGTGTCATCGTCTCCGTGGACGAGCGCGCTCACAGGTCGCTGGTCGACACGGCGCCGCTACAGCGCCGCCGAGGGGATAAGAGGGAGCCCCTCGGCCTCCCCTCCATCTCTATCCACTCTCCCTCTCTCTCCATTACTCTCTCCCTCTCCCTCGAGCTCGCCCGTTCCCCTTTCTCTCTATCCCGAACGCGTCGCCGCCGCACTCCGTCGTCCCCGCGGCCACCGGGGGCCTCGTGGCCGCTGCACCTGTCCATCCGCTCGGCCGCGTACTGCCTCGACACCCGGTGCCCTCCCTAGGAGCCGGAAAGCCCCGCAGCACCGAGCCCCTTCGCCCGCATCTCCGGTGACCACGGCAACCCCAACGACCTCCATTGACCGTCCTGCTGCTACTAAACCCATCGAGGGGCACCGTGAGCCGCGGCGTAAGCTTCCGCTTCTCCTTCTTCCTCCGGTTTGCTCTCTCCTGAGCCGTAGCTAGCCGCCCTCAACGCCGCCGCCATTGCCGAGCTCTGTTTCCGCCACCACCCTCGCCGCGCTTGCGCTAGCCATCACCGTGCCCGTCCGAGGCCTCTACCGTGCTCCTGGGGAACCCAGGCAGCGCGTGAGCTATTTAGCTCGACTCGGACGAGCCTCTGAGCTCGTCCCCGAGATTGCCGCGTTTCGGCCTCCGCCTCTTCTCGACGCCGGCAACGATTCCGGCCGTTCCACGGGCAGCCGCCACCACCTTTGGATGCGCATGAGTCTCACGAGTCCGTAGAAGCAAAACCGCGTCGCGAAAGACCCACCATAGCCGAATTTCGAGCTTCGCTGGCGCTCGGCCGCCGCGAGGAGCTCGTTGGAGCCTGTTTCGGCGCCGGCGTTGACAAGGCACCGCGTGGGGCCCGCCCGCGGTCACTGCCAGTGGGCCCCTGCCACCATTTGACCCAGTTGATTTTAGTCAACGCTCGATTACTGTTCACCGTAGACGCTGACATGTGGGGCCTGATCGGTTAATAGCTGTTAACAGTTAGATTAGTTAAGTCACTGACATCTGGGCCCCACACCCATTAATTATCTAATTAGATTAGATTAATTCTGTTAATTACTAACAGCCACTGATTACTGGGTCCCACTGGACCCAGTTGACCTAGTCAACTTGCTGACTGGGCAGTGCCCAGTCTATGACTTGTGGGACCCCCCCCGGGCCCCTTTGACCAGTCAATGGTCTCAGTTGACTGCTGACTGGGCAGTCAGCTGGCACCCACTGTCAGCCTCTGTGCTGCTTTGCTGAGTACACTTTGTGTGTGCACTTAGCAATTTAATCTTTATTTTCGAATTAGTATTAATTCCAGAAAATATTAAAATCTTTAGAAAATCATAGAAAATAAACCGTAGCTCGGATCGAAAAACTTTATATATGAAAGTTGATCAGAACGACGAGATGAAGCTGACCGTGCCATCTGTTTCTGTGACGGGACCCTCTACGAAGGTGAACCCGTAACTTTTTGCCCATTTCCGTTAGGTGAATAGCGCATATAGACCGGTTAATAAATCCAACTTAAATCCTAAAATAACCAATATGACTTAGACATGTTTTTAGGCAACCCTGCATTGCACATTAGCGTAGCCTGCTCTGTGTTACTTTGTCTGCCTTGTATTTATCTTTTTCCTCCCCCTCTTCTCTCTCGTTAGACCCCGACACCGACGTAGCCCTGGAGGCCGACACAGCTCCGGAGATCGACGACCCCTGATGACCTTGCCTTTGCCGCCGAGCAACCAGGCAAGCCCCCCCTTTGATCATCCCGATATCGCCCATTCTATTTTCTCATGCTTGCATTAGATTTTGCTACGGTAATTGATTGCTCATATTCTGTTGCATAGCCTGTTTTTGTAACTACTGTTGATACCTGCCTGATATCCAAACTGCTTGGTATAGGCTGGTTAGTGACCCATCAGAGACCCCCACTTTGACCCAACTGCCCCGCTGGATTATCAGAAGACCCGATCAACGGGATCGAAGACCAGGCCCCGGCACCGCACCTCACCCCCTTAGTTGCACGACACTACTGGGTTACCATCGAGTGCCGAGGGTGATATCTCGTCAGCACTTCTGATGTTAGCCTTGTAGGTTTGTTCATCGGTTATGGTTATCGAGGGTGATTCCTCCTTCTCCACTCCCGATAACGACACTGTCGTGCAACTCCTCAAGAGTGGACCTCGAGGGTGATTCCTCCTTCGTTCACCTTGACGATAACATCAGGTGGAATTCCATCGAGGGTGATTCCTCAGGGTTCCCCTTGGTGTTATACACACGGTTACTATGGCTACTATGACTTTACAACTGATACTTGGAAAGGCGGGTCGACCCTGAGGGGTACCCGCGAATGATGGGAAGTTACCCGTGAGTTATTTATGAGGCGCGACCGGGCATTCCTAGCCCTTGCAGCAAGTCCTCGAGACGGGGCGACGGGGTCACATCGATCATGAGTCTCTGCTCGTTACCGCAAGCCCCTAATCCACTAATGATTTGGATATTTGATCCGAGCAGGCCTCTGGCCTGATAGCACTAACCATCATGTGGGAACAGTTATGGGCACTCTGCATCGTAGCATTAGCCGAAAGCTCTGCCAGACGTCCAGTTCAGCATTGCGGCACAGCTGGACCGGCGCCATCTAGGTATAGAGGTGGTACCGAGATTCACCCTGCTCGCAATGATCCGGAGTGCACGGGGCGATGGCCCAAGACCCCTGAGTGCTTAGGATGTAGACCGGCGGTTACCTCTCTGCTGAGTTGTAGGTAGGGTTGTGGTGTATCGTTTGGCCGAGGCCGGGCATGACCCAGAAAAGTGTGTTCGGCCGGAGTTAATCGAGCGTGGTGGGTAAGTTGGTGCACCCCTGCAGGGAAGAAAACATCTATCGATAGCCGGTCCTATGGTAAAGGACACTCGGAGTTGTATCCCAATCAATACAACTAGAACTTGTGATGATAACTGGATATGATGGCTCCGGGATCGCTTTCTCGCAGGGAGTCGAGGAAGGATCTCTGGGCGAGACTGTTACTTGACACAACCACTACTATATTATACTGTACTGATCTACTCTCTTCTATTGCTGCAAGACCGCTGAAGATGCTAGTCTTCGATAGGACTAGGCCTTCTCTCTATTCTGGCATTTCTGCAGCCCAGTCCACATATACAACCTTCCTTTGATAATGTTGCATATATAGTGTAGATCCTTACTTGCTGAGTACTTCGGGGTACTCACGGTTGCTTTGCTTTCTTTTTCTCCCCATATCAGTTTGTCGTGACCAGATGACGGAGCTCCTGAGACAGCTGCCCCCGCCGACGATTGCTACTACTACCCCCGAGGGTGGATACTTCTACGAGTTGGCCGACGACCAGGAGTGGGATCCGAGGGTCCCAAGCAGGAGGCCTGCGCCTTTCGATCGTAGCTTTTACTTTGTCCCGCCTTGTTAAGGCTTACCTCTCTGTCTTATGTCTGTACTCAGATATCTAACGCTTCCGATGATGGTTGTTTGGCATCAAGCTTATGTATTCGAGCCCTCGAGGCCCCTGGCTTGTACTATAAAGCTTGTATGACTTTATTTATGTTTTAGAGTTGTGTTGTGATATCTTCAAGTGAGTCCTTAGGCTTGATCGTGTGCATTTGCATGTATGATTAGTGCACGATTAAGCCGAGGCATCACAGAAGCACTTTTGCCCTCCGGCGGAGCGATTCCGCCAGGGGAACTTCCCTCCCGGAGGGGGAAATCATCGTCATCGTCATCACCAACAACTCTCACATCTTTGGGAGGGTCATCTCCATCAACATCTTCAACAACACCATCTCCTCTCAAACCCTAGTTCATCTCTTGTGTTCAATCTTTGTACCGGAACCTTAGATTGGTGCTTGTGGGTGACTAGTAGTGTTGATTACATCGTGTAGTTGATTACTATATGGTTTATTTGGTGGACGATTATATGTTCAGATCCATTATGTTATTCAATACCCCTCTGATCTTGAGCATGATTATCATTTATGAGTAGTTACTTTTGTTCTTGAGGTCACGGGAGAAATCTTGTTGCATGTAATCATGTGAACTTGATATGTGTTCGATATTTTGATGATATGTATGTTGTGATTCCCTTAGTGGTGTCATGTGAACGTCGACTACATGGCACTTCACCTTATTAGGGCCTAAGGGAATACATTGTGGAGTAGTTATTAGATTATGGGTTACGAGAGTGACAAAAGCTTAAACCCTAGTTTATGCGCTACTTCATAAGGGACCGATTTGGATCCAAAAATTTAATGCTATGGTTAGATTTTATCTTAATACTTTTCTCGTAGTTGCGGATGCTTGCGAGGGGGTTAATCATAAGTAGGAGGTTTGTTCAAGTAAGAACAGCACCTAAGCACCGGTCCACCCACATATCAAATTATCAAAGTAGCGAACACAAATCAATCCAACATGATGAAAGTGACTAGATGAAATTCCTGTGTACCCTCGAGAACGCTTTGCTTATTATAAGAGACCGTTTTGGCTTGTCCTTTGCCTCAAAAGGATTGGGCTACCTTGCTGCACTTTTTTTACCGTGACCGTTACTTTCTCATTACAAATTATCTTGCTATCAAACTACTCGTTATTTATAATTCCAGTGCTTGCAGAGAATACCTTACTGAAAACCACCTGTCATTTCCTTCTGCTCCTCGTTGGGTTCGACACTCTTACTTACCGAAAGGACTACGATTGATCCCCAATACTTTTGGGTCATCAAGGCACTTTTCTGGCGCCGTTGCCGGGGAGTGAAGCGCTCTTGGTAAGTGGAAATCGGTAAGGAAAAATTATTACTACGTGCTGAAATTTATTGTCACTTGCTACTATGGAGAACAATCCTTTGAGGGGTTTGTTCGGGGTATCTTCACCTCGACCGGAACCACAATTAGTTGCCCCTCAACCTACTGCACCTACTGAAAATATTGGTTATGAAATTCCTTTGGGTATGATAGAACAACTGCTAGCTAATCCTTATGTAGGAGATGGAACCGAACATCCTGATAGGCACTTGATATATGTGGATGAAATTTGTGCATTATTTACCCGGAGATGATGCTAAGAAGATGGTTTTTCCTTTATCTTTGAAGGGAAAAGCATTGGCATGGTATAGGTGTGACGACCCCGGCTTAATCGTGCACTAACCATACATGCAAATGCGCACGATCAAGCCTAAGGACTCACTTGAAGAATCACAACACAACTCTAAAAACATAAACAAAGTCATACAAGCTTTATATTACAAGCCAGGGCCTCGAGGGCTCGAATACATAGCTCGATGGCATACAAGCGTCAGCGGAAGCATCAGATATCTGAGTACAGATATATTACAGAGAGAGAAATAGGCCTTCACAGAGGCGGGGTAAAATAAAATACTACGATCGAAAGGCGTAGGCCTCCTGCCCTGGACCCTCCGATCCTACTCCTGGTCGTCAGTCGGCTCCTCGTAGTAATAGTACTCGCCAGGCGGGTAGTAGTACTGGTCGTCGACTGGGGCATCTGGCTCAGGGGCTCCGTCATCTGGTGGTATCAATTGGATATGGGGGAAAAAAGAAAGTAAAGCAAACGTGAGTACTCATCCGAAGTACTCAGCAAGCAAGGATCTACACTACATATGCAACATTGTCAAAAAGGAGGCTGTATAAGTGGACTGGGCTGCAGAAATGCCAGAATAGAGGGGGAAAGCCTAGTCCTATCGATGACTAGCATCTTCAACAATCTTCGACAGTCTTGCAGCAATAGAAGAGAGCAGATGAACATAATGTAAAGTAGTAGTAGTATCATCAACCTCGACCTGAGATCCTTTCTCGACTCCCTGCGAGAAAGCAATCCCAGAGCCGTACTATCCAGTTCTCATCACATGTTCTAGTTGTACCGATCGGGATACAACTCCGAGTGTCCGTTACCGTAGGACAGGCTATCGATAGAAGTTTCTTCCCTGCAGGGGTGCACCAACTTACCCACCACGTTCGCTTAACTCCGGCCGGACACACTTTTCTGGGTCATGCCCGGCCTCGGCTAAGCAACACGCCGCAACCCGACCTATGCTTATAAGAGAGGTCAGCACGCCGGACTAACCTATGCCCCCAGGGGTCTTGGGCCATCGCCCCGGGAACTCCTGCACGTTACGGGGTCACCGAGAGCAGACCTAGCAACCCCTTATACAAGCGCGGTTGCATTCCCAGTCCAACTCGGCGTGCGCCGCTCCTTACTGACGTCAAATAATCTTCGGCTGATGTATACGACGCAGAACGCCCATACTATGCCCACGTGATGGTTAGTGCTATCAGGCCAGAGGCCCCTCGGATCAAATATCCAAACTGTAGTGGATTAGGAGCGCGCGGAAACGAGCAGAGACTCACGATCGATGTGACCCCGTCGCCCCATCTCGAGGACTTGCGGCAAGGGCTAAGAATGCCCGGCCACGCCTCGTGTTATCTCGCGGGCACCATCCAGGTCAACCCGACTCCACATCACTTCGCATTAAGCTCGCGCGGGTACCCCTCAGGGCCGACCCGTCTTTAGTAACATGGTTTAGTGCAAGTCAAATCAACAACAGTATCTGTGTGTCTGACACCAGGGGAGCCCTGAGGAATCACCCTCGATGGAATCCCACCTGATGTTAAAGTCAAGGTGAACGAAGGAGGAATCACCCTCGAGGTCCACACTTGAGGTGTTGCGTGACGATGTCGTTATCGGGGGTGGTGTAGGAGGAATCAACCTCGCTTACCACGACCGAGTAACTAACCTACAAGGTTAACATCAGAAGTGCTGACGAGGTATCACCCTCGGCACTCGACGGTAACCCAGTAGTGTCGGCAACTAAGGGGGAAGTGATGTGCGGTGCCAGGGTCTAGTCTTCAATCCCGATGATTGGGTCTTCTAACATCCAGCGGGGCAGTCGGGATCAAGTGGGGGTCTCTGTCGGGACTCTACCCAGCCTATACTAATCAGTCTAGGATAACCAGAAAGGTAGCAAGGCAGGTTACAATAATCAGGCTATGCAGCAGATATAGGAAAACAGAAGCAGTAGCAGTTCTAATGCAAGCATAAGAGAGAAGAGATTAGGCGATATAGGCATGCTCAAAATGGGGGTGCTTGCCTGTTTGCTCTGGGGCAAGGGCAAGGTCGCCTGTGGTGTCGTCGGGGACGTAGTCGTACTCCTCAGCTGCGTCTGCCTCGGGAGCTATGTCAACGTCGGGGTCTACCAAGAGAAAAGAGGGGGAAGAAACAGGTAAACATAATGCAAAAAAATGCAACACGGTGCATGCTATGCTATGATGCAGTGCAGGGTTGCCTAAATATGCATCTAAGTCATTTTAATTATTTTTAGAATTATTCTGGGATCTATTTACCGGTGTGTGTGCACTATTCATCTGCCGGATACGGGTCCGGAGTTACGAGTTCTTCTACATAGGGGGTTCCGACAAAGAAACGGACGGCACGATCAGACTCGTCTCGTCGTTCTGAGCAACTTTCATGTTTTAACTTTTTCGATCCGAGCTACGGTTTAAAAGTTATTAATTTTCAAAGTTTATTTGAATTTCTGGAATTTATTTATTTAGCAGAAAATGAATTATGATGTCAGCATGACATGCTGACATCGGCAAGTCAACAGCGGCTGACCAGGGTTAAACCTGACATGTGGGTCCAGTGGGACCCACATGTCAGCCTCTGTTTATCTTAACAGTGAATTAACTTAATCCACAGGGTTAATTAGGGGGCGGGCCCCACTTGTCAGTGAGACATTAGGCTAAACTAATTAGTTTTTATTTAACTAAATCATTTTTAGATTATTTAGCCGCGGGGTCCACATGTCAGCCTCACTGGGTTGCCCAGTCAGCAGTTGACTGGGGTCAACCCAGTCAACTGGGGCCCCCAGGGCTCGCTGGCTGTGGCCCGGGGTGGACCCCACGCGTGCCACGTCGGCCGGCCGGCGTTTAACCGCCAGCGGGCTCGAAAACACGGCGGCGCGGCGCGGCCTTCCGTCGGGATTCGCCTACAGGCGACCATTTGGTGCGCGGCGGGTCGCGTTCGAACGAGACGAGCGAGCCGCGGCGATCTAAGGCACGAGCGCGAGCTAGAACGGCCGAAAACGAGCGCTAGGTCGTCGCCGACGGACGCCGGAATCGGGCATCGGCGGATTTAGAGCTACAACGCACGGGGAGGAGCTTGTTGCGGGGCTCGGCCGCGCGTGACAGTGATGACGGCCACGGCTGCGAGCTCATCGGCGGCGATGTGTGCGGGTGCTAGCGGTGCGGCGGCTACGGGTGGCGAACGGCAATAGAGGGAGAGGGGAAAGGAGTGTGTGCTCACCGGGAAGGCACACGGAGGCCCGGTGAATGCTTAGGAGCAGCAAATCGGCGACATACGCCGGAGGTTCGCCGACGGCCGCAAGTGGAAGACGAGCTCGTGGAGGTCGCAGCAGCGCCTCCGAGCTTCGACGAGTCGGTGTAGTCGACATAGACGAGCACGAGGAAGCGCTACGACATCGCAGCGAGGCTGGAGGATGACGGAGGGCACGGGATCGACGGCGAGCAGCTGCGGTGGCGCTCGGACGAGCGGGATCTGAGAGAGGGGGCAAGGAGGAGGGAAACTGGGGGGCGCTAGGGTTTGCAAGGGTGAGAGGGAGCCGGGGTTGCTCTTATCTACGTCGCGGAGCCGCCGGATGGGCGACAGCGCGGCGCGGCGTCGGCGTGTCGGCGAGGGGGAGCGACAGCGCGCGGGAGGAGAGAGACGACCGCGCTGGGCTGGGCCAGCTGGGCCGTGTCCGGGGCACTGTGCACTAAGGCCCATGCACAGTGCCTTGTTTTTATTTATCTATTTCTGTTTTTCATTTTCTCTTTTATTCTTTTCTGTTTGGAAATAGTTAGGGCTCTTATGCACTTTCATAAAATATGGAACTTAGTCCAAATATTACAGTGCCATTTTAGCTCTCACCAAAAAGTGGTTTGGACATATTTGGAGTTCATTTGTATTTGAAATGATTTTAAATGGATTTAAATATCCTGTTTTGGTGCTGTTGCAACTTGTTTAAGTCACTTATCTAACTCCAAATATTTTGATGATGGGTTTTCAAATGTTCCTGGATTATTTGCCATTAAATGAACATTTTTCCAACAGGGTTTGATCAACTTCATATTTCACTTTTGAGTTTGAGTTGATTTTCAAAATGAAGTTGATTTGCTTTGGTTAACCACTTGGTTTAAGCACTGCAAATGATATGACTTGGCAAGATTAACATAGTGTCACAGAGCTTATTACAAGGGGGTGTTACAAATTCTCCTCCACTAAAAGAAATTCTCGTCCCGAGAATTTTAGGAGGTAGAAGGAAAGAGGCCGGGATATTCTTCCCAAAGATGATCCTCGCGTTCCCAAGTGGCTTCATCTTCAGTGTGATTCGACCACTGCACTTTCAGGAACTTGGTCGTCTTCTGATGAGTTCGACGTTCAGCTTCGTCGAGGATGCGAATCGGATGCTCCTTATAGGAAAGATCATCTTGCAACTGGAGCATCTCATGGTCCACTGCTCGGTGCGGAGATTCCTTGAAGCACTTACGAAGTTGCGACACGTGGAATACATCATGAATATGAGAGAATTGCGGTGGCAACTCCAATTTATAAGCCACCTGTCCACGTCTAGCCATGATGCGGAAAGGAGCAATATAGCGAGGAGCTAGCTTGCCCTTGATTCCGAAACGACGGGTGCCCTTCATCGGAGTGACACAAAGATAAGCTTGATCACCAGGTTGATAGATCACACCCCATCGCTTGCGATCATAATTACTCTTCTGACGGTCTTGAGCTGCTTTGAGATTCTCCCGGACAATTTTGACTTGTTCTTCGGCATGCTGAATGATGTCCGGTCCAACAAGAGGTCGTTCCCCAGTTTCTCACCAATTCAGAGGGGTTCGACATTTACGACCATAAAGAACCTCAAAGGGGGCTATTTTCAAGCTGGCTTGATAGCTGTTGTTATAAGAGAACTCGGCATACGGGAGAGATTCCTCCCATTTCTTACCGAAGGATATAACACAAGCTCGAAGCATATCTTCAAGCACTTGATTAACGCGCTCAACTTGGCCTTGGGATTGTGGATGATAAGCTGAACTCCAGGTAATATGAGTTCCCATTGCTTTCTGGAAACTTTCCCAGAAATGGCCAGTGAAAATGCTGCCACGGTCTGAACTGATCTCTTTGGGAATACCATGGAGTGAAACAATTCTGGAGATATATAGCTCTGCTAACTGACTAGCAGTAATAGTCTCCTTAACTGGCAGAAAGTGTGCAACCTTGGAGAGTTGGTCGTCGACGACAAGAATAGCATCGTGACCCTTCTGAGACTTGGGAAGACCCGTAATGAAGTCCATTTGCACTTTATCCCACTTCCACAGAGGAATAGGAAGTGGTTGCAGAATTCCAGCAGGTTTCTGATGTTCTGCCTTCACGCGACGACAAACGTCACACTCGGCAACATAACGAGCAATATCTTGCTTCATTCTAGACCACCAGTACCTTTGACGAAGATCACGATACATCTTGGTACTACCCAGATGGATAGATAGCGGTGTATCATGGCCCTCCTTCATGACTTTGTCAGTCATCAGCTCGAAGCGAGGTACTACAATGCGGTCTCGGAAGTACAAGGTTCCATCTTCAGCGATCGAGAAATCCCTGTACTTTTCAAGGTGAAGCTCTTTCTTCATTAGACCAATTTCAGCGTCTTTAGCTTGCGCAATCTTGACAGCTTTCTCAAGATCTGGCTGTATCACAAGGTTATTAAGAGAACCTTGCGGAATGATACAAAGGTTCAGCTTGCGCAATTCTTCATATAGCTGGGGTTGAGCTTGCTTAACCATAAGGTTGTTGCAATAAGACTTGCGGCTCAAGGCATCAGCCATCACATTAGCTTTGCCAGGAGTGTAGGAAATACCACAGTCATAATCGGTGATTATTTCCAACCAACGCTGCTGACGAAGATTAAGTTCCGGTTGAGTGAATAAGTACTTCAAGCTCTGATGATCGGTGTAAATCTCACACTGATTACCAAGGAGGTAATGACGCCACTGCTTCAAAGCATAAATCACAGCAGCAAGTTCAAGATCATGCACTGGGTAATTCTCTTCTTGTGGACGCAGTTGTCGTGAAGCATAAGCAATTACTCTTCGCTCTTGCATTAGGACGCAACCTAGTCCTTGACGAGAGGCGTCGCAGAAGATCACAAAATCTTTGCGAGAGTCTGGAGGAGCAAGGACTGGAGCAGATGTCAGCTTGTCTTTAAGAGTCTAGAAGCTTTCCTGACATTTGTCTATCCACTCAAAATTAACGCCTTTGTGGAGCAGATTAGTCAGGGGCTTGGCAATCTTGGAGAAATTCTCGATGAAACGACGACAATAACTTGCAAGCCCGAGAAAACTTCTGACTTGCTTGACATTCTTCAGAGGGGTCCAGTCAAGAATAGCCTGAACTCGCTCCGGGTTAACTGCGATACCATCCTTGGAGATGACATGTCCAAGGTAGGTTACCTCAGAAAGCCAGAATTCACACTTAGAGTACTTGGCATATAACTTGTGCTCTCGTAGTCTCTCCAGAACAAGACGAAGGTGCTCAGCATGTTCTTCTTTGTTCTTCGAATAAACCAGGATATCATCCAGATATACCACGACGAATTTGTCGAGGTAATCCATGAATATGTAATTCATTAAGCGGGAGAAGGTAGCGGGAGCGTTTGTCAAGCCAAACGACATGACGGTGTACTCGTAAGAACCATATCGGGTAACGAATGCAGTCTTCGGAATATCCTCTTCGTGGACACGGATCTGGTGATAACCCAACCTCAAGTCGAGTTTAGAAAACACCGAAGATCCTGCGAGTTGATCATATAAATCGTTGATCCGGGGAAGCGGATATTTATTCTGAATGGTTGCCTGATTGATAGGACGATAGTCTTGAACCAAACGGTTAGTTCCATTCTTCTTCTTAACGAAGAGAGAAGGTGCTCCCCAAGCAGAGGAACTAGGGCGAATGAAACCTTTCCTTAAGGATTTATCAATTTCCTCCTTAAGCTCAATAAGATGGTGCGGAGGCATCTTGTTGGGACGCTTCGCAATAGGAGTGGTGCCAGGCTTCAAGTCGATGACGAACTCGACAGCTCTAGCAGGGGGTATTCCTGGAAGTTCTTCTGGAAAGACATCCGGGAAGTCACAGACCACTGGGATGTTTTTGATCCCATCAAGCGGAGAAGCATTCAACGCATTCAAGGCATAAATTTGAGCCTCAGCGTTCTGAGTGATATGAGCATGGTAATTCACTATCTCATTCGAGGGGTGCAAGAGGTGAACAACTTTGGTGGCGCAATTGATTGAGGCGTAATGGGCCTTCAACCAATCCATTCCCAGAATAAGGTCAATCTTGGACAATTTCAGAATAATGGGAGACGCACTGAACTCCAACCCTTCGGTTTCAACGGGAACATTATAACTAACCGCAGAGGTTCGGCAACCGCCCGCGGGAGTATGTACCAATAAGGGTGTGTTCATGTATTCGCATTTAATGTCATGCATGCGTGCAAAATGTTCTGACATGAAGGAATGCGATGCTCCTGAATCAAATAAAACAGAGGCTGGTACTGAATTAACGAGAAGTGTACCCATCACAGTATCTGGTTGATCTGGAGCTTCAGACATATTGACATGGTAGTACTACCCACGACCATAAGAAGGTCTGGCATTATTGTTGCGCTATTGAGGAATACCACGGCCAGCAGAAGGAAGAGCCAGTTGATTCTGATTCTGAGAACAATCTCTAGCACGGTGACCTGGCTTGCCACACTTGAAGCATAGTCCGCTGTCAGGACGAGGTGCTGGAGCTCGAGGTGCTGGAGCTGGCAGAGGCTGCCTCGGTGGTGGAGGTGGCAGGCGCGGTGCAGCATAAGAGGGCCTGTTCACAAGAGCTGCTGAACGGAACATGCCTTGGGGAAACCAGATGCGTCGCTTCTGGGAAGACGAGCCCGAAGATGAGCCCGCTTCTCGGGTCCGTCTGGACGCTTCTTTATGCTTCTTAAGTCCAGTTTCAACCATAATAGCCTTATTCACCAAAGTGGCGAAATCAGGAAAGTCTTGGACAAGCAGAGCCAACTGTATATCATGATGCAGTCCTTCACGGAACTTCTCTTGCCTTCGTTCATCAGTAGGAATGTCCTCTTCAGCGTAGCGAGACTAGTCAAGAAACTCGCGCTGATAGACTTCCACAGTCTTGTTGCCTTGAACCAGACTACGGAACTCAGCCTTCTTCCTAGCTATGACAGCTAAAGGAATGTAGCGGGCACGGAAAGCAATCTTGAACTCTGCCCAAGTGACGACAGTACCAGGCGGCAGAGTCTGTCGGTGGGTGGCCCACCATTGGGATGCGGGACCCTTTAGAAGATATGTCGCAAAAGTGACATAATTGGCAGGGGTGACACCAGCAGACTCCATCTCATGGGAGATGTCACGCAGCCAGTCATCTGCATCTAGTGGGTAGACTGTGTTGCGGAAAAATGATGGACTGAGCCTCATAAACTCTCGCAAGGTGATGGATGGTGGCTGCTGATTAGCATCAAGACGAGGGAATTGCTGCATAATTCCCGTCATAAACTAGCGGTTGAGTTCAAACTGTTGCATCATCGCTGCCATGTAATCAGGAGGTGGCGGCGGTGGCGGGTTGTTGTCAGCCATCCTGCTATTTCAACAGGGGTATTTCAGCAATAGCTTATGCAAGTGTTTAACAATAAACATGATGTAACTCGACATTATTGAAAGAGTGCAATAGATGCTAAAAGTAGTCATTAAGACATACAGATCCATACACAGTCGGTTACAATCGGGCAGCATAACGACGCAAATTGAAAAGCTAGACACACTAGGCGGCACGCAGGCACGCGGTAAGGAAGTACACAACATGACATAGCAAAGGCTACATCAGCGTCGGAGAAAACCACTGAAACGGGGTAACTGCAAGTGCGGACGACGAATGTTCGTCACGGCAGGATCCTGTGCTCCATGTGCACTCTGATGCAGAACCCGGTCTCGAACTGTAAGAAGAGGTCCACGTGCAGGCGTGTGACCTCCCACTGCAGGCCAATCAATACCTGGCGGCATCTCGGTCCTGCGTGGGTGAAGAATATACTCCGGATGTATCCCTACACGAACAGCTGGTAGCAACTGTGTCATAGCCTCGTAGTAGCGTGCTTGAGTGGCGAACAACTCGACGGCAAGAGCCCGAACAGTGCGATCCAGAGCCTGAGTGCACTGAATCAGAATCTGCGGGTCGTAGCGTCGAGACTCGTACGGGGCACAGATAGCTGTGTAGTATCCAGTAGCATCTCCAACAGGTGCATACGGAATGTACCGAAACACAGAGTCATCCAATCTAGCATTGTGCTCTCCTCGGAGACGTACGACAGCTGAGTAGGCGGCATCATGGACTGCCATCTCAATCGCCACGCCTATACCGTGGAAAAGGTGTAGCTCAGTGTTTGAGTCATTCTGCTGATCATAGATCCGAACTTCAGCATAGTACTGCTCCTGGTTGAACTCGCGGTAAACCTCATAGACCATGTACTCGGGATACCAGCGGTAACCCAGTCTAGTCAGGAGGGCGATCAGAACAGCTGGAAACCCAGGGGCATCACGAGCCCAAGTGCGAAGCACAAGCTGGGTCGTAGGCCGCGGTGGAAACAGTCGATCCATCTGAAACAGAGAAGTTCAGGGTTGTCATAAGACAATGAGAAATATAACCGATCTCAGAAGGAAAGGTAAACAAAACAATGGAAAGGAAAATGATTATCAGACTAATCAGATCAAAGTCAGGGAAATCGCACTGAATCCAGCTCTCCAGGTGGATAGAATTAACGAAATCCTAAATGTCGGTGTTAGTAAATTTTATTAAACCCGAATAGATGAGAGATTAGAATCCCAGAGTAAAGACGAGGAATAAAAGATCCTAATACCACCCAGTTGGCGACGTGGGCCCGTAAGCCACACAGCCAAGTTAGTAAAACAGTTTTTGACGACTAGACTCAACTTCGGCCAAAGAGTTGGAAAGGGGAATACCTAGGGGCAGTCGGCTCTGATACCAACCTGTGACGAACCCGGCTTAATCGTGCACTAACCATACACGCAAATGCGCACGATCAAGCCTAAGGACTCACTTGAAGATATCACAACACAACTCTAAAAACATAAATAAAGTCATACAAGCTTTATATTACAAGCCAGGGCCTCGAGGGCTCGAATACATAGCTCGATGGCATACAAGCGTCAGCGGAAGCATCAGATATCTGAGTACAGATATATTACAGAGAGAGAAATAGGCCTTCATAGAGGCGGGGTAAAATAAAATACTACGATCGAAAGGCGTAGGCCTCCTGCCCTGGACCCTCCGATCCTACTCCTGGTCGTCAGTCGGCTCCTCGTAGTAATAGTACTCGCCAGGCGGGTAGTAGTACTGGTTGTCGACTGGGGCATCTGGCTCAGGGGCTCCATCGTCTGGTGGTATCAATTGGATATGGGGAAAAAAAGAAAGTAAAGCAAACGTGAGTACTCATCCGAAGTACTCAGCAAGCAAGGATCTACACTACATATGCAACATTGTCAAAAAGGAGGCTGTATAAGTGGACTGGGCTGCAGAAATGCCAGAATAGAGGGGGAAAGCCTAGTCCTATCGATGACTAGCATCTTCAACAATCTTCGACAGTCTTGCAGCAATAGAAGAGAGCAGATGAACATAATGTAAAGTAGTAGTAGTATCATCAACCTCGACCTGAGATCCTTTCTCGACTCCCTGCAAGAAAGCAATCCCAGAGCCGTACTATCCAGTTCTCATCACATGTTCTAGTTGTACCGATCGGGATACAACTCCGAGTGTCCGTTACCGTAGGACAGGCTATCGATAGAAGTTTCTTCCCTGCAGGGGTGCACCAACTTACCCACCACGTTCGCTTAACTCCGGCCGGACACACTTTTCTGGGTCATGCCCGGCCTCGGCTAAGCAACACGCCGCAACCCGACCTATGCTTATAAGAGAGGTCAGCACGCCGGACTAACCTATGCCCCCAGGGGTCTTGGGCCATCGCCCCGGGAACTCCTGCACGTTACGGGGCCACCGAGAGCAGACCTAGCAACCCCTTAAACAAGCGCGGTTGTGTTCCCAGTCCAACTCGGCGTGCGCCGCTCCTTACTGACGTCAAATAAGCTTCGGCTGATGTATACGACGCAGAACGCCCATACTATGCCCACGTGATGGTTAGTGCTATTAGGCCAGAGGCCCCTCGGATCAAATATCCAAACCGTAGTGGATTAGGAGCGCGCGGAACCGAGCAGAGACTCACGATCGATGTGACCCCGTCGCCCCGTCTCGAGGACTTGCGGCAAGGGCTAAGAATGCCCGGCCACGCCTCGTGTTATCTCGCGGGCACCATCCAGGTCAACCCGACTCCACATCACTTCGCATTAAGCTCGCGCGGGTACCCCTCAGGGCCGACCCGTCTTTAGTAACATGGTTTAGTGCAAGTCAAATCAACAACAGTATCTGTGTGTCTGACACCAGGGGAGCCCTGAGGAATCACCCTCGATGGAATCCCACCTGATGTTAAAGTCAAGGTGAACGAAGGAGGTATCACCCTCGAGGTCCACACTTGAGGTGTTGCGCGACGATGTCGTTATCGGGGGTGGTGTAGGAGGAATCACCCTCGCTTACCACGACCGAGTAACTAACCTACAAGGTTAACATCAGAAGTGCTGACGAGGTATCACCCTCGACACTCGACGGTAACCCAGTAGTGTCGGCAACTAAGGGGGAAGTGATGTGCGGTGCCAGGGTCTAGTCTTCAATCCCGATGATCGGGTCTTCTGACATCCAGCGGGGCAGTCAGGATCAAGTGGGGGTCTCTGTCGGGACTCTACCTAGCCTATACTAATCAGTCTAGGATAACCAGAAAGGTAGCAAGGCAGGTTACAATAATCAGGCTATGCAGCAGATATAGGAAAACAGAAGCAGTAGCAGTTCTAATGCAAGCATAAGAGAGAAGAGATTAGGCGATATAGGCATGCTCAAAATGGGGGTGCTTGCCTGTTTGCTCTGGGGCAAGGGCAAGGTCGCCTGTGGTGTCGTCGGGGACGTAGTCGTACTCCTAAGCTGCGTCTGCCTCGGGAGCTATGTCAACGTCGGGGTCTACCGAGAGAGAAGAGGGGGAAGAAACAGGTAAACATAATGCAAACAAATGCAACACGGTGCGTGCTATGCTATGATGCAGTGCAGGGTTGCCTAAATATGCATCTAAGTCATTTTAATTATTTTAAGAATTATTCTGGGATCTATTTACCGGTGTGTGTGCACTATTCATCTACCGGATGCGGGTCCGGAGTTACGAGTTCTTCTACATAGGGGGTTCCGACAAAGAAACGGACGGCACGATCAGACTCGTCTCGTCGTTCTGAGGAACTTTCATGTTTTAACTTTTTCGATCCGAGCTACGGTTTAAAAGTTATTAATTTTCAAAGTTTATTTGAATTTCTGGAATTTATTTATTTAGCAGAAAATGAATTATGATGTCAGCATGATGACATGCTGACATCGGCAAGTCAACAGCGGCTGACCAGGGTCAAACCTGACATGTGGGTCCAGTGGGACCCACATGTCAGCCTCTGTTTATCTTAACAGTGAATTAACTTAATCCACAGGGTTAATTAGGGGGCGGGCCCCACTTGTCAGTGAGACATTAGGCTAAACTAATTAGTTTTTATTTAACTAAATCATTTTTAGATTATTTAGCCGCGGGGTCCACATGTCAGCCTCACTGGGTTGCCCAGTCAGCAGTTGACTGGGTCAACCCAGTCAACTGGGGCCCCCAGGGCCCGCTGGCAGTGGCCCGGGGTGGACCCCACGCGTGCCACGTTGGCCGGCCGGCGTTTAACCGCCGGCGGGCTCGAAAACACGGCGGCGCGGCGCGGCCTTCCTTCGGGATTCGCCTACAGGCGACCATTTGGTGCGCGGGGGGTCGCGTTCGAACGAGACGAGCGAGCCGCGGCGATCTAAGGCACGAGCGCGAGTTAGAATGGCCGGAAACAAGCGCTAGGTCGTCGCCGGCGGACGCCGGAATCGGGCATCGGTGGATTTACAGCTACAACGCACGGGGAGGCGCGCTAGTGATCGCTTCGGGTTCGCACGAGCTCCAGGAGCTCGTTGCGGGGCTCGGCCGCGCGTGACAGTGATGACGGCCACAGCTGCGAGCTTATCGGCGGCGATGTGTGCGGGTGCTAGCGGTGCGGCGGCTACGGGTGGCGAACGGCAACAGAGGGAGAGGGAAAAGGAGCGTGTGCTCACCGGGAAGGCACACGAAGGCCCGGTGAATGCTTAGGAGCAGCAGATCGGCGACATACGCCGGAGGTTCGCCGGCGGTCGCAAGGGGAAGACGAGCTCGTGGAGGTCGCAGTAGCGCCTCCGAGCTCCGATGAGTCAGTGTAACCGACGTAGACGAGCACGAGGAAGCGCTACGACATCGCAGCGAGGCTGGAGGATGACGGAGGGCGCGGGATCGACGGCGAGCAGCTGCGGTGGCGCTCGGACGAGCGGGATCTGAGATAGGGGGCGAGGAGGAGGGAAACTGGGGGGCGCTAGAGTTTGCGAGGGTGAGAGGGAGCCGGGGTTGCTCTTATCTACGTCGCGGAGCCGCCGGATGGGCGACAGCGCGGCGCGGCGTCGGCGTGTCGGCGAGGGGGAGCGACAGCGCGCGGAAGGAGAGAGACGACCGCGCTGGGCTGGGCCAGCTGGGCCGTGTCCGGGGCACTGTGCACTAAGGCCCATGCACAGTGCCTCGTTTTTATTTATCTATTTCTGTTTTTCATTTTCTCTTTTATTCTTTTCTGTTTGGAAATAGTTAGGGCTCTTATGCACTTTCATAAAATATGGAACTTAGTCCAAATATTACAGTGCCATTTTAGCTCTCACCAAAAAGTGGTTTGGACAGATTCGGAGTTCATTAGTATTTGAAATAATTTTAAATGGATTTAAATATCCTGTTTTGGTGCTGTTGCAACTTGTTTAAGTCACTTATCTAACTCCAAATATTTTATGATGGTTTTTCAAATGTTCCTGGATTATTTGCCATTAAATGAACATTTTTCCAACAGGGTTTGATCAACTTCATATTTCACTTTTGAGTTTGAGTTGATTTTCAAAATGAAGTTGATTTGCTTTGGTTAACCACTTGGTTTAAGCACTGCAAATGATATGACTTGGCAAGATTAACATAGTGTCACAGAGCTTATTACAAGGGGGTGTTACAATAGGCTACGTGATGATATTGGATCTTGGAATTGGAATCGATTGAAATTGGAATTTCACAAAAAAATTATCCTATGCATCTAGTTCATCGTGATCGGAATTATATATATAATTTTTGGCCTCGTGAAGGAGAAAGTCTCACTCTAGCTTGGGGGAGGCTTAAGTCAATGTTATATTCATGCCTCAATCATGAGCTCTCAAGAGAAATTATTATTCAGAAGTTTTATGCTCGGCTTTCTCGTGATGATCAATCCATGCTCGATACTTCTTGTACTGGTTCTTTTATGAAGAAGACTATTGAATTCAGGTGGGATCTTTTAGAAAGAATTAAACGCAACTCGGAAGATTGGGAACTCGATGAAGGTAAAGAGTCAGGTATTAAGCTTGAGTTTGATTGTGTTAAATCTTTTATGAATACCGATGCTTTTCAAAAGTTTAGCACTAAATATGGACTTGACTCTGAGATAGTAGCCTCTTTCTGTGAATCATTTGCTACTCATGTTGATCTCCCTAAGGAAAAGTGGTTTAAATATCACCCACCTATTAAGGAAGAAATTAAAGAACCGGACATAGCTAAAGATGAAAATATCATTTACAATGTTGACCCAGTTGTTCCTTATGCCTATGTTGAAAAACCACATTTCCCTGTTAGGATAAAGGAACATGCTAAGGTCTCAACTGTGGTCAATAAAAGTTATATTAGAGCACCTAAACCTGTTGAACAAATTCAGGTAGAACCTAGTGTTGTTATGGTTAAAGATCTCCTGGTAGAAAACATAGATGGGCATGTTATTTACTTCTGTGATGAAGCTGCTAGAATTGCCAAACCCGATGAAAAAGATAAACATAGACCGGTTGTTGGCATGCCTGTTGTCTCAATTAAAATGGGAGATCACTGTTATCATGGTTTATGTGACTTAGGTGCTAGCGTGAGTGCTATTCCCTTTACCTTATATCAAGAAATTATGAATGACATAGCACCCGCTGAAATAGAAGACATAGATGTTACTATTAAACTGGCTAATAGAGACACCATCATACCACTTGGGATTGTTAGAGATGTTGAAGTCTTGTGTGGAAAAATAAAATATCCTACTGATTTTCTAGTTCTTGGCTCCCCACAAGATGACTTTTTTCCCATTTTCTTTGGTAGACCTTTCTTGAACACCGTTAATGCTGAAATAGATTGCGAGAAACAAATCGTCGGTGTTAGTTTTGGTGATGAATCTCATGAGTTTAATTTTTCTAAGTTTAGTAGAAAACATCATAAGAAAGAATTGCCTAGTAAGGATGAAATAATTGGTCTTGCTTCTATTGCTGTGCCTCCTACTGATCCACTAGAACAGTATTTGCTAGACCATGAAAATGATATGCATATGCATGAAAGAAATGAAAGAGATAAAATTTCCTTTGAACAACGACCTCTGCTTAAACACAGTTTGCCTATTGAAACTCTAGGAGGCCCTCCTCCACCTAAGGGTGATCCAGTTGAAAGATCGAGGATGTCGCCTAGAGGGGGGGGGGTGAATAGGCGCTTTAAAATAATTATGGTTTAGGCTTGAACAAATGCGGAATAAACCTAGCGGTTAATTTGTCAAGCACAAAACCTACAACAACTAGGCTCACCTATGTGCACCAACAACTTATGCTAAGCAAGATAAACTACTAGGTGATAGCAAGATATATGACAAGAAACAATATGGCTATCACAAAGTAAAGTGCATAAGTAAAGGGCTCGGGTAAGAGATAACCGAGGCACGCGGAGATGACGATGTATCCCAAAGTTCACACCCTTGCGGATGCTAATCTCCTTTTGGAGCGGTGTGGAGGCACAATGCTCCCCAAGAAGCCACTAGGGCCACCGTAATCTCCTCACGCCCTCGCACAATGCAAGATGTCGTGATTCCACTAAGGGACCCTTGAGGGCGGTCACCGAACCCGTACAAATGGCAACCCTTGGGGGCGGTCACCGAACCCGTACACTTTGGCAACCCTTGGGGGCGGTCACCGGAACCCGTCAAATTGCTCGGGGCGATCTCCACAACCTAATTGGAGACCCCGACGCTTGCCCGGAGCTTTACACCACAATGATTAAGCTCCGAACACCAACAACCGTCTAGGGCGCCCAAGCACCCAAGAGGAACAAGCTCAAGGGTACCAAGCACCCAAGAGTAATAAGCTACTCAATCTTCACTTCCACGTATCACCGTGGAGAACTCAAACCGATGCACCAAATGCAATGGCAAGGGCACACGGAGTGCCCAAGTCCTTCTCTCCCAAATCCCACCGAAGCAACTAATGCTAGGGAGGAAAATGAGAGGAAGAACAAGAAGGAGAACACCAAGAACTCCAAGATCTAGATCCAAGGGGTTCCCCTCACATAGAGGAGAAAGTGATTGGTGGAAATGTGGATCTAGATCTCCTCTCTTTCCCCCCAAAAACTAGCAAGAATCCATGGAGGGATTGAGAGATAAGCAAGCTCAAGAGAGTCAACAATGGAGGAGAGAGAAGTGCTCAAGAACTTGCAAAAAGGATGAACTCAAGGGGGAAGAAGACCCCCTTTTATAGGAGGGGGAAAAACCAACCGTTACACACTTACTCAGCCCACGACACGCGGTACTACCGCACACGTCCGCGGTACTACCGCAAGTAGTTGCGGTACTACCGCTAGCCAGTGCGGTACTACCGCTTGGGCGGCAGTGACCAGACGAGGCCCTGTTGTGTTAAAACAACGAGCGGTAGAACCGCCGGAGCGGTACTACCGCGCGCCCTTGAGGTACTACCGCAAGGCAGGGTTCGACTAGGCTGGGAAGGCACGGACTAATAAAATTACATCCGTGGCTACTTCCGCTGAGTTTTGATCTGTGCAAAAATCCGACACGGTACTACTGCATCCAAGGAGCGGTACTACCGCATAGGGCGTGGATGTAAAAAATTACATCCGCCCCTGCTTCCGCGCGAGTAGCTGTGCTGGGCCAGACGTCACGGTACTACCGCGCCCTAGGAGCGGTACTACCGCAAGACTTTGCGGTACTACCGCGTCCCTGTCCGGTACTACCGTGGGCCTCTGTGGTACTACTGCTCCGTGGAGCAGTACTACTGCATGCCACAGCACAATACCACTTGGAGGCCTTCATTTTGTAAAGACACGGATAAACGGAAGGAAACAATAAAACCAGAACTGCCATAACTTCTGCAAATGAGCTCCGAATAGAGCAAACTCAAGCTAGTTGGATAGAGGACGACGAGAGCTATCCAAACAGCGAAGAAGAGGCAGGGGAGGTATGCCTAGCTTATAGAGGAGTGAAACCTCCAACAGAGAAGAACCGGCATAACCTCCAACATCGAAAACATCATAGAAGATGCATGTGAACTCCGTTTTCGATGATCTCAAGCTTGTCATTAAGATGACCATAAGCTCTAAGACTCACAAAGAGAACCGGCAAAAACCCCAACATCGAAAACATCATAGAAGAAGCAAGAGAACTTTGTTTTCGATGAACACGAGCTTGTCATGAAAATGACCAAAAGCTCCAAATCTCACAAGGAGAAGAACCAAACAAGAACCAATAGAGATGATGCAAGGATGCAATGGTTTGAGCTCTCTATGAACGATACGATCAAGCTACTCATCGAGAGCCCCCTTTGATAGTACGGCAATCGATCCTATAACCCGGTCTTCCAACTACCACCATGAGACAGGTAAAATAGAAAACCTATCAAGGGCAAACCTTTGCCTTGCACAAAGACCACTTGAGCTAGATGATGACGATCTTGACTTCCTCAAGTTGGACCACCTTTCTTGATTCCGTTGGCTCGGTGAAGACTAGTTGATTGCTCCCCCATACTCCACTATGGGTGAGCCACTCTATGGCTCATCTTCACAAGTCCATTGCCACCACAATGGACGGCAAGCTTCAAGCATATGATCTCTTCGTGATGATCCACTTGAACTTGCACACCGCAACCTAACCCCACAAAGAACTCTCACGAAGATCATGGGTTAGTACACAAAGCGTAATTGACAATGCTTACCATACCATGGGATCGCTTGGTCCCCCTCGGTACATCTTCTACGCTTTGTGTGTTGATCAACTTGATTCACTCTTTGACTTAGTCTTGATCAACCTCTCACATGACCAATCTTTAGGTAATTCCTTGAATAGCATCTTGGTCATCACAAACTCTCCTTGAAACCAACAAATGGACTCCAAGAAAAGCCTATGGACAAGTCCTTCAAATATAACTCAAGGCAACCATTAGTCCATAGAGATTGTCATCAATTACCAAAACCAAACATGGGGGCACCGCATGTTCTTTCACCAGTGTTTGAATTAAAACAATTGCCAGGCACTTTGAAATATGCTTATCTTGATGAGAAAAAGATATATCCTGTTATTATTAGTGCTAGCCTTTCAGAACATGAAGAAGAAAGATTATTGAAAATTCTGAAGAAGCACCGTGCTGCTATTGGATATACTCTTGATGATCTTAAGGGCATTAGTCCCACTCTCTGTCAGCACAAGATCAATATGGAACCTGATGCTAAACCCGTCGTTGATCATCAACGATGTTTGAATCCTAAGATGAAAGAAGTGGTACGAACTGAAATATTAAAGCTTCTGGAAGCAGGTATAATCTATCCCATAGATGATAGTAGATGAGTAAGTCCCGTTCATTGTGTCCCTAAGAAAGGAGGTATTACCGTTGTTCCAAACGATAAGAATGAACTTATTCCACAAAGAATTGTTACTGGCTATAGGATGGTAATTGATTTCAGAAAATTAAACAAAGCAACTAGGAAAGATCATTACCCTTTGCCTTTTATTGATCAAATGCTAGAAAGACTATCTAAGCACACACACTTTTGTTTTCTTGATGGATATTCTATTTGTCTCAAATACCTATTTCACAACCGGATCAAGAGAAAACCACTTTTACTTGCCCTTTCGAAACTTATGCTTAGAGACGTATGCCTTTTGGTTTATGCAATGCACCTGCTACCTTTCAAAGATGTATGACTGCTATATTCTCTGATTTTTGTGAAAAGATTGTTGAGGTTTTCATGGATGATTTTTCTGTTTATGGAACTTCTTTTGATGATTGCTTAAGCAACCTTGATCGAGTTTTGCAGAGATGTGAGCAAACTAATCTTGTCTTGAATTGGGAGAAGTGCCACTTTATGGTTAATGAAGGTATTGTCTTGGGGCATGAAACTTCTGAACAAGGTATTGAAGTGGATAAAGCTAAAGTTGATGCAATTGAGAAAATGCCATGTCCCAGAGATATCAAAGGTATTCGTAGTTTCCTCGATCACGCTGGTTTCTATAGGAGATTTATTAAAGACTTCTCTAAAATTTCTAGGCCTCTTACAAATCTTTTACAAAAGGATGTTCCATTTGTTTTTGATGATGATTGTGTAGAAGCCTTTGAAACACTTAAGAAAGCCTTAATTTCTGCACCTATTGTTCAACCACCTGATTGGAACTTGCCTTTTGAAATTATGTGTGATGCTAGTGATTATGTTGTTGGTGCTGTTCTAGGACAAAGAGTTGATAAGAAGTTAAATGTTATTCATTATGCTAGTAAAACTCTAGACAGTGCCCAAAGAAATTATGCTACTAATGAAAAAGAATTTTTAGCGGTTGTGTTTGCTTGTGACAAATTCAGATCTTACATTGTTGATTCTAAAGTTACTGTTCACACCGATCATGCTGCTATTAAATATCTTATGGAAAAGAAAGATGCTAAACCTATACTCATTAGGTGGGTTCTCTTGCTATAAGAATTTGATTTACATATAACTATTAGAAAAGGAGCTCAGAACCCCGTAGCTGATAACTTTTCTAGGTTAGAGAATATCCTTGATGACCCACAACCTATTAATGATAGCTTTCCTGATGAACAACCTAGCTGCAATAAATGTTTCACATAGCACTCCTTGGTATGCTGACTATGATAATTACATTGTTGCTAAATATATACCACCTTGCTTTACATATCAACAAAAGAAAAAATTCTACTATGATTTAAGACATTACTTTTGGGATGACCCACATCTTTATAAAGAAGGAGTAGATGGTATTATTAGACGTTGTGTACCTGAGCATGAACAGGGACAAATCCTACGGAAATGTCACTCTGAAGCTTATGGAGGGCATCATGCGGGAGATAGAACTGCTCACAAGGTATTGCAATATGGTTTTTATTGGCCTACTCTCTTCAAGGATGCCCGTAAGTTTGTTTTATCTTGTGATGAATGTCAAAGAATTGGTAATATTGGTAAGCGTCAGGAAATGCCTATGAATTATTCACTTGCTGTTGAACCATTTGATGTTTGGGGTTTTGATTATATAGGACCTTTTCCTTCCTCTAATGGGTATACTCATATTTTGGTTGTTGTTGATTATGTCACTAAGTGGATAGAAGCTATTCCAACCAGCAGTGCTGATCACAACACCTCCATTAAAATGCTTAAAGAAGTTATTTTCCCAAGGTTTGGAGTCCCTAGATATTTAATGACCGATGGTGGTTCACACTTTATTCATGGTGCTTTCCGGAAAATGCTTGCTAAATATGATGTTAACCATAGAATTGCATCACCCTATCACCCTCAATCTAGTGGTCAAGTTGAACTTAGTAATAGGGAAATAAAATTAATATTATAGAAAACTGTTAATAGGTCCCGAAAGAATTGGTCTAAGAAATTGGATGATGCACTTTGGGGCTTATAGAACAACTTATAAAAATCCCATGGGTATGTCTCCGTATAAAATGGTTTATGGAAAAGTTTGTCATTTGCCTCTTGAGTTAGAACATAAAGCATATTGGGCAATTTAAGAGCTCAACTACGATTTCAAACTTGCCGGTGAAAAGAGGTTATTTGGTATTAGCTCATTAGATGAATGGAGAACCCAAGCCTATGAAAATGCCAAACTATTTAAAGAAAAGGTTAAAAGATGGGATGATAAAAGAATCCAAAAGCGGGAATTCAAAGTAGGAGAATATGTTCTTTTGTACAACTCTCGTTTCAGATTCTTTGCAGGAAAACTTCTCTCCAAATGGGAAGGACCGTATGTTATCGAAGAGGTTTATCGCTCTGGAGCCATCAAAATAAATAATGCCGAAGGTACCAACCCGGAGGTGGTCAATGGTCAAAGGATTAAACACTACATCTCAGGTACGCCTATTAACGTTGAAAGCAACATTATCCAAACCATGACACCGGAGGAACACATAAAAGAAACCTTCCGGAACACTCCTGAATAACCGAAAAAGAGGAGGTACATGATACGGCAAGTAAACGGACTCCGAAAAATCCACAAAAATATTTTCTGTCAGTTTTGGAATATATTAAAAATTAGGAAAATAAGAAACAATTAGGAAGGCAACCCTGGTGGGCACAAGACACCAGGGCGTGCCAGGGCCCCCGTTTTCTTCCGTTTGCTTGTTTCCCAAGATAAAAATATCTTCAAGAGCACCTACCCCTATGTTTGGCTCACCGATGAGGAAGATGAAGATGAGTCAGTCCCTCCTCGGTTCGAGCAACAAAGCAAGGAGGCATTATGCAAGAGTATAATCAAGCTTGAGATAGAGAACAATGAGTTGAAGATAGATAATTTTTACCTCTGGAATAAGTTGGAGAAAAAAGATAAACCTGCTACTACTACATCACCACCACCTTTTTCTTCATCACCAAAGGAGACTTGAGTTCATGGTATGGGCACTCCCCTTGGCTTGTGCCAAGCTTGGGGGAGGTGTCCCGGTGTCGTATCACCACCACTATCTTTACTTTTATCTATTCTAGTTCGATCTTCAGTTTTCCTATGATTTAGTTGAATAAAACTCTAGTTCAATCCTTTCTTTTCGAGTGTTTGCTTAGTGATCTATCTATGTAATCATGTTAGAGATATAATAAAGATTAGTTCAAGTTTTGCTTTCTTTATTTTCATGTACAATAAAAAGAAAGGAACATAAATAAATGAAAATATCATATGCTAATCTTATGGTAAGTAATGACATCACATAAGGAAAAGAATAAGTGGTAAAATTTGTTGGAGATTGACAAACATAGCATTGGTCAATGATGCAACTCATGGAAGAATTAATAAGGGAAGAGAAGATTCACATGCAAATACACTATCTTGGACATCTTTTATGATTGTGAGCCCCCATTAAATATTTTGTGTCAAAATAGTTGACGCTGGACAAGGAAGACAACGTAATGATTTATGTTTGTTCATATTCACATAGAAGTTATATTGTCATAGATCCTTTAACATGTGGTGCTTGCTCAATATCTTTTCTAGCCAAAAATTCCGCACTAAGTAGAGATACTACTTGTGCATCCAAAAACCCTTAACCCAAATCTTATTTCGAGAGTCCACCACAGCTACCTATGGATTGAGTAAGATCCTTCAAGTAAGTTGTCATCGGTGCAATAAGGCAATAAAAAATGCTTCTAAATGTGTTGGATCATTTAGTGTAAGAGAAAATTGAGCGTTGTACGAACTTGTGATGGCAAAGAATAAAAGCGACAGACTGCATAATAAAGGTTGCTATCATAAGGGGCAATATAACGTGACGTTCTTTTGCATTAAGAGATTTGGCATACAAACAAATAAGCGCATGGCAACTTCTGCTTCCCTCTGCGAAGGGCCTATCTTTTACTTTTATGCAGAGTCAAAGTTTTCTTCCCTATTCCTTTTTACTTTTCTCCTTTGGCAAGTATCATGTGGTGAGGAAAGATCTAGGCACATATATCCAGTTGGATATGAGTAGGCATGAGTTATTATTGTTGACATCACCCTTGAGGTGAATATGTTGGGTGGCGAAACTATAAGTCCCTATCTTTCTATGTGTCTGGTTGAAACTTTTTGTTCATGGGTACGCTGTGAGTGTTAGCAATCATAGAAGATTAAATGATGGTTGAGTATGTGGACTTGCCTAAAGGCTCCGACACATGACCCTTCCTGAAAATATGATGAATTGTAGTTGCAAAGTTGACTGAGAACATAGTTTGTTGGTTTTCAATAAGGTTTATGCTTTTATACTTCAATGTTGTGATGAATTGTTACTTGTTCATGAGAAGTTATATGATAAAAGTTTTATGCTAAAGTTTGTTGCTGTTATAATAATATACATGATACTTCTATGTCCGTATTTTGTTTTTATTGACACCTCTCTCTCTAAGCATGTGGACATGTTTTCGATTTCGGTTTTCGCTTGAGGACAAGCGAGGTCTAAGCTTGGGGGAGTTGATACGTCCATTTTGCATCATGTTTTCCTACTGTTATTTATAATGATTTTATGCATAATAATGCTTTATGGAGTAATTCTAATGCCTTTTCTCTGATAATTTGCAAGGATTACACAAAGAGGATGAAAGATCGAGGATGTCGCCTAGAGGGGGGGGGGTGAATAGGCGCTTTAAAATAATTATGGTTTAGGCTTGAACAAATGCGGAATAAACCTAGCGGTTATTTGTCAAGCACAAAACCTACAACAACTAGGCTCACCTATGTGCACCAACAACTTATGCTAAGCAAGATAAACAACTAAGTGATAGCAAGATATATGACAAGAAACAATATGGCTATCACAAAGTAAAGTGCATAAGTAAAGGGCTCGGGTAAGAGATAACCGAGGCACGCGGAGACGACGATGTATCCCAAGTTCACACCCTTGCGGATGCTAATCTCCGTTCGGAGCGGTGTGGAGGCACAATGCTCCCCAAGAAGCCACTAGGACCACCGTAATCTCCTCACGCCCTCGCACAATGCAAGATGCCGTGATTCCACTAAGGGACCCTTGAGGGCGGTCACCGAACCCGTACAAATGGCAACCCTTGGGGGAGGTCACCGAACCCGTACACTTTGGCAACCCTTGGGGGCGGTCACCGGTACCCGTCAAATTGCTCGGGGCGATCTCCACAACCTTATTGGAGACCCCGATGCTTGCCCGGAGCTTTAAACCACAATGATTGAGCTCCGAACACCACCAAACGTCTAGGGCGCCCAAGCACCCAAGAGAAACAAGCTCAAGGGTACCAAGCACCCTGGAGTAATAAGTTTCTCAACTTGTAACTTCCACGTATCACCATGGAGAACTCAAACCGATGCACCAAATGCAATGGCAAGGGCACAAGGAGTGCCCAAGTCCTTCTCTCCCAAATCCCACCAAAGCAAATAATGCTAGGGAGGAAAATGAGAGGAAGAACAAGAAGGAGAACACCAAGGACTCCAAGATCTAGATCCAAGGGGTTCCCCTCACATAGTGGAGAAAAGTGATTGGTGGAAATGTGGATCTAGATCTCCTCTCTCTTTTCCCCCAAAAACTAGCAAGAATCCATGGAGGGATTGAGAGATAGCAAGCTCGAAGAAGGTCAACAATGGGGGAAGAACACGAGCTCAAAGGATAAGGTCCAATGGGGAAGAAGACCCCCTTTTACAGGGGGGAAAAGATCCAACCGTTATCCCCTCTCTCAGCCCGCGCGACGCGGTACTACCGCACACGGCCGTGGTACTACCGCACAGGGTTGCGGTACTACCGCTTGCGCGGTAGAGACCAGAGGAGGGCCTGTTGCACAGGGCAACGAGCGGTAGAACCGCCGGAGCGGTACTACCGCGTGCCCCTACGGTACTACCGTAAGGCAGTCATCAACTGGCACAGAAAATGCACGGAAGTAATAAATTACTTTCGTGACAACTTCCGCTGAGGTTTGAGCTGTGCAAAAGTCTGGCACGGTAGTACCGGACAGGAGTCGCGGTACTACCGCGTAAGGGCGGATGTAAAAAATTACATCCGCACCTACTTTCGCATGCATCAGCGTCAGGGCTGGAGGTAGCGGTACTACCGCTCATCAGGAGCGGTACTACCGCTGGCCCCTGCGGTACTACCACTCCCTTGAGCAGTACTACCGCATGCCACAGAGGCTTTAGCACTTGGCTACCTTCATATCACTGCTAAAGACAACAAAAGGATACAATAAAACCAGAACTACCATAACTTCTGCATATGAGCTCCGAATTGAGCAAACTCAAGCTTGTTGGATAGAGGAAGACGAGTAGCATCAAAACCTCCAACAGAGGAGGTATGCCTAACATATAGAGGAGTGAAACCTCCAACAGAGAAGTACCGGCATAACCTCCAACATCGAAAACATCATAGAAGATGCATGTGAACTTCGTTTTCGATGAACTCGAGCTTGTCATCAAGATGACCATAAGCTCTAAGACTCATAAAGAGAACCAAACAAGAACCAAGAAAGATGATGCAAGGATCCAATGGTTTGAGCTCTCTACGAACGATACGATCAAGCTACCAACTTGAGAGCCCCCCTTGATAGTACGGCAAACAATCCTATAACCCGGTCTCCCAACTACCACCATGAGACCGGTAAAATAGAAAACCTATCAAGGGCAAACCTTTGCCTTGCGCATGATCCACTTGAGCTAGATGATGACGATCTTGTCCTCCTCAAGATGGACCACCTTTCTTGATTGCGTTGGGTCAATGAAGACTAGTTGATTGCTCCCCCATAAACCACTATGGGTGAGCCACTCTTCTGCACATCTTCACAAGTCCATTGTCACCACAATGGACGGCAAGCTTCAAGAACTTGATCTCTTCGTGATGCTCCACTTGAACTTGCACAACGGCAATCTTGATGACGATCACCACTTGATGTCATCCTCTCCATGGGTTGTATGATATCTTCCTCTTGACGCAAGCCCATGGACACATATCTAACCCCACATAGACTCTCACATAGACCATGGGTTAGTACACAAAGCGTAATGGACAATGCATACCATACCATGGGATCACTTGATCCCTCTCGGTACATCTTCTACGCTTTGTGAGTTGATCAACTTGATTCCCTCTTGACTTAGTTTTGATCAACCTTGAATCTTTCCAACTCTCTTCATTTGGATGATGCCTTGAAGGTAAACATGAATGATCACACAATCTTCTTCTTCAAGACATGCTTGCAATAAGCTCAACTCTCACATGACCAATCTTTGGATAATTCCTTGAATAGCACCTTGGCCAACACATAAACTCCTTGAAACCAACACATGGACTTCAAAACAAGACTATGGACAAATCCTTCAAATATAACTCAAGGCAACCATTAGTCCATAGAGATTGTCATCAATTAACAAAAACAAACATGGGGGCACCGCATGTTCTTTCAGAGGGAGAATACCGGTAGCTGGAATTCTGGACCTGAAAAAGCACGTCAGAGCTACCTATTCTGCACAACTCCAAATAAGCTGAAACTTCACGGAGATTTTTTATGGAATATATAAGAATTATTTGAGCAAATAACTACCAGAGGGGGCCCACCAGGTGGGCACAACCCACCTGGGCACGCAAGGGCCCCCAGGCGCGCCCTGGTGGGTTGCGCCCACCTCGGCCCACCTCCGGTGCCCATCTTCTGGTATATAAGTCATTTTGACCTAGAAAATATAAGGGGAGGACTTTCGGAATGAAGCGCCGCCGTCTCGAGGCGGAACTTGGGCAGGAGCACTTTTGCCCTCCGGCGGAGCGATTCCACCGGGGGAACTTCCCTCCTGGAGGGGGAAATCATCGTCATCGTCATCACCAACAACTCTCCCATCTTTGGGAGGGCATCTCCATCAACATCTTCAAAAGCACCATCTCCTCTCAAACCCTAGTTCATCTCTTGTGTTCAATCTTTGTACCGGAACCTTAGATTGGTGCTTGTGGGTGACTAGTAGTGTTGATTACATCGTGTAGTTGATTACTATATGGTTTATTTGGTGGAAGATTATATGTTCCGATCCATTATGTTATTCAATACCCCTCTGATCTTGAGCATGATTATCATTTGTGAGTAGTTACTTTTGTTCTTGAGGTCACAGGAGAAATCTTGTTGCAAGTAATCATGTGAACTTGATATGTGTTCGATATTTCGATGATATGTATGTTGTGATTCCCTTAGTGGTGTCATGTGAACGTCTACTACATGGCACTTCACCTTATGAGGGTCTAAGGGAATACATTGTGGAGTAGTTATTAGATGATGGGTTGCGAGAGTGACAGAAGCTTAAATCCTAGTTTATGCACTACTTCATAAGGGACAGATTTGGATCCAAAAGTTTAATGCTATTGTTAGATTTTATCTTAATACTTTTCTCGTAGTTGCGGATGCTTGCGAGGGGGTTAATCATAAGTAGGAGGTTTGTTCAAGTAAGAACAGCACCTAAGCACCGGTCCACCCACATATCAAATTATCAAAGTAGCGAACACAAATCAATCCAACATGATGAAAGTGACTAGATGAGATTTCCGTGTACCCTCAAGAACGCTTTGCTTATTATAAGAGACCATTTTGGCCTATCCTTTGCCTCAAAAGGATTGGGCTACCTTGCTGCACTTTTGTTACCGTTACTTGCTCATTACAAATTATCTTGCTATCAAACTACTCGTTACTTATAATTTCAGTGCTTGCAGAGAATACCTTGCTGAAAACCACTTGTCATTTCCTTCTGTTCCTCGTTGGGTTCGACACTCTTACTTATCGAAAGGACTACGATTGATCCCCTGTACTTGTGGGTCATCAGTGTTTGGTAGGGAGGTTGGCTGGAGGGATGTGTAGCCCGATGTGGTCGGGCCACCCGTCGCCGACATAGGGGTGTGCCGATCGTCGATGCATCCGCTCTCCCTCCTTCTTTCCTTGTCGCGTGCGCGCTGTCGTAGCTCCGATGATGTCCGAGGCGGGACGTATGCTTCGGTCCCATCGGTTGGGGCTGCCTTTTGTGGGGGGGGGGGTTGGATGCAGGGTGGCGTTTGTGGGCGGAGCGTATGTCTCAGGTGCGGGCGGGAAGCCATGGCCACGCGGGTGGCGTGGTTGGCGAGGCTAGGGTGCCCCGGAGGGGTGTCAGCGCAGGGGTGCATCACTTGCCTAGTCCATGTACTGGCCGACGGTGGCGGCGCCCATTTACGTCGTATCCTTCCTGAAGGCTCCGTCGCAGCGTTCCCACTCCTTTTGTCTTGCTCCAGGTGAAAACTTGATCAGCGGGATCGGTCGTGGCGGCTATCCGTGGCCGTACCCTTCTGGGAGGCACCGTTTTGGAGTCCTAACTTCATTGTTGTCCATCTCACCTCTCGGTTGTGGATTGCTCTTGGTGAGGTCTCTGTCGGCTACTAGCGCTCTTCTTCGCACATCTGTTGTTTGCTTGGTAGTCGTTGGGGTAGTGTGACGGTGCCCGGCACCTGTGTATTTTGCCTTGGATGTGTGTGTTGTGTGCGATAGTGGTGTGTGTTTGTATCGGTTCACTCGGATGTTATGCGGTGATGGTTGCTTTATAATATAAAGCAGGGGAAACCATTTTTCGTCAGAAGGGAATATTCATTAGTACGTATTCATAGGTTTATACTAGGTCGGAATGTGGCTAATAAATGGGTCCGGTATAGTGTATTGTGATATCAAGATGAATTGACAGATATTTATACATAGTTATAGTATATATAAAAGCTCAATGCTATTAACACCTAGCAATCCCCACTGCCGTTTCATGAATTAATTCCCTCCTGCAATTTAGTAGATGACTCATATTTCAATGATTGTATTGTTTTTATCCCATACTTTGGTATTTTTGCGCTGATCATGCTATTTAATAACTTTTCATTAGTATTACCAATTTTAAGTGTTTTATTAGCTTTTACCCCTTAAATTTTTACTAGAATTGGCCATGTGTGCTTTGCCATTAGCTATAGGTTTTGTCGCCTAGACTCGACTTTGTTTGGTAGCAATGGCCTAAGGTAATGCCTCGAGCTTTACGCCATTGGTGTCGTATCAGTTGATCGGTCCCTTTGATGGCGCAGATGGAAAACCTCACTTCGTAGAGTGCTCAAGGTTGTCCTTATGACAGTGCTTGTGGTTAAGGTGCATGTCATTAGCGGAATCATGGTTTTGCAAGGCCCTTGGTTGGGGTTGGCAAGAAACTTTCAAGTGCAGGCTCAGGATTAGCTAGCAAGGGTTGTCACTGCAATGTGGTCTTGGTGGAGTATTGCTCTTCAACTATACCAACAACACCCATTGAATCGCATTTTCTCTTGTTAGCATGCTTTTGATGGGTGCTAAGCAAGTGAGCAAAGTGATGTTTTCATTTTACATGGAAGATAAAGCAGAGAAGTTATAGCAATTTCTATTGTAACAGAGAAGTGGAGCCAGTTTTGTATTTTACCGAGAAGATAAAGCAGATAAGTTGTAGCAATTTCCACTTTAACACACAAGTTCAAGCAATTTGCATTTTGCAGAGAAGATGAAGCAGTTACAGTGTGGACAAAAATTGAAGTAGCATGAGCACCACTGGAAATCATGGCCTCATGGGTCTTGTTATCACTTTTTGGCAATGGTCTCGTTACTTAAGATAGAAGTTCCAAAAGTTCCAACAAATAATGAAAGGAGCACAATTGTGCCTTGATAAGGTGATACTTGTGTGAGGTATTCTAGCACCATGCTTTCTTTGACATGCCGTCACTTTTGTAATTATGTTTTCGGTGCAAAAGTTTTCCAAAGTGTTCCTGCCAAGCGAGTGTTAGTTAGACGAAATAGAATAATTGCTAGGTGGCTACTTTGTCTAAGTTAATAAAAAAACATTCTAACCATTTTGGCCTAACAAGCTAGCATAATAACCATTGTTGCCGCTACAACTATGCTAAGTTTTCAGGTGAACAAAGAGATGGACTATCTAGGCATACCGAGCGTATGTGAACCAAAACCCTCTCATTATTTCGGTTGAAACATTAAAATCCTTACATTCTTGTTTCTTGGTCGAGGACGATCAGGGATTAATCCTGGGGAGGTTGATGGGTGGATTTTTTACTCATTTCTACTCATGTTTAAACTGGATATTTTCATATTCTTTTGACATTATAATTTTGATTTGTCTACGAATGACTAATAATTGCAAACCTTGGCATTTATTTTGTTTCCCATAGAAATGGGCCGTTTTAGGTGCAAAATCAAGTCATAAAACGGAATATTCTGGGCGTGGTAATCAATGCCAATCAGCCGGGCACACATAACCACCTCATGAGGAGAATACGGTGGGCGGTCCTTGGCCATCTTGTTCACCACCGCCTCACGATCTTTCTCCCATAGCACGTTGTAGTGGCATAGTATTGAGCATGCTCCCAAGGTGCACTTTCTTTTCGAGCTGATCACGAGCACCACCACGAGCACCATGAGGGTTCAAGATAGACATGAATAGGGTCCCTGCCCCGACCCAATGCTTGATGCAATAATGGAGTCATGCTCAGGGCGGGGTGCCCCCCCCCCACACACACCTTGGACTAAACTATGAAGAATTGTTTTTAGAGAGGCTTACATTGGAAAAAATATATTTATTTGCACCCCTGAAACTTCTCGTCTAGCTCCTCCATTGCTTGATGCACCACGTGCATGATTTTTGAGGCGATCACCCGGTGCACAGTGAAACCATGAGGCGAACACTTGGGGAGTGGTGCCACTGCAGGAGGTTGATGTCCTGCAAGTGCACAGGGCTTTGTAGCAATTTCGCGGTAAGTAAGGTTTGTCGATCCCATAGGGAACGAATTGGAAGGCAACATAAACCCCACAACTACGTTATCACTTCCGCAGTTTCGTACGCACCCATACCAGAATTTGAAAATAGTCTACTTTATATGTTGCTAGAGAAATGGAATAAAAAGGGTTTTATCTAGACTGCAAATGAAAAGGTAAAAACAGAATTAAAGGACACTAAGTTAGTTTGGACGGTGCTTGAGCAGTAAAGCGTTCTTGAGGGTTCCAAAATCATCACTACTAATAAGAACTATCATATCTCTAATCCATTCTTCATGTGCAAAGTGGGTGGTTCCCGGTACAGAATATTCTCTACTCTAGGTAGACTTCATACGACATACGTTACCAACCGTAGTTTTCCCACGCCGGTTATCTCTACTGTAAGTTAAGGGTTTCCCATGGATGAAGCTAGATGTGAGTTTCCCTGTTACTCCCCTACCAACTGCAGAAGGCGAAGAAAGAGGCTTTTACTATCACCGCCAATTACCTCAACGTCCTAACCTAGAGCAGCGGCACTAATGCTCCACAACCAATCATGGTGATAATGCGAGTGAAGGCTCCTATCAACATTCGTGAAGGCTACTAACTCGAACATGAACAAAAAAATAATTGACCGCATCAAGTAATCATACAGAACCCATCCATATCCCGTAGAACTAGTACAACTACTCAAACATTAAAAAAAGAGTCAAGTTAAATGGGTGAAAGTTGGCAAAACTTATGCTTAATAGTGTAACTCAAATGAAGGTTGTTAGATAGAGTGATTGGCGTAAAATTTCTCAAAGTTAGGCATAAAAGTGGCATTCGTTCTATTTCAATTTATCTAGAGTGTCTCAAAATTGTAGGTGTGTTTGCATCGATACCTACGACAGCCAAGCCAATAATTTGATGACTCACCAGAGGGTAGGTGATGCGGCTTGAACTACGTTGGTATTTCCCCAAAGAGGAAGGGATGATGCAGCATAGCTACGGTAGGTGTTTCACTTAGTGATGAGACCAAGGTTATCGAACCAGTAGGAGAACCACACAACACTATGTAAACGGTACCTGCACACAAAGAACATATACTTGCAACCCGACGTGTAAGAGGGGTTGTCAATCCCTCCGGGGTAAAAAGATAGATAAAATTGTAGTAGATTGGATAAATAGATCTCGCGGGAACGCGAGATAAAATAAATAACATAAAAGTGCAGCAAGGTATTTTTGGTTTTTTGGATTAATAGATCTAAAAATAAAAGCGAATAAAAATAGATCTCAAAGGCAAATATGACAAAGAATAGACCCGGGGGCCGTAGATTTCACTAGTGGCTTCTCTCGAGAAAAATAGCATACAGTGGGTAAACAAATTACTGTTGGGCAATTGATAGAACTTCAAATAATTATGATGATATCCAGGCAATGATAATTATTTAGGCATCACGTCCAAGATTAGTAGACCGACTCCTGCCAGCATCTACTACTATTACTCCACACATCGACCGCTATCCAGCATGCATCTAGTGTATTAAGTTCATGGAGAAATGGAGTAATGCAATAAGAACGATGACATGATGTAGACAAGATCTATTCATGTAGGAATAGACCTCATCTTGTTATCCTTAATAGCAACGATACATACGTGTCATTTCCCCTTCTGTCACTGGGATTGAGCACCGTAAGAACGAACCCATCACAAAGCACCTCTTCCCATGGCAAGAAAAATTGATCTAGTCAGCCTAACTAAACCAAAGATTCGAAGAAGAAATACGAGGCTATAAGTAATCATGCATATAAGAGATCAAAGAAACTCAAATAACTTTCATGTATAAAAATATAGATCTGATCATAAACTCAAAGTTCATCGGATCCCAACAAACACACCACAAAAAGAGTTACATCAAATAGATCTCCAAGAGACCATTGTATTGAGAATCAAAAGAGAGAGAGGAAGCCATCTAGCTAATAACTATGGTCCCGAAGGTCTACAATGAACTACTCACGCATCATCGGAGAGGCACCAATGAGGATGATGAACCCCTCCGTGATGGTGTCTAGATTGGATCTGTGGTTTCTGGAACTTGCGGCGGCTGGAATTGTGTTTCGTCGACTCCCCTAGGGTTTTTGGATTTTCAGGGTATTTATAGAGCAAAGAGGCGGTGCGGGAGGCGGACGAGGTGGGCACAACCCACCAGGGCGCGCTTGGGCCCCCAGGCGTGCCCAGGTGGGTTGTGCTCCCCTCGGAGCCCCCCTCTGGTACTTCCTTGACCCAACTTGTGTCTTCTGGTCCAGAAAAAATCACCAAAAAGTTACACTGCATTTGGACTCCGTTTGGTATTGATTTTCTGCAAAGTAAAAAACAAGCAAAAAACTGCAACCGGCACTGGGCACTATGTCAATAGGTTAGTCCCAAAAAATGATATAAAGTTGCTATAAAATGATTGTAAAACATCCAAGAATGATAATATAACAACATGGAACAATCAAAAATTATAGATACGTTGGAGACGTATCAGCATCCCCAAGCTTAATTCCTGCTCGTCCTCGAGTAGGTAAATGATAAAAATAGAATTTTTGATGTGGAATGCTGCCTATCATGTTCATTTCTTTTGTAGCATGGATGTTTGGACTTTAATATGATTCAAAGCAATAGTCTAGTTTTGACATGAAGATTTCAATACTCTAGAATATCAACAAGCAACCATGTCTTTCAAAATATCAACACTAAAGCAAGTTATCCCTAGCCCATTGTGCTCAATCATTGATCCATTCATGAAATGCACTCTCATATTATCTACACCGAATGCTCAAGTACGATCATAGTGCCACTTAGTTGGTGCTTTATAAGAGAAGATGGAGACTCAAATAAAAATTGCATAAAGTAAAAAAGAAAGGCCCTTCGCAGAGGGAAGTAGGGATTTGTAGAGGTGCCAGAGCTCAAAGCGAAAAATTAAGAGATAAAACATTTTGGGTGGCATGCCTTTCCTGTCAATGAAAATGATCGAGTAGTTCCCAATACTTTCCATCCTAGATATATCATAGGCGGTTCCCAAACAGAAAGTAAAGTTTATTCCTTTTTCCACCATACTTTCACATTCCACGGCTAACCGAATCCACGGGTGCCGTCCATACCAACACTTTTCAAGGAATTTATTATTTGACAACATAAAGTAAAGTCATTTTTCATTTCGGGACTGGGCATCCCTAAGTCCTTTGCCGTACTCTCATGCAATGACAAGTGAATAAACACTCATCTTGAGAATAATACATCTAGCATGGAAAAATATCAGCCACCCCCTACCGTTTCATGAGCGGTACAAGCACACAAAAGGGAAATTTATTTTGAAGATTAGAGATGGGACATACAAATTTGCTTAGAACGGTAAAAGAATACCGCATATAGGTAGGTATAGTGGACTCATATGGCAAAACTGGTTTAAGAATTTTGGATGCACAAGTAGTAATCCCAGTTAGTACAAGTGAAGGCTAGCAAAAGATTGAGAAGCATCCAACCAAGAAACGAAAAATCTCATAAGCGAGCATTAAGCATAACTAACACCAAATAATGCACCACAAGTAGGATGTAATTTCATTGCATAACTATTGACTTTCGTGCTTGCATAGGGAATCACAAACCTTAACATCAATATTCTTACTAAACCATAATTACTCATCAACATGACTCACATATCACTATCATCATATCGCAAAACTATTACAAAGAATCAAGTTTATTTTGTCCAATGATCTTCATGAAAGTTTTTATTATATCCCTCTTGAATATCTATCACTTTGGGACTAGTTTCATATGTTGCTTTTGATAGCTCAAACAAATCTAAGTGAAGAACATGAGCATAAAAATTTTCTTCTCTCAAAATAATATAAGTGAAGCATGAGAGACTTTCTAAAAAAATTTACTAACTCTTAAATAAATCTAAGTGAAGCATGAGAGCATTTCTTCAAAAATAATAAAGCACACCATGCTCAAAAAGATATAAATGAAGCACTAGAGCAATTCCATAGCTCAAAAAATTTAAGTGAAGCATATAGAGCAATTCTAGCAAATCATAGCATAATTTTGGCTCTCTCAAATAGGTGTATTCAGCAAGGATACTTGACACAAACTAAAAAGCAAAACAAGAAAAGACTCATATAACACAAGACGCTCCAAGCAAAACTCATGATATGTGGCGAATAAAAATATAGTTCCAAGTAAAATACCGATGGTCGTTAGAAGAAAGAGGGGATGCCACTCGGGGGCATCCCCAAGCTTAGTTGCTTGTTCATCCTTGAATATTATCTTGGGGTGCAGTAGCATCCCCAAGCTTAAGCTCTTCTTACTCCTTATTCCTTCATCCATCGTGGTCTCACCCAAAACTTGAAAACTTCAATCACACAAAACTCAACAAAACCTTCGTGAGATCCGTTAGTATAAGGAAACCAATCTTTACTTTAAGTACTGTAGAAAACCCATTAAAATTTTGTTATTTAATTATATCTACTGTATTCTAACTTTACCATGGCTTATACCCCCCGATACAAAATATAGATTTATCAAAATAAGCACACAATGCAAAGAAAACAGAATATGTCAAAAACAGAACAGTCTGTAATGATGCGCATTGTTCTCATACTTATACAACACCAAAAATTCTAAAAAATTAGGACAACATAAAATATTTGTATATAAATCTTTTGTAAAAAAATTCAGAATTTTTTGTCACTTCTGTGATTTTAAAAAATTATTTTAATGGACGTAGAAGTTTCTGTTTTCCAACAAGATCAAATCAACTATCACCAAAGCTATCCCAAAGGCTTTACTTGGCACAAACACTAATTAAAACACAAAAAACACAATCATAACAGTAGAATAATTGTGCAAACACTCAAGAACAGAAAGAAAAAGACAAAAATAAATTTTATTCATTGGGTTGCCTCCCAACAAGCGCTATCATTTTATGCCCCTAGCTAGGCATAACGTATAGATCTAAGTGTTGTCATCTTTAGTTTCCAACTCCTCAATCAGGCACTTAGAATTCTTCAAAGATATAGCATACAAATTTTCAATAACAATACTCCTAGGAACAAGTTTGAAAATTTTATTCTTGCAAGTAGGGTCTTTTATCACTTCAACAAAATCGGGGTGAATGCTAATCATCTTAAGATCTTCTTTGTTATTATTAGAAGTTGAACCCTTGTTCTTAGTGACTTGAGTAATCTTGCCAATTTTTACGGGAGTTTTTTCAATAGTTTTAACAGAAGTAAAAGCCGTGCTTAGATTACTAAAAATTTCTTCCAACTTATCAATTCTAGCGGGGCTCTCCTCTATTCTCTCGTTGAATGCGGGTTCTTTTTCTTTTCGTACTTTAAGAGCGTCTCCCGCTTTTGACCCAATTCTATTCGCAAGATTTTGCATCCTTTTATCTAATTTTTCAATGTTTTCTTCAGTGAGCATTTTCTTTTCAATAGCATCTAGCCTTTCCATAACATGCTCGAGAGTTAAAGTTGTTTCATTAACCATAAGAGGTGGTGATCCCACTAAATTTCCCATAGCATTAAAAGCATCTAGAGACAGACACATCAAGAAATTCCCACCGGTAATCATATCAAGGATGAATCTATACCAAGTAGTGATGCCCACATAAAAACAGCGAAGAAGAACAACGGTAGATTGCTTACGAATAGAACTATTATGAGCATTGCAAATCTTATACCAAGCATCTTTTAAATTCTCCCCTCCCCTTTGTTTAAAGTTAAGAACCTCGTTCTCGGGGGTGCACGCAATAGAGGAAGAACTATCCATAGCGACAAAAAGTGACAAACAAAATTGCACACGAAAAACAGATCTGACGAGAAAACGGCGAACGAAAAAGAGGGCGAATAAAACGGCAATTTTTTGTGAAGTGGGGGAGATGAAAACGAGAGGCCAATGGCAAATAATGTAAATTTCAAGGAGATGAGATTTGTGATTAGGAACCTGATAGATGTTGATGATGTCTCCCCGGCAACGGCGCCAGAAATTCCTTTTGATGCGGCTTGAACTACGTCGGTATTTCCCCAAAGAGGAAGGGATGATGCAGCACAACTACGGTAGGTATTTCCCTCAGTGATGAGACCAAGGTCATCGAACCAGTAGGAGAACCACGCAACACTATGTAAACGGTACCTGCACACAAAGAACAAACACTTGCAACCCGACGTGTAAGAGGGGTTGTCAATCCCTCCTGGGTAAAAAGATAGATAAAATTGTAATAGATTGGATAAATAGATCTCGCGGGAACGCGAGATAAAATAAATAACAAAAAAGTGCAGCAAGGTATTTTTGGGTTTTTGGATTAATAGATCTGAAAATAAAAGTGAATAAAAATAGATCTCAAAGGCAAATATGATAAAGAATAGACCCGGGGGCCGTAGATTTCACTAGTGGCTTCTCTCGAGAAAAATAGCATACGGTGGGTAAACAAATTACTGTTGGGCAATTGATAGAACTTCAAATAATTATGACGATATCCAGGCAATGGTCATTATATAGGCATCACGTCCAAGATTAGTAGACCGACTCCTGCCTGCATCTACTACTATTACTCCACATATCGACCGCTATCCAGCATGCATCTAGTGTATTAATTTCATGGAGAAACGGAGTAATGCAATAAGAATGATGACATGATGTAGACAAGATCTATTCATGTAGGAATAGACCCCATCTTGTTATCCTTAATAGCAACGATACATACGTGTCATTTCCCCTTCTGTCACTGGGATTAAACACCGTAAGATCAAACCCATCACAAAGCACCTCTTCCCATGGCAAGAAAAATTGATCTAGTCGGCCTAACTAAACCAAAGATTCAAAGAAGAAATACGAGGCTATAAGTAATCATGCATATAAGAGATCAAATAAACTCAAATAACTTTCATGGATAAAAATATAGATCTGATCATAAACTCAAAGTTCATCGGATCCCAACAAACACACCGCAAAAAGAGTTACATCAAATAGATCTCCAAGAGACCATTGTATTGAGAATCAAAAGAGAGAGAGGAAGCCATCTAGCTACTAACGATGAGGGATTCAATGCAGCACCGGTGGCCAGCGATGTGGGCTGCATCGCAGTACTGGTGGCTGGCGACGAAAGCTTCATTATAGCAATAGCAGCCCGCGACGAGGACTTCATCACAGCATCGGCGACCCGACGGTGTCGTGCCTCATCCGGCATGCGCACTGGCTTGTAGGACAGCGGAAGTTGCAACACATCACGCTAGAAGCTCCCCCTCCGCGGCGCTAGCGATGCTCTGCAGCACCGGACGGCAGCGTGATACGTCTCCATCGTATCTACTTTTCCTAATGCTTTTGCTCTTGTTTTGGACTCTAATTTGCATGTTTTGAATGAAACTAACCCGGACTGACGCTGTTTTCAGCAGAACTACCATGGTGTTGTTTTTGTGCAGAAATAAAAGTTCTCGGAATGGAACAAAACTTTTTGGAGAATTATTTTGTAATAAAAGAAAACTTATGAAGCCAAGAACCACCGGAGGGGGGCCCCTGGTTGAACACAACCCACCAGGGCGCGCCGTCCCCTCTAGGCGCGCCCAGGTGGGTTGTGCCCACCTGGTCGCCCCGCAGACCCTAATTCCAACTCCTTAAATACCTATTTTTGGAGAAAAAATCAAGGAGGAAGTTTCATCGCGTTTCACGATATGGAGCCGCCGCCACCTCCTGTTCTTCATCGGGAGGCCAGATCTAGAGTCCGTTCAGGGCTCCGGAGAGGGGGATCTTCGGTCTTCGTCATCACCAACCCTCCTTCATCGCCAATTCCATGATGCTCCCCACTGGGAGTGAGTAATTCCTTCATAGGCTCGCTGGTCGGTGAGGAGTTGGATGAGATTCATCATGTAATCAAGTTAGTTTTGTTAGGGCTTGATCCCTAGTATCCACTATGTTCTGAGATTGATGTTGTTATGACTTTGCCATGCTTAATGCTTGTCACTAGGGCCTGAGTGCCATGATTTCAGATCTGAACCGTTTATGTTTTCACTGTTATATCTATGTTCTAGATCCGATCTTGCAAGTCATATTCACCTATTACGTGTTATGATCCGTAAACCCCGGGGTGACAATAATCGGGATACTTTCCGGTGATGACCGTAGTTTGAGGAGTTCATGTATTCACTATGTGTTAATGCTTTGTTCCGGTTCTCTATTAAAAGGAGGCCTTAATATCCCTTAGTTTCCTTATGGACCCCACTGCCACGGGAGGGTAGGACAAAAGATGTCATGCAAGTTCTTTCCATAAGCACGTATGACTATTTACGGAATACATGCCTACATTATATTTATGAACTGGAGCTAGTTTTGTATCGCCCTAGGTTATGACTGTTATATGACGAATATCATCCAACGAATCCACCGATCCAATGCCTATGAATTTCTTATATATTGTTCTTGCTAAGTTACTACTGCTGCTTTTACTGTTACACTTGCTATGAAATTATTGCTATCACTGTTACCGTTATTGCTACTGTTACCACTACTACCAAAACTATCATACTACTTTGCTACTGATCACTTTGCTGCAGATATTTAATCTCCAGGTGTGGTTGAATTGACAACTCAGCTGCTAATACTTACAAATATTCTTTGGCTCCTCTTGTGTCGAATCTATCAATTTGGGTTGAATACTCTACCCTCGAAAACTGTTGTGATCCCCTATACTTGTGGGTTATTAAGACCTTTTTCTGGCGCCGTTGCCGGGGAGCATAGCTATATTTGTTGAGTCACTTGTGATTATTATCTATTTATCATTATGAAGAATCTGAAGGATACCAAGACTAAGATATTTCCCTCTAAGACGAGGGGAGGTAAGGAACTGCCATCTAGCTCTGCACTTGATTCACCCTCTATTTTGAGTAAACTTGCAACACCACCACATGCTATTAATCCTGATATGTCGCAAGTTAATGATGATGCTACTTCTTCTATGAATGATACTCATGATGATGCTAGTACCTTGCTTGATGATAATATGCCACTAGGTGAATTTCTTGATGAACAAATTGCTAGAGCTAAAGATATAGAGAATGTTGAAACTGATGAAATTATTGAAACTGATTAAGTACTTGAAACTGAAAATCTTGAAACAACTATTAGACCTAGCTCTCCTAGATATGAATTGCCCAAGATACCTGAAGGTTATGTTATGGATGGGGAGATAGCTAGAGACTTTCTTGCTTGCATTGATAGGGATGATCTTAAGAAATTACTATGCAAACTAAAAGAAAAATCTTTGAATGCTAGAATGAAATGTGATCCTAAGTTTGCTACTTCACCTATCCTTGTTACTGATAAGGATTATGAATTCTCTGTCGACCCAGAGTTAATTACTTTGGTTGAATCTGATCCTTTCCATGGCTTTGAAACTGAAACTGTTGTGGCACACCTTACTAAATTGAATGATATAGCCACCCTATTTGCTCATGATGAGAAAATTCGCTACTATTATATTCTCAAGTTATTTCTGTTCTCATTAAAGGGTGATGCTAAGATATGGTACAATACTCTTGCTCCTGGTTGTGTGCGTAGTCCCCAGGATATGATTTATTACTTCTCTAAAAAATATTTTCCTACTCTTAAAAACAACCTGCCTTACAGGAAATATTTAACTTTGTGCAAATTGAAGAAGAGAGTCTCCCACAAGCTTGGGGGAGGCCTCTCCAATTGCTTAATGCTTTGCCTAATCATCCTCTTAAGAAAAATGAAATACTTGATATCTTTTATAATGGACTAACCGATGCTTCTAGGGACTTCCTAGATAGTTGTGCTGGTTATGTTTTCAGGGAGCAAACTGTTGAACAAGCTGAGGAATTATTGAACAGCATATTGAAAAATTATGATGATTGGACTCTTCCTGAACCACCGCCTAAACCCACTTCGAAGAAGAGGGGTATCTTATATCTCAGTCCTGAAGATATGCAAGAGGCAAAGAAGTGTATGAAGGAAAAAGGTATTAAAGCAGAGGATGTTAAAAATTAACCTCCTATTGAAGAAATACATGGACTTGACACACCACCACCAAAGGTGGTAGAGGTAAACTCTTCAATGAAATTTGATGAAAGTGACATCCCTTACAATAAACATCCTAGTCAATGCCTTTATGAGTTTGACAACTACATTAGAAAACAAGATCACTTCAATGCAAATGTTATGAAACAATTGAAATACAATTCTGATATGATTGCTCGCTTGAGTAACTTGTTATTTAGAATCACTAATGATGTTAGAGGTGTAGGAAAACATGCCTCTATGGTTCATATCCAGTTAGAACAAGTTGCTAAATCTCAAAAAAGAATTGCTTGATGAAATGAACAATAATATAAATGACCATGTTGTTAGAGTAATGACTAGAGGAGGTAGAATGACTCAGGAACCACTTTATCCTGAGGGACATCCTAAAAGAATTGAACAAGACTCTCAAAGAATTAACACTGATGCACCTAGTCCTTCTAAAAAGAAGAAGAAAAAGAAAAATGATAGGACTTTGCATAGCTCTAGTGAACCTGAAATAGAAAAACCTCCTGAAGATAATAATGATGTTTCTATTTCTGATGCTGAAACTCCATCTGGTAATGAACATTCATCTAGTGATAATGAAAAAGATAACGATGATGTTCATAAAGATACTCAACTAGACAAAGATAAAGAACTAGATAATGATGTTGAAATAGAACCAGCTGTTGATCTTGATAACCCACAACCTAAAAATAAAAGATATGATAAAAGAGACTTTGTTGCTCAAAAACATGGAAGAGAAAGAGAACCATGGGTTCAAAAACCCATGCTCTTTCCACCTAAATCAACTAAGAAAAAAGATGATGAAGAATTTGAACGCTTTGCTGAAATGATTAGGCCAATCTTTTTGCGCACTTGCTTGACTGATATTTTAAAGATGGCCCCTTATGCAAAATATATGAAAGACATCATTACTAATAAGCGAAAGATACCGGAAGCTGAAATCTCCACCATGCTTGCTAATTATTCTTTTAAGGATGGAGTACCTAAAAAACTTGGAGATCCGAGAATACCAACTATACCTTGCTCCATCAAAAGAAATTATGTTAAAACTGCTTTGTGTGATTTAGGAGCTGGTGTTAGTGTTAGGCCTTTCTCTTTATATAAAAGACTTGACTTGAATGAACTCACACCTACTGAAATATCATTGCAAATGGCTGACAAGTCAACTGCCATACCTATCGGTATTTGTGAGGATGTATCCGTTGTTGTTGCAAATGTTACTATCTTAACAGACTTTGTTATACTTGAGATGCCCGAGGAAGTCGATTATCCTTGGTAGACCCTTTTTGAATACTGCAGGGGCTGTTAATTATTGCAATAAAAGCAAGGTCACTTTTCATATCAATGGTAATGAGCATACGGTGCACTTTCCGAAGAAACAATTCCAAGTGAATGGTATTAATGTTATTGAAAAATCTCCGACACTCACTGTTGGAAGTTTTCAACTACCTCTACCTACTGCCAAAAAGAAATATGATATACTTATTGTTGGGGACATGCATATCCCCGTTGAGGTAACTTAGTGTTTTACGAAAGTTCTTTGGTTTTCATGCTAATCGAAGGTGGTTGTTAATAAGACTTGATCAACCTTATTAATGGATCATTTTTAAGAGGTATGAAGTTGATGAATTTAGTAGGCACTACCTTCTGTCCTTACCTTTTGTTCTCTGTTTTTCTTAGTTAAATAAAATAAAATGCCATGTTTATCCCATTTTCTAGATTTCCCGTGCAATAAAAAATGACCCAAAAATGAAAGTGCTCAGAATGCCCTGAAAATTTAATACGATTTTTTTCTGAATATTTCTGAATTTTTGATGCAAATAACATCAGAGGGGGGGGTGCACCTGGTGACCACAAGACACCGGGGCGCGCCAGCAACCCCAGGTGCGCCAAGGTGGGTTGTGGTCCCCACGCGGGTCTCCTCACTTATCTCTTTAGCCTACATCATCTCCTACCTCCAGAAAAATCACCATTGCTCTCTCTCTCTCTCGTGTTCTTGCTCTCAAACCCGCGGATTTCGATCTCTTTGCTCAAAGCTCCGTTTCCAAAACTGTTTTGGGGGATTGCTACTTGGTATGTGACTCCTCCATTGCTCCAATTAGTTTTTTCTTTAGTGGTTTGTATTTTGAATAATTAGCTACTCTTGGTGCTACTGTATATGAGCTTGCATGTTGAATTCCTAGAGTTCTAAGTATTTTGAATGCTTAATATAGCCTCTATGCATCCTTATGAGTAGTTGCTATCATTCTTATGAAGTTTTATTGACAAAAAAATTGTGGACTAAAAATTTCATAATTTTATTTATAGGAATAAGATGAGTTTCTTTAGGAAGTTTGCCTCCAAGAAAAATGCTAAGGGAGTCATTGGGGAATCATCGGACAATGACCTCCATACTCGGAGAAGGGCGGAGGTGTGGCCGTGTGAATGGCCGCATAATCCCTTCATGGATGGGGCCGGGATCCGTCAAGAGTTCGCTCAATTTGCTACAAATGCCAGGCTAACCAACTTCATCGCAGCTGAGCAGTGGCAGAGGAGGAGCCCCAGGAGTGGGATGCTCAGGTGCCACCACCGCAGCATTTCGACATGGGACCGGAGGGCTACTACGGATGGTGATTACCAAGCTAGGCTGAAAGCCTAAGCTTGGGGGAGTACATATTTCCACCGACATTACATTCATGTTCATGCATTTCATGCCAGTTGTCGGTGTTCACACTTTTTCATTGTATTATCCATGCTAGATTTATTTTCTTCTTTTCTTCTTGTGTGTTTGAAAAACTTTGAGAAAACCCAAAAATATTTCTTGCTTCTTTTCGGTTTTTCTTTCTAGTTTAATTAGTTGTAGTATTAAAAAGAAAAAAAGAAAAAGATTTCCTTGTTCTTCTTTTGCTTGTTGGGAGCTTTCCCGTGTAAATAGTTTTTCTCATTTTTTTTCTTTCTTTAATTTGCTTTCTTCAAGAAAAATTAAAACTCCAAAAATATTTCAGTGTGTTTCTATGAAATTATTTTCTGTTTATTGAGTCATACCAAGGAGAAGACCATGATGAAATTCTTGAGTGGCTCTCATATGCATTATTGTTGATCTAACAAAGAGCCCAAATTGCTTTCTCTTCTCCTTTTAAATAAAATATTTGCAGATTCCATCTTAGTCCATGATACGTCTCCAACGTATCTATAATTTATGAAGTATTCATGCCATGTTTACAACAATTTTATATGGTTTTGGTATGATTTGCATGGAACTAACCCGGACTGACGCTGTTTTCAGCAAAACAACCGTGGTGTTGTTTTTTGTGTAGAAATAAAAGTTCTCCAAATGCAACAAAACTTTTTGACGATTTTTTTGGAACAAAAGAGGCACTAGAAGCTTCGTGGGAGGACGAGAAGGTGAAGAAGGTGAGCACAAGACACCTGGGCGCGCCGGGAGGCCCTGGCGCGCCCAGGTGGGTTGTGCCCACCTCGAGGCCCATCTTCGCGTGAGTCCAACGCTGAAAAATCTTATAAATAGAGAAAACATCAGAAATAACCCTAGATCGGAAGTTCCGCCGCTGCAAGCCTCTGTAGCCACGAAAAACCAATCTAGACCCCGTTCCGGCACCCTGCCGGAGGGGGAAATCATCACCGGTGGCCATCTTCATCATCCCGGCGGCCACCATGATGAGGAGGTAGTAGTCCACCCTCGGGGCTGAGGGTTTGTACCAGTAGCAATGTGTTTAATCTCTCTCTCTCTCTCTCTCTCTCTCTCGTGTTCTTGAGATGACACAATCTTGATGTATCGCGGGCTTTGTTAATATAGTTGGATCATATGGTGTTTTCCCCTCTCTATCTTGTTGTGATGAATTGAGTTTCCCTTTGAGATTTCGTTTTATCGGATTGAATACTTTTATGGATTTGAGAGCACTTGATGTATGTCTTGCTATGAATACCCGTGGTGATAATGGGGTATTATATTGATTCACTTGATATGTTTTTTGGCACTCAAATCGCGGATTCCCGAGGTGACATTGGGGTAATCTATGCATAGGGGTTGATGCATGTTCTCGTCTTTGTTTCTCCGGTAGAAATCTTGGGCACTCTTTGAGGTTCTTTGTGTTGGATTGAGTACTATGAATCTGAAATTGTTTGATGCATATCACATAATCAACTCACGGATACTCGCGGTGACATTGGAGTATCTAGGTGACATTGGAGTTGGTTGATGTGTATCATATGGTGTTATTTTAGTACGAACTCTTGGTTAGATCGATCGGAAAGAATAGCTTGGTGTTATTTTAGTACGAACTCTAGGATAGATTGATCGGAAAGAATAGCTTTGAGGTGGTTTCGTACCCTACAAACAATTTCTTATTATGTTCTCCGATAGATAGGAACTTTGGAGTGATTCTTCATCGCACGTTGAGGGAAGGTTATATGATCCAATTATATTAGCATTGTTGAGAGATTGCACTAGCGAAAGTACGGACCCTAGGCCTCATTTTCAAGCATTGCAATATCGTTTGTGCTCCGTTTCATCAATTGCTACCTTGCTGTTTTTTATTATTCCTATTACAAAAATCAATATCTACCATCATTACTAGCCTTTTATTACCGTCTCTTCGCCGAACTAGTGCACCTATACAAATTACCATTGTATTTGGTGTGTTGGGGACACAACAGACTTTTTGTTATTTGGTTGCAGGGTTGTTTGAGAGAGACCATCTTCAATCTACGCCTCCCACGGATTGATAAACCTTAGGTCATCCACTTGAGGGAAATTTGCTATTGTCCTACAAAACTCTGCGCTTGGAGGCCCAACATGATTCTTCAAGAACAAGTTGTGTATTAGACATCAAGCTCTTTTCTGGCGCCGTTGCCGGGGAGGTGAGTGCTTGAAGGTATATCTTTAGATCTTACAATCGAATCTTTTAGTTTCTTGTGTAATCACTAGTTTGGTTTATAAAAAGAAAACAAAATAATGGAATTGAGGTGGCCTCATATTATTCGTCTTTATCATGTCTTTCTTGATAATGATGGAAAGGAAAATTGTGCTCAATTGATAGAAGAAGAATTCAATAAAATGTTTGACATAAAATCTTTGAATGATGAGCATGATCGCAATGTTGCTAGTATGAATTCTTTGAATATCCATGATGCTAATGATATGCAAAACCATAAGCTTGGGGATGCTATATTTGATGAAGATGATATTTTTAGTCCCCCAAGTTTTGATGAGAAAAATTATTATGATGATAGCATGCCTCCTATTTATGATGAATATAATGATGAAAGTGGATTTGGAGAGGTCATGACTTTATTTAATGATGATTCCACTATTTTGGAAGAGGTTTCCATTGATTATGAGAACAAAGTTGCTATCTATGATGATTATGGTGATGACATGTATGCTATAAAGAATAATGATAACCATGAAACTTGTCATCATGATTTTTATTTTCAATTGGATTATGCCAATCAAGTTTCCCATGATAGTTATTTTGTTGAGTTTGCTCCCACTACTATTCATGAGAATAAATTTGCTTATGTGGAGAGTAATAAAAAAATTATGCACGTGGATCATGAAAAGAATGCTTTATGTGATAGTTATATTGTTGAATTCATTCATGATGCAACTGAAAATTATTATGAGAGAGGAATATATGCTTCTACATATCTCAATAATATCAAGTTTCCTCTCTATGTGTTGAAAGTTTTGAAGTTATGCTTGTTTTGCCTTCCTATGCTAGTTGATTCTTGTTCCCATAAATTGTTTGCTCACAAAATCCCTATGCATAGGAAGTGGGTTAGGCTTAAATGTGCTTGCCATGTGTTTCATGATGCTCTTTCTATGTTTCAATTCTTATCTTTTATGTGAGCATCATTGAAATCATCAAGCCTAGCTAAAAAGGCATCAAAGAAAAGCGCTTGTTGGGAGACAACCCAACATTTACCCCTACTATTTTTGTGTGTTAACATGATTAGGCTACTGTATTAATCATGGTTTATAGCTTTTATTTCAATAAAGTGCCAAGTAAAGCCTTTGGGATAGTGTGGATGATAGTTGACTTGATTCTGTGCAAAAACAGAAACTTTTGCGCCCAGTAACAGAATTGTTTAAGTTCACTGGAGCACCGAAAACCTCTGAATTTTTTACAGTTGTTGGTTATACAAATTTTCTACGTTTTACTAATTTTTAATAATTTTTCGAGTTACAAAAGTATGACTAAAATTCAGATATTTACATGTTGTTATGTTTTTGACAGATTCTATTTTCAATGCATAGTTTGCTTGTTTTATGGTTTCTATGGCTTATATTGCTTAATATAAATTGTGTAAATTGTAGAGTACAGTAGGAATTGTGTGAGAAAAATTATGAATCTTGTGTTTGACAGTACCTAAGTGAATGATTTGTTTTATCATACTAACCCATCTCACGAAGTTCCGTTAATTTTGTGTGATTGAAGTTTTTAAGTTTTGGGTGAGATATCGATATGAGGAGAATAAGGAGTGACAAGACCCTAAGCTTGGGTATGCACAAGGCACCCCCAAGGTAATATTCAAGGAAGATCCAAGCAACTAAACTTGGGGATGCCCCGGAAGGCATCCCCTCTTTTGTCTCCAACATTATCGGTAACCTTGGGGATGTATTTTTATTCGTCACATGATATGTGTTTTTCTTGGAGCATAATTTTATTTTATTAGGATTTGCTTTATTTTATTTTTAATAATGTTTTATATCTTTTACTTCAATAAAAATGTCAAGTATAGCCTTTGTCATGCTTATTTTGCAAGTCTATGTGTTGCTGTTTGAAAACAGAAAGTTGCAGGCTATTGCGTGAATTCTTGAGAAAAGTCAGAATGTGGTAAAATGTTGAAATTTTTCGCACAATAAGCTATGATAAATTTTCTAAAGTGTGTTTTATTTTCATAATTTTTGGAGTTAGGGAAGTGTGAGTAAAATTGCACTCTTTACAGACTATACTGTTTAGACAGATTGCTGTTATGTTTGCATATGTTTGCTTGTTTAATGATTCTATTTGAGGATAGAACTATTAAATATGCAGAGGAATTTAGTATGCAAGTTAAATAATAATTTTAGTGATTTTCTACAGTAGATAATGATAAGGTTTTTGCATTGATTTATACTAACTTATCTCACGTGTTCTTGTTGAGTTTTGTGTGGATGAAGTTTTTAAGATTTAGGGAAACCGTGATATAAAAGGAATTAAGGAGACACAAAAGCTCAAGCTTGGGGATGCCCAAGGCATCCCAAAATAATATTCCAAGAAGTCTCAAGCATCTAAGCTTGGGGATGCCCCGGTAGGCATCCCACCTTTCTTCATCAACAATTATCGGTTAGCCTCGGTTGAGGATAAGTTTTTGTTTCTTCACATGATGTGTGCTATTTTTGGAATGTCATTTTATTTTATTTTTCTTGCTGTTTTAATAAAATACTTAGATCTGAAAGTTTTTAAATTTGAGAGAGTCCTCTAATAGCTACCCATTTACTTAACTACTCGCTTGAACTTCACTTATATCTTTTTGGAGTAGTTTGTCATTTACTCTTGTGCTTCACTTATATCCTATGAGTACATTTTTGAATGAATTGAATATCATAAAGTTGAAATTATATGTGCTTCATATGCTTGTATCATACCTAGTAGTAGCTTCACATTGGGTTTAGAAAGTGAAATCTTTTGAAGCTTGACAATCACAATATTGGTCATACAAGCAATTCATGAATGATTAGTATAAGGAAGAGAACTTTCACATGCAAATATATTATCTTGGAAATCTTCTATGATTGTGAATACCCATTCATTATTTTCAAACTTGAGCAAATTAGTTGAAGTTGGACAAGGAAGAGAACGTTATGAGTTATGTTTGGGTATATTTGCATAGAAGTTATATTGTTATGGATCCTCCTACATATGGTGTTTGCTTAGGATCTTTTGCTAGCCAAAAATCCGTACTAAGTAGAGATACTACTTGTGCATCAAAAAACCCTTAAACCCAGTTTCTTGCCATGAGTTTCCACCATACCTACCTATGGATTGAATAAGATCCTTCAAGTAAGTTGTCATCGGTGCATAAAGTAATAAAAATTGCTCCTAAATATGTTTGATATTTTATTATAAGGGAAAATTGAGCGTTGTACGAACTTGTGATGGCAAAGTAATAAAAGCGACGGACTGCATAATAAAGGTTGCTATCATAAGGGGCAATATAACGTGACGTTCCTTTGCATTAAGAGTTTGGGCATCAAAAAATAAAAAGCGCATGACAACCTCTGCTTCCCTCTGCGAAGGGCCTATCTTTTACTTTTCAGTATTTACTTTTATGCAAGATTCAAAAGCATGCATTCTCATTTCAACCTCAATTATCCTCTAGTTGGCAAGCATCATGTGGTGGGGAAAGATCTAGGCACATATGGCCAGTCAAATATATTTGATCATGATTTATTATTGTTGACAATTATCTCTATGATGAATGAGTTGGGAGGTGAAACATTAAGCCCCTATCTGTCTCTGTGTTCGATGGATGCCATTTGTTCTAAGAATATGCTTTGAGTACTAGCAATCATAGAATACTATATGATGATTGAGTATGTGGAGCTCTTACTTAGACTCTGTTGAATAAGTTGAATCGCAATTGTTTGGTGACTAAGAATATAGGTTATTGAGTTTCAAGAGAATTCATTGTTTGAACCTTAACATGTGAATTGGTTGCTACTTTAACATGAGAAGTTTTATGAGAAAGAATTGTTGTTATGATGCTAGGAAAAGTGATTGAAATTATCATTGATCAAACTTATGCACTATGCTAGCATTCACACTTCATAAATTATTTCTTTTATCATTTACCTACTCGAGGATGAGTAGGAATTAAGCTTGGGGATGCTGATACGTCCCCAACGTATCTATAATTTATGAAGTATGCATGCCATGTTTACAATAGTTTTATATGGTTTTGGTATGATTTGCATGGAACTAACCCGGACTGACGCTGTTTTCAGCAGAACTACCATGGTGTTGTTTTTTGTGCAGAAATAAAAGTTCTCCAAATGCAACAAAACTTTTTGACGATTTTTTTGGAACAAAAGAGGCACTAGAAGCTTCGTGGGAGGACCATAAGGTGAAGGAGGTTAGCACAAGACACCTGGGCGTGCCAGGAGGCCCAGGCGCACCCAAGTGGGTTATGCCCACTTCGAGGCACATCTTCGCGTGATTCCAACGCTGAAAAATCCTATAAATAGAGAAAACATCAGAAATAACCCTAGATCGGAAGTTCCGTCGCCGCAAGGCTCTGTAGCCACAAAAAACAAATCTAGACCCTGTTCCGGCACCCTGCCGGAGGGGGAAATCATCACCGGTGGCCATTTTCATCATCCCGGCGCCCACCATGATGAGGAGGGAGTAGTCCACCCTCGGGATTGAGGGTTTGTACCAGTAGCTATGTGTTTAATCTCTCTCTCTCGTGTTCTTGAGATGGCACGATCTTGATGTATCGCGGGCTTTCTTAATATAGTTGGATCATATGGTGTTTTCCCCTCTCTATCTTGTTGTGATGAATTGAGTTTTCCCTTTGAGATTTCATTTTATCGGATTGAATACTTTTATGGATTTGAGAGCACTTGATGTATGTCTTGCTATGAATACCCGTGGTGACAATGGGGTATCATATTGATTCACTTGATATGTGTTTTGGCACTCAACTCGCGGATTCCCGAGGTGACATTGGGGTAATCTATGCATAGGGGTTGATGCACGTTCTCGTCTTTGTTTCTCTGGTAGAAATCTTGGGGCACTCTTTGATGTTCTTTGTGTTGAATTGAGTATTATGAATCTAAAATTGTTTGATGCATATCGCATAATCAACTCACGGATACTCGCGGTGACATTGGAGTATCTAGGTGACATTAGAGTTGGTTCATGTGTATCATATGGTGTTATTTTAGTACGAACTCTTAGTTAGATCAATCGGAAAGAATAGCTTGGTGTTATTTTAGTACGAACTCTAGGATAGATTGATCGAAAAGAATAGCTTTGAGGTGGTTTCGTACCCTACAAACAATTTCTTCTTATGTTCTCCGCTAGATAGGAACTTTGGAGTGATTCTTCATCGCACGTTGAGGGAAGGTTATATGATCCAATTATATTAGCATTGTTGAGAGATTGCACTAGCGAAAGTACAGACCCTGGGCCTCATTTTCAAGTATTACAATACCGTTTTGTGCTCTGTTTTATCAATTGCTACCTTGCTGTTTTTTATTGTTCCTATTACAAAAATCAATATCTACTATCATTACTACGCTTTTATTACCATCTCTTCGCCGAACTAGTGCACCTATACAAATTACCATTGTATTTGGTGTGTTGGGGACACAAGAGACTTTTTGTTATTTGGTTGCATGGTTGTTTGAGAGAAACCATCTTCATCCTACGCCTCCCACGGATTGATAAAGCTTAGGTCATCCACTTGAGGGAAATTTGCTACTGTCCTACAGAACTCTGCGCTTGGAGGCCCAACACGAGTCTACAAGAACAAGTTGTGTAGTAGACATCAGTCCATGGCACTCTTGCACTATTATTATTTTCATATAGTTCGGTCGTGCAAGTGAAAGGCAATAATGACGATATTTGATGAACTGGTTGTGGCAGAGAGAAACGGGTATGAACTCAGCTTGTTTTGTTTTTGTAAATATGTTTAACCTAGTATCCATGATTCAGCATATTATGATCAAACATGTTTGCAATGACAATTAGAGATTATATTTTCTCATGCCATGCTTAAGTATCTAGGAGTGGATAATGATTTATCTTGGATGTCAACATTGCATTAAAATGATTGTGATGTAGTATGATGACATGGTATCCTCCTCTGAATGTTTCAAGTGGCTTGACTTGCCACATGTTCATGCATGTAGTTGAATCAAAACCAACATAGCCTCTATGATATTTATGTTCATCGTGTTCATATCCTACTCATGCTAGTATCCAATGTTCATTATTCATAATGCATGTTCATGACCGTTTTCTCTCTCTAGCTGGCCGCTTCCCAACCTATTTGCTAGCCTTCGCTTGTACTAAGTGGGAATATTGCTTGTGCATCAAAATCCTTAAACCAAAGTTATTCCATGAGTCCACCATATCTACTATATGCGGTATTACCCTGCCGTTCTAAGTAAATTTGCATGTGCCACCTCTAAAAACTTCAAATAAACATCTATTTTTGTGTGTCTGGATTGTTCCTAGAGCGACAGGGGGTAGTCGGTATCTTCCGTGCTAAGCGGGTTATTCTCATGATGAGTGTTTATTCACTCGTCCTTGCACGAGAGGGGCGGTAATAGGGATTCCCAGTCCCGAAATCAAAAATTGCAAATAATTAAACAAAACTCCCCCAGGATTGTTGTTGGTATGGACGGTACCCGTGGATTCGGCTAGCCGTGGAGTGTGTTTATTGGTGGAGGGGGAGTAAACCTTTACTTTTATCGCTTGGGAACCGTCACTAATGTGTTTAGCATGAAAGATATTGATAACTCTTGACGGTGACGTAAACAGGAAGGGTGTATTTCCCAAAATTTTATTTACCTCTGTTTTAAAACTTTGAGCTCTGGCACCGCTGCAAATCCCTCCTTCCCTCTGCGAAGGGACTATCTATTTAATTTTATGTTGAGTCATCACCTTCTCAAATAAGCGCCAGATCTGAGAGCACTATTGTCATCCTCATGCATTGTGTACAGTAAATGTTGGATGCATCATGACTGGATCTTTTCTACCATGAATTACAATGTCTAGTCGTTGCTTGAACTTTGGAGGTGCTCTGCATTTATGTTTTGCAGTCTCAGAAAGGGCTAGCGAGATACCACTATTGTCATATTATATCATGATTGTTTTGACAAAGTGTTGGCATTTGAGATATATTATTATTGCTCGCTAGTTGATTATGCCATTGATATGAGTTAATATAATTTTTAGGAGTCATTACTGACATGGTTGGTCATGATCTTTGCTGAAAACCTGGGTGCTACTTAAGCTTATTTATGTAAACAAGAACAAAAGAGTTCATAAAAGTTTTTCTTTTTCACTTTCAGCTTGTCAACTGAATTGCTTGAGGACAAGCAAAGGTTTAAGCTTGGGGGAGTTGATACGTCTCCGTCGTATCTACTTTCACTAACGCTTTTGCTCTTGTTTAGGACTCTAATTTGCATAATTTGAATGAAACTAACTCGGACTGACGCTGTTTTCAGCAGAACTACCATGGTGTTGTTTTTGTGCAGAAATAAAAGTTCTCGGAATGGAACGAAACTTTTTGGAGAATTATTTTGCAATAAAAGAAAAATACTGGAGTCAAGAACCACCAGAGAGGGGGCCCTGGTTGAGCACACCCCACGAGGGTGCGCCACTCCCAACAGGCGCGCCCAGGTGGGTTGTGCCCATCTGGTGGCCCCGCAGACCCTAATTCCAACTCCTTAAACACCTATTTTCGTAGAGAAAAATCGAGGAGAAAGTTTCATCGCGTTTCACGATACGGAGCCGCCGCCACCTCCTGTTCTTCATCGGGAGGCCAGATCTAGAGTCCGTTCAGGGCTCCGGAGAGGGGGATCTTCGGTCTTCGTCATCACCAACCCTCCTTCATCGCCAATTCCATGATGCTCCCCACCGGGAGTGAGTAATTCATTCATAGGCTCGCTGGTCGGTGAGGAGTTGGATAAGATTCATCATGTAATCGAGTTAGTTTTGTTAGGGCTTGATCCCTAGTACGCACTATGTTCTGAGATTGATGTTGTTATGACTTTGCCATGCTTAGTGCTTGTCACTAGGGCCCGAGTGCCATGATTTCAGATCTGAACCGTTTATGTTTTCACCATTATATCTATGTTCTAGATCCGATCTTGCAAGTCATATTCACATATTACGTGTTATGATCCGTAAACCCCGGGGTGACAATAATCGGGATACTTTCCGGTGATGACCGTAGTTTGAGGAGTTCATGTATTCACTATGTGTTAATGCTTTGTTTCGATTCTCTATTAAAAAAAGGCATTAATATCCCTTAGTTTCCTTATGGACCCTGCTGCCACGGGAGGGTATGACAAAAGATGTCATGCAAGTTCTTTTCATAAGCACGTATGACTATTTACGAAATACATGCCTACATTATATTTATGAACTAGAGCTAGTTTTATATCGCCCTAGGTTATGACTGTTATATGACGAATATCATCCAACGAATCCACCGATCCAATGCCTATGAATTTCCTATATATTGTTCTTGCTAAGTTACTACTACTGCTGTTACTGTTACACTTGCTATAAAATTCTTGTTATCACTGTTACCGTTACTGCTACTGTTACCACTACTATCAAAACTATCATACTACTTTGCTACTGATCACTTTGCTGCAGATATTTAATCACAAGATGTGGTTGAATTGATAACTCGGCTACTAATACTTACAAATATTCTTTGGCTCCCCTTGTCTCGAATCTATAAATTTGGGTTGAATACTCTATCCTCGAAAATTGTTGTGATCCCCTATACTTGTGGGTTATCACAGCGCCCCCGCTGCATTGAAGCGGTCGGTCCTTCGTGGCACCACGACTGCTCCGGCATGAAGCAATGGTGGTCGGCTCTTTGCAGCATCAGACGCCCTCGGTCGGCTCGCCACAAACCACCATCCGGCTTGCCGCCGGTCGGCTCCCCCCAAACAGCAGCGAGGTCATGCCCTGACTTGCAAAATCGCGGCGTGGGTGAACCTCCTTTACACAGCTCGCGGATTCCCTGCAGCATGAAGCGTCGGCGACGAGCGGTGGTTGGACGGCCCAGTGAGGACCAGCTCGTCGATGGAGAGACGCTTGGGGATAAAGGAGAGAGAGAAATGGGGAGCTCGTGGATGGGATCGAGCACGAGGATGGGAGGCCGAGAAAGATAAGGAATGGAAAGATAAGCGGTGTGCTGGTCCGGCTGGAACACGTGGCACAAGATGCAGGCGACTTAAAAAGAGTGAGAAATCAATCAGTTGAAAAGGAGAGTTTTCCAATATAAAAATATACTACCTCTGTAATTAATATAAAACATTTGAGATCACTACTTTAGTAATCTAAAATATCTTATATTAATTTATAGAAAAGTACTTTCATACGCTTCTACATCGATCGGTCATCAGGTGCACGTATTCTACCAGTGCAAGTGGGACTGTGTTTGTAATCGTTTAGTGACTAGTCAACATGCACTTAGATAATGGTGAATTGAAAGCTCACAAACTTGGAGAATATTTTGGTGAGTGGAACTTGAACTGCCGAGTGGATTGTATTTACATCTGACGATGAAATTTGTAGAAAATGGCAACCAGTATTTACATCTGAGTCGTGTCTCTGAGACCTAATAACTTTGCAAATTCGGCCCCTCAAATATTCATGGACGCGATCGAACACGGTCACGCCTAAAATTAGTCACTTTGTATTCGTCTCTCTCATATTTTATCCCCTAAATCCATACAAAGCATGCAAAAAAAAAAATCCTACGTACTACCCTAGCTACTCTTCGTTGTCGGAGATGTCCACGACGACGGTGCCGGGCGCCGGCTGGACGGGCGGATAGGAGGGCTCTGGCTCATACTCCTTCTGCTCGACCTCATCCATGTAGGCGAGCATCTCCGCCTCCTCCACGGTCTCCTGCGCCTCCATCTCCTGCCGGCGACGCCTTTTGGCCTCCGCAGCCGACTCCGATCAGAGGGAATCGAGGATGGCCTGCTGCTCCGCCTACAGATCCCCGTCGCCAGCGTCCCCCACATCCCCCTCCTCCTCCTCCTCCGGATCCACTGCATCCGAAGGTAGCCCCCCCCCCCCCCCCCCCCCCCCCCCCCCCGACGATCCGGGCTTCGTGTCTAGCCCGGATCTGCTCAAGGAGCTCGAGCCGGCGCTCCGGCGTCAGAAGTGGCTTGCTCCTCACCCGGCGGCGTGGGGGCATGGCTACTAGGCGGACGGGTGGAGTGGAAAGTGGCGGCGGCGGCGGACAGGAGGAGGAAAATGTGGATGGATGGTAGGGTTTCGGTGCCGTCGGTCGACTTAAATAGTCGGGCTAGGCACTACACGGCCCGCCAGAGCTGCGCCACCGGTCCGATGGAGGAGACGAGCTTCGGACCGCTGGGTTTCAGGGCGTTTCCGGCTGGGACCCCTTCATCAGTCCGACGTGGCAGGCGCGCCTGGGCGCCTCCATATCCGCCTCATATTTGGGCTGGATATGAGGGATGCCGGCCAGTCCGGACGTTTGAGGCATCCGTCTAGGTCAAAAAAATATGACCGGTCAGTGACCGGGCAGCCTGCCCGGACATTTGAGAAGGGTATAAGGCGCTCGGTTGTTGATGCTCTTTTTTTTTATTGGTTGTAGATGTTCTTAGCTGGATTGCCAGCCACGTAAACTCTTAGTACGGTCTCAGTAAACCCAGGTTAACAACAAAAGTTGACCTCGTATTATCCTTTACTGTAAAGTCTCGCTTACAAGTCACACAATACACTCTCTTGCCTAAAACCTAAAGTACATACCGTCAACTGTCAAGGCTGAACGCCACATTTTATTATACAGCTGAAAGATCTACGAAAGCATGTACAGCACCGTCAACTGTCGAGGCTACGTGTCAATGATGCCATGCTTTGTTGTAACAAAATCTCTACACCTAATATCTCAGTTGGTAGAATAGGCTTCACGGTTTTTTTTCGTCCCACCACTTTCGTCCGGTTTCTTTCGTCTAGTTTTTTTCGTCTCCCCTCCCACCAGCCCCTGATTTATTTTTGCCTCACCTCTCATAAAAAAAAATCTGAACAGATCAGAACTTTCCATACTGACGCAAATTATTTAGTAATATTTTTATGTGAAAGAATCAATAACGATCAAGCTTAAAGATCAAATCTAAATTAATTAACCTTACCATAAATCGCTCAATCACATTAATTAATCAAAATTACCTTAGTTTTTTAGGGCAATATCTCACACCTCGATCTTTTTCTACACCGAAACGTCAAGGACGACCCAGCCCCCAGAGCCCTTCGCCGCCGCCGATGTCCGAGAGGACCCGCCGTCGTCTTCCCCACCAAGAGCTCCACCCTCTCCCCCGCCAGCGCCGTCCTCCACTCACCTTCTTTCCTTAAAGCGGGGAGGCCCCAGATCGAGTTGAGCAAGTCAGCGGGGTGGCGGCCAGATCCGCCATGGCCACATCTCGTCGAGATGGGTCGCGCTGCGAGAGGTAGATCGAGGGGGCGGGCACCGTGTGCGTCTTCTCTCTCGGGACGCCGCCCCGACCCTATCCGGTGAGGAGGCAGTCTCTGTGTGCTTCTTCTCCGGCGACGACACACTGGACCGAGGGCTATGCTGGAACACCCGAGCCACCACCATGATGCATTGGGTTGTTGAGCCCATCTACCCCAAAGAGAGCAAGCCTGGTCTTCCAGGCCCCTTTCGGGTGAGTTCGCCATGAACCACTTCTTTATAACTCGCGAATTGCTTTCGTCGAAGCCCATGGATTCGGGTGTCATTCATTTTTAATTGCTCGAGAGCAACTTCTGGAACATGGTAGTCTTTCTCTTTTGCTGGTGGTTGAATTTTAAGGAACATTGACGGTACTTATTTTCCCGTTCATGATTGGGGACATGTCACTATGTCTATGTCTGTATGACTATATGCGTGAGGCTTGCTATCTGCATAATGCAATTTTTCCTAGAGTTTGATTCAGGGCGACTGTTAGCTGTGTGAATTCCCTGCCATGATCTTCTTAGATTTTAGTCTCTTGACATGGCATGTGTATTGTTAGTTTTGGGCGTGATATAGTGGAAAAACGCATGGTACGCCGTACTAACTAATTTTTCTCTTTACATATTTTTCTGACGGTGACAGACACTCTCAGATTCTGATGAAGAGGGGCCATGTCAGATAGGATGTAGCTGGGAAGTCCAAATGTACTTTTTTGACAAGTAATGCTAACATTAGAAATAATTAGAAAGACAATCAAGGACAATGCACAAGAACAAAATACTTAAAAAACATAGATAGGACTTAGGCATACAAAGGTGTCCATATATCTTGTGTAAACCAAACCGTGTTTTAGTCGAAAAAAGCTGAAAGCGTACACAGCTCAAAGGAATTCTGTCTACATCTGAAATGATAAACCCGATGAAGATCCTTCCAAGGTATGGTTCTCTTATATTGTTTGTTCTTTGGACATTATTTTTCCATCTCCTTAATATTCATGTCTCGGTCCTGTTTTTTGGTAGGTGCTTCAGTTGTGCCTCTTCTCACACTGAACCAGGGCATTGGCGGAGTAGTCGAAGAAAGCAACGCTGCACTAGCAAAAACAAGAACAAGGCACTCTGCCAGTGTGTGTGCATGATCCAGTAGCATGCGCTTAATAGTAGCCACCCTACTTCCCGTTCTTCAAATGAATGTAAAACATCCTTCGCAAGATTCCAGTGCAGGTAAGTTTGTGATGTCAGATAGTAGTTGTGTAATATATATGCAGGACAAGGTTCTGTACTCCTGAGTCTAATGTTTCATTCCTCATGCCTGGATTCAGGAAAATCAGCCAAGATACACAACAAACTTATTAATCCTTTGCCGAAGACAATACTGAAGCACTAACACAAACAAGATCCTTCTGAAGATAGTCTCTGAATGCAAATGATCGTGACTTTTGAATTTGGAGCCATGGCCCATGTGTAGGCAAGGGCAATGATCCCTTTTACTACTTGAGCGGTCCAACTGAGGTATTTCTATTTTTCTATCCTCAGAAGAAAAAAACAGTGAAAAGAAGAGAGAGCTCATTTAGTTTGTTTCTACAAATCTTCGACAACACGTTTATAACAATATCACCAGCCTGAATGCTTGTTACTTACAATATTTTTAATTAGATTGACCTCTTGAATGCAGATTATTGAAGGTTGTTTTCTGAAGTTGTGATTGACTGGAACCAAAGGAAAGTTGGAGATTATTTTTTGGTGTGAATTGCTTGGATTTAGTGGGAGTGAAGATGTGCTTTCCGTCTATATCCGGTTCTGTTATTGGCAAATTTGTGCCTTCGAGATTCCTGCTCGTGTTTGTGTTCTCAAGCTGAAATTATTACCCTGTTTGGTCTCCTGAATATAAACCATGATTCTTTGCATCTCAACTGCAGACCAGCAGACCTTTCCGTCCTCATATTCGCCGGATTTTTTTTCTGCGAGCGAGCGCCCGAGTGGTTGCATCTCGATGGCTGGTGCGCGCTCCATTTCAGTAGTTATACTTCAGTCCAGAAGTTTTTTTGGGGGTTCTCTAACTTTTTTGAGTGGTTTGTCCAGTTCCCTTTACAACCGAGCTGGCTTTAACTATGAGCAGTGAGCAAGTCATGTATAGAGCAAAAACAAAATATTGGTCTGCTATCAGATGGCACATTTATTTGAACACAAATGCAAGAAAGGTTAAGGGTCTCATGAAGAGGGCATGTGTTTGTGTTAGGTGAGATCTGAATTGATTCTGCTATCAGATGGCGGCGGTCTCAACGTCGTTCCTCTGTTGGGCGCATCATGTACGGAGACACGACATGGAGGTCCTGTGTTGTGATCCTTTGGTGCTCATTGCTACCCCAGGTTGATCATCAAGGGATCTATGTACGTCGTCGCTCGTGCGTCTAAGACGGTGCCTCCTCGAGTCTGACCAAGTCCTGTCACCTCCTCGTCAACCTCTCTTTTAGGCTTACATGGGTGGATGGTGCGTTGATCACGGAAGTCTTGATGGTGTCTTGTCTTCGGAGGCGTCCGGTGTCACTTGAAACGCGACTTTGTCTTTCAGTTTAGGGTAGGCATCTTGTGTTGTGGTTGTAATGTGTGTGGTGACATGTCTTCGGACTGCTATGGTGTGGAGTTTGTGCTACGCTTGTAGTTCGTAACAAGGGTTGTCTTCTTGTAATCTGCTTCTTCCTTCTATAAAAATATGGTACGCCTAGGCGTACTCTTGAAAAGAAAGATGTCTTAAGCAAAAAAATTAGATCGAGATGGTTGAAAAAAGATTTAAAAGATATGTGTGACACTATTGTTGTTGAACTACTAAAAATATGTATGCCCCCGCTGCCACCGACAAGGATTCTCTTGATCGGGCACTACATTTTGTTCCTTATTTCGGTGAGAAGGTGACCATAGTTCTATTTTGAGTATCCATGTTACGATAAATACAAAGAATCTCATCAACAGAGTTTTTAACTGTTTTGAGTGTGTGTCAAAGAAACAAGCATGTCCTGCTAATGAACCATGACAAAGTTTGGTGACTGAGGTTGTAGGAGTAGGAGAATCATTCGAGAGATTGTAAATGGTTGTGATAGCAAATATGCACATCGATTATGTTTTCTATGAAAGAATTTTACATTGTACGGATCTCCTACTTAGGGAAATGTAACACCCCGATAATCAAGCTACAGTAACCTCACCCTAATGTGCCATGTCATCATGTCTTATTAAGCCAATTTGCCACTTGATGAAAATCAAAGTCAAATTTGAATTTGAATTGCAAGTGAAATTTTTTTTTCTTCTAACGGTAAAATAAAAATGGTCGTTGGGTTGCAAATATTCACTAAGGAATATTCATGTAGAAACCAACATCATTTGCCTCACAGATAAATTCCTAGGAAATTAATAATGGTCCAACAACAATTATTTTGGCCTCTTTAAAATAAACAAATATCTATACATTTCTGAATGATGTAAAACCTTGTGTGTGGTCTTAGATTTTTGCATAGCCTTTATGTGCCAAGTTACATATATAGCATAGCTCATTTAGTGGACAAACTAAATTGAAATCAGTAGAAAAATTAAAAAATAGGATAGGAAAAGAAAAACAGAGAAGGACTATTGGTATTGGGCCCTAGTGCATTAGTGAATTAGGCCCAGCCCACACCCCACTCATCCCCAACCTCCTGTAGCTACAGGGAGGCAGGGGATCGTGGCGGACATCTGACCGGCCATGGCCGCGCCTCGGCGCATGCCGGCCATCCCCCGGTCCCCTTGGAGTATAATGTCGAGCCCCCGACCCCCCCTGACGAACCCTAGCCTCAAAATCCACTCCCCCCTCGCTCGTTTCCCTCTCCTCGCACACAACCGAGCGCAGCGTCGTCGTCGTCGCGTCGATCCCGTGGCCATGTGCCTCATCGCGCCGAACTACCATGTCCAGGAGGCGCGCTGTCGTCACCTTCATCGACTACACCAGCAGATCGGGGCGTAGGCGCTGCATCGACGACGCACGCGTCTTCTTCCTCCGCCACGGCCATCGGACGACGCCGTTCGATCTGCACCATCTCGGCAACCTCTGGCCTCCCCGACCTCGCCTACGTGCTCGCGGTGAGCTCCTATCCTGAATCCCCGTCTCATTTGCGCCGATCCGTCGCCGTTTTGTTCTCCCCGTGAGCCGGGCCGCCATGGCCGAAGTTTCGCATCCGTGCGCGCTTGCCTGCGTAAGGCCGCGTCCGCACGCGCACCTGGCCGCCAGCCCGCGCCCTGGCCATGCCTGCATCTAGAGTATTAAGTTCATAAGAACAGAGTAATGCATTAAGTAAGATGACATGATGTAGCGGGATAAACTCAAGCAATATGATGAAAACCCCATCTTTTTATCCTCGATGGCAACAATACAATATGTGCCTTGCTGCCCCTACTGTCACTGGGAAAGGACACCGCAAGATTGAACCCAAAGCTAAGCACTTCTTCCATTGCAAGAAAACCAATCTAGTTGGCCAAACCAAATCGATAGTTCGAAGAGACTTGAAAAGATATCAAATCATGCATATAAGATTTCAGAGAAGATTCAAATAATATTCATAGATAAGCTGATCATAAATCCATAATTCATCGGATCTCGGCAAACACACCGCAAAAGAGTATTACATCGAATAGATCTCCAAGAACATCGAGGAGAACTTTGTATTGAGAATCAAAGAGAGAGAAGAAGCCATCTAGCTACTAGCTATGGACTCGTAGGTCTGAAGTAAACTACTCACGCTTCATCGGAGAGGCAAAGGTGTTGATGTAGAAGCCCTCCGTGATCGAATCCCCCTCTGGCAGGACGCCGAAAAAGGCCCCAAGATGGGATCTCACAGGTACAGAAGGTTGCGGCGGTGGAAAAGTGGTTTTGTTGCTCCCCTGAAAGTTTTTGGGGTATAAGAGTATATATAGGCGAAAGATCTAGGTCAGAGGGGCTACGAGGGGCCCACAAGGTTGGGGGCGCGCCCTACACCCTTGTGGCCGCCTCGCGGCTCTTCCGACTTACACTCCAAGTCTCCTAGGTGTCTTCTGGTCCAAGAAAAATCATCGCGAAAGTTTTATTCCGTTTGGACTCCGTTTGGTATTCCTTTTCTGCAAAACTCTAAAACAAGGGGGGAAACAGAAACTGGCACTGGGCTCTAGGTTAATAGGTTAGTCCCAAAAATCATATAAAATAGCATATTAATGCATATAAAACATCCAAAACAGATAATATAATAGCATGGAACAATCAAAAATTATAGATACGTTGGAGACGTATCAAGCATCCCCAAGCTTAATTCCTGCTCGTCCTCGAGTAGGTAAATGATAAAAACAGAATTTTTGATGTGGAATGCTACCTAACATATTTATCCGTGTAATTCTCTTTATTGTGGCATGAATGTTCAGATCCATAAGATTCAAAACAAAAGTTTAATATTGACATAAAAACAATAATACTTCAAGCATACTAACAAAATAATTATGTCTTCTCAAAATAACATGGCCAAAGAAAGCTTATCCCTACAAAATCATATGGTCTGGCTATGCTCCATCTTCATCACATAAAATATTTAAATCATGCACAACCCCGATGACAAGCCAAGCAATTGTTTCATACTTTTGATGTTCTTAAACTTTTTCAACTTTCACGCAATACATGAGCGTGAGCCATGGACATAGCACTATAGGTGGAATAGACAGTGGTTGTGGAGAAGACAAAAAAGAGGAGATAGTCTCACATCAACTAGGCGTATCAACGGGCTATGGAGATGCCCATTAATAGATATCAATGTGAGTGAGTAGGGATTGCCATGCAACGGATGCACTAGAGCTATAAGTTTATGAAAGTTCAAAAAGAAAACTAAGTGGGTGTACATCCAACTTGCTTGCTCACGAAGACCTAGGGCAATTTGAGGAAGCCCATCATTGGAATATACAAGCCAAGTTCTATAATGAAGAATTCCCACTAGTATATGAAAGTGATATCATAGGAGACTCTCTATCATGAAGATCATGGTGCTACTTTGAAGCACAAGTGTGGCAAAGAGGATAGTAACATTGTCCCTTCTCTCTTTTCTCTCATTTTTTTATGGGCCTTCTTTCATTTTTTGGCCTCTTCTTCTTCTTTTTTTTCGTCCGGAGTCCCATCCCGACTTGTGGGGGAAGCATAGTCTCCATCATCCTTTCCTCACATGGGACAATACTCTAATAATGAAGACCATCACACCTTTATTTACTTACAACTCAAAATTTACAACTCGATGCTAGAACAAGATATGACTCTATATGAATGCCTCCGGCGGTGTACCAGGATGTGCAATGAATCAAGAGCGACATGTATAAAAATATGATGAACGGTGGCTTTGCCACAAATACGATGTCAACTACATGATCATGCAAAGCAATATGACAATGATGAAGCGTGTCATAATAACGGAACGGTGGAAAGTTGCATGTCAATATATCTCGGAATGGCTATGGAAATGCCATAATAGGTAGGTATGGTGGCTGTTTTGAGGAAGGATATGTGGCGGGTTTATGGCACCGGCGAAAGTTGCGCGGTACAAGAGAGGCTAGCAATGGCGGAGAGGTGAGAGTGCGTATAGTCCATGGACTCAACATTAGTCATAAAGAACTCATATACTTATTGCAAAAATCTATTATTCATCGAAACAAAGCACTACGTGCATACTCCTAGGGGGATAGATTGGTAGGAAAATACCATCGCTCGTCCCCGACCGCCACTCATAAGGAAGACAATCAAAAAATAAATCATGCTCCGACTTCATCACATAACGGTTCACCATACGTGCATGCTACGGGACTCACAAACTTTAACACAAGTATTTATCAAATTCACAACTATTCACTAGCATGATTCTAATATCACCATCTTCATATCTCAAAACAATCATAAGGAATCAAACTTCTCATAGTATTCAATGCACTATATATGAATGTTTTTATTATATCCCTCTTGGATGCCTATCATATTAGGACTAGTTTTATAACCAAAGCAAATTACCATGCTGTTTTAAAGACTCTCAAAATAATATAAGTGAAGTGCGAGAGTTCATCAATTTCTATAAAATAAAATCACCGCCGTGCTCTAAAAAGATATAAGTGAAGCACTAGAGCAAATTTGCCTGGCTCAAAAAATATAAGTGAAGCACATAGTACATTCTAATAAATCACGATTCATGTGTGTCTATCTCAAAAGGTGTGTACAGTAAGGATGATTGTGGCAAACTAAAAAGCAAAGACTCAAATCATACAAGACGCTCCAAGCAAAACACATATCATGTGGTGAATAAAAATATAGCCTCAAGTAAAGTTACCGATAGACGAAGACGAAAGAGGGGATGCCTTCCCGGGGCATCCCCAAGCTTAGGCTTTTTGACATCCTTGAATATTACCTTGGGGTGCCTTGGGCATCCCCGAGCTTAGGCTCTTGCCACTCCTTATTCCATAGTCCATCAAATCCTTACCCAAAACTTGAAAACTTCACAACACAAAACTCAACAGAAATTCTCATAAGCTTCGTTAGTATAAGAAAATAAATCACCACTTTTGGTACTGTTGTGAACTCATTCTTTATTTATATTTGTGTAATATCTACTGTATTCCAACTTTTCCATGGTTCATACCCCCCGATACTAGCCATAGATTCATCAAAATAAGCAAACAACACATAAAAAATAGAATCTGTCAAAAACAGAACAGTCTGCGAAGATCTGAATTGTTATAATACTTATGTAACTCCAAAAATTCTGAAAAATTAGGACAACATAAGAAATTCGTATATAAATCTTTTGTAAAAAATTTAGAGTTATTACATACTCCAGTGAATTTAAACAATTCTGGGACTGGACGCAAAAGTTTCTGTTTTTCAGCAGGATCAAATCAACTATCACCATAAGCCATCCCAAAGGTCTTACTTGGCACGAACACTAATTAAAACACAAAACCACATATAACCAGAGGCTAGATGAAATATTTATTGCAAAACAGAACCTAAAAAGCAAAAATAAAAATAAAATTGGGTTGTCTCCCAATAAGCGCTATTGTTTAACGCCCTTAGCTAGGCATAAAACACGAATAGATCTAAGTATTATCATCTTGGGCATGAAATTCTTTTCTCATCAAATCCTCCAAAACTGGTCTTAGCAAATCTATCCTTTCTTTTATTTCCCTCCTAGTAGATGAACTTAAATCATGAAAAGGACTTTGATTGGTAATTTTAACATTCATAAACCCATAGTCGGGATCATCACCATATATATCATCATATAAAACACGTATCTCGTTTCTAACGGGTTCCTTCATCATCTTATTCAACCAATCCCTATTAAATCCTACATAAATTCCCCTTGTAATCCAATCAAACTACTCATAAGTCTCAAGGTACAAAGATTGAGAGATTTCTGAATAGGGAACCCTCCTCCTAAGATTTTCATTATAAGATTGATAATCCCTAGATTCCAAACTACGCATGGTTTCTTTATCATGGAGGATATCTTCAATTGGAGGGTGTTCAACATCCTTTTTATAAAAAGCAAAAATATCCCTAGCTTCTCGTATTATAAAATCAAATTCTCGCATAAGAATGATGGTGGCAATCTTTTCAGCTATAGGATGATTAATGTTGGGAAGTTCATAAAACACCTTTTGCAAAGCAGGATGGATATGCACAAATTTTCTTTCTAATTTATCAACGAGCATAACAATGGCATCCGCATAACAATTTGTATCAAGAAGAATAGATCTTTTACTAATAGGCATGTGATGCCCCGGCTTAATCGTGCACTGATCATACACGCAAATGCACACGATCAAGCCTAAGGACTCACGGGAAGATATCACAACACAACTCTAAAACATAAATAATATCATACAAGCTTTATATTACAAGCCAGGGGCCTCGAGGGCTCGAATACATAAGCTTGCGTACAAGCGTCAGCGGAAGCATCAGATATCTGAGTACAGATATAAAAGGGAACACAGATAGGCCCTTAGAAGGCAGGGCAAAGGAAAACACTACGATCGAAAGGCGCAGGCCTCCTGCCTGGGACCCTCCGATCCTACTCCTGGTCGTCGGCTAGCTCATAGTAGTATCCATCCTCGGGGTAGTAGTAGCGATCATCGGCGGGGACAGCTGTCTCAGGGGCTCCGTCATCTGGTTGCATCAAAAGGGGTATATGCGGAAAAAGAAAGCAAAGCAACCGTGAGTACTCAGAAGTACTCAGCAAGCAAGGATCTACGCTACATATGCAACATTATCAAAGGAAGGCTGTATATGTGGACTGGGCTGCAGAAATGCCAGAATAGAGAGAAGGCCTAGTCTTATCGAAGACTAGCATCTTCAGAGGTCTTGCAGCATTAGAAGAGTGTAGATTAGTACAGCTTAAAGTAGTAGTATCACTAAGTCTCATCCTCACCCAGAGATCCTTTCTCGACTCCCTGCGAGAAAGCAATCCCAGAGCCATACAGTCATCAACCTCGTCCTGAGATCCCTTCTCGACTCCCTGCGAGAAGCAATCCCAGAGCCATATATCCAGGTATCATCTCACGGTCTAGTTGTGTCGATCATGATACAATTTCGAGTGTCCTTTACCGTAGGACCGGCTATCGATAGATGTGTTCTTCCCTGCAGGGGTGCACCAACTTACCCAACACGCTCGATTAACTCCGGCCGGACACACTTTCCTGGGTCATGCCCGGCCTTGGCCAAACAATACACCGCAGCCCTACCTACAGCTCAGCAGAGAGGTCCCCGCCGGTCTACATCCTAAGCGCTCAGGGGTCTTGGGCCATCGCCATGTGCACTCTGGGTCGTTGCGAGCAGGGTGAAGCCAGGCACCAGGAGGGCGCCGGTCCGTCCCGGCCGCAAGGCTGAACTAGACGTCTGACAGAGCTTTCGGCTGATGCTACGATGCAGAACGCCCATACTATGCCCACGTGATGGTTAGTGCTATCAGGCCAGAGGCCTGCTCGGATCAAATATCCAAATCGTTAGTGGACTAGGGCTTGCGGTAACGAGCAGAGACTCACGAAAGATGTGACCCTGTCGCCCCGTCTCGAGGACTTGCGGCAAGGGCCAAGAATGCCCGGCCACGCCTCGTATTCATCACTCGGGCACCATACAGGCAACCCGTCTTCACATCACACGCGGGTACCCCTCAGGGTCGACCCGCCTTTCCAAGTAACAATAGTACAGTCCAAGTATCCGTGTGTCCATAACATCAGGGGAATCCGAGGTATCACCCTCGTTGGATTCCTACTCGATGTATCCGTCAAGGTGAACTCGGAGGAATCACCCTCGATGGGTTCACACTTGAGGTGTTGCACGACAGCGTCGTTATCGGAAGTGGTGAAGGAGGAATCACCCTCGATGACCACGACCGAATAGCTACTCTACAGAGTTAACATCAGAAGTGCTACACGAGGTATCACCCTCGGCACTCGATAGTAATGCTGCAGCGTCGTTACAACTAAGGGGGGTGATGTGCGGTGCCGGGGCCTGGTCTTCAATCCCGAAGATCGGGTCTTCTGATAATCCAGTGGGGCAGTCGGGACAAGTGGGGTCACTAATAGGTCTCTACCCAGCCTATACTAGACATTTTAGGATAAGCAGGTAAGGTTTCAATAGCAGGTTACAATAAACAGGCTATGCATCAGAATAGGTAAAGCAGTAGCAGCAGCAATTCTAATGGAAGCATAAGAAAATAGAATGGGCGATATCGGGATGATCAAAGGGGGGGCTTGCCTGGTTGCTCGGCGGCAAAGGCAGAGTCATCAGTGGGGTCGTCGATCTTCAGGGCATCGTCAGCGGTCTCGGGGTCTAGCGAATAGGAAGAGGGGGAAGAAACAGTAAATACAAGCAAACAGATGCATGACAATACGATACACGGTGCTAGGGGTGACCTATCGTAGTGCTACATGACATAGGTGAAGGGGGAATAACATCCGGGAAAGTTTTCCCGAAGTTTGCATTTTCGGACAGGCGGACCGGAGGGGGAAGGTTCCATGTTCGCTATGCTAGGGACGGGTGACAGACGAGTGGACTGTGTATTCGGATTCGTCACGTCGTTCTGAGCAACTTTCATGTACAAAGTATTTTCATCCGAGCTACGGATTATTTTATATCAATTTTCAAAGTTTTAATAATATTCTGAAATTCTGGATTTAATTTAATTCAAAAATAATAAAATAACAAAATGCTATGGGTACACAGAAGTGTACCCAGCATTTTGCATACGTGTATGACAGTGGTTCCCCCTAACAGTAGTTAGTTAGGTTAATTAACTATATTAATTAACTAATTAATTAAAATAGTAATTATCTTTACTATTTATTATTTTATTTTTCCATTTCTCTTTTTATTTTTTTATTTTTTTTTTAACTCAGGGTCAATGCAGGAGGGGTGGCGCACGCGCGCGCGGTCACCGTAGAGGCCGGCCGGCGCGGCGCAGGGGATGCGGCCAGGCGGCCGCTGTCGGGGCCGGTGCGATGCTCGCGCGGGCGGCGGCAGTGGGAGGCGGCGGCGGCGGCAGTAGGTGGCCGTGGCTGCAGCAGCAGGAGCGGCAGCAGAAGCAGCTACGGCGCAGCAGCGGCGAACGCAGGCAGGCTAGCGGGCGTGCGGGCGCAGGCGGCGGCAACGGCAGCAGGGGTGCGAGGCAGGGGCGGGCAGCATCAGCAGGGGGCGGCAGCGGCAGCAAGTGCAGCAGAGCAGCGCGGCCGTGGGGGTGAGCGGGGTCGAGCGGGGAGTGGTCGTGGCCAGGTCGGCCAGTTCGCGCGCGGGCGCGCGGCCAGGGCTGCAGCCGACGGGCGCGGACGCGGCCAGGGACGCGAGTAGCACGGCCAAGACACGGCGACCGCGAGCTCGCAAGAGCTCGGTCGTGGGGCGGTTCGGCGGCCTACGGTAGGAGGAAGAAGAAGGGGGATGAGGAGGGCTCACGACGCGGCGGTAGGGATTAGGCAGCGGGGCGCGGGGAGGAGGTCGGGGACGGCGAGGCGTCAACGAGGACGAGGGCGGTCCGGCGGGCGGCGCCGGCGAACGGCGAGGCGGCGGCGACGAGCCGGGGCGGCGGGCAACCAGGGCGTCAGGTGCCCCGATCCCGATCCAGAATGGGGAGGGAGAGAGAGATCGAGGGGAGTGGGGGTTGGGCTCTAGGGTTTCTGGGGGTGGGGGGTTATGCAGGCGCAGCTGGGCTGGCCTGGCGGCCTGGTGGCCTGCTGGGCCGAGGCCCAGTTTGGGGGGGGGGGGGAGGTTTACTCTTTCCTTTTTTCTCTCTCTTTTTTTTTCTTTTCTGTTTTGCAAAATTATGTGGCCTCAATTATAGTTTTGTAAAATAAGTAGCTTTGTCCAATAAATATAGTGCAATATTTAACACTGATAGAAAATGGTTTGGAGTCCATATGTTTTAATTTGGATTTTATTTAATTGAAAAAGGGTTAAACAACTCTGTTTTGTGGTTGTTAGAGTCACGTAATTTATTTAGTATATATTGAATATAATTTTAGAATTGTCTCTGGATTATTTACAATATTATGAACAATTTAGTTTTTAAATTTGAACAACTTTTATTTTTACTTTAAGTTTGAATCTCCATTTGAATTTGAATTTGAAAAGGGATTTATTACTAATGATGATTAAGCACTGTTGATCATGATGACTTGACATAATCAAAAGGGTGATCACTGTAGCTTAATACATGGGGTGTTACAAGGCATAGCTCCCGTACAATCAAAGAATTCTTGGATAACACTTTTTCCAATAATATTACCATCTCCCACAAGAAAAGTTTTCGCTTTGTAATTAGGCGGAGTTTCAGCTTCATGATCCAAGGCAGACCAGCAGACCTTTCCGTCCTCATATTCGCCGGATTTGTTTTCTGCGAGCGAGCGCCCGAGCGGTTGCATCTCGATGGCTGGTGCGCGCTCCATTTCAGTAGTTATACTTTAGTCCAGAAGTTTTTTTGGGGGTTCTCTAACTTTTTTGAGTGGTTTGTCCAGTTCCCTTTACAACCGAGCTGGCTTTAACTATGAGCAGTGAGCAAGTCATGTATACAGCAAAAACAAAATATTGGTCTGCTATCAGATGGCACATTTATTTGAACACAAATGCAAGAAAGGTTAAGGGTCTCATGAAGAGGGCATGCGTTTGTGTTAGGTGAGATCTGAATTGATTCTGCTATCAGATGGCGGCGGTCTCAACGTCGTTCCTCTGTTGGGAGCATCATGTACGGAGACACGACATGGAGGTCCTGTGTTGCGATCCTTTGGTGCTCATTGCTACCCCAGGTTGATCATCAAGGGATCTATGTACGTCGTCGCTCGTGCGTCCAAGACGGTGCCTCCTCGAGTCCGACCAAGTCATGTCACCTCCTCGTCGACCTCTCTTTTAGGCTTACATGGGTGGATGGTGCGTTGATCACGGAAGTCTTGATGGTGTCTTGTCTTCGGAGGCGTCCGGTGTCACTTGAAACGCGACTTTGTCTTTCAGTTTAGGGTAGGCATCTTGTGTTGTGGTTGTAATGTGTGTGGTGACATGTCTTCGGACTGCTATGGTGTGGAGTTTGTGCTACGCTTGTAGTTCGTAACAAGGGTTGTCTTCTTGTAATCTGCTTCTTCTTTCTATAAAAATATGGTACGCCTAGACGTACTCTTGAAAAGAAAGATGTCTTAAGCAAAAAAATTAGATCGAGATGGTTGAAAAAAGATTTAAAAGTATATGTGTGACACTATTGTTGTTGAACTACTAAAAATATGTATGCCCCCGCTGCCACCGACAAGGATTCTCTTGATCGGGCACTACATTTTGTTCCTTATTTCGGTGAGAAGGTGACCATAGTTCTATTTTGAGTATCCATGTTACGATAAATACAAAGAATCTCATCAACAGAGTTTTTAACTGTTTTGAGTGTGTGTCAAAGAAACAAGCATGTCCTACTAATGAACCATGACAAAGTTTGGTGACTGAGGTTGTAGGAGTAGGATAATCATTCGAGAGATTGTAAATGGTTGTGATAGCAAATATGCACATCGATTATGTTTTCTATGAAAGAATTTTACATTGTACGGATCTCCTACTTAGGGAAATGTAACACCCCGATAATCAAGCTACAGTAACCTCACCCTAATGTGCCATGTCATCATGTCTTATTAAGCCAATTTGCCACTTGATGAAAATCAAAGTCAAATTTGAATTTGAATTGCAAGTGAAATTTTTTTTTTCTTCTAACGGTAAAATAAAAATGGTCGTTGGGTTGCAAATATTCACTAAGGAATATTCATGTAGAAACCAACATCATTTGCCTCACAGATAAATTCCTAGGAAATTAATAATGGTCAACAACAATTATTTTGGCCTCTTTAAAATAAACAAATATCTATACATTTCTGAATGATGTAAAACCTTGTGTGTGGTCTTAGATTTTTGCATAGCCTTTATGTGCCAAGTTACATATATAGCATAGCTCATTTAGTGGACAAACTAAATTGAAATCAGTAGAAAAATTAAAATATAGAATAGGAAAAGAAAAACAGAGAAGGACTATTGGTATTGGGCCCTAGTGCATTAGTGAATTAGGCCCAGCCCACACCCCACTCAACCCCAACCTCCTGTAGCTACAGGGAGGCAGGGGATCGTGGCGGACATCTGACCGGCCATGGCCGGGCCTCGGCCGGCCATCCCCCGGTCCCCTTGAGTATAATTTCGGCCCCACGACCCCCCCCCCCCTGACGAACCCTAGCCTCAAAATCCACTCCCCCCTCGCTCGTTTCCCTCTCCTCGCACACAACCGAGCGCAGCGTCGCCGTCGTCGCGTCGATCCCGCGGCCATGTGCCTCACCACGCCAAACTACCATGTCCAGGAGGTGCGCTGTCGTCACCTTCGTCGACTACACCAGCAGATCGGGGCGTAGGCGCTGCATCGACGACGCACGCGTCTTCTTCCTCCGCCACGGCCGTCGGACGACGCCGTTCGATCTGCACCATCTCGGCAACCTCCGGCCTCCCTGACCTCGCCTACGTGCTCGCGGTGAGCTCCTATCCCGAATCCCCGTCTCATTTGCACCGATCTGTCGCCGTTTTGTTCTCCCCTCGAGCCGGGCCGCCATGGCCGAAGTTTCGCATCCGTGCGCGCTCGCCTGCGTAAGGTCGCGTCCGCACGCGCCCCTGGCTGCCAGCCCGCGCCCTGGCCATGCCTCGCTTCACCCGCTGCTCGCCCCCGCGCGCTTGGCCGCGCTGCCCGCTGCAGCCCTCCCCTGGCGTCCGCGCGCACGCAGCTCTGCCTGTTGCCGCCGCCGCTGCTGCCCTGCGGCGCCCGCTGGCCCGCTCCCGCTTGCTCCTGCGAGCCACCGCCGCCGCCTGTCGCTGCTCCTCTGTTGCTGCCTAGTGCTGCTGCTGCTTCTGCTTCCACGGCGGCCCAATGCGCTGCTGCTTTCTACTACTAACTGTTGAAAAAATAACATAGCACGAGTATATTTGTCTACCCTCTAATTCCTCCGCCAAGTCCGTGGTGCAGCTCACAATGCGTATATGAGGCTAGAGGGTAGGGACATATTTATACTCATATTCCTGAATGTTCAAATCCGTATCCGGATAGAATTCAGTTAGACTCCTAATCGAATTAACCAACCACGATCATAACCGATTATTTTCCGAGTCAAATTACTTCTTATCCCTAAGCACATATATGTGAGATATATGCCACGTTTAAATAATATGTGATTCCTATTTAAACGTGTAGACTTATCAATCTACAGAGCTGAACCTGTAAATAGCCTAGCCAATTCCAAACATATACTGTGCCCAGGCATATAATTCCAGTACATATATACAGACTGTATTCCAGTATAGTTTGTACCTAGCTTCCTTGAGTAAATTTCCTCAAGTTCAATTGCAAATATTTGTACCAATCATTCATACACCAATTCCGTATGATTTCATTCATCTACCAAATAAATGTAGTACATAATGTTTTGGAAGACACCAAAAATTCCTACATCTCCCACTTGTCTGAAAAACATTCAATCAAAAATCCTAAGGCCCATATTCCTAACATGTTTGCAAAACAATTCCTGGCTAAGAGGTTTAGTCAGTGGATCTGCCAACATATCAGTACCAGGCAAAAACTCAAGCCGAACAGTTTTCAGCCTATTTATTACATCTCTAATATAATGGTATTTTCCCTCAATATGTCTAGCCCTGCTATGAAACTTGGGATCCTTGGAAAGTTTAATCGCAGCTTGATTATCACAATAAACAGTGACCGGATCGGAAGCATTTTCAACTATCTCTAGAGAAACCAGAAAGTTCCTCAACCAAACGCCATCTTTTACAGCTTCATTCACAGCGATGTACTCTGCTTCCATAGAAGACTGCGCCACAGAAGTTTGTTTCTTGCTCTTCCAAGAGATAGCACCTCCAGCCAAAGTAAATAGACAACCTGATGTCGACTTCCTTTCATCAAGGTCTCCCTGCCAATCAGCATCAGTATATCCCTGCAGCTGAAGATTATCACCATTAAAGCAAAGAGAAAAGTCCACCGTTCCTTTTATATATCGCATAGCATATTTTATTTGCTTCCAATGAGCTTCCCCGGGATTTTTCTGAAATCTGCTCAACATTCCAACAGTGTGACACAAATCTGGTCTAGTAAACAGCATTGCATACATAAGAGACCCCAGAGCAGAAGCATAAGGTATATTTTTCATTTCCCTTATTTCCTTATGAGTTGTAGGACATTGTTCCTCACTAAGTTTAGTTCCTTTTATCATTGGTACATTTGCAGGTTTGCAATCTTCCATAGAAAATCGTTTCAAAACAGTTTTGAGATAAGTTTTTTGAGACAGCCCCAAAACTTTCCTTTTCCGATCTCTATGTATTTCCACCCCCAAAACATAAGAGGCTTCCCCCAAATCTTTCATATCAAAAGTGGATGGTAACCAAGATTTCACTTCCATTAAGGTTCCCTCATGGTTTGAAGCAATTAAAATGTCATCGACATATAAAGATAATAATGCAAAGTTTCCTCCCACTATTTTGAAATAAATACAGTGGTCTCCTTCCATCATAGAGAAACCATATGATGTGATTGCAGCATCAAATAAGGTATTCCATTGCCTAGAAGCCTGCCTCAAACCATAGATTGATCTTTTTAACTTACATACTTTATTCTGATTTCCTTTTTCCACAAAACCATCTGGTTGTGTCATATAGATTTCCTCTTTTAAATAACCATTTAAAAAAGCAGACTTGACATCCATTTGATGGAGATCAAGATCAAAATAAGTAGATAAGGCACATAAGATGCGAATAGAAATGAATTTTGCAACAGGAGAAAATGTTTCCACAAAGTCTACTCCTTCCTTTTGTGTATATCCCTTAGCAACTAATCGAGCTTTATATTTTTCCGCACCTCCTGAAGCATTGAGTTTCCTTTTGAATATCCATTTAGATCCTATGGCCTGGCGGTTTTGGGGTAAATCAACAAGTTCCCAAACACCATTTCTTTCCATGGAGTTTAGTTCTTCCTGCATAGCTTCCAACCATAGTCCAGATTCCTCACAATCAATGGCCTGTTTGTAAGTTTTAGGCTCTTCCTCTAAAGACACTTTAGAGTGAACTTCCCCTAAAAACACAAAATAATCATCTAGATAAGATGGTGTTTGTGTGTTCCTCCCACTTCTTCTAGGCATACTAGTTGAAGGAGTTTCTTCCATATTAATGTTAGGGATCTGGCTTGAAATATTACCAGTAGAGTCATTTATTACTTCCTCGGATTCTCCTTCTATCAATTGCACTCTAGCTCTCTTAGCACGACGAGGAGTGTCCTGATCTAAAAACATAGCATCTCTGCTTTCCAATAACTTCTTATTATTGGGATCATAAAACCTATAACCATTGGAACCAGTAGAATAACCAACAAAAATTCCTGGAGTGGTCTTAGGTTGCAGTTTGGTTCTGTTCTGGCTAGGGATTTTAATTTGAGCATTGCAACCCCAAACAGCCAGGTGCCTTAGTGTTGGTTTCCTCCCTTTCCAAAGTTCATAGGGAGTGACCTTTACTGATTTTGAGGGTGAATGATTTAACAAATAAACTGCAGTATGCAGTGCTTCCCCCCAAAAACTTAAAGGTAAATCCGAGTAAGCCATCATGGATCGAACCATATCCATCAACGTCCTATTCCTTCTTTCCGCTACACCATTTTGTTGGGGTGTGTAGGGTAATGTGTAGTGGTGTACTATGCCATGTTCTTTACAGAATTCATCCAAAATTCCGGATGTGTACTCTCCTCCTCTATCGGTCCTAAGGACTTTAATTTTCCCATTTAATTGGTTTTCCACTTCAGCCTTGAAAGTTTTGAACATGTCAAAACCCTCAGACTTGTGTTTAAGGAGGTATACATAACCGTATCGGGAAAAGTCATCAATGAATGTGATAAAATACACCTTCTGTCCTATCGTGGGTGTTGTCATTTCCCAACAAATATCTGAATGAATTATGGCTAAGGGCTCACTAGATCTTTCAGCTTTAGGAAAGGGAGCTCTAGTCATTTTTCCCATGATGCAGGCTTCACAAATTCCATAATCTTCCCATTTAAAATTCAGAATTCCAGAACTAATCAATCTTTTAATCCTGTTCTTTGATATATGTCCTAGCCTTAAATGCCATAGGTAGGATTCGGAACAATTGTCATTTCCGGCTATATTCCTCACAATGGAGTGGTTTTCAGCAACTAAACTGTCCATAGCATCAATATCGGAAATATCTTCAATATAATAGAGGCCTTCTACACGATTCCCTGATTGTATTAATTTTCCTTTTAGCAATATTTTAACCTTCCCATTGCCAAAGTTAACATCAAAGCCTACAGATTCTAGTCTAGATACTGATATGAGATTTTTCCTCATATCTGGAGCAAATACAGCATTCTTAAGGAGTAATATTCCTCCACTTGGGAGTTTTAGATTATAGTCCCCAATTCCTAGTATATCTGCCTTTGATGTTGTTCCTAGATAAATAAATCTAGTTCCCTTTTGTATTGGTTTAAATGAACAGAAATAATTCCTATCTCTTGCAATGTGTGAGGTGGAGCCAGAATCAACCACCCAACTATTTGACAAGGAAGTTGTAAATAGAGATTCTGAATATACAAAAACATGTGACATACCATCAGGTGAAGAATTTCCCCTTCTATTATCCTGATGCTTGGACTGGTTGTTGTTATACTTCTTATCATCTGGCTTCCTCTTCTTAGTGCACTCAGATCTGAAGTGTCCTTGTTCACCACAATTATGACAATTAAATTTCCTCTTGTCAACCTTCTGATTTGAGTTTCTTCCATTGTAATCATTCCTATCACGCTTCTGATTTATTTTATCCCTCAAGTCTGTCCCATATTTCCTCTTTTGCCAATTCCTCTTGCTTGAAGACTTGTCCTCACCAAGGTGTAGTTCATCATGTTGAGACCTTCTTTCTTTCCCTTGTGTGGACTTCCTGTCTTCTTCCATGAGTAGATGATGCCTTAGCGTCCTCATGTTCAACACACGCTCAGTATGACAAAAGTATATTTTAAATTGCTCCCAAGAGTTTGGCAAAGAGTTCAGAGCAACCATAACTTGAACTTCTTCAGGGAAAGGGTACCCAGCATTCTTTAGTTCCTCTACTAACACACATAATTTATTCAGATGTGCACTAACAGTTGTGGTTTCTGTCATCTTCGCAGTCAAAAATTGATCCACCAAGCTAAGAACTTTGATAAGTGAAACTTCCCCAAAGTCCTTTTCCAATCTCCTCATTATTTTGCGAGCTGATTCCTCTGGTTCATATTCTCCGGCTAGAGAATCAGACATCGATCCAAGCATAAATACTCTAGCCTTTTTGTTGTCCTTAGTCCACTGAGTAATTTCCTCACGGTAGCTTTCCTTTTCCTCATCATCAGCCTCATCAGCTGGTTGGGTAGGCTTAGATTGAGTAATGATATAATCTATGTTCTCAGCAGTGAGGAGAAACATGATCTTTCTCTTCCAGACAGTAAAATTTGAACCATCCAATTTACAGGTCCTAAGTAATTCAGCAAACACACTGTTGGAAGCCATTGGGAAGGATGATTATCGTAGCAGAATTCCAGAAATCAATCTGTAGCAGCAAGCAGGAACAAGTAAGGCCGTAACCTGCAGATTCAGAGTACCCAACAGCAGCTCGTGTGGCTTGGTGACTTCTCTAGGCAGAGGACTTGGAGCAGCGGCGATTCGAGCAGGTCGGAGGTCCCGGCTGGTTGACAGCGCCCCGGCGGTAATGGCGAAGACGGCGGCCACGGCGAGGACGGCGGCCGCGGCGAGGACGGCGAGACGGCGGCCGCGGCGAGGACGGCAAGGCGGCGACCGCGGCTAGGACGGCAAGGCGGAGTCGCGGTGGAGGCAGCAAGGCGGGCTTGCGGTGGAGGCGGCGAGATCAAGCGAGCGGTGGAGGCTAGATCGATTTTTGTGGCTTGGTTCCGGCTATGGCAAGCGTACGCAGCGGAAGTTTGTTTCCAGGAAAATACAAGAGTTTGACGTCCTTTTTCCTATCTCAAATAAAGAGATATTGGACGGCCGTCAAAACTCGTTGCAATTTGCTCTGATACCAATGTTGAAAAAATAACATAGCACGAGTATATTTGTCTACCCTCTAATTCCTCCGCCAAGTCCGTGGTGCAGCTCACAATGCGTATATGAGGCTAGAGGGTAGGGACATATTTATACTCATATTCCTGAATGTTCAAATCCGTATCCGGATAGAATTCAGTTAGACTCCTAATCGAATTAACAACCACGATCATAACCGATTATTTTCCGAGTCAAATTACTTCTTATCCCTAAGCATATATATGTGAGATATATGCCACGTTTAAATAATATGTGATTCCTATTTAAATGTGTAGACTTATCAATCTACAGAGCTGAACCTGTAAATAGCCTAGCCAATTCCAAACATATACTGTGCCCAGGCATATAATTTCAGTACATATATACAGACTGTATTCCAGTATAGTTTGTACCCAGCTTCCTTGAGTAAATTTCCTCAAGTTCAATTGCAAATATTTGTACCAATCATTCATACACCAATTCCGTATGATTTCATTCATCTACCAAATAAATGTAGTACATAATGTTTTGGAAGACACCAAAAATTCCTACACTAACTATTGCTGCTGCTCGCTGCTTGCTGCTTCGCTTGCTGCTCTGCGTGCCCGCTACTGCACTGGTCTGCTTGCTGTCTTGCTGCGTCGCTGCGCTACTTGCTACTGCTGCTCATACTCTGCTGCTACGCTGCCTTGCTAGCTGTCGTTGTTGCTGCTCTATGGCTGTAGCCGTGTGTGCGTATGTGTTGTGTGTGGCCGGCTTAATTAGTAGGGCAAATTAGTTTAGGCTAATTTAGATTACTTAGGTATTCTTTGTTAGGTTAGTTGCTAGCCTATGGCAGGTGGACCCCATTTAGTTAAGTTAGATCTTTTTTATATTTTGTTTACGTATAGTCTATGCCATGCGGGCCATGTCTTCCCTTTTGACCAGTCAATTTGGCTTGGTTAATTCAGATTAAATAAATACTGAAATTTCATAAAATTGTATAACTTTGAAAATTCATAGAAAATAAACCATAACTCCGATGAAAATATTTTATATATCAAAGTTGCTCGGAAAAATATGACGAATCCGAATTTGCCATCCGTTCATCCGTCATGTGCCTCTAGCATAGCGAACATGAATCCGTCCCCTCCGGTTCATCTGTCCAAAAAATGGCAAACTTCGGGAAAATATTCTCGGATATTTCCCCGCTTTGTCTCTAACGTGTAGCAATGCGTTAGGTCACCCCTAACACCGCTTAGTGCCATGTATTTCTTTGTGATTGCTTTTGTTGCCGTGTATTTATTTGTTTCTTCCCCCTCTTCTCTCTCGATAGACCCCGAGAACGATGATGACCCGATGATCGTCTACCTCGTCGAAGACCCGTTGGTGTTTACAAAGCAACCAGGCAAGCACCCCCCCCCCCCGAGCATGCCTATATCGCCTATTCTCTTCTTTCTTGTGCTTGCATTAGAATTGCTGCTGCTACTGCTTTACCTATTCTGATGCATAGCTGTTGGGGAACGTAGCATGCAATTTTAAAAAAATTCCTACGCTCACGCAAGATCTATCTAGGAGATGCATAGCAACGAGAGGGGGAGAGTGTGTCCACGTACCCTCGTAGACCGAAAGCGGAAGCGTTAGCTTAAAGCGGTTGATGTAGTCGAACGTCTTCGCGATCCAACCGATCAAGCACCGAACGTACGGCACCTCCGAGTTCTGCACACGTTCAGCTCGATGACGTCCCTCGAACTCTTGATCCAGCAAAGTGTCGAGGGAGAGTTTTGTCAGCACGACGGCGTGGTGACGGTGTTGGTGATGTGATCCGCGCAGGGCTTCGCCTAAGCACTATGACGCTATGACCGGAGGAGTAAACTGTGGAGGGGGGCACCGCACACGGCTAAGAGAAATCTTGGTGTGTCTTTGGGGTGCCCTCCGCCCCCGTATATAAAGGAGGGGGTAGGAGGCGGCCGGCCTAGAGGGGGCGGTCCAAGGACGGAGTCCTACTAGGACTCCCAATCCTAGTAGGATTCCCCTTTCCTTTCCGGAGAAGGGGGGAAGGGGAAAGAGGTGGAGGAGAAGAAGGAAAGGGGGGCCGCGCCCCCCACCCCTAGTCCAATTCGGTTTGGGCTTGGGGGGGGCGTGCGCCACCACCTAGCCGCCTGCCTCCTCTCTCCACTAGGGCCCATGAAGGCCCACTAGTCCCCCAGGGGGTTCCGGTAACCTCCCGGTACTCCGAAAAATGTCCGAACCTTTCCGAAACCATTCCGGTGCCCGAACATAATCTTCCAATATATCAATCTTTATCCCTTGACCATTTCGAGACTCCTCGTCATGTCTGTGATCTCATCCGGGACCCCGAACAATCTTCGGTCACCAAAACACATAACTCATAATACAAATCTTCATCGAACGTTAAGCGTGCGGACCCTACGGGTTTGAGAACTATGTAGACATGACCGAGACACATCTCCGGTCAATAACCAATAGCGGAACCTGGATGCTCATATTGGCTCCTACATATTCTACGAAGATCTTTATCGGTCAAACCGCACAACAACATACGTCATTCCCTTTGTCATCGGTATGTTACTTGCCCGAGATTCGATCGTCGGTATCTTCATACCTAGTTCAATCTCGTTACCGGCAAGTCTCTTTACTCGTTCCGTAATGCATCATCCCGCAACTAACTCATTAGTCACATTGCTTGCAAGGCTTCATATGATGTGCATTACCGAGAGGGCCCAGAGATACCTCTCCGATACTCGGAGTGACAAATCCTAATCTTGATCTATGCCAACCCAACAAACACCTTCGGAGACACCTGTAGAGCATCTTTATAATCACCCAGCTACGTTGTGACATTTGATAGCACACAAGGTGTTCCTCCGGTATTCGGGAGTTGCATAATCTCATAGTCAGAGGAATATGTATAAGTCATGAAGAAAGCAATAGCAATAAAACTTAACGATCATTATGCTAAGCTAACGGATGGGTCTTGTCCATCACATCATTCTCCTAATGATGTGATCCCGTTCATCAAATGACAACACATGTCTATGGTCAGGAAACTTAACCATCTTTGATTAACGAGCTAGTAAGTAGAGGCATACTAGGGACACTTTGTTTTGTCTATGTATTCACATGTGTATCAAGTTTCCGGTTAATACAATTCTAGCATGAATAATAAACATTTATCATGATATAAGGAAATATAAATAACAACTTTATTATTGCCTCTAGGGCATATTTCCTTCAGTCTCCCACTTGCACTAAAGTCAATAATCTAGTTCACATCGCCATGTGATCAACACCCAAAGGGTTTACTAGAGTCAATAATCTAGTTCACATCGTCATGTGATTAACACCAATAGTTCACATCGCCATGTGACCAATATCCAAAGGGTTTACTAGAGTCAATAATCTAGTTCACATCGCCATGTGATTAACACCCAAAGAGTACTAAGGTGTGATCATGTTTTGCTTGTGAGAGAAGTTTAGTCAACGGGTCTGCCACAATTCAGATCCGTATGTATTTTGCAAATTTCTATGTCTACAATGCTCTGTATGGAGCTACTCTAGCTAATTGCTCCCACTTTCAATATGTATCCATATTGAGACTTAGAGTTATCTGAATCGGTGTAAAAGCTTGCATCGACGTAACTTTTTACAACGAACTCTTTATCACCTCCATAACCGAGAAATGTTTCCTTAGTCCTCTAAGGATAATTTTGACCGCTGTCTAGTGATCTACTCCTGAATCACTATTGTTTCCCTTTTCCAAACTCATGGCAAGGTACACAACAGGTTTGGTACACAGCATGGCATACTTTATAGAACCTATGGCTGAGGCATAGGGGAATGACTTTCATTCTCTATCTATCTTCTGTCGTGGTCTGGCTTTGAGTCTTACTCAACTTCACACCTTGTAACATAGGCAAGAACCCTTTCTTTGACTGATCCATTTTGAACTTCTTCAAAATCTTTGTCAAGGTATGTGCTTTGTGTAAGTCCTATTAAGCATCTCGATCTATCCCTATAGATCTTGTTGCTCAATACGTAAGCAGCTTCACCGAGGTCTTTTATTGAAAAACTCTTATTCAAGTATCCTTTTATGCTATCCAGAAATTCTATATCATTTCCAATCAGCAATATGTCATCCACATATAATATCAGAAATGCTACAGAGCTCCCACTCACTTTCTTGTAAATACAGGCTTCATCATAAGTCTGTATAAAACCATATGCTTTGATCAACTCATCAAAGCGTATATTCCAACTCCGAGATGCTTGCACCAGTCCATAGATGGATCGCTGGAGCTTGCACACTTTGTTAGCACCTTTAGGATCGACAAAACCTTCTGGTTGCATCATATACAACTCTTCTTTAAGAAATCCATTAAGGAATGCAGTTTTGACGTCCATTTGCCACATTTCATAATCATAAAATGCGGCAATTGCTAACATGATTCGGACAGACTTAAGCATCGCTACGGGTGAGAAGGTCTCATCGTAGTCAACTCCTTGAACTTGTCCAAAACCTTTCGCAATAAGTCGAGCTTTGTAGACAGTAACATTACCATCAGCGTCAGTCTTCCTCTTGAAGATCCATTTATTCTCTATGGCTTGTCGATCATCGGGCAAGTCAACCAAAGTCCATACTTTGTTCTCATACATGGATCCCATCTCAGATTTCATGGCCTCAAGCCATTTCGCGGAATCTGGGCTCATCATCGCTTCCTCATAGTTCGTAGGTTCGTCATGGTCTAGTAACATGACTTCCAGAATAGGATTATCGTACCACTCTGGTGCGGAACGTACTCTGGATGACCTACGAGGTTCTGTAGTAACTTGATCTGAAGTTTCATGATCATCATCATTAGCTTCCTCACTAATTGGTGTAGGCATCACTGGAACTGATTTCTGTGATGAACTATTTTCCAATTCAAGAGAAGGTACAATTACCTCATCAAGTTCTACTTTCCTCCCACTCACTTCTTTCGAGAGAAACTCCTTCTCTAGAAAGGATCCATTCTTAGCAACAAAAATCTTGCCTTCGGATCTGTGATAGAAGGTGTACCCAACAGTTTCTTTTGGGTATCCTATGAAGATGCACTTCTCCGATTTGGGTTCGAGCTTATCAGGCTGAATTTTTTTTACATAAGCATCGCAACCCCAAACTTTAAGAAACGACAGCTTAGGTTTCTTGCCAAACCACAGTTCATACGGTGTCGTCTCAATGGATTTAGATGATGCCCTATTTAACGTGAATGCAGCTGTCTTTAATGCATAACCCCAAAACGATAGTGGTAAATCGGTAAGAGACATCATAGATCACACCATATCTAATAAAGTACGGTTACGACGTTCGGACACACCATTACGCTGTGGTGTTCCAGGTGGCGTGAGTTGTGAAAGTATTCCACATTGTTTTAAATGAAGGCCAAACTCGTAACTCAAATATTCGCCTCCGCGATCAGATCATAGAAACTTTATTTTCTTGTTACGATGATTTTCTACTTCACTCTGAAATTCTTTGAACTTTTCAAATGTTTCAGACTTATGTTTCATCAAGTAGATATACCCATATCTGCTCAAATCATCAGTGAAGGTCAGAAAATAACGATACCCGCCGCGAGCCTCAACACTCATCGGATCGCATACATCGATATGTATTATTTCCAATAAGTCATTGGCTCGCTCCATTGTTCCAGAGAACGGAGTTTTAGTCATCTTGCCCATGAGGCATGGTTCGCAAGTATCAAATGATTCATAATCAAGTGATTCCAAAATCCCATCTGCATGGAGTTTCTTCATGCGCTTTACACCAATATGACCTAAACGGCAGTGCCACAAATATGTTTGCACTATCATTATCAACTTTGCATCTTTTGGCATCAATATTATGAATATGTGTATCACTACGATCGAGATTCAATAAACCATTTATATTGAGTGTATGACCATAGAAGGTTTTATTCATGTAAACAGAACAACAATTATTCTCTGACTTAAATGAATAACCGTATAGCAATAAACATGATCCAATCATATTCATGCTCAACGCAAACATCAAATAACATTTATTTAGGTCCAACACTAATCCCGAAGGTAGAGGGAGTGTGCGATGGTGATCTTATCAACCTTGGAATCACTTCCAACACACATCGTCACCTCGTCATTAACTAGTCTCTGTTCATTTTGCAACTCCTGTTTTGAGTTACTAATGTTAGCAACTGAACCGGTATCAAATACCCAGGGGCTACTATGAACACTAGTAAAATACCCATCAATAACATGTATATCAAATATACTTTTGTTCACTTTGCCATCCTTCTTATCCGCCAAGTATTTGGGGCAGTTCCGCTTCCAGTGACCATTTCCTTTGCAGTAGAAGCACTCAGTTTCAGGCTTAGGTCTAGACTTCGGTTTCTTCCCGGGAGTAGCAACTTGCTTGCTATTCTTCTTGAAGTTCCCTTTCTTGCCCTCACCCTTTTTCTTGAAACTAGTGGTCTTGTCAACCATCAACACTTGATGCAATTTCTTGATTTCTACCTTCGCCGATTTCAGCATCGCGAAGAGCTTGGGAATCGTTTTCGTCATTCCTTGCATATTATAGTTCATCACGAAGTTCTAGTAACTTGGTGATAGTGACTAGAGAAATCTGTCAATCACTATCTTATCTGGAAGATTAACTCCCACTTGATTCAAGCGATTGTAGTACCCAGACATTCTGAGCACATGCTCACTAGCTGAGCTATTCTCCTCCATCTTGTAGGCAAAGTACTTGTCAGAGGTCTCATACCTCTCAACACGGCATGAGTCTGAAATACCAATTTCATCTCTTTGGAACATCTCATATTCTCCGTGGCGTTCAAAAAGTTTTTGAAGTCCCGGTTCTAAGCCGTAAAGCATGGTGCACTAAACTATCAAGTAGTCATCATATCGAGCTTGCCAAATATTCATAACGTCTGCATCCACTCCTGCAATAGGTCTGTCACCTAGCGGTGCATCAAGGACATAATTGTTCTGTGCAGCAACGAGGATATTCCTTAGATCATGGACCCAGTCCGCATCATTGCTACTATCATCTTTCAACTTAGTTTTCTCTAGGAACATATCAAAAATAAAACAAGGGAGCTATACGCGAGCTATTGATCTACAACATAATTTGCAAATACTACCAGGACTAAGTTCATGATAAATTAAGTTCAATTAATCATATTACTTAAGAACTCCCACTTAGATAGACATCCCTCTAGTCATCTAAATGATCACGTGATCCATATCAACTAAACCATGTCCGATCATCACGTGAGATGGAGTAGTTTTCAATGGTGAACATCTCTATGTTTATCATATCTACTATATGATTCACGTTCGACCTTTCGGTCTCAGTGTTCCGAGGCCATATCTGCATATGCTAGGCTCGTCAAGTTTAACCCGAGTATTCTGCATGTGCAAAACTGGCTTGCATCCGTTGTATGTGAACGTAGAGCTTATCACACCCGATCATCACGTGGTGTCTCGGCACGACGAACTGTCGCAACGGTGCATACTCAGGGAGAACACTTATACCTTGAAATTTAGTGAGGGATCATCTTATAATGCTACCGCCATACTAAGCAAAATAAGATGCATAAAAGATAAACATCACATGCAATCAAAATATGTGACATGATATGGCCATCATCATCTTCTGCCTTTGATCTCCATCTCCAAAGCACCGTCATGATCTCCATCGTCACCGGCTTGACACCTTGATCTCCATCGTAGCGTCGTTGTCGTCTCGCCAACTATTGCTTCTACGACTATCGCTACCGCATAGTGATAAAGTAAAGCAATTACATGATGATTGCATTTCATACAATAAAGCGACAACCATAAGGCTCCTGCCAGTTGCCGATAACTTTTACAAAATATGATCATCTCATACAATAACGTATATCACATCACAACATGCCCTGCAAAAACAAGTTAGACGTCCTCTACTTTGTTGTTGCAAGTTTTACGTGGCTGCTACTGGCTTCTAGCAAGAACCGTTCTTACCTACGCATCAAAACCACAACGATTTTTCGTCAAGTGTGTTGTTTTAACCTTCAACAAGGACCGGCCGTAGTCAAACTCGATTCAACTAAAGTTGGAGAAACATACACCCGCCAGCCACCTGTGTGCAAAGCACGTCGGTAGAACCAGTCTCATGAACGCGGTCATGTAATGTCGGTCCGGGCCGCTTCATCCAACAATACCGCCGAATCAAAGTAAGACGTTGGTGGTAAGCAGTATGACTATTATCGCCCACAACTCTTTGTGTTCTACTCGTGCATATCATCTACGCATAGACCTGGCTCGGATGCCACTGTTGGGGAACGTAGCATGCAATTTCAAAAAAATTCCTACGCTCACGCAAGATCTATCTAGGAGATACATAGCAACGAGAGGGGGAGAGTGTGTCCACGTACCCTCGTAGACCGAAAGCGGAAGCGTTAGCTTAACGCGGTTGATGTAGTCGAACGTCTTCGCGATCCAAACGATCAAGCACCGAACGTACGGCACCTCCAAGTTCTGCACACGTTCAGCTCGATGACGTCCCTCGAACTCTTGATCCTGCAAAGTGTCGAGGGAGAGTTTCGTCAGCACGACGGCGTGGTGACGGTGTTGGTGATGTGATCCGCGCAGGGCTTCGCCTAAGCACTACGACGCTATGACCGGAGGAGTAAACTGTGGAGGTGGGCACCGCACACGGCTAAGAGAAATCTTGGTGTGTCTTTGGGGTGCCCTCCGCCCCCGTATATAAAGGAGGGGGGGAGGAGGCGGCCGGCCTAGAGGGGGTGCGCCAAGGGGGGAGTCCTACTAGGACTCCCAGTCCTAGTAGGATTCCCCTTTCCTTTCCGGAGAAGGGGGGAAGGGGAAAGAGGTGGAGGAGAAGAAGGAAAGGGGGGCCATGCCCCCCACCCCTAGTCCAATTCGGTTTGGGCTTGGGGGGGCGCACGCCACCACCTGGCCTCCTGCCTCCTCTCTCCACTAGAGCCCATGAAGGCCCACTAGTCCCCCGAGGGGTTCCGGTAACCTCCCGGTACTCCGAAAAATGTCTGAACATTTCCGAAACCATTCCGGTGCCCGAACATAACCTTCCAATATATCAATCTTTACCTCTTGACCATTTCGAGACTCCTCGTCATGTCCGTGATCTCATCCGGGACTCCAAACAGTCTTTGGTCACCAAAACACATAACTCATAATACAAATCGTCATCGAACGTTAAGCGTGCGGACCCTACGGGTTCGAGAACTATGTAGACATGACCGAGACACATCTTCGGTCAATAACCAATAGCGAAACCTGGATGCTCATATTGGCTCCTACATATTCTATGAAGATCTTTATCGGTCAAACCGCACAACAACATACGTCATTCCCTTTGTCATCGGTATGTTACTTGCCCGAGATTCGATCGTCGGTATCTTCATACCTAGTTCAATCTCATTACCGGCAAGTCTCTTTACTCGTTCCGTAATGCATCATCCCGCAACTAACTCATTAGTCACATTGCTTGCAAGGCTTCATATGATGTGCATTACCGAGAGGGCCCAGAGATACCTCTCCGATACTCGGAGTGACAAATCCTAATCTTGATCTATGCCAACCCAACAAACACCTTCGGAGACACCTGTAGAGCATATCTATAATCACCCAGCTATGTTGTGACGTTTGATAGCACACAAGGTGTTCCTCCGGTATTCGGGAGTTGTATAATCTCATAGTCAGAGGAATATGTATAAGTCATGAAGAAAGCAATAGCAATAAAACTTAACGATCATTATGCTAAGCTAACGGATGGGTCTTGTCCATCACATCATTCTCCTAATGATGTGATCCCGTTCATCAAATGACAACACATGTCTATGGTCAGGAAACTTAACCATCTTTGATTAACGAGCTAGTCAAGTAGAGGCATACTAGGGACACTTTGTTTTGTCTATGTATTCACACGTGTATCAAGTTTCCGGTTAATACAATTCTAGCATGAATAATAAACATTTATAATGATATAAGGAAATATAAATAACAACTTTATTATTGCCTCTAGGGCATATTTCCTTCAATAGCCTGTTTATTGTAACCTGCTATTGATACCTTACCTGCTTATCCTAAACTGCTTAGTATAGGCTGGATAGAGACCACAGTGACCCCACTTGTCCCAGTTGCCCCGCTGGATCTTCAGAAGACTCGACGACCAGGCCCCAGCACCGCACATCACCCCCTTAGTTGTACGACACTGCATCGTTACCATCGAGTGCCGAGGGTGATACCTCGTTTAGCACTTCTGAGGTTAACTCTGTAGAGTAGCTATTCGGTCGTGATCATCGAGGGTGATTCCTCCTTCACCACTTCCGATAACGACGCTGTCGTGCGACACCTCAAGTGTGAACCCATCGAGGGTGATTCCTCCGAGTTCACCTTGACGGATACATCGAGTAGGAATCCAATGAGGGTGATACCTCGGATTCTCCTGATGTTATGGACACACGGATACTTGGACTTTACTACTGTTACTTGAAAAGGCGGGTCGACCCTGAGGGGTACCCGTGAGTGTTGTGGAGACGGGTTAACCTGGAGGGTGTCCGAGAGTTGAATACGAGGCATGGCCGGGCATTCTTAGCCCTTGCCGTAAGTCCTCGAGACGGGGCGACGGGGTCACATCGATCGTGAGTCTCTGCTCGTTACCGCACAACCCCAATGCATTAACGGTTTGGATATTTGATCCGAGTGGGCCTCTGGCCCGATAGCACTAACCATCACGTGGGAACAGTTATGGGCTCTCTGCGTCGTATGCATCAGCCGAAGCTTAATGGACGTCAGCGACTGAGCGACGCGCGCCGGGTTGGACCGCGTAACGTAACCGCCTTGATAGTGTGGGTTGCTAGGTCTGCTCACCGGCCGCCCTCGCAACGTGCAGGAGTTCCCGGGGCGGTGGCCCAAGACCCCTGGGCGCATAGGTTTAGTCCGACGTGCAGACCTCTCTGTTAAGCTTAGGTCGGGTTGCGGCGTATCGTTTGGCCGAGGCCGGGCATGACCCAGAAAAGTGTGTCCGGCCGGAGTTAATCGAGCGTGGTGGGTAAGTTGGTGCACCCCTGCAGGGAAGAACTAATCTATGCATAGCCGGATCCTCGGTAACGGACGCTCGGAGTTGTATCCCGATCGATACAACTATAACTGGATACTTGAGATGAGAAATGGATACTAGGGCTCTGGGATTGCTTTCTCGCAGGGAGTCGAGGAAGGATCTCTGGGCGAGGTTGATACTTAATACTGCTACTACTTTATACTGTACTAATCTACACTCTTCTAATGCTGCAAGACCGCTGAAGATGCTAGTCTTCGATAGGACTAGGCATTCCCTCTATTCTGGCATTTCTGCAGCCCAGTCCACATATACAGCCTCTCTTTGATAATGTTGCATATGTAGTGTAGATCCTTGCTTGCTGAGTACTTCGGATGAGTACTCACGGTTGCTTTGCTACCTCTTTTTTCCCTTTTCCTTTTGATGCAACCAGACGACGGAGCCCCGGAGCCAGCTGCCCCCGTCGACGACTACTACTACCACCCCGAGGGTGGTTACTACTACGAGCTTGCCGACGACCAGGAGTAGGATCGGAGGGTCCCAGGCAGGAGGCCTGCGCCTTTTCGATCGTAGCTTTTGTTTTGCCCCGCTTTTCTAAAGGCTTATCTGTTTCTGTTTCATATCTGTACTTAGATATCTGATGCTTCCGCTGACGCTTGTATGCGAGCTTATGTATTCGAGCCCTCGAGGCCCCTGGCTTGTAATATAAAGCTTGTATGACTTTATTTTATGTTTTAGAGTTGTGTTGTGATATCTTCAAGTGAGTACTTAGGCTTGATCGTGTGCATTTGCGTGTATGGTTAGTGCACGATTAAGCCGGGGGCGTCACAGGAAAGTTGTGGTGTCAACGGGAAGGGAAAGGAGCACGAGCATGTGAGAGGAATAGGGAAGTGCAGACATCAGTGACTGGATGCCCCGCCATTAAGTTGTGTCATAGTAGCCAGCTAGAGGGAAGGCGATGCATGCAATCATTTATATAATAGAATAAAAATATGTTGCATGAGTCATCAATTCAAGTGAGAAGAATTTGTTTCATGTGATGTGTAGCTAATTTGAGAACGGAAGTGCTACACCTTGATCATTATGTGCATATGATATGATTCTAGCAATTTTTCTTTGTATGCAATGCTTAAAAAAGGAAAATGAGAGCAATTTGGGATTTTTGATGTAGTATATTGGCATTGTAAAGTTGTATGGGGGAACTTGTTTAATTTGTCTGAACTTTTAGGAGGGAGTGGATGACGTATGTTGGAAGAAATTCAAAGTTGGCTGGTGGGATGCCTATGGTAGTTTGGCAGACTTGGAGAAAACATATGCGAATTTTGAGTTGGGTGGCAATGCAGAGTTGAAGCCAAACGGCTCCATATGTTAGTCCATGGGTTAGGGATGACGGGACTCAACAATTTGATAGACCCGGAGGAAACACCAGCCGGATTTTGAGTGGAGTGGCAACATAGTGAAGTATTCCCTTTGGTCCTTTTTACTCCGCGTTTAGGATTTGTGTCAATTCAAACTTCGCAAAGTTTGACCAAATTTATATTAAAAAAAATCAACATCTATAATACCAAATATATAAAACATGAAACTACATTCCACAATGAATCTAATGATATTGATTTGGTACTGCGAGTGTCAATACTTTTTTCTATAAGTTTGCTCAAATTAGAAATATTTTGACTACAGACAAAACTTATATACAGACTAAAAATGACAGGAGGGATAATAACACAATGACCAAAGAGCTGAAATTGAGCGGGTCGTAATAGATCCATTTGTTGGCCCGTGGAAACGCACGGGCGTTCTACTAGCATCTAATAAGGCGTGCTCCACCTTACGTCAAGAATTTTCAACCAATCAATCATATAGTACTTCCCCCGTTTCTAAATATAAGCGTTTTTAGAGATTTCAATACGAAATACATACGAATGTATCTTGACATATTTTAGAGTATAGATTAACTCATTTTGCTTTGTATGTAGTTCATATTGGAATATCTAAAAAGATTATTTAGAAATGAAGGGAGTAACATTTAAGAATTGCATGCATACGACCGCACTACGAACCTCGACCCTACGCGTCATATTGAGCAAATGCTATATATCCCTCACTGCAAGCATTCTTTTTTAGAATCACTCACTGCAAGCATTAAGGTTAGCGATCGCCCTACATCATGTATCCCATGGGCCAGCCCAAGAGAGCCGGTTTTGAGAAGTTTCTGGAACTTTCTGGTTTCTCTCTTTTCCCTATTTTTTTCTCACCGGTTCTTTCCGGCTTTACTAAAAAAATCTTCGTTTTCCCTTTTCTGTTTGTTTTTTATTTTGTTTTCCTTTTAAAATTTCTGATGTTTTTTTTAAATTGGTGGAAGATTTCTAATTTCATGGACATTTTTTAAATTTATGGATAGTTTTCAAATTCATGATTTTTGTAAAATTGATGTTTTTTGAACTCATAATCATTTTTTTAGTTCGCAAAGAAATAAATTCATGAACAATTTTTGAAATCCAATAATATCTTTTTCAAGTCCGCGGACATTTATCTAATTCAAAAACATGTTTTTCATATTCATAAAAAAATTCATACTTGCTAATTTTATCAGGAGCCAATATTTTTTAAAACTCATGAACACTTTTTGAATCTTTGAACATTTTCCATTTTCGTAAAATATTTTTAATTTGTAAATATTTGTTGAATTCACAAGATTTAAACAATTACAAACTTATTGAACATTCATGATCATTTTAAAATTTTAAATAAATTAACCAAAATTTAAAAACAAATTGAGAATTGCGTCATGATTTTCTTATTACAGCAAAAGAAAATAGGCCAGGGAAAAAGCCTAAAGAGTTAAATACACTACTGGGCCGACAAACTGTTTGCGTTGCGGCTGCCGCGCTCGCACTGAGCGATACACAGCACTAATCGTATTCAGTGGATTGCTATATACAGCACTAATCTTAGAATTTTCCCTGAACCGTTTTTTTTCTATATTTCCGTCTTCTAGGTTTACTTATTTTTCTTTTTTTCCTTTTTTCATTTATAATTTTCTAACCTTTTTTAGATTTTGAAAAAAATATCTGAACCTTGGGATTTCTATTTTCTGTACATTTTTCGAAATTCTGAAAAATATAAAGTCCAATGACCTTTTTTGTAATTCATGAACATTTTTTCAACTTCAAACTTTTTCTAATTATGATAATAATTTACAAATTCGTGAACACTTTTCTATTTAAGGGGGAAAAAACCTAACTATGACACCTTTTTAATTCATGAACATTTTTTGAAATATGAAAACAATTTTCCAATTCGCGAACGCCATTAAAAAAATTGAAGATAAAACATTGAAATACAAAAACAATTGAATTAATGAACATTTTTTGAAACCCGATAAAAAGACAAATTAATGAACACTTTGAAATTCATAACATCTTTTTGAAATACTAAATAGTTGTAAACATTTTTGAAGAAAAAAAAGTAAAAATCAAAATAGGGGCTCCCCATCCCTCACATGGGTCTGCCGAAAGCGCAGGGGGTGCGTGTTTCGTTCTTTCGTGCGATCAAGAGTGCCTATTCGGCGCCTTATGTGCTAGTACGTGCAACGAGGCATAGGTCGTCCACGAGGGCTTTGACCGAGTAAAGCGCTCACTCGTTGCGATTGTCGCTCGATGGGTCAGCCTTGTTATGTTTTTTTAGTTCATCTTCGCTTGTGGTTTACTGGAGAGCAACTAGCTAAATATTACCCCTAGCATGTCAAGTGGTGCACCCAGCCACCGCCATGTGTCGGGCGCAAGGCGCTCTGTCTGGATATTTTTTTTGTTTTCTGTACGCGTTTTCGGGTTTTAGATTTTTTTTTTTCGTTTTCGTGCTTTTCCCTAGGTTTTGAATATAATTTTTTCTGAGAAACGGTGCTTTTCCACAAGTGGTAGAACTTGTGCTTCTAAAAGAAGCACAATTATGCTTTTCGAAAAAAGAAAAATCACGGCCTGTATTTCTACAAGAAGCAAATATGTGCTTCCACGAGAATCACATCATGTGTAAGCACGAGAAGCACAACTTCTCGAAAAGGGAAAAGCACAGCTTGCGCTTCTACAACGAGCACAGTTGTGCTTCCCCCTCAACGAGAAAATCACGGTCTGTGCTTTTAAAAAAAGGTGAAAACCGTAACCATGCTTTCGGCTTCAGTTTTTTCTTCTTTTTTTGTTTGATAGGTTTTCAGTTTTCTTTTTTCTTTTTGGGTTTTTTGCGGCAAAAGATTTGTTGCAACCTATTAGCGTGGGATATAGTTATGAAGATCTCGATGCATGGAAACAAACATTGAAGATGGTTTGTTATTTAAAAGCACGGTTCAAGGGATAAAAACATTTTAAATAAATGAATCTACGAAGAAGCTCATATTGTGACAAGTGGCGCACATGTAGTGTGCCACTTGTTAGCACGTGAGAAGTTGGGGAGTGACCTTTGCAAGAGATAACCCTTAACTAGTGACCTTGTGTTTATCATTTAAAAAATGGTTTTCTTCAGTTTATTTTTTGAAAAACTGGTAAAATCAGGAACTGTTCACGATTTTTATAGAAATTTTATCAATTTGAAAAAAAATACAAATTCGAACACTTTCATAGTTTTTAAAAATTCCATGAACTTGAAAAGGTTCACAAATATTGAAAAAGGTTTAATATTTTTTTAAGTGATGAATTTTAAAAAATCAAAAAGTTTATGAATTTAAAAAATAAATAAAAAAGTTGATGAATTTAAAAAAATTAAAAATGTCACTAATTTGAAAAAATAACATAAAAAAATAAATTTTAAAAAGAAAAAAAGTCAAACAAAAAACATAGACCGATCAGAAGCTTCACAATACTAACTGAAAAATGCGTTACCTGTTTCTGGCGCTATAATTGCAGAATAGGGCTTAGCCATGACGCCCTACACATGCATTATCCACCAATTGCATAGCACACACAAGGCATTTTTTTTTTTGAGGGAACGCACAAGGCATTTCTTATTTAGCACTTCAGGCGCCGGTTATAGGTTGGCAAATTGGCGCGAACCCCTTCCTCAGCCTTGGCCGGCCCATTTTCACTTTTTTTTCGTTTAAAAGGCAAAAAATAATACTGCACCACAGAGTCTCGAACTCGCGATCTCCACCTTAGTTGCAACTCGCACTAACCAACCAAACAGAGCTCACATTATGATAATGCATTTTCTTCAATACTTTTATAATTTCCACCGTCGTATTTTTTCTTTTTTTGTTGTGGATTTTTTCTGGACCAATTTTTGTTTCGGTTTTTTCTCTCTTTTTTGTTTCTTTCCTTTCATTTTTTTCCATTTACTTAATTTTTTTCAAAATTCAGATTTTTTTTCAAATTTGATGGTCTTTTTTCAAATTTTGATTCATTCTTTTGAATTTGATGAACTTTGTTCAAATTCATTAATATTTTCTTAAATCCGATGAACTTTTTAAAATTTGATCATTTTTTAAAAACATCGACGAAGTTTTTTACAAAATCGATGACCTTTTTTTCAAAATTGTTGAACTGTTTCCATAATCGATGAACTTTTTTCAAATTAGTGAACCTTTTTCCAAATCCGGTGAACTTTTTCAAAATCAATGAACTTTTTTTAGAATTGATGTACAGTTTTCAAATTGGTGAACTTTTTTTTCTTCAAAATTGATGAACTTTTTCCAATATGGATGAACTGTTTTTTAAACTCACGAACTTTTTATAACCTATGTACAATTGTTATTTAAAAAATTTGCAACCGATTTATGCGAATATTGAACGGTTGATGGCCTTTTTTTTGGTTGACGGTTTTTTCAGTTTTCGATTTTTTCGGCTTTTTTGTGACCAAATTTTTGCCGAACCCTATTAGCATGCCATATAGTTTCGAAGATCTCGACGCATGGAAGCAAACAGTGAAAATAGTTCGTTATTTAAACCACTGTTAGGAGATAAAAACATTTTAAGTAAATGAATCTACGAAAAATGGGGGAAATTCTTAGACTGCGACAAGTGGCACACATGTAGTGTGCAACTTGTCAGCACAGGAGAAGTTGGGAAGTGACCTTTGCAAAGGGATAACCCTTAACTAGGGATCTCGGATTTTTTGGGTTTTGGGAAAAAATGGTTTTCTTCAGTTAATTTTTAAAAAAACTGGTAAGATCTGAAATTGTTCACGAATTCTATAAAAACTTCATCAATTTGAAAAAAACACAAATTCAAACATGTTCATGGTTTTTAAATAGTCTATAAATTCAAAATAGTTCACCAATTTTGAAAAAAGTTCAGATGTTTTTTTAAGTGATGAAATTTGAAAAGGCCATGGATTTTAAAATGTTCATGATTTTCTTAAAACCATTTATTTTAAAATGTCACATATTTGAAAAAAAACATAAAATTTAGATTTAAGAAAGAAAAATCAGACGAACAAAAAACATAGAAAAGACCCGTCGGAAGCTTCTAAAAGCTTCAAAAACTGACTGGAAGCTTCCAATACTGAAAACTGATTCATGTGTTACCTGTTTCTAGCGCTATATTTGCGAAATAGGCTTTAGCCATGCCGCCCTACTTACACACTAGAGGACTCGTCATATTGTCCACCAATTGCATAGCGCACACAAGACATTTCCTATTTAGTGTTTCAGGCACCGATTATATGCCATTTGGCAAATCGGGGCACACCCCTCTTTTTTCATTTAATACGCAAAAAAATGTTGCGCTATAGAGTCTCAAGCTTGCGACCTCCACCTTACTTGCAACTCACAGTAACCAACCAGACACTGGTCACGTTGTGATAATGCATTTTCTTCTTTTCTTTGATACTTTCCACGTCTTTTTTTCTTTTTTTTTCGTTGTGGATTTTTTTCTAGACCGATGTTTTGTTCTGGGTTTTTTCTCTCTTTTCTTTCATCTTTTATCTTTACTTTTTCAAAATGAACAAACACTTTTCAAATTCGATGAACTTTTTTCAAATTTTAATGCATTTTTTTGAACTTTATGAACTTTTTCCAAATTTGTTGATTTTTTTTCAAATCCGGTGAATATTTTTCAAATTCAATGAACTTCTTTCAAAATTGATTAATTTTTTTGCAAAACTCATGAGCTTTTTTCAAAATCGGTGAACTTTCTTCAAATCTGATGAACTTTTTTAAATAAATAGTGAAAAAATTCATAATCGATGAACATTTTTCAAATTAGTGATATTTTTCAAAATTGATGAACTTTTTAGAAAAAACGGTGAACTTTTTTTAAAATGGATGAACTATTTTAAACTCACGAACTTTTAAAAACCTATGTACAATTTTTAGTTAAAAAACATGCGACCGGTTTTTTCGATGGCCATCGTGGGGGCAACAAAAGGAACCACCATACGGGTCTCGTGTTCGAGCCCAAAAAATACATTCTCTGCCTCGCCACATTGCTGGCAATCTAAAAATTGACCGAAACATTCTATTATTCTCACAAAATGGAGCGCAAAAATTAAATGATTTATGAAAAAAAGTTGGAGCGATTTTCTTTCTGGGAAACATAAACTAAACTACATGCATAAATATATTTTTATCATTTGTGTACATATAGCCTATATACACATCTGGGCCAGCTTGATCCTATCCAACCAAAAGTAGCTAATACTCTCTCATGATCCTTCTGTGATCCCATTCTCCCGCGCAGAACTATACACGTCGTCGCTAACACCCGCCGCTCAACCTCTATGCATGCTCGCAAGCGTGGCACCAATGACGTCAACGACTTGACCATGTCCTCCTTCATTTGTCGTCCATCCTCTCCCCATCACCTGCCATCCTCCATTGGCTTTGCTTGTCTTCTCTCCCCTACTTATTCTTCGCCCATCAACCGCCCTATACTCCTTCAACGCGATCGTCGCCTTAAGTCTCCAACAGAAGTTTGATGACTCACAGCTGACATTCATCCTTGGCCGGAGCTCCCCAATCGTCGTGTTTGACCCCTTCCACTCCTTCAAGTTTCCTACGATTTATTTGCTTGTAGCCGACTAAGTGTTTTAGCAATTTAACGAGTTTGTTAGCCTGGTTGTGTGTTTTCCGTATGCATCAAGTGGTTTTATAGTCCCTACAAACTTTCGCTTTGTATCCGTGTTTGTAATGTATTTGCGTGATCGTTTACGGCAGTATATTCATTTCCCGGGATTTCATACTTGTTTTCTCTTTGGTAAAAAAAAGCAGAAACAAATGTGGCAATGCTTCCACTTCGTTTTATTCCCTATTCGAAAACTAGACTCCTTTTTTTAGGTTATAGATATAAGACTTTTAAAGGCAATCCACAATTTCAAAAAGGGAAAACACTTCTGTTCACCCGACCGATCTTTCTGCGTGCATCAATCGCCTCTCGGCCATCGGATCTTTCTTTAATCAGATGGCTCGGAAGCATCCTCTTTCCACAACCTAGACTTGTAACTGGTCCATTGTTGCAATTTTCTTCCCTGCAACAACTAGCTTGTTGCAAGACCTGGATCCCCAGAGTTTGCAGACACGTGCGCCACCAGACGCGTCGGCGCCGGCACGGACGAGCATGCTCTCCTCCTCCCACGCCTCCGTCATCGGCCCTCCGCTCTATCGTCATCCTTTATCTCCTCCGTCGTCGGGCCCGACCCTCTCTCCTGCTCCATCTCCTCGTCGGTCGCCCCTCCACCAGCCGTCCGAAGACCTTGCCCGAGCCGCCTCCCGCCGGATCTGCGCCGCTCCGGCGAGGTCGACGCTACATTGCCTTGGCAACCTCCACCACTCGGTCGCCCCAACCTTGCCCGCGTCTAACGTTGTTGTTGAACGGCATGGAGTGGGATCCACACTTGATTTTTGTTTTGTACAACAGGTTGTTTTTGCAACAAGACATTTATTGCAAAAAGGCTCTTGCTGCAATAGGTTCAGAGGGAAAAACAATTTTAAAAAGTACTATAACATGACAATTTTAAAAAAATACTGTAACATGACCTTTGTTGCATTCGCAAAAAAAACATGACCTTTGTTGCGAATCTTTTCTTATAATTAGACCTCTTTTACAGAAAAAACATGTAACAACATATTTGTTGCAAAAGATGACGGATCACATGGGAAGATTACGCGGTCATCCATTCATCCGCACTTTATCCAATGATCACGAGGCGACGTATCTATCCGTTCGCGCGACCCGTTCTGTCTTGTCCGGTCTGGTCTCGAGGCAGACATGGCAGCCATGTGCTGCTTCTACAATGGCGACATGAGGGGTATGGCGGCTATCAATAAATCTCTCGTTACTCTGCTGCCGAAGAAGGAGGGGGCCTTGGATGTGGGGGACTTCCGGCCTATAAACCTTGTGCACGGGGCCATAAAAATCTTTGAGAAGGTTCTGGCGTGCAGGCTTGTGGTGGACTTACCTAGACTTGTGGGTAACCATCAGAGTGCTTTTGTGAAGGGGAGATCGTTGCATGATAACTTCATGTTGGTTCAATGCACGGCGCGGCGTCTTAACACCCTAAGGAACCCTTCGGTCTTACTAAAGCTTGATATATCAAAGGCCTTTGACTCTGTGAGGTAGCCTTTCCTCCTGGAGATATTGCAGCACTTGGGTTTCGGGCCACGGTGGAGATCATGGATTTGCGGCATTCTTGCTACTTCGTCTACCAAAGTCATGGTCAATGGGGAGCCCGGAGACACAATCCTCAACTGCAAGGGATTACGTCAAGGTGACCCCATCTCGCCAATGTTGTTCATTCTAACTATGGAGCCACTACAGAGATTGTTTGAGTTTGCCGCGAACAGAGGAGTTCTTGCGCCCTTGGCGCAGGTGGGCATAAGGAAGAGATTGTCCATTTTTGCGGACGATGTGGCATTATTTGTGAAGCCTATTCCGATGGATCTTGCAGTTTGCCAGTGCATCTTCGAGCTGTTCGGGGAAGCGTCTGGCCTACGGATCAATATGAACAAGTTGGCCGCCCTGCCGATTAAATGTATAGAAGAAGAAATCAACATGGTATGCGCACAGCTAGGGTGCCCCTTGGGTTCGTTCCCTATTAAGTATCTTGGGCTGCCATTGTCCTTACGAAAGCAGACCGCGGCTCAACTGCAATACCTCGTGGATCAGATGGCTAATAAACTGCCGAAGTGGAGGGCCGCTCTAATGCCGAAGAGTGGAAGACTGACATTGGTGCAGTCCGTACTATGTGCCATGCCAATCCATGCGATGATGGCGTTGGACCTGCCCATGAAAACGATTGCAGCTATGAACAAGATAGGTAGGGGATTCCTATGGTGCGGAAGGACGGAGGCTAATGGTGGAAACTGTGCAGTTGCATGGGAGACAGTGTGCACACCGAGGTGGGCAGGTGGTTTAGGATTGCCAAACTTGCGCTGGATGAATATGGCTATGCAGTCTAGATGGCCCTGGCTCAAAAGAACCGACACAACCAGGCCTTGGAATGAGTTCAAAATCAAAGTGCCCAAGGATTCCATGCTCCTCTTCCAGGCAGCCACGAGGAGCATAGCACACAACGGGCTCACGACACTCTTCTGGGAGGACCGTTGGTTAAATGGGCAGAGGGTCCAGGAGGTTGCCCCCTTGATCTACAGCATGATCCCAGCACGGACTAGAACTACCAAGATGGTTGGGCAGGCCATGGAGGATGGATCATGGGCCCAGGATGTGGGTCCGAACCTAGGACCGGAAGCATTGCAGGAATTTCTTCTACTTTGGCACAATGTTATTGCTTGGGAGCCTACGGAGAACATGCAGGATGAAATTTCATGGTCTTGGGAGGCCAACGGACAGTTCTCGGTTCGCTCGGCATATGCGGCCAAGTTCTGGGCGAGGGAAGTGGTACCTACGGCGGACCTAACATGGAAATCACGGGCGCCCTCACAATGCAAAATTTTCACTTGGCTTGCTCTATGAGATAGATACTGGACGTCGGACCGTCTGGCACGACGAGGACTACCACACCAGGACGCGTGCCCCGTTTGTGACCAGGAGGAGGAAACAATTAACCATTTATTACTCACCTGCGTCTTTGCCAGGACGATCTGGACCGAGATCTGTGAGCCCCTGGGGCGGCCGGACTGGGTGCCATCACAACAGGACACTCTCACACCTTGGATGAGCAGCAAACGAGGACCAAACAACATCAGCATGAAGGATCTGCGCACCATCCCAGGGCTAACTTTGTGGGAACTATGGAAACACAGAAATGCAATTGTCTTTGACGGCGCACGGCCTTCGTGTGAGGTGCTACTACGTAGAATTAGGCTAGAGGGTTTAGTGTGGTTGTCGGTCGGCCTACTAAAAGGAGATGTAAACCCCTTCTTTAGTCGGTTAGCGAGGTGGGATAGGCGTGAGGAGTAGAGTGTCTTGAAACGCTTGTAACTCCGGTGGAGGCATTCTTTTGCCCTTCTTCTTTAATATATGATATGCACACTCGTGCATATTCGAGAAAAAAAAGATATGGAACGGGTTTTCGCAATACTCGTGTGTCCCTCCACGATTTTGCAGTCCCCCATGCTTGGCTTTGGCAATATTTAGCCCGCGCCTCACTTACCGCTTGGCCAATCACCGAAAAAGAATAATGTAAGGGATGAGAAGCCCAGATGGAGCTCAACAACGACAAAGTCATTGATGAGGAAGAATGGTCATCTTCACTGCAAAAATCCCCAATTCAGGAGGTTTCGACAATCCCACGTAGTCCTTCTAGATGGCAGCCGGTGAAAGATCTATATCAGACAACACCATCACACATTGCTTCTTGCTCTACCGTCCTTGCTTGTGGCAGTGTATCACCAGGTGACCAACGTATCAAGGAGGAGGAAACTTTGGTATGGTCGAACGATGACCTCGTCGGCTATTCTTGACATCGCCGCTGCTTCCTAATCTTGGTTACTGCTTGTCGCCTCACGCTATTGCGTGCAAACGACCGGGGGATCCCAAGCCTGGTGGGGAAGACAGGGGGTCCTTCGACACGCCATTACTTGTACCATCCGCCTCATCCACATGGACGACGAAGGATGTGTTGAGTTAAGGGCAAGCTTCTAGGCGCTGGAAGCAGTGGAGGGTGTCGTTATCCCCAGTGCTCCACGTCGTAGTATCGGTTGAAGTAAGTCCAACAACACCGGCAATGCAGAAAGTGGTCACTGCAGCTGCGCGGGTGGTCGTAACCGTTCGAGCTTGTCGCAAGAGGGCATCACGGGGTTGCCCTACTAAATGTTGCACTCGTCCAGTACCGCCTGCGTCATGGGGCAATGGGAGACCATCGCACGCACCTCATGGCAACGAGCCTGGGGCTCCATTTGAGATCAACAGGGTTGGAACGAAGGAGTGTGTGTGGGGGGGGGCAACATGAGAAGATGATTCCACCGTCACCGACCGTCACACGGTGAAAGGGAGAAGCGGGTGGCCACCGTGACAGCATGGGTAATTAAGGAGTTGTATTATACTTTTTTCCTAAAAAAGGACCCGTGCCCCCCTGGGCGGCGGAAGCGAGCCAGTGAGATGGCGGCGAAGGCGCCGACCACGGTGAATCTCCGGCCGGGTCCGGAGAGGAAGAGGGGAGTGAGTCTCTTCGGAGGCCAAGAGAGGAGCGTTTTGAGAGAGAGCGCGCTGAAGATAGTTCGTTCTTCGCGGGATCAGAAACGTTGTCTGATGCAGATGAAGAAAAGAGCAGGTGAGTTCCTAGAGAAATTTTCGGGGCAAAGGAGTAGTGGACTAGGCGAGTTTTCAGGGGAGATCCCATCGGTGAGAGGGATTTGGCTAATCCACAAGGAAAGGAGGGATCTCAGGGTCATGTTCTTGCAGTTAAGGAAGGGGGGCCGGATGAGATTTCAGCCATGGGAGGGGGGAAGCGTTTCGATCTGGTTTTTAATTCTATTGATGAGGGATTGATTTCGCATTTGGAGGTTGAGGATTTAGTGGAGGAATCAAGGGGGCCTGTCTATTTCTTCTCTGGGGCTGTAGTTTCTTCCATCGTTCATTCCTTTTCTTCCCACCGTGTCCTCTGGTCGTCGGTGCTTTCCACCATGGCCAGTCCAACCAAGCTCCAGGGGGTGGCTTTAGGGAAGAGAGCAGAGGGGGAGAAGGAGAAGAGGTCAATGGAGGAGGGGAGCACCTCTCGGTTGGCGGGGTTGCAGTCGCCGGTGGCAGTGCTTGGGGGTGGCTGCACTCTGCCCTCTGCTCCCCCACCTATGATGGGGAAAGGAAGGTCCACTCCTCGTCGGCTCTGGGGGGAAGTCCAGCCCCTCATCATCGATATGGACGCTGCGCACAAAGCCGTGTCTGGCTGCCTGGTGGTGGGGCGGCTCCTGTCGCCATTCCAAGTCAATCCTAGGACCATTGTGGAGGATCTCCGTACAGCGGCATGGCGGCTGTAAGGCTCTGTCATCACCCAGGAGGTGGACATCGTCGACGGGTGGTTCATTCTGAACTTCTCCGTTGAAGGCGACAAGCGGTTGGTGCTCAGAGCACAGCCATGGCACTACAAGAGGGACGGTGTCATCTTCGCCTCCTTCGACGGAAAGGGGAACCCGGCGGACGTCGACCTCGGCATCATGCCCATTTGGGCTCAGGTTCATGGCCTACCGTTCGAGCTAAAAACGGAGGCTATAGGGCGGACATTAGGGGAGCAACTGGGTGAGGTCATCACTGTGTCCCATCACAATAAGATGATAGTTGATAAATACTTACGAGTGCGAGTGGAAATTATGTTGCATGAACCTCTTAGAAGTACAGTAGCTTTCACTCCTTTGGGTAGCTCAAAAGAATTAGAGTTTGAGGTTAGATATGAGAAGTTACCTCGGTATTGCGAGTGTTGTGGGTTAGTAGGACATAATTCGGAGAGGTTCTGTCGTATACCAAAGGAAAACAAAAAACGTATCTATTCCTATGATCTATATGTTGATGCATATTGGAAGGAGCAAGGCTCGACACAGCGATCCCTAGTTTTTGCGGGGCCTCCAAAAGCTTGGGAGGGAGCTATTGGCGAGGTGGCTTCAGCAGTTCGCGACTTGGTGGTTTCTGAAAAGGGAACTATGGCGCCACGAAGAGCAGCAGACATCACGCCAGCTGCACATGCTGCTGTCGTCGTCCCTGGAGGGGAGCTGATTGCCACCCAGACCGTTCCACCGCCTGGCCAGGAGGGCCAGGTCGTGGGGCTTGGTGTTATCGCCCCCAACAACATCCGTTCTGGCCAGGAGGGCCAGGCGCTGGGAGCTACTTCAGCCACAGTGCACGCTGCCTTTCTCGGCCAGGCGGGTCGGGAGATCATGCCCCTCAGGAAGGAGGGCCTGCACATCGGTCTTGGCCAGGAGGGCCATGGACCTCTGCTGCCAGCGGCCACCTCTGCAACTCCAGGCGAGCTACCAGCTGCGGGTCCTGGGGGCAGCATCTTCATCAACACGGCTGTCCCAGGATCCTTGTTTCTTCCTACTAGTCCTCGGCAGGTTCCTCCAGCCAGGAGGGCGTAAGGGGCCTGCTGGGGGCTGCTGTTGCTTCGGCCAACTTGGCGGTGGCTGGGTACTCACCTAGATATGGTGACATGCATATGGTGATGGGTGAAGTGGAAGGAGAGAATGGAAGGAATACTGATATGGTGCTACCTAGTAAACATCTTGCTGAGATTTTTTCTTCTTCCTCTGCTTTTGCTAGTCATTTCAAATTTACTGCTGGTGTTGGTGAGGGGAAGAGGGTGCAGGGGAAGCAAGTGAAGCATGATAAGAAGAAATGGCCGCGTCTGAACAGAGAAGAGGCACAGAGAAGAGGCACAGGGAAGAGGGAATAATGTGCAAGGGAAACAGAGTGCAGCGGGGGCTTCAGGAAGCAAAAGAAGAGGTCTTTATGAAATGCAGGCTACTGGCAGTGACTTGCTTTTTTCTTTTGAGAATGCGAGCAATGATAGTGTAGAATTTATGCTGTACAATGATCTCAACATCTCTTGTAAGCGCACATGTGTTAGCCGCGTAGAAGCTATCAGGGGGGCTAATGGGCCTGTTACGCATGTTGCTAAGGAGATGGAGGGAAGAGAGGAGGACTATGTGGAAAAGAGGAGGGAGTTTGTAGGAGATGGGAAGGAAAAGGAAGAGAACATCGCATCGGCGGCCTCCGGTTCGGAGGACCGCCGGGAAATATGAAAACAATTGGATGGAACTGCCGTGGGATGCTTTCGTCCACGGCGGTTTAGGAGCTCTTGGAGCTCCAAGGGCGAGTTCGTGCGGATGTCATTTTTCTTTCTGAGTTGCATCTAAATAAAATAAAAGCTGGCGAGCTACGCTGTAAGCAAGGTTTTGATCTTATGTTTCTAGATGAAAGTAATGGGAAGGCCGGTGGGCTTGTATTATTTTATCAGAAAGAGAATAAAATTGAGTTGAACTATGTGTCTGCACATTTTATTGATGTAATGTTTATGAAAGAAGATCTTGTGGATTGGCGCTTTACGGGATTTTATGGGTACCGGGTTGGACGGAGAAATCCCTCTCTTGGTCTGATCTCCGCGAGTTACATAATCAAGCATCCTATCCATGGGTTGTCCTGGGTGATTTTAACGAAATCCTATATTCCCATGAGAAAGAAGGCGGCAATGCAAGACCAAATGCAATGATGAGAGAATTTCGTAATTGTTTGGGAGACTGTGGCCTGGAAGATCTGGGATATATTGGGGATCCTTTCACTTGGAGGAGAGGAGCAATCAGGGAGAGACTTGACCATGCTGTATGTAATGTGGAATGGGCAAATAAATTTCCTCGTGCCGCGGTCATAAATGAAGAACACGTACATTCTGACCATCGTCCTCTAATCCTGGACACAGAATATTTTGATGGTAATATGTTTAACCGACCGACGAACCGAGTAAGAGAATTTGAAGCGTGGTGGCTCCAAGAAGAAACAGTTGTGGAAATTGTACGTACTGCTTGGGAGAAAGCAAAAATGAAGGGTATTGGGCCGTCCCTTGCTGAGCGAACTCGGGCAGTGCAGGCTGACTTACATATCTGGGATCGGGATACTCTTAAGGGTCCGAAAAGGCGTATCAACAAATTAAAAAAAGAATTGGGAAAACTGCGGAGAGGACCGATGAGTGCGAACTCTCAAGCGCGTCAAAAGGAGATTCTTGTCCTTATTGAAAATCTTCTAGAACAATAGGAGATTTACTGGTTACAACGCGGTCGGGCCAATTGGCTATTACATGGGGACCGTAACACCTCCTTCTTCCACAATGCGGCTAGTGCCAGAAAGAAAAGAAATCAGATAAAAAAAGCTTTTGGATGATACAGGTGTTTGGTTGCAAGATACAGATTTAAAGGATCACATCAAGGGGTATTTTTCAAACTTATTTTCATCTGAAGTTACTCAACCGAGCCCGGAGGTTCTTTCTCTTGTTCAAAGGAAAGTGACTGATGAGATGAATAATGCTCTTCTCGCCCCCTATACGGCCGAGGATGTTCGGAAAGCTCTCTTTGAGATTGGTGATTTAAAGGCACCTGGACCGGACGGCCTCCATGCTATTTTTTATAAAAGGTTTTGGTCTATGCTGGGGGATGACCTAATTCAGGAGGTCCTGCAGGCGGTGAATACTTGTTCCATTCCCCCTGGATGGAATGATACTGCAATTGTAATGATCCCAAAGGTTAATTCCCCGGAAAAGGTAAATTAGTTCAGACCGATCAGTTTGTGTAATGTGGTCTACAAGGTTATATAAAAAATGATCGCTGCTCGACTGAAGACAATCTTATCAGATATTATTAGCCCCACTCAGAGTGCTTTTGTGCCTGGAAGAATGATTACAGACAATATTTTAGTGGCGTATGAGTGTTTCCATACTATTAAGAAGAAAAAAGCAGGCAAGGAGGGTCTGTGTGCTATTAAACTGGACATGCACAAAGCATATGACTGAGTTGAGTGGTCTTTTTTAAAGGAAATCATGTTAAAACTCAGATTTCAAAAGGAGTGGGTGAACTTAATTATGCAATGTGTATCCACTGTGGAGTACCGGGTTCGCTTCAATGCGGAAGAAACCGAGAGCTTTAAGCCTACTAGAGGACTAAGGCAGGGAGATCCCCTATCTCCCTACTTATTCTTGTTATGTACAGAGGGTCTGACTGCCCTTTTGGTGCACGCGGAGGAAAATGGAAGTATTTATGGAGTTAAGGTGAGCAGAGATGCTCCACCGATTTCCAATCTCATCTTCGCAGATGATTCTTTGATTCTCATGCGAGCTAATGCCATGAATGCTGAGGCATTGAAATCAATTTTGGATTCTTATTGTGCCGCTTCGGGGCAGAGGGTGAGTGTTGAAAAATCAAGTATCTTTTTTAGTCCCAATACAAAAGTTGAAGACAAGGAGCAAATTTGTACAAGTCTGAATATTTTAACTAAAGCCCTCAACGACAAATATTTGGGTTTGCCTGCCAATGTGGGTATGGACAAAAGCGATTGTTTTCAGTTCCTGGTAGATCGTATTATTATGAGAATAAGTGGTTGGAAAGAAAAATTATTATCCGCCGGAGGGAAGGAAATTCTCCTCAAATCTGTAGTACAAGCTATCCCCACCTATGCTATGTCCGTCTTTAAAATTCCTAAAAAAATTTGCAAAGGAATCATTGACGCGATGGCGCATTTCTGGTGGGGTGACGAGGACAATCAAAAGAGGATGCATTGGATGGCCTGGTGGAAGATGTGTGTCCTAAAAAATCAAGGAGGTATGGGCTTCAGAGATATACATTGTTTCAACCTAGCATTGTTAGCTAAACAAGCATGGCGTCTTCTAGATAATCCTGATTCTTAATGTGCTACTATATTGAGAGCTAAGTATTTCCCTGACGGTGATTTGGTGAATGCAACTTTAAAAAATGGCTCCTCCTTCACTTGGCAAAGTATTATGGCGGGAGTAAACTCTCTGAAACATGGTTATATATGGCGAGTTGGAAATGGACAAAATATTGATATTTGGGAAGACGCTTGGATTCTAAATTGTGCAAATAGGAAAATTATTACTCCCAGAGGAGGGCATCTCCTGTCTAGGGTTTCAGATCTTATTGATTCAGCCACAAGTTCTTGGGATGAAGATTTGGTGAGACAAACATTGTGGCCAATTGATGCTCAAAGAGTCCTCTCCATCCCGCTTCCGCTGCATAATATGTCAGATTTCATTGCTTGGAGCTACACAAAGAATGGTTTGTTCTCTGTTCGGTCAGCTTATTTGGCGGAATGGAATCAACAACATGGGAGGAAGCTGCAACATACTAACGGTATGGGGAGAATCAATGTTAATCCTATTTGGGGTAAGATCTGGAAATTATCTTGTCCAACAAAGGTCAAAATTTTCATCTGGCGCACACTGCATGGCACTCTACCTTGTCGGGTTACGCTTGCAAACAGACACCTGAAAGTCACGCCCTTCTGCCCTTCATGTTCTAGTGCGCCAGAGGATACAAAGCATATGCTGTTTCTTTGTCAGAAAGCTAAGGAGGTTTGGCGTAAGTTGGGATTGGATGAGGTGATCAACAAAGCTTGTGTTATGGATCGTGCAGGAGAGGCAGTCCTTGAATTTTTACTTCTTATGCCAGATCATGATGTAGCTATATTGGGCTTCCAGAAGGCCCACGAACTAATCGCTATTACCGCTTGGTACTTATGGTGGGATAGACGTAGGCTGGTCCATGAAGGAAAGTTTCAAGATGCTCAACAAACTTCTATGGGTGTCCGTGCTATAGCGGCAAACTTTGTTAATGCTTTCTCACCAGATGCAGTCAGTAAAAGAGGGGCATGGACTAGACCTCCAATGGGTTTTGTGAAGCTTAATGTGGATGCATCTTTTGATCATGACTTGCTTAAGGGCACGGCTGGTGCTGTTCTCAGAGATGATAAAGGAAAATTCATTGTTGGCGGAAACTGGAAGATTGATTGGTGTGTTGATGCCCTGACGACAGAAGCTTTGGCTCTAAGGTTCGGATTATCTCTCGCACATAAGGCGGGCTGCAATCGCCTTGTCATTAATTCTGACAATATGGAAGTCATTGATACCATGAAGAATGGAGGACGTTCAGCAGGAGCGGCGGCGGCAGTGTTTGATGATTGTTATTTTCTAGCGTGTAATTTTCCTCTTACTAGTTTTGAGCATTGTAATAGGGAAGTGAATAAGGTAGCTCATGAACTTGCTAGATTAGCTAAATTTTCTGAGACAAGGGAATGGTTTGAGGAGCCTTTGGTCGAAATTGTACAACCTCTAATAGACGATGTAACCGTTATTTCTAATTAATAAAGTTGGTTGTTTAAAAGAAAAAAAAGGAGTTGGATTATACATTTAATTTAACAAAGTCACCGATTTGTTCCATGTGGTTCACGTGGCAATATGCCACCAACCCGAACACGGTCGTTGCCAGTTTGCTCTGCCCCTATTTTCCCATTGTCTCTCCCAATAGGGCAATGCCGTTTCTTCCTCCTTCAAATAACCAGAACAGAGAGCCTCTCCCTCGATCTACAGAAGACAGAAACCAAACAAGCCCACGCGCCTGCGCAACCAAGAACTGAAGAGCGTGCGCGCCAGGCTTTTCCTCGGTTTTCTCGTCGCTCTCCTCGGCCCTCTCGCCCCCGCCGCTCTAGATCTCTCCGACGTGCTCCCCTCGACTTGGTTTCGCCGAGCTCCTGGGTTCCAGGTCTCCAGCAAGGCCTCCACATTGGGTTCTTGAGGCGCTTACTTGAGGTCCCGGTTCCTTCTTCGCCGCCGTGTAAGCGTTCTTTTATCTCCGGGCTTGGGGCGGTCTGTTCTTTCTGAAACAACTGCAACTGTAGCAGGGGTTCATTGCTATTGTTTTGGGATGTACTGTTTCAATTTGTTCATCCAAGACTTGCACAATCCTAGCTGCGAATTAGGTTTACAAATGCAGCCGACTAATGAATTGTTTGCTTGTATTTTGCTGGAATCAGAATGGCCGCGGCTACATCTCACAATGCCATAGTGTCTACACAATCCTACCGGTGGAATGGCAAGAACTCTAGATTGGACAGGAGAGCAGCCAATGTGCGTTTGGTTTCAGTTGGAAGTTGCTGCTCAGGCAACAGAAAGTTGGGTCTGGTTTGTGCATCGGGCTCAAAGTCTTCAGTCATCAACCCGGTTCACCTACCCTCGGATGGCAAGGGTGACCACAGCCTCAAGAAATCAAGTAATTCCCACGAGTTTATTAGAACAGACTGTTTTTTTTTTCAGCACATAGATGCAGTTCCATAAAGTTGTTATCCTTTTCTGAATGTAGGTGAAAGTTCCCTTATATTGATTCGGCATGGCGAGTCGATGTGGAATGAGAAAAATCTGTTTACTGGCTGCGTCGATGTGCCCCTGACACCGAAGGGCGTGGAGGAGGCCATCGAGGCGGGTAAGAGGATATGCAACATTCCAATCGATGTAATATTTACATCAGCGATGATTCGTTCTCAGATGACTGCAATGCTTGCCATGATGCAGCATCGGCGCAAGAAGGTTGTTTGTCTTTGCTTTAATAAACGCGGTATTTATATCCACTCTCCTGGACTCCTGGGCAATTATACTGAGGGGCCTGTTTATGTTTCTGCAGGTTCCAATCATCACGCATAAGGAGAGCGAACAAGCTCAAAGTTGGAGTAAGATATACAGTGAAGATACAAAAGAACAGTCCATTCCTGTCATAACAGCTTGGCAACTGAATGAAAGGATGTAAGAGTTTGTCTCCTGTTACTATGCTTTAGCTTGCCAATCAGGTAATGTGCATAGTAACTTAATAGTTTTGTCGCCTAAAACACCCCATGGTATTTTCCAGGTATGGTGAGTTGCAAGGTCTCAATAAGCAAGAAACTGCAGATAGGTTTGGCAAAGAACAAGTTCATGAATGGCGTCGTAGTTACGACACCCCTCCCCCAAATGGAGAGAGCCTAGAGATGTGTGCAGAGAGAGCCGTTTCCTATTTCAAAGATCAGGTAAGGATATATGTCTACACTAACGAGATGTGCATATTCACTGTCTATCCAGTGATATGAGCCTTAAAGAAAGAAAAATAACTTGAATCACGAGCATCCAAACTATGCTGAAGAATAAAATGCAATACATACTAATTTGTTTCTATTGTTAGAATTGCCCAACCTGATATCAAATATTTGACCAAATAAATATTAGACTGTTTTTTGTAGTTTGTTTTGTACTTTGAAACTGTTATTCTAGTTCCTACCTAATATTTGAAGTGGTTGTCTGATAGGTTGTTCCCCATCTCACGGCTGGAAAGCATGTGATGGTTGCTGCACATGCAAATTCACTTCAAATATTAGGTAGGAACTAGAAATTGGAACTGAAACTCTTCTCTTAAGGTAATCAGCCTTGAGTTGTCAACAGGCATTCCTATGCTCTACATATTTAAGGAAGGCGAGTTTATTAGACGGGGGAGCCCAGTAGGACCTTCTGAAGCAAGTGTTTACGCGTATACAAGGGTAAGGGTCTTCTCCATTTCCAATCCCTTGATATAACAATTTGTATCCACAGTATATATTAAAACAAACTGATTGACACCAATAAAGGCATATACCTGCCCTGGTGGTTGGATCTGAATAATCTCAAGCCATGTTTGTACATGATTTCAACCAGACATCAAGTTGACTATAAAATTGGTTTAATACATTATTCAGTCTAAGCATTGTGATTGACGGCATTGTTTATTTCAAAATGTAAAAACAAAAGGCATAGATGCATTTGATTGAAGTAAGGTTTGTCTTAACATTTGATGCTGATAAGTGTTAGCTTCCCTTCCTCTGCGTGAACACTTTCAATTAGTATGTTGTTATCACTCTTGCTTACACTGTTAACCTTCATATAGAAGAAGTATTAACCTCTATATAGAATATTCAGTTGCAGTACATATCTCCTGCATTATATACAAGTTTGAATTAAGTCCATACTGACCACTGTTTAATGTTTAAGGCTTCTATTTTTTCTGAATTTTTCTTTAGCTTTGTAGTGTTTTTATATGTGTGTTTGAGACTGGTTTCTCTTATGCAGAACTTGGCTACATACAGAGACACGCTTGATAGTATGGTTCAGTAAAAGGTCAGTAAGTTGTAAGAATGTCATGTTTGACTGCCAAAGAGTATTCCACTATGGCCATCTGCTAAATTTGTGTTTTTCAATTGGTGTATTTTCAGGCCTTATAGATTACTGTGGCACGATAGTTGTCGAACATGCCATTATTTAGCTGAGAACCGGTTAGGGGGGATTTCAAATCCCAAGCATTTTTTACTAGGAGCTAGTAGGGGAAGCTCACAATCTGGAAACTTTCTTCTGTAACACTGAAATCTATGTAACTGATCAACAAAGGGCCAACATAAGCCCCCATGTTGTATATGTAAATTTAATTTACTTGAGAGAGGTAGCATTCCCTTTGAGCCGTCTTGATATGAGTTTGATGAATGGACTCATGGATGGCCCTCATCACCATGGGTACACGGGCTGCTGCGGAGGGCACTCCCTATCCCAAGCTCGCGTCGACGCCATTGCTCTAGCTCCCCCATCCGTGGCACCCGAGACACTGCCAGAGGAGGCGCCGTGCGGATGTGGTTGTATGCTCCTTCATCGCCTGGGTCATGCCTTGCGCCCCCGTGGGTCTCGCTGCCGGTTGCATGACCCGGACAAACGCCATGTCTAAGACCTTGTCGGGGAACGTGATGGAGCATCTCTAGCTGCAATGCCGGTGGTGCTTGATTTTGTATCGAGCATTGCCAATGGGAGGTGGGCTGGTGGGAGTGGCAACCGATCAGACCAGGTCAAATGGGTCGGAACGACCCGACCCCCGGGCACCCCTATGTCTCGCATTAAGCGAGACAGGAGCGAACCCCACGCGCGGAGGAAACACCAGCTTGTTCTCTGTTTTGTTTTGTTTTTCACGTTCTTTGATTTTGTTTTTTGTTTTTTTTTAAATTTTGTTTATACTTTAAAATATTATAAATATATATAATACAAAAAACACTCTTCAAAAAACATTTTAAATTTTTTGAACAAGTAGTTGAAAAAATTGTTGATCATGTATATAAAAATATTGAACAAGTATTTGAAAAAATGTTGTACTCCCTCCTTCCATATATATAGGGCCTAATACATTTTTCGAGATTGCCTTTGACTATTGACAAGATTAATAATATATGAGATGTATAATGTGAAAATTATATCATTAGAAGCTCCTTTCACTTACGAATTTGATGGTGTGCTTTGTCTAACTTGCATGTTATATATTATTGCTCTAACATGTGATCAAAGTTAGCCCTATATACATGGAAGGAGGGAGTACAAGTATTTGAAAAATATTGAACAAATATTAAAAAAAATGTTGAACAAGTATTTGATTTTTTTCACCATGTATATAAAAATGTTGAACAAATATTTGAAAATGTTGAAAAAGTATTTAAAAAATGGAGAACCATATTTTAAAAAATGTTGATCATCTATATAAGAATGTAGAATGAAAAACAAAAAGAAACACAGAAAAACCAAAAAATAAAAATCAATAAAGGAAAAACAAACCAAAGGAAAAATGTTAAACATGTATTAAAAAATGTTAATCAAGCATTTGAAAAATGTGTATAGAAAAAATGTTGATCACCTGTTAGAAAATTTTGTATTGAAAAAGTGTTAAACTTATATTAGAAAAATGATGTTCACATATACGAAAATTGTAGAATGAATACCAAAAGAAACAAAGAAAAACAAATAAATGAAAAAAGAAAATGCAACAAAATAAACCAAAGAAAAAAAAGAAAAAAACTGAAGAAACAAATGCAAAAAATATGAAAAAGCGGCGAAAAAAAGAAAAGATAAAAACATGGAGAAAACTGAATAAAACATAAAAATGGTGGAGAAAATCGGCTCTTTTACATTAAGTAGGTCGCACCCAAATTGCATTGAAAAAGTGTTAAGCTTGTATTAGAAAAATATTGTTTACATAACAAAAAATGTAGAATGAATACCAAAAGAAACAAAGAAAACCAAAGAAATGAAAAAGAAACAAAATAAACCAAAGAAAAAAGAAGAAGAAAAATTAAAGAAACAAATGCAAAAAAAATGGGAAAAAGGGAGGAAAAAAAGAAAAGAAACAAAAGAAAATGAAAAAAACATGGAGAAAACTGAATAAAACAGAAAAACGATGGAGGAAGTCGGCTCTTTTACATTAAGCAGGTCGCGCCCTACAATACATCACGAACTCAATATGCAAACATGCATGCATGAAAATTTCTAGTCTATTAGGCTATTTACATTTAATTCTTATATTAGTTGAAAAAATTATTATTTCAAATATTCATGTTTCATATAACCAAAACCTCACTGATTTTTTTTAAACATTCTCGCAACAATGTGCGAGGCATCATCTAGTTAGCTAAATGTGCCGGCCCGTGGCTCGTTTATCGCTTACGAGCAATGTGCTTTTGGGTCAATTTGGGCTGTTTTGAGGGCTTCTGGACTGTTTTTGGGCCTATTTAACAAAAATAATTCTAAAAGTAAAAAATAAAAAATAGGCCCATGCCGTGTCGGCACGCGGGCCTATCTTCGCGGCCCAGGCGTGCCGAGCACGGGCCGTTTAGCCGAGTGCCGTGCTAGACCCATGAAGTGTCGGGCACGGCCCAGGTGGCCAGGTCTGCGGCCGATGCAGGGGTAACGGATTGGTGCATGTGTATGACAGGTGGGCCAAGAAAAATAAAACACCGAGAAGTATAGGTGGAGATGTAGGTGAGGTGTTTGGAGTTGGGGATCAAAAATCAGTGAGTGGATCCTTGGAGACGCCGACGAACGCTGAGGTCAAAATCCCGAGCGAAGAGAAAGGCGGACAGGAAAGATGGCGGCGGCCGCACTACGTCCGGCGATCCTCCGCCACATCCGACTCTCGCCCGCCATGGTGGCCCCTCTCGTCGCCGCCGCCGCGGCCGGCCGGCCCCTCGCCCTCGCGCCGTGGCTCGCGCGGCCAATGTCCTCCCACGACGCCCACCTTACCCGCGACGAGGTCGTCGACCGCGTCCTCGACGTCCTCAAGTGCCACCCCAAGGTCGACCCCTCTAAGGTAACCCCGCTCCCCCGATCCGCCCTCAAATCCGCATCGCATCGCGCCGCGCCGGCGCCATCGAAACCCTAACCCTAAGTTGAAGCGCGGTCCCCGGTGCGGTGGTGGTGGCAGGTGACCCCCGAGGCGCACTTCGAGAAGGATCTGGGGCTGGACAGCCTGGACACGGTGGAGGTGGTGATGGCGATCGAGGAGGAGTTCAAGCTCGAGATCCCCGATTTGGAGGCTGACAAGATCAACTCGCTTCCCCTCGCCATCGAGTACGTCGCCAACCACCCCATGGCCGGCTGAATGCCCACCCTTCCGATTGCGGACCGCGCCGGGGTGAGGCCTTTTCTCGTTTCTGTTTCGGGATGATGAATAATTGACTGGAGTTGTTCAGGAAAACTGGTACCTGGTGCTCTGCATTGTGTCGGTCGCTATTGGTCTTGGATGCAACTGTAACATTCTGCAGTGTCGCTGATGAACTGGCCTTGTTGGTCGCACGCTTTTTTTGTTGTTGTAGTATATCTGTTTAATCTAAACTGCAATCTACTCATGTTTTTTGTTTACTCCTCATTAGCATTGTACTCCCTCCGTTCACAAATATAACATGTTTTGGATATTCCAATATGGACTACATACGGACTGAAATGAGTGAATAAGCACACTAAAACGTGTCTATATACATCTGATTCAGTAAAAAGTTAGAACAACTTATACTAAAATTTCATTGTCTTCTATTGTATAGTGGGATTTTGCCTGCAACCAAGAGTGCAGTTTAGAGGTAACTCACACTCACCAAGAGTGCAATTGTTCAGGAAAACTGGTCCCTGGTGCTCCGCATTGTGTCGGTTGCTGTTGATCTCGAATGCAACTGTAACATTTTGTTTGTTGTGGTGATGCAGTGTTAGCTCTTTTGTGTTATATATATGCAGAGTCGCTGATGAACTAACTAGTCTTGTTGGTCGCACACTTGTTCGTTTGTTGCAGCATATCTGTTTAATCTAATTGGTATCTACTCATGTTTTTTGTTTACTCCTCATTAGCATTGTAGCAATCAGTACTTGCGATTTCTTTTTAACCAAAACTACTTACAATTCTCCTTGACCTTGTGTATTCTCCATAGCAACCCAGACTTAAAACTTTCTGCAGTAAGGATATTTCCTCTTTATTTAGAATGCATGCCCATTTTTATTCCGACCTACAAATTTCATAGCCTTCTACTTGTATAGTGGGATTTTTCCCTGCCATTGATGTCATAACCAAGAATGCAGTTGTTGAGGTAACTCACCAGTGTCCACTGCGTAGACAAGAAAATCCTTGCATTCTGAAACGTATATTGTGCATTACCTCAGGCATATGCACATTGGGGCTTTACTTAGACTGAACATCAATGCATGTGGAATTGATATATGGATCTGCAAGTTTTATTTTACCCCTTACTGATGTATACAGTTTTGTGACATCTTCATTTGGCAGATATTTTATTGCATTTTGGACTGCTCTGCCTCGAATCATTGCTAAGCATAGGTGTCATTCAAGTGGGTGTGGTTTTTATGCTTTTCTTTTCTCTGGATAGTTAAGAGTTGTTACTTCCCATGCTTTACCAAAATGCGCTTGTCTCTGTTATCTTTGCATGCTATTTGTCTGACTGTATGCTGTTTGCTGTATACATTGCTCCTTTACAAGGAGGAATGTGTCACCAATGATGCTACTAGCTTATATCATGAGATGAACATGGTTGATAGATTTTTCTTCTTCTAGATGTTAGGTTGTAGATAGAATACACTTGGTATCACAATTATTGATAGATACCTTCATAGTGAGTCTCAAAGCTGAGAATGTATATGGTAATACCACCTCCGTCCCATAATATAAGATCGTTTTGCAAGCTAAAATAGCTTGCAAAACGATCTAATGTTATGGGACGGAGGGAGTACATGATAATACTTATATGATGCCATGGAGACACTCATTTCAAATAAATATGGTGTTAAATTTCTAGAGATATTGGCTCAATTAATAGCCATCGACTTACATAGTATGTGTAGATTCAGTTATTGAGTATGGCATTCATTGTTCCTTTCAGAGAAGCTCAGGTGATATGATGTGTTGCTGTGCTGTAGCTTTTAGAGCTTTATGTGTACATATGATTTATCATTTATGTGAGCGGTAGTGGTGGGGATTGGGTGGAGAGAGGCGTTTCACCTAAAACAGCAATACAAAAAAACAACCAAAATGACCAAATAAAGTTAGATCAAACTCATAAAATCTTACACAAATTATAAAAGAGTAGACTATACACAACACAATCAGTGAGGCGCGGCCTGCCGCTGCGCACAGCATGGCTAGTTTGGTCTACCCAGACCTTGCACTTTTTTTTGTTTTTCTGTTTTCTTCCAAGTTATGAGGCCAACACTGATTGGTAGACAGACAAATACTGTTAGGTCATTTTCTGATGGAAAATGATGTAGTTGGTCTTGGCTCTCATAGTTTGGTGACACATGTGAAGCCTTCTTTCGTTTAGTCTTTAATGTAGTTTGCGTAAGAAATCTATGGTTAGATTAGTTAATGGTAGTGTTCAAACAGATTTTTTTTCTTGTTATCTTTCTTGTTTTGTTCTGTTATCCCTTGATAATGAAACCTGGTCTGTTTTTTTGGATTGAATGAAAAAATATTCTGTGGATTTGAGGAATCACAGAAAGTAATAAATAATAATAATAAAATCCGAAAAGCAAACTATATTTTTTAGAAGACTAAAAGCAAACAAATGTGACAAATAACAAGCTAATTCACAGAAAAAACTGATTACATATGTTACTGCATTGAATCATTAAAAGAAGTCTGAAGGTGTCAAAATCAAACACTTCTTTTCCCCAAAAAGAGGCATACACTACTTTTACGCGAAGGTGGGCTTCAACATCTGAATGGTATCAGCTGGAATCAGAAAATCACCTACGACTCTGTCACCACAACCACGGTGCTGTTTTCACACAAGTGACCGGTAGTCCAGTACGAATGAAACCCTGGACTCGATGAAAGCTCAGGCCTCCCCGACTGAATATGGACTCCATGGATGAAACACTCAGCGACCCGCACTACCCTACAAGCACCAACAGGAAGATGAACAAGAAGATGGCAACAACAAACATGAGCAAGTATTTCGTCGACGAGCTCGAGCTGGAGCTCGAGACCCGATCGGTCTCCACTGCCAATGCAGAGACCTCTTCTTCCGCCTCGCTCGTCGTCGCGGCGGCGCTCTCGATGTCGCACACCACGTGGTTGACGCTGCAGGCCTGCTCGTCGACCAGCTCATAGAGGTCCCTGAAGATCTCGTTGATCTCGGTGATCACCTGCTCCGTCTCCCGTATCCCCCGCTCCCTCTCGTGGACGACGGCCTCGAGCTCTTCTACCTCCGTTCCGTGTGACAGAAGCTGCTGCTGCTGCTGCGTTTGCCCGGTGCACTGTTCACGACCGGCAAATGTACCACCACCACCGCCGGCGGCGGCGGCGGCAGCAGCGCAGGAGTTGACCTGTCGCTCTGCCGCCACGATCCGCTGCTGGACTTTCTGGAGCTCGCTCAGGGCCGCCTCGAAATCCATGGCCAGCTTCGAGCAGGGGGATGTCGAACCCTCGGTGCCTCCCTCGCCGGCGGTGGCGGCGGCTTGCTTGAGGTTCTGCGACGTGATTCTGGCGAGCCGCGCGGCCTCGGCTCGCGTCGAGCGGAGGCGGACGCGGAGGGCGGGCGTGTCCTTGGGCGTGCCGAGCGCGTCGCCGAGGTGCCGCAGCGCCGCCACCTTGGTGTTGATCTGGAACACGCCGTGCGCCACCACCTGCGGCAGCGGCAGCGGCGCCGGCCGCGGGACGCCCGCCTCAAGGTCCTCGAAGCTCATTGATCGGCCCTAGTTGGTTCCGAGCCTCGAATCCACCCACGTATACGCACTGCTCGCAATCGCAGGAGATCGAAGCTGCAGGCGCCGAGGGGTTAATCACCGTGTCGAATCCTTTCTGTTCGTTCTTTGCCTGTCCGAGCTGTATATTTAACGATCGCGGCATTGCCCGGGCCCCGGCACCTTGTCCGAGTCGGATCGGAATCGAGACGCTTCTCCGGTAGCATTACGACCCGTAGAAAATATAAGAGCGTCGTCTACAGCAAAAGTCTTTACAGTCAGTCGCAGCAAGATCGATAGCAACCTGAGGACCAGAACCAAGCCAAGTCATGTTCGAGGCAGCTGTTTCGTCGTTGTCGTGCGTGATCGTTTGCCTCCCGACGTCACGTCGTGCTCCTCTTGATGGCCAACGCTCCCGTCTCAATGTTCCGTTTCTTTTAGGGAGTAGAGAAACGAAAATCCATTTCTGCACCCGAGCTCATCTGCACCCACGCTGACGAAAAAAATCAAAACAAATACTAGAAAAATTCAAAAAAATTCAATTTTTTTTTGTGCGGTAGACAATTTGATGCGTGAGATTCTCTCCAATTTTCAAATCATTTGGACATCTGAGGAGCTCTCAGCAAAAAAGACAAATTAGAGGTCTGTAAAAATGTTTACTGTTCATGTACTGTTTTAGTTCGATTTGTCTTTTTTTGCTGAGAGCTGCTGAGATGTCCAAATGACTTGACATTTGGAGCTGGCCTCACGCATCAAATTTTCTACCGCACAAAAAAAATTTGGAATTTTTTTATTTTTTTTTGAATTTTTTATGAATTTTTTTCTAACCGGGTGCAGATGAGCTGGGCACCGAAACGCCCTACTCGTAGAGAAAGATTTTTTTGGAGGGAAATACTAATGGGCCAACGTTCGCATTTTTTATCTTTCCCAACGAATCCTTTTCCTGTCATTCGATCGCCTATCACGGATCTTGGCACAATGTTGTTACCACATCACCAACATGGATTCGTTCGTGCAGGCGACCAATCCAGCGAATGACCTCAACTAACTCTTCTCACCCACTATCTCCCCCCTCTCTCACTCCCCCAACCTCACCCAGAGCGATCTTCCCTGTCGACAAGTCTCTCCCGGCGAGGTGCTGCGGCGGCATCCATGGATCTTGGCGTTTCTCCACGCGTGCGGCCCGGGCGGAGGTGTGCTGGGCTCAAGGTGGTGGTGGTGGCCTGGGGTGCGGCGGAACTAGAGGGTGGACAGGGTGGGCCACGGCCCACCCTGAGATTTTGGGTTGGCCCATATACTATAGCCCATAGGAGAAACCCTGACCTACCTCGTCCGCTTGTTCGCTCGTTCCTCACTGCCTCCTGAACTCTGATCCCGTTCCATGTTCCTCCCGCCCTGCTCACCTGGCTCTACTGTTCTGGTGACTCACCGCCTCACGAGCCAATCGCTGTCGCCACGGTTGGAGCTAGCAACAGAGCCCGGGGAAGGAATCCTCCGCTGCAGCGCCGCTCGTTATACCACATCCAGGAAGCGCCCGCTCGACACACCAACTGCAGCCTACAGCAGCCCAGAAGCAGTCCTGCCTGATGGCGCCGGCATGTGCAGAGGCAGAGCTAGCCAGCCAGCAGCCCGACGGAGGTAGGTCATCACTCCCCACTCGAGCACTCCTTAATTTTTATTGATAGAATCGGGCACCGGATCTGGACAGAATGTAAACTAGGGGATATAAGGGTTTGCTGTGTGACATATCGTGTTATTACCGATTGATCAGTGCCAAGGCTGAAATTCTATGCTAATATGCTGACATGTCATATCCGCCGTAAAAAAATTCTTAAGTTGGACCACCCTACTTTCAAATCCTAGCTCCGCCACTGGTGGCACGGTCTGCACATTTTGTTGTCGCCGGGGGCTGCGCGTTCATGGTCGCCAGGGATGCATGGTGGTGGTCAATGGGGAAGTAGTGGTGGTGGTCCACCGCTAGGCCTCGCCGACCTCTCCTCAGCGTATTCCCCCACGCGCACTACCACCACGGGCATCGCCATCCCCAGGCCACCGTGACGCGGATCCGAGGAAGAGGCCACGACGACACCCGTTATCGTCTCCGTCGACGCCCGTAGGTACCGTTGCGGTTGCCCCCATCAGCTGCTTCCGAGGAGCATGCGGGTGGCCGCCACGGGAGGAGACCGGGCTCGGCGACGGCACGGGAGAAGACGGGGCTCGACAAGGGCGCGGGAGGAGGTCTGGCTCGACGACGGCCACAGGGAGGAGGGCGGGCTCGACATCATTGTTGCAGTATTTTTTAGTATGCTCTTTCCGAAGCTTTTTATTAGAGCTTTTTTGTTCCATTTATTCTCTCTGGATGTGAGTATAGCACGCTTATATTTGAGCTTTCAACTAGTTTAATTTCAGATTTGAAGAACTCAACATGACATTTTTCAGTTGATACACATGGCAACTTAAGAACTGTTTGCTCTAGGTCATGGCAAAAGAAGACTTTTTCATAAATCTGGCGATGACATGAGATGTTCTTATAAACATAAATGATTGTTTATAGTTGTCATGGCTAATTTGTCGTGACTAATTTCATGGGATGTTCTGAACTTATCATGGTTAACATTCCAAAACACCTATATTGTGGTCTGGCAAATCTGCTTTTTTATTATTTGTTCACTTTTTATGTTGTTTTTTGTCATGGCATTTTTTTGCATTTACGAGCAAATGTAATTTTTCTACTTGTGACATGGGAAATTCATAACATTTTCCTGTTTTTCAAACGCATTTTTATAGTTTCTTCATAATGTTCTCATGTCATTTCTATTATTATTTTTAAGTTGTCACATGGAAATTTTAATATATTCATGGTAAATCCGTAAAATTCTCCTCTTTTGAAAGAACAATATCCCAAATCCGCAAAATATGATTTTTTTTACACTGTCATAGTGTCGAAAAACGTCCGATATTTTGATACGGAGGGAGTATGTTTATGTATTGTACCATGCCAAAAAATATATACACCATGACAACATGCATTTTTTCTATATTGCTTTTTCTATATCACAAATCATCGACTTTTTCGTTGATGGTAATATTTATACACCATGTCTTTTTTCCTGCACAAGGGAATTGTGATTGAGCCAGAAGGCTAACAAAAGGCCCTGTATGCAGTGGATTCACGCAATACACATGTGAAAAAGTTTCCTTCTGTATTTTAAAAATGTTAAACAAGTATTTGCAAAATGTTAATCAAGTATTTGAAAAATATTAAACATTTATAGAAAAAATGTTGACCATGTATTAAAAAAATTACTATTTGGAATATGTTTATCAAGCATTTAAAAAAATGTAAACGTGTATAGAAAAAATGTTGACCATGTATTAAAAAACAATTTGGTATTAGAAAAAGTTAATCAAGCATTTGTAAAATGTTAAATGTGTATAGAGAAAATGTTGACCCCTTATTGAAAAATGTTTAACTTGTATTTGAAAAATGTTAATCAAGTACTTGAAGGAATTGTTAATTGTGTAAAAACAATGTTGACCATGTATTAAAAATGTTAATCTGGTATTTAAAAGAATATTCAAGCATTTAAAAAACCATAAATGTGTATAGAAAAATGTTGACCATGTATTGAGCAAATGTTAATCCTGTATTTGAAAATTATTAAATACATATTAAAAATATATTAGACATATACCAAAAAATGTGTTAGAAGACCGTGAAAACCCCCAGATAAAACAAAAGAAAACCGATGGAAAACGAGAAAAGAAACAAACAAAACTGAAGAAAAATGAAAGGAAAAGAAGCCAGTGAAAAACAAGAAAGAAACAAAGAAAAGAGAAACAAAAGATAAAAACAGTAAAAACTGAGAAAGAAACGAAGAAAAACCAGTGAAAAATAAAAATAAAAAAATACCACGAAAAACCAATGGAAACCTGGCTCTTTTCCTTCAGCTTGGTCGCGCCCTACAAACTTAACACGAGCCGATGGTGACTCGGTGCTAGCAGCACTATGCTGCAACCAGGAGATGCCCCGCACTTCTTTTAAGTATGTGCTAATGGGCCGGCCTGTTACTGCATACGCTTTAGGCGAGAGCTTCTACCAGGGAGCTCCTAGTCAGCGCTGCAGGCGCCCGTTAACAAGCTGGCGCTCGCATCGTCGTTGGCATGGGCCGGTCCACGAGCGTGCTCGCTTGCTCGAGAAAACAAAAACGGTTGCTACTGCTTTTTTTAGTGTAAACACACGTTATTTAATGATCATAGTCCAAATACACTCGGATACAATTTAGGTCCGGAGTATCAAGGAGCCACAGATGGTGCCCTAAAGAAAGCCCTAAAGCGTGTTTAGTGAGACTATGTGCCTCGATATTAGAATCGCGCCCCTCAAAGATGAAGGAGCAAGCTGCAAACTGGGTAGATGTCACCTTGATCTATCTGACAATGCTTGCATATAAACCTCCCACGCCCTTGTTGATGTTCATAACAACTTCTTGACAGTCCGAGGATATTATCACATGTGACAAATTTAAGTCCAGAGCCAGAGATAAAGCTTCTCGACAAGCTAGTGCCTCGAGAGATGCCGGGTCAGATATCCCCGCACACTTAATAGCTGATGAACCTAGGTGTTTGCCCATATCATCTCTACACACATCACTGTATGATCCCTCATTCAGGCTCCGCGAAGTGGCACCGTCAACTCATACCTTTGCATAACCAGCAACCGGAGGCTTTTGCTGTGCTCGTGTTGTCCTAGTAGCCGGTGCTGGTAATGACTTCTTTGGCTTGCACTCACCCAACTCCCTCAGATAACTTGCTACAAAATGATGGGTTGAGTGAGGTGATTGAAAGATATGTTCATGTAGTGCCTTCCTACGTGCACGCCAGACAGCCCAAAGGGTGACAATAACCTTGACAAATTCACCATGCGACAGACTGTCAATGAGTGCAAATATCCATCGTTTGGCATCCGGTTCTCTGCTGCACTCCATAGCTTCAACAAGGTTCGGGTCTTCAAGGGCCCATACACACCTTGCCATATGGCAGTGGAGAAGGGAATGCTACCATGAATCTTTCGATCCACATATACCACAAGATGACTGATACGTCTCCATTGTATCTACTTTTCCTAACGCTTTTGCTCTTGTTTTGGACTCTAATTTGCATGATTTGAATGAAACTAACCAGGACTGACAATGTTTTCAGCAGAACTACCATGGTGTTGTTTTTTGTGCAGAAATAAAAGATCTCCGAATTGGACGAAACTTTTTGGAGAATTATTTTGGAATAAATAAAAAATACTGGAACCAAGACCCACTGTAGGGGGGGGGGGGACAGCTGCCCACTAGGCACCAGGGCGCGCCACCTCCTCTGGCGCGCCCTGGTGGGTAGTGGGGCCCACGAGGCTCCGCTGACCCTAATTCTGCCGCTATAAAATCCTATTCTTGGAGAAAAAAGATAGGAGAGGAAGTTTCATCGCGTTTTACGATACGGAGCCGCCGCCACCTCTTGTTGTTCATCGGGAGGCCAGATCTGGAGCCCGTTCGGGGCTCCGGAGAGGGGGATCTTCGGTCTTCGTCATCATCAACCATCCTCCATCACCAATTTCATGATGCTCACCGCCCGGAGTGAGTAGTTCCTTAGGCTTGCTGGACGGTGATGGGTTGGATGAGATTCATCATGTAATCGAGTTAGTTTTGTTAGGGCTTGATCCCTAGTATCCACTATGTTATGAGATTGATGTTGCTATGACTTTGCTATGCTTAATGCTTGTCACTAGGGCCCGAGTGCCATGATTTCAGATCTGAACCGTTTATATTTTCACCATCATATTTAAGTTCTTGATCTGATCTTGCAAGTTATATGTACCTATTACGTGTTATGATCCGCATACCCCAAGGTGACAATAATTGAGATTCTTTCCGATGATTACCGTAATTTGAGGAGTTCATGTATTCACTATGTGTTAATGCTTTGTTCCGGTTCTCTATTAAAAGGAGGCCTTAATATCCCTTAGTTTCCTTACGGACCCTGCTGCCACGGGAGGGTAGGACAAAAGATGTCATGCAAGTTCTTTTCCATAAGAACGTATGACTATTTACGAAATACATGCCTACATTATATTGATGAATTGGAGCTAGTTCTATGTTGCCCTAGGTTATGACTGTTATATGATGAATATTATCCAACGTTATCACCGATCCAATGCCTACGAGTTTTTCAAATATTGTTCTTGCTAAGTTACTACTGTTGCAACTACTACAAAATTACTGCTACCACTTTGCCGTTACTGTTGCTGTTATTATCATTGCTACTGCTATCAAACTATCATATTACTGTGCTACTGATCACTTTGCTGCAGATATTAAATCTCTAGGTGTGGTTGAATTGACAACTCAATTGCTAATACTTACAAATATTCTTTGGCTCCCCTTGTGTCGAATCAATAAATTTGGGTTGAATACTCTACCCTCGAAAACTGTTGCGATCCCCTATACTTGTGGGTTATCAAGACCTTTTTCTGGCGCCATTGTCGGGGAGCATGGCTATATTTGTTGAGTCACTTGGGATTTATATCTATTTATCACTATGAAGAATCTGAAAGATACCAGAACCAAGATCGTTCCCTCTAAGACGAGGGGAGGTAAGGAATTGCCATCTAGCTCTGCACTTGATTCGCCTTCTGTTTTGAGTAAGATTGCGACACCACAACCTGCTATTAATTCTGATATGTCGCAAGTAATTGATGATGCTACTTCTGCTATGAATGATGCTTATGATGATCCTAGTACCTTGCTTGATAATAATGTGCCACTAGGTGAATTTCTTGATGAATAACTTGCTAGAGTTAAAGATATTGAGAATGTTGAAACTGATGAAATTACTTAAACTGATGAAGTCTTTGAAACTGAGAATTACGAAACACCTATTAGACCTAGCTCTCCTAGATATGAATTGCCTGAGATACCTGAGGGTTATGTTATGGATGGAGAGGTAGCTAGAGACTTTCTTGCTTGTAAGGATAGAGATGATCTTAAGAAATTATTATGCAATTTGAAAGAAAAATCTTTGAATGCTAGAATGAAATGTGATCCTAAGTTTGCTAATTCACCTATCTTTATTGTTGATAAGGATTATGAATTATCTGTCAACCCAGAGTTAATTACTTTGGTTAAATCTGATACTTTTTATGGCTATGAAACTAAAACTGTTGTGGCACATCTTACTAAATTAAATGAAATAGCCACCCTATTTGCTCATGATGAGAAAATTCGCTACTACTATATTCTCAAGTTATTTCCGTTCTCATTAAAGGGTGATGCTAAGATATGGTACAATACTCTTGCTCCTGGTTGTGTGCGTAGTCCCCAGGATATGATTTATTACTTCTCTGGAAAAAAAATCCTGCTCATAAGAAACAAGCTGCTTTACAGGAAATATTTAACTTTGTGCAAATTGAAGAAGAGAGTCTCCCACAAGCTTGGGGGAGGCTTCTCCAGTTACTGAATGCTTTGCCTGATCACCCTCTCAAGAAAAATGAAAAATTGATATCTTCTATAATGGACTAGCGATGCTTCTAGGGATTTCCTAGATAGTTGTGCTGGTTGCGTTTTCAGGGAACGAACTGTTGAACAAGCTGAGGAATTATTAAATAATATATTGAAGAATTATGATGATTGGACACTTCCTGAGCCACCGCCTAAACCCACTCCAAAGAAGATGGGTATCTTCTTTCTCATTCCTGAAGATATGCAAGAGGCAAAGAAGTGTATGAAGAAAAAGGGTATTAAAGCCGAGGATGTTAAGAATTTACCACCTATTGAAGAAATACATGGTCTTGACACACCACCATAGGTGGTAGAGGTAAATTCTATTTTAAAGTTTGATGAAGGTGATATCCCCCATAATAAAAATCCTAGTCATTGCTTGTATGAATTTGATAACTACATTATGAAACAAGATCATTTCAATGCCTATGTTATGAAACAATTGAAACAAAATGCTGATATGATTGTGATACGTCTCCAACGTATCTATAATTTATGAAGTATTCATGCCAAGTTTACAACAATTTTATATGGTTTTGGTATGATTTGCATGGAACTAACCCGGACTGACGCTGTTTTCAGCAGAACTACCGTGTTGTTTTTTGTGCAGAAATGAAAGTTCTCCAAATGAGCTGAAACTTTTTGATGATTTTTTTTTGGAACAAAAGAGACCCCGAAGCTTCGTGGAAGGACCAGAAGGTGAAGGAGTAGGGCACAAGACACCAGGGCGCGCCTGGGCCCTTGCTCGTGCCCCGGTGGGTTGTGCTCACCTCGAGGCCCATCTTAGCGTGAAACCAACGCCAAAAATTCCTATAAATAGAGAAACCATCAGGGGTAACCCTAGATCAGAAGTTTCGCTGCCGCAAGCCTCTGTAGCCACGAAAAGCCAATCTAGACCCCATTCCGGCACCCTGCTGGAGGGGGAAATCATCACCGGTGGCCATCTTCATCATCCCGGCGGCCACCACGATGAGGAGGGAGTAGTCCACCCTCGGGGCTGAGGGTTTGTACCAGTAGCTATGTGTTTAATCTCTCTCTCGAGTTCTTGAGATGTCACGATCTTGATGTATCGCGGGCTTTGTTAATATAGTTGGATCATATGGTGTTTTCCCCTCTCTATCTTGTTGTGAATTGAGTTTTCCCTTTGAGATTTAATTTTATCGGATTGAATACTTTTATGGATTTGAGAGCACTTGATGTATGTCTTGCTATGAATACCTGTAGCGACAATGGGGTATCATATTGATTCACTTGATATGTGTTTTGGCACTCAACTCGCGGATTCCCGAGGTGACATTAGGGTAATCTATGCATAGGGGTTGATGCATGTTCTCTTCTTTGTTCCTCCGGTAGAAATCTTGGGGCACTCTTTGAGGTTCTTTGTGTTGGATTGAGTATTATGAATCTGAATTTGCTTTGGTGTTATTTTAGTACGAACTCTTGATAGATCGATCGGAAAGAATAACTGGGTGTTATTTTAGTACGAACTCTTGATAGATTGATCGAAAAGAATAACTTGGTGTTATTTTAGTACGAACTCTTGGATAGATCGATCGGAAAGAATAGCTACAAACAATTTCTTCTTATGTTCTCCGCTAGATAAGAACTTTGGAGTGATTCTTCATCGCACTTTGAGGGATGGTTATATGATCCAATTAGATTAGCATTGTTGAGAGATTGCACTAGCGAAAGTATGGACCCTAGGCCTCATTTTCAAGCATTGCCATACCGTTTGTGCTCCGTTTTATCAATTGCTACCTTGCTGTTTTTTATTGTTCCTACTACAAAAACCAATATCTACTATCCATATTACACTTGTATCACCATCTCTTCGCCGAACTAGTGCACCTATACAAATTACCATTGTATTTGGTGTGTTGGGGACACAAGAGACTCTTTGTTATTTGGTTGCAGGGTTGTTTGAGAGAGACCATCTTCATCCTACACCTCCCACGGATTGATAAACCTTAGGTCATCCACTTGAGGGAAAATTGCTACTGTCCTACAAAACTCTGTGCTTGGAGGCCCAACACGAGTCTACAAGAATAAAGTTGCATAGTAGACATCAAGCTCTTTTCTGGCGCCGTTGCCGGGGAGGTGAGTGCATGAAGGTGTATCTTTAGATCTTGCAATTGAATCTTTTAGTTTCTTGTTTTATCACTAGTTTGGTTCGTAAAAGAAAAGTACAACAAAAATATGGAGTTGAGGTGGTCGCATATTATTCATCTTTATCATGTCTTTCGTGAAAATGATGGAAAGGAAAATTGTGCTCAATTGATAGAAGAAGAATTCAATAAAATGTTTTGCATAAATGATGAGCATGATTGCAATGTTGTTAGTATGAATTCCGTGAATATCCATGATGCTAATGATATGCAAAGCCATAAGCTTGGGGATGCTATGTTTGATGAAGATGATATTTTTAGTCCCCCAAGTTTTGATGAGAATTTTTACTATGATGAAAGCATGCCTCCTATTTATGATGATTATGGTGATGACATGTATGCTATAAAGAGTAATGATATCCATGAAACTTGTCATCATGATTTTAATACTCAATATGATTATGCCAATCAAGAATCACATGATAGCTATTTTGTTGAGTTTGCTCCCACTACTATTCATGAGAATACATTTTCTTATGTGGTGAGTAAGAAAATTTCTATGCTTGTGGATCATGAAAAGAATGATTTATGTGATAGCTATATTGTTGAGTTCATTCATGATGCTACTAAAAATTATTATGAGAGAGGAACATGTGCTTATACATATTGCAATAATATCAAGTTTCCTCTCTATGTGTTGAAAATCATGAAGTTTTGCTTGTTTTGCCTTCCTATGCTAGTTGATTCTTGTTCCCATAAATTGTTTGCTCAGAAAATCCCTATGCATAGGAAGTGGGTTAGACTTAAATGTGCTAGTTATATGCTTCATGATGCTCTCTTTATGTTTCAATTCTTATCTTTTATGCGAGCATCATTGAAATCATCATGCCTAGCTAAAAGGCATTAAAGAAAAGCGCTTGTTGGGAGACAACCCAACATTTACCCCTACTGCTTTTGTGTGTTCACATGGTTAGGCTACTGTAGTGATCTTGTTTTATAGCTTTTGTTTCAATAAAGTGCCAAGTAAAGCCTTTGGGATAGTGTGAATGATAGTTGACTTGATTCTGTGCAAAAACAGAAACTTTTGCGCCCAGTTACAGAATTGTTTAAATTCACTGGAGCGTCGAAAAACTCTGAATTTTTTACAGTAGTTGGTTATACAAATTGTCTACGATGTCCTAAAATTTCAGAATTTTTGGAGGTGCAATATAAATTGTGGAAATAGTAGAGTACAGTAGGAATTGTGTGAGAACAATTATGAATCTTGTCTTTGACAGTACCAAAGTGAATGATTTGTCTTTATCATACTAACCCATCTCACGAAGTTCCGTTAAGTTTTGTGTGATTGAAGTTTTCAAGTTTTGGGTGAGATATCGATATGAGGAGAATAAGGTGTGACAAGACCCTAAGCTTGGGGATGCCCAAGGCACCCCCAAGGCAATATCAAGGAAGATCCAAGCAACTAAGCTTGGGGATGCCCCGGAAGGCATCCCCTCTTTTGTCTTCAACATTATCGGTAACCTCACTTGGTGCTATATTTTCATTCGTCACATGATATGAGTTTTGCTTGGAGAGTCATTTTATTTTATTAGGATTTTCTTTTTGTTATTTAGAATAATGTTTTGCATCTCTTACTTCAATAAAAGTGGCAAGGATAGCCTTTACCATGCTTATTTTGCAAGTATATGAGTTGCTGTTTCAAAACAGAAAGTTTGTCGCTGTTGCAATAATTCTCCAGAAAATTAAGAATGTGATAAAATGTTGAAACTTTTTGGACAATAAGATCTGATAAATTTTATATAGTGTGGCAAATTTTCAGAATTTTTGGAGTTAGGAAAGTATGAGTACAATTGCACTCTTTACAGACTGTCCTGTTTAGACAGATTGCTGTTATGTTCGCATTGTTTGCATATGTTTGCTTGTTTAATGATTCTATTTGAGGATAGGAGTATTAAATATGCAGAGGCATTTAGTATGCAATGTTGAATAATAATTTTAGTTATTTGCTACAGTAGAGAATGATAAGGTTTTTGCATTGATTTATACTAACTTATCTCACGAGTTCTTGTTGAGTTTTGTGTGGATGAAGTTTTTAAGATTTAGGGAAACCGTGATATAAAAGGAATTAAGGAGAGAAAAAAGCTCAAGCTTGGGGATGCCCAAGGCATCCCAAGTTAATATTCCAAGAAGTCTCAAGCATCTAAGCTTGGGGATGCCCCGGTAGGCATCCCACCTTTCTTCATCAACAATTATCGGTTAGCCTCGGTTGAGCCTAAGTTTTTTGCTTCTTCACATGATGTGTGCTATTCTTAGAATGTTATTTTTTTTTCTTGATGTTTTAATTGTAACACCCCCCATGTAATAAGCACTGTGACACTCTGCTAAGTATGGCAAGTCATCTTCATTTGCAGTGCCTAGTCATATTGGTTAAAGATTCAAATCAAATCCTTCTCTGAAATTCAACTCAAATTCAAAAGTGCAAAATAAAGTTGCTCAAAACTTGTGGGAAAATTGTTCACCTTATAGCAAATAATCCAAAACTATTTGGTGTTAAGGAACACAACATCATCATCAAGTCTAGGTGTGCCTAATGCATTTTAGCAGAGTCAAAACAGCACCTAAATGCCCTGCTCATTTTTGAATAAATTCAAATGGGCTCCAAAAATGCCCAAACTTTTTGTGGCAGTGCTGGATATTGCATTGTGCTAAGGTGAGCAAGTTTCACATTTTTGCAAACTCTTTTGGTAGCTCAAAATAGTGCAAAGGCCCTGCTGTAAAAAGAAAAGGAAGAAATGGGAAAAAGAAAAAGGGAAAGGCTACTGTGCACTGTCTTAAGTGCACAGTGCCAGAAACCCAGCCTACCAGGCCCATCACCCTCCTTCTCTCCCCTGCGTGTCGCCGCCGATGTGGCCGAGCGCGCGCTCGCCGGCCACAGGCCGACACCGCGACGCCCACCGATGCTACAAGGCCGGTGAGGGGATAAGAACGTCGCCGCTGCCTCCCCCGACAATCCTATCCACTTCCCCCTCTCTTCCTCACTCACCATCGCCGCTGCTTCCTTCTCCCTCTCTCTGATCCGAGCGCCATCGCCGCCGTTCTCCGTCGTCCACGCGGCCACGGCCACTGCATCGCCTCGCCGTCGTGTCCGTCGACTCCGTCGACCTCATTTACCTCGTCCTCGACCACAAGCGCGAGCAGGAGAGCTCTGCATCGCCGGCAAGCCGTCTTCTTCCTCCTCGGATCCCGACGCTCTGCCGCCGCCGATCCGCTCTGTTCTGCTGCTCCTAAACTTCGAAGGGTCATCGGCGTGCCGCTCGGTGAGCTCCTCCGCCTCCTGCTCCTCCCCGTTAACCCCTTGCGCGCCGTAGCTAGCTCACCGTCGAGCCCGAGCTCTGGCCACCGCTGTGCACTTTGCCGCCGTGGCCACAGTCGCCGTCGTGCTCGTCCGAGCCCAGCATCGAGCTCCTGGAGCTCGTGCGAGTCCAACGAGCACGCGTACATGCCTCCCCGTGCCCTCTAGCTCCGATTCCATCACTGCACGAACTCCGGCGCTCGCTCCGCCGCTAGCCGTCGCCGTCTCCGGTCGTTTCCGGCCGTGCCACCACCACCACTCGACGCGGCATCGAAGGGTCGTTCGAACAAACCCAGCCGCACGCTAAATGGTGTTGTATAACGCGTTTCCGAGCAGCTCCAGCGATCGGCTGCCGCGTTTTTGGTCGCCGGAGCTATTTTCGGCGCCGCCTCCGACGTGGACGCATGGGGCCCACCCCCTGGGAGACTGCCAGTGGGCCCCAGCGCCTCTGTTGACCACGTTGACTCTGGTCAACATGGTTACTGTTCACCCGTTGTGTATGACAAGTGGGCCCCACCTTAATTTAGTTAATTAAAATGTTTTTATAAATAAAAGTAATTAGTTCAGTTAGTTAGACACTGACTGGTGGGGCCTACTAGCTAATTAACTCTGTTTAGTTTTAATTAAACTCAGCTAAATCCCTGTCACTGACATGTGGGGCCCACAGGTCAGGTTGGACCTGGTCAGCCGACCAGTTAACTGCTGATGTCATCATTGCATCATGCTGATGTCATAATTCCTTTTGTTAAATAAATAAATTCAGAAAATGTTTAAATCTTTGAAAATTCGTATAATTTAAACCGTAGCTCTGATCGAAAAACTTTATACATGAAAATTGCTCAGAACGACGAAACGAATCTAATCGTGTCGTCTATTTCCATGTCGGAACCCTCTACATAGGAGAACCCGTAACTTTTAGCTTGATTCCGGTATATGAATAGTGCATATACACCGGTTAATAAATCCGACTTAAATCCTAAAATAACTAAAATGACTTAGACATATCTTTAGGCAACCCTGCACCGCATCCTAGGCATAGCATGCTCTGTGTTGCATATATTGTTGTGTATTTATTTGTTTCCTTCCCCTCTTCTCTCTCGTTAGACCCCGACACCGACGTAGTCCCTGAGGCCGACGCCACTCCGGATGTCGACTACGCCCCTGACGACCAGACACTTGCCGCAGAGCTTCCAGGCAAGCACCCCCATTTTGAGCATATCGATATCGCCTGTTCTCTTCTCTCTTATGCTTGCATTAGAAGTTACTGCTGCTGCTGTTATCCTATTTCTGCTGCATAGCCTGCTTATTGTAACCTGCTATTGTTACCTACCTGCTTATCCTAAACTTTTTAGTATAGGTTGGGTAGAGACCCATCAGAGACCCCACTTAACCGGACTGCCCCGCTGGTTTATCAGAAGACCCGATCAACGGGATCGAAGACCAGGCCCCGGCACCGCACATCACTTCCCCTTAGTTGCTCGACACTACTGGGTTACTATCGAGTGCCGAGGGTGATACCTCGTCAGCACTTCTGATGATAACCTTGTAGGTTAGTTAATCGGTCGTGGTCAGCGAGGGTGATTCCTCCTACACCACCCCCGATAACGACGTTGTCGTGCAACTTCTCAAGTGTGGACCTCGAGGGTGATTCCTCCTTCTTTCACCTTGACGATAACATCAGGTGGAATTCCATCGAGGGTGATTCCTCAGGGTTCCCCTTGGTGTTAAACACACGGTTACTATGGTTACTATGGCTTTACACTGAACCATGTTACAAAAGACGGGTCGGCCCTGAGGGGTACCCGCGCGAGCATATTTGCGAAGTGATGTGGAGACGGGTTGACCTGGATGGTGCCCGAGAGATGAATACGAGGCGTGGCCGGGCATTCTTAGCCCTTGCCGCAAGTCCTCAAGACGGGGCAACGGGGTCACATCTTTCGTGAGTCTCTGGTCGTTACCGCACTACCAACACACTAACGGTTTGGATATTTGATCCGAGGGGCCTCTGGCCTGATAGCACTAACCATCACGTGGGCATAGTATGGGCGTTCTGTGTCGTATGCATCGGCCGAAGCTTAATGGACGTCAGCGACTGAGCGGCGCGCGCTGGATTGGACTGGTTAAGCCCGCGCTTGTATTAAGGGGGCTAGGTCTGCTTTCAGCCGCCTGACGCAACGCGGAGGAGTTCCCGGGGTGATGGCCCAAGACCCCTGGGGGCATAGGTTTAGTCCGGCGTGCTGACCTCTCTATTAAGCCTAGGTCGGGTTGCGGCGTATCGTTTGGCCGAGGCCGGGCATGACCCAGGAAAGTGTGTCTGGCCGGAGTAAAGCGAGCGTGGTGGGTAAGTTGGTGCACCCCTGCAGGGAAGAACTAATCTATCAATAGCCTGTCCTACGGTAACGGACACTCGGAGTTGTATCCCGATCGGTACAACTAGAACTGGTGACTTGAGATGATAACTGGATAGTATGGCTCTGGGATTGCTTTCTCGCAGGGTGTCGAGAAAGGATCTCTGGCGAGGTTGATAATACTACTACTACTTTACATTATGTTATTCTGCACTCTTCTAATGCTGCAAGACCGCTGAAGATGATGAAGATGCTAGTATTCGATAGGACTAGGCTTTTCCCTCTATTCTGGCATTTCTGCAGCCCAGTCCACATATACAGCCCTCCCTTTGATAATGTTGCATATGTAGTATAGATCCTTGCTTGCTGAGTACTTCGGATGAGTACTCACGTTTGCTTTGCTTTCTTTTTCTCCCCATATCCGTTTGTCGCAACCAGACGACGGAGCCCCGGAGCCAGCTGCCCCCGCCGACGGCTACTACTACTACTACCCTCCCGGCGAGTACTACTACGAGGAGCCGTCCGACGACCAGGAGTAGGTTTGGAGGGTCCTAGGCAGGAGGCCTACGCCTTTCGATCATAGTGTTTTATTTTGCCCCGCCTTTCTAAAGGCCTATCTGTAACTCTGTTATATATGTACCCAGATATCTGATGCTTCCGCTGACACTTGTATGCCATCGAGTTATGTATTCAAGCCCTCGAGGCCCTGGCTTATAATATAAAGCTTGTATGACTTTGTTTATGTTTTAGAGTTGTGTTGTGATATCATCAAGTGAGTCCTTAGGCTTGATCGTGTGCATTTGCGTGTATGATTAGTGCACGATTAAGCCGGGGTCGTCACATTAATAAAATACTTAGATCTGAAAGTTTTAAATAAGAGAGAGTCCTCAATCAGCTACCCATTTACTTAACTACTCTTTTGATCTTCACTTGTATCTTTTTGGAGTAGTTTGTCATTTACTCTCATGCTTCACTTAGATTATTTTGAGAGTTGAAAATTTTGAAGAAATACTTATGCTCTCGTGCTTCACTTAAATTTATTTGAGAGCTTGTTAGTAGCAATGGTAATACATAAATTTAGTCCCAAAGTAATGGATATTCAAGAAGGATATAATAAAAACTTTCATGTAGATCATTGGATATGATAAGTTTGATTCCTTGCAATAGTTTTGCGTTATGGAGATAATAACATGTGAGTCATGTTGGTGAGTAATTGTGCTTTAGTAGGAATATTTGTGTTAAGGTTTGTGATTCCCTATGCAAGCACGAAAGTCAATAGTTATGCAATGAAACTACATCCTACTTTTGGTGCATTATTCGGTGTTAGTTATGTTTAATGCTTGTTTATGATCGTTTTCATTTCTTGGTTGGTCGCTTCTCAATCTATTTGCTAGCCTTCATTTGTACTAAGCGGGAATACTGCTTGTGCATCCAAATTCCTTAAACCAAGTTTTGCCATATGAGTCCACCATACCTACCTATATGCGGTATTTTCATTCCGTTCTAAGCAAATTTGTATGTGCCATCTCTAATTTTCAAAATAAATTTCCTTTTTGTGTGCTCGTACCGCTCATGAAGCGGCAGGGGGTGGCCAATATTTTTCATGCTAGATGTGTTATTCTCAAGATGAGTGTTTATTCACTTGTCATTGCACGAGAGTACGACAAATGTATTAGGGATGCACAGTCCCGAAATGAAAAAGAAATTTACTTTATGTTGTCAAATAATAAATTCCTTGGAAAAGTGTTGGTATGGAGGGCAGCCGTGGATACAGCTAGCCATGGATTGTGAAAGAATGGTGGAAAAAGGAATAAACTTTATTTTCTATTTGGGAACCGCCTATGATATATCTAGCATGGAAAGTGTTGGGAATTACTCGGTCATTTTCGTTGATGGGAAAAGTATGCCTCTCAAAAATTTTATCTCTCAATTTAAGCTTTGAGCTTTGGCACCTCTACAAATCCCTACTTCCCTCTGCGAAGGGCCTATCTTTTTTACTTTATGCAATTTTTATTTTTATTTGAGTCTCCATCTTCTCTTATAAAGCACCAACTAAGGGGCACTATGATCGTACTTGAGCATTGGATGTAGCTAATACGCGAGTGTGTTTTGCGAATGGATCAATGATTGAGCATGATGGGCTAGGGATAACTTTCTTTAGTGTTGATATTTTGAAAGATATGGTTGCTTGTTGATATGCTTGAGTATTGATGTCTTCATGTCAAATTATAGACTATTGCTTTGAATCATTCAAGTCCAAATGTCCATGCTACAAAAGAAAGAGTATATGATGAATATGATAGGTAGCTTTCCACAACAAAAATTCCGTTTTCAATTGCTACTTTATCATGATAAGTTTTATGAGAAAGAGTTGCTGTTATGATGCTAGAAAAAGTGATTGAAATTATCATTGATCAAACTTATGCACTTTGCTAGCATTCACACTTCATAAATTATTTCTTTTATCATTTACCTACTCGAGGACGAGTAGGAATTAAGCTTGGGGATGCTGATACGTCTCTAACGTATCTATAATTTATGAAGTATTCATGCCATGTTTACAACAATTTTATATGGTTTTGGTATGATTTGCATGGAACTAACCCGGACTGACGCTGTTTTTAGCAGAACTACCGTGGTGTTGTTTTTTGTGCAGAAATGAAAGTTCTCCAAATGAGCTGAAACTTTTTGACGATTTTTTTGGAACAAAAGAGACCCCCGAAGCTTCGTGGAAGGACCAGAAGGTGAAGGAGTAGGGCACAAGACACTGGGGCGTGCCTGGGCCCTTGCCCGTGCCCCGGTGGGTTGTGCTCACCTCGAGGCCCATGTTAGCGTGAAACCAACACCAAAAATTCCTATAAATAGAGAAACCATCAGGGGTAACCCTAGATCAGAAGTTCCGCCGTCGCAAGCCTCTGTAGCCACGAAAAACCAATCTAGACCCCGTTCCGGCACCCTGCCGGAGCGGGAAATCATCACCGGTGGCCATCTTCATCATCCCGGCGGCCACCATGATGAGGAGGGAGTAGTCCACCCTCGGGGCTGAGGGTTTGTACCAGTAGCTATGTGTTTAATCTCTCTCTCTCTCTCTCGTGTTCTTGAGATGTCACGATCTTGATGTATCGCGGGCTTTGTTAATATAGTTGGATCATATGGTGTTTTCCCCTCTCTATCTTGTTGTGAATTGAGTTTTCCCTTTGAGATTTCGTTTTATCGGATTGAATACTTTTATGGATTTGAGAGCACTTGATGTATGTCTTGCTATGAATACCTGTGGTGACAATGGGGTATCATATTGATTCACTTGATATGTGTTTTGGCACTCAACTCGCGGATTCCCGAGGTGACATTGGGGTAATCTATGCATAGGGGTTTATGCACGTTCTCGTCTTTGTTTCTCCGGTAGAAATCTTGGGGCACTCTTTGAGGTTCTTTGTGTTGGATTGAGTATTATGAATCTGAATTTGCTTTGGTGTTATTTTAGTACGAACTCTTGATAGATCGATCGGAAAGAATAACTTGGTGTTATTTTAGTACGAACTCTTGATAGATCGACCGGAAAGAATAACTTGGTGTTATTTTAGTATGAACTCTTGGATAGATCGATCGGAAAGAATAGCTACAAACAATTTCTTCTTATGTTCTCCGCTAGATAAGAACTTTGGAGTGATTCTTCATCGCACTTTGAGGGATGGTTATATGATCCAATTAGATTAGCATTGTTGAGAGATTGCACTAGCGAAAGTACGGACCCTAGGCCTCATTTTCAAGCATTGCCATACCGTTTGTGCTCCGTTTTATCAATTGCTACCTTGCTGTTTTTTATTGTTCCTACTACAAAAACCAATATCTACTATCCATATTACACTTGTATCACCATCTCTTCGCCGAACTAGTGCACCTATAAAAATTACCATTGTATTTGGTGTGTTGGGGACACAAGAGACTCTTTGTTATTTGGTTGCAGGGTTGTTTGAGAGAGACCATCTTCATCCTACACCTCCCACGGATTGATAAACCTTAGGTCATCCACTTGAGGGAAAATTACTACTGTCCTACAAAACTCTGCGCTTGGAGGCCCAACACGAGTCTACAAGAATAAAGTTGCGTAGTAGACATCAGATTGCTCGCTTGAGTGACTTGTTATTTAGAATCATTAATGATCTCAGAGGAGTAGGAAAACATGCTTCCATGGTTCAGACTCAGTTATAACAAGTTGCTAAATCTCAAAGTGAGTTGCTCAATGAAATGAATAATAATATGAATGATCAAGCTGTTAGAGTAATGACTAGATGAGGTAAAATGACTCAGGAGCCCCTTTATCCTGAAGGTCACCCTAAAAGAATTGAACAAGACTCTCAAAGAATTAACACTGATGCACCTAGTCCATCTAAAAAGAAAAAAAATGATAGGACTTTGCATGCTTCTAGTGAACCTGAAGTAGAAAAACCTTCTGAAGATAACAATGATGTTTCTATTTCTGATGCTGAAACTCAATCTGGTAATGAACATTCACCTAGTGATAATGAAAATGATAATGATGATGTTCATGAAGATGCTCAACTAGACAATGATAAAGAACCAGATAATGATGTTGAAATAGAACCTGCTGTTGATCTTGATAACCCACAACCTAAAAAGAAATGTTATGATAAAAGAGACTTTGTTGCTAGAAAACATGGTAAAGAAAGAGAACCATGGGTTCAGAAACCCATGCCCTTTCCACCTAAATCATCTAAGAAAAAGGATGATAAAGAATTTGAACGCTTTGCTGAAATGCTTAGGCCAGTCTTTTTACCTACTCGTTTGACTGATATTTTAAAGATGGCCCCTTATACTAAATACATGAAAGATATTGTCACTAATAAAAGAAAAATACCTGAAGCTGAAATCTCCACCATGCTTGCTAATTATTCCTTTAAGGGTGGAGTACCTAAGAAACTAGGAGATCTAGGAATGCCAACTATACCATGCTCCATTAAAAGAAGTTATGTCAAAACTACTTTATGTGATCTAGGAGCCGGTGTTAGTGTTATGCCTTTCTCTTTATACAAAATACTTTATTTGAATAAACTCACACCTACTGAAATATCATTGCAAATGGCTGAAAAATCAACTGCCATACCTATCGGTATTTGTGAGGATGTGTTTGTTGTTGTTGCAAATGTTACTATCTTAACAGACTTTGTTATACTTGAGATGCCCGAGGACGACAACATGTCGATTATCCTTGATAGACCCTTTTTCGAATACTGCAGGGGCTGCTATTGATTGCAATAAAAGCAAAGTCACTTTTCATATCAATGGTAATGAGCATACGGTGCACTTTCCGAAGAAACAATTTCAAGTGAATGGTATTAGTGTTATTGAAAAGTCTCCGACAATTACTATTGGAAGTTTTCAACTCCCTCTTCCTACTACCAAAAAGAAATATGAAATACTTATTGTTGGGGATATGCATATCCCCGTTGAGGTAACTTGGTGTTTTACGAAAATTCTTCGGGTTCATGCTAATCGAAAGTGGTTGTTAATAAGACTTGATCAACCTTATTAATGGATTATTTTTTAGAGGCATGTGGTCGATGAATTTAGTAAGCACAACCTTCTGTACCCACTTTTTGTTTTCTGTTATTTTTAGTTAAATACAATAAAATGCCATGAATATCCTATTTTCTTATTTATCCGTGCAACAAAAAAGTACCCAAAAATAAAGGTGCTCAGAATGACCTGAAATTTTGGCACGATTTTTTGCTGAATATTTTAGATTTTTTTATACAAAAAACATCACGGGGGTGCTCCTGGTGCCCACTAGGCACCAGGGCGCGCCACACCCACCTGGCGCGCCCTGGTGGATAGTTGGCCCCACGAGGCCCCCTCACTTATCCCTTTAGCTCACTTCTTCACCTACCTCCAGAAAAAAAATCACTCTTGCTCTCTCTCTCGTGTTCTTGCTCACAAACCCGTAGATTTCGATCTCTTTGCTCGAAGCTCCGTTTTTGAAACTGTTTTGGGGAATTGCTACTTGGTATGTGGCTCCTCCATTACTCCAATTAGTTTTTGTTCTAGTGGTTTATATTTTGAGTAATTAGCTAATCTTGGTGCTGCTGTAAATGAGTTTGCATGTTGAATTCTTTGAGTTCCAAGTAGTTTGAATGCTTGATATAGCCTCTAGGCATCCTTATGAGTAGTTGCTATCAATCTTGTGAAGTTTTGTTGATAAAATTTTGTGGCTCAAAAATTTCAGAAATTTGTTCTTAGGGAGATGGGTTTCTTCCGAAGGAGTTCCTCAAAAAGAAATGCCAAGGGAGTCACTGATGAATCATCAGATGGTGACATCAACACTCCGCGATGGACGGAGGTCCGGCCGTGCGAATGGCTGCACATTGCCTTCATGAACGAAGCTGGATTCCACCAAGAGTTCGCGCAATTCGTTGCAAATGCTGGACTTACCGACTTCCTCGCAGATGAGTGTGATCAACACCACATACTTACGAACTCCTTTGTGCAAATTTCTTATTTCCTAAATAGGCATGAACCTCCCGCGGCCCGGTTTAATTTATATTCTGAAACCCGACAGATACCACTTTACTGAATTTTGTGAGATATGTCTAATTCCCTCTGATGGGGAATTAAGAGAGCCTAGACCGGCAGAATTCGAGGACTTCCTCCTCACTTTGACAGTGGGTGAGGAAAGGGGCGTGTCGAAAGCCACAACCACTAGTCTGCAGTTTCCTTCTGTGCATTACTTTGCTTTATTTATCACGAAGTGTCTGACTGCCAGAGAGAAAGGCAGCATACTTAGTGCCCCTGACCTTGCCATTTTACGCCATGCACTTCACAATGACCACACAACAACCTAGGGGCTATTATTGCACGTAGTCTGCACACTAATTGGACTAATGGTAAAATTCATGGTGGTATTTACACCACTTGTCTAGCGAGACGCTTTAATGTTCAGATACGCCAGCATGATTACTTTTTACCTAGAGTTTACTTGGATCACTAGGCGATGGTGGACCACCACTTTATTGATGCCCCTGAACCACTAATCCCTATTTACTATAACCTGGTATTCAGTGAGAATACCCGTGATATTATCCCATTGCCTGCACCTGCTTTGTTTGATTCTATTGCCAGGAATGGATACACCGTCCTACTAGCGGACAATGTTGCTTACCGGAACGCCCAGGCAGCAGTAGAGGAGGAGCCCCAGGAGTGGGACCCTCAGGTGCCGCCGCCTCAACACTTTCACATGGGACCGGACGGCTACTACGGATGGTGATTACCAAGCTAGGCCAAAAGCCTAAGCTTGGGGGAATACATATTTCCACCGACATTACATTCATCTTCACACTTTTCATTCCAGTTGTCGCTGTTCATATTTTTTCATTGTATTATCCATGTTAGTTTTATTTTTCCGCTTTCTTCTTGTGTGTTTGAAAAACTTTGAGAAAACCCAAAAAGATTTCTCATTTCTTCTTTTGCTTGTTGGGAGCTTTCCCGTGTAAATAGTTTTTCTTGTTCTTGTTTTTCTTTGTTTAATTTGTTTCCTTTCAAGAAAAACTACAAAATCCAAAACATTTTAGTGTGTTTCTCTGATTTTTTTGAGTTGTACTAAGGAGAAGACCACGATGAAATTGTTAAGTGGCTCTCATTTGCATTATTGTTGATCTAACAAAGAGCCCATATTATTTTGTCTTCTCTTTTAAATAAAATGTTTGCAGATTCCAGCTTAGTCCACGACACTCTTGCACTATTATTATTTTCATATCATTCGGTCGTGCAAGTGAAAGGCAATAATGACGATATATGATGAAGTGACTGTGGCGGGAAAAGCGGGTATGAACTCAACTTATTTTTGTTTTTGTGAATATGTTTAACTTAGTATCCATGATTCAGCATATTATGATTAAACATGCTTGCAATGAAAATTAGAGATTATAGTTTCTCATGCCATGCTTAAGTAGGTAGGAGTGGATAATGATTTATCTTGAGTGTCAACATGCATTAAAATGGTTATGATGTAGTATGACGATATGGTATCCTCCTTTGAATGTTTCAAGTGGCTTGACTTGGCACATGTTCATGCATGTAGTTGAATCAAAACCAACATAGGATCCACGATATTTATGTTCATGGTGTTTATATCCTACTCATGCTAGTACTCAATGTTAATTATTCATAATGCATGATCATGACCGTTTTTGCTCTCTAGTTGGTCGCTTCTCAACCTAATTGCTAGCCTTCACTTGTACTAAGCAGGAATACTGCTTGTGCATCAAAATCCTTAAATCCAAAGTTGTTCCAGATGAGTCCACTATATCTACCCATATGCGGTATTACCCTGCCGTTCCAAGTAAATTTGCATGTGTCACCTCTAAATATTCAAATGAACATCTGTTTTGTGTGCCCGTACCGCTCATGGAGCGACAGGGGATGGTCAGTATCTTCCATGCTAAGCGGGTTATTCTCATGATGAGTGTTTATTCACTCGTCCTTGCACGAGAGGGGCTGGTAATCGGGATGCCCAGTCCCATGATCAAAATTGCAAATAATTAAACAAAACTCCCCCGGACTGTTGTTGGTGTGGAGGGCACCCGAGGATTCGGCTAGCCATGGCTTGTGTTTGTTGGTGGAGGGGGAGTACACTTTACTTTGACCGCTTGGGAACCACCGCTTCCCTCTGCGAAGTGAATACATGAACTCCTCAAATTACGGTAATCACCGGAAAGAATCCCAATTATTGTCACCTTGGGGTATGCGGATCATAACACGTAATAGGTGCATATAACTTGCAAGATCGGATCAAGAACAAAGATATAATGGTGAAAACATAAACGGTTCATATCTGAAATCATGGCACTCAGACCCTAGTGACAAGCAGTAAGCATAGCAAAGTCATAGCAACATCAATCTCAGAACATAGTGGATACTAGGGATCAAGCCCTAACAAAACTAACTCGATTACATGATGAATCTCATCCAACCCATCACCATCCAGCAAGCCTACGAAGGAATTACTCACTCCCGGCAGTGAGCATCATGAAATTGGTGATGGAGGATGGTTGATGATAACGAAGACCGAAGATCCCCCTCTCCGGAGCCCTGAACGGGCTCCAGATCTGGCCTCCCGATGAAGAACAGAAGATGGCGGCGGCTCCGTATCGTAAAACGTGATGAAACTTCCTCTCCTATTTTTTTCTCCAAAAATAGGATTTTATAGCGTCAGAATTAGGGTCAGCGGAGCCGCGTGGGCTCCACTACCCACCAGGACGCGCCAGAGGGGGGTGGCGCGCCCTGGTGCCTAGTGGGCAGCTGCCCTCCCTCCAATGGGTCTTGGTTCTAGTATTTTTTATTTATTCCAAAATAATTCTCCAAAAAGTTTCGTCCAATTCCGAGAACTTTTATTTCTGCACAAAAAACAACACCATGGTAGTTCTGCTGAAAACAACGGCAGTCTGGGTTAGTTTCATTCAAATCATGCACATTAGAGTCCAAAACAAGAGCAAAAACATTAGAAAAAGTAGATACGACAGAGACATATCAACTCCCCCAAGCTTAACCCATTGCTTGTCCTCAAGCAATTCAGTTGACAAACATAAAGTGATAAAGAAAAACTTTTACGAACTCTTTTGTTTTTGTGTCCATAGATATGCTTAAATAGCACCCAGGTTTTCAGCAAAGATCATAACTAACCATGCGAACGATAACTCTTAGAAATTATATTCACTCATATCAATGACATAATCAGCTAGCGAGCAATAATAAAATATCTCAAATGCCAACACTTTGTCAAACCAACCATGATATAATATGACAATAATGGTATCTCGCTAGCCCTTTCTGAGACCGCAAAACATAAATGCAAAGCACCTCCAAAGTTCAAGCAGCGACTAAACATTGTAATTCATGGTAGAAGAGATCCAGTCATGATGCACACAACATTAACTATTCATAATGCATGAGGATGACAATAGTGCTCTCATGACTGGTGCTTGTTTGAGAAGGTGATGACTAACATAAAAAGTAAAATAACATAAAAGTAAATAGATAGGCCCTTCGCAGAGGGAAGCAGTGATCTGCAGAGGAAAGCAGTGATTCGCAGAGGAAGTTTCATCGCGTTTTATGATACAGAGCCGCCGCCATATTCTGTTCTTCATCGGGAGGCCAGATCTGGAGCCCGTTCGGGGCTCCGGAGAGGGGGATCTTCGGTCTTCGTCATCATCAACCATCCTCCATCACCAATTTTATGGTGCTCACTGGCGGGAGTGAGTAATTCCTTCGTAGGCTTGCCGGATGGTGATGGGTTGGATGAGATTCATCATGCAATCGAGTTAGTTTTGTTAGGGCTTGATCCCTAGTATCCACTATGTTCTGAGATTGATGTTGCTATGACTTTGCTATGCTTAATGCTTGTCACTAGGGCCTGAGTGCCATGATTTCAGATCTGAACCGTTTATATTTTCACCATCATATCTATGTTCTTGATCAGATCTTGCAAGTTATATGTACCTATTACGTGTTATGATCCGCATACCCCAAGGTGACAATAATTGAGATTCTTTCTGGTGATTACCGTAATTTGAGGACTTCATGTATTCACTATGTGTTAATGCTTTGTTCCGGTTCTCTATTAAAAGGAGGCCTTAATATCCCTTAGTTTCCTTATGGACCCCGCTGCCACGGGAGGGTGGGACAAAAGATGTCATGCAAATTCTTTTCCATAAGCACGTATGACTATTTATGAAATAAATGCCTACATTATATTGATGAATTGGAGCTAGTTCTGTGTCGCCCTAGGTTATGACTGTTATATGATGAATATTATCCAACGTTATCACCGATCCAATGCCTACGAGTTTTTCACATATTGTTCTTGCTAAGTTACTACTGTTGCTACTGCTGTTACAACTGCTACAAAATTACCGCTACCACTGTTACCATTACTATTGCTGTCACTATCACTGCTACTGCTATCAAACTATCATATTACTGTGCTACTGATCACTTTGCTGCAAATATTAAATCTCCAGGTGTGGTTGAATTGACAACTCAACTGCTAATACTTACAAATATTCTTTGGCTCCCCTTGTGTCGAATCAATAAATTTGGGTTGAATACTCTACCCTCGAAAACTGTTGCGATCCCCTATACTTGTGGGTTATCAATGACGTAGATGACATATTACGATGGTGCAAAAAATCAGCAGAGGTGAGAGATTGTTGTGCTAACCTCCATAAAAATATTTTCACTTTAGAAGGCACTTGGGTTTTCCACAAGCACGTCCAAGCCTTCTTCTCTCCCTCTGAATTAGATGAGTCAGCTTGTCCTTCTAGCCAGGCTTCATGCCTCAGTTTTGTGGATACAAGCATTGTATACAAAAATGGTTGCTACTGCTGAGTTCGGTCGCTCGCTGGCAGTCCGATTTCCCCCCTTTTTTGTTGTTTATCCGGTAGGAAAAAACCGCCAAGTTTTTCTATTTCTTATGAAATGAAAATGTGAAATCAAAAAAGGTTTACAGATTTAAAGAAAAAAGTTCATCTCTTTAAAAAAGGTTCATTTAGATTTTGGAAAATTTTCATCGATTTTGAAAAAAGTTCATTCGATTTTGAAAAAAGTTCATTCAATTTTTTTTTTAAATTCATCAAATTTGAAAAAGTTCATCAAATTTTAAAAAAAGGTCAATGAATTTGAAAAAAGATCATCGATTCTGAAAAAATGTTTATCTATTTGAAAAAAATCATCAATTTTGAAAAATATATATCAAATTTGAAAAAGTTCATCGAATATGAAAAAATGTTCATCGGATTTGAAAAAAGTTCATCGATTCTGAAAAAAGATCGTCCATTTTGAAAAAAGTTCATCAATTTTGAAAAATGTTCATCTATTTAAAAAAAAGGTCATCGATTTTGAAAAAAAGTTCATCTATTTTAAAAAGAGATCATCAAATTGGAAAAAAGTTCATTGATTCTGGAAAAAAGTTCATCGGATTTGAAAAAAATTCATTGTTTTGAAAAAGTTCATCTATTTTAAAAAAAGTTCATCAATCTCAATGAAAAGTTTCATTGATTTTGAAAAAAAAACACGAATGTGAAGAAAAAGTTCACGCATTTAAAAAAGAAATGGAAAAAAGAACAAACCTGTTCCAAGAAAAAAGAAAAGAAAAAGAAAAAGAAAAAAAATCCACGAACTAAAAGAGGATAAGAAGGGAAAAGTAGTGAGTAAGCACAATCGGTCGCGATGGCCCAGTGGTTAGTTCGCTTTGCTGTGAATAGGGAGGTCTGAGGGGTTCGAGCGCCGGTTTACAGAAACAGTCCGCGGACTGAACGTGATTTCTCTCAAAACCAGAGACAAACGTTGATCAGGTTTGCGCGAGTCTGGACTGGTCCCAAGCCCGCTTCTGACCGCCTTGGCCCACCACCCGCCCCTCCCGCATTTTCCTTCCGATGCACGTGCCGCTTACCGCGCCGCATTCTTGCCGGTCCAGAGCACGCGGAGGCCGGCATTGATGCCGCGATGTGACCGGGGAGACAGGGAGGGTGGCGCTGACCGACGCGACCTCTCGGCAACCGTCGCTTCAATGCGGACGCAGGTTCCTGAGGGCCAACTTCGGCCGCTGCGCTGCATTGAAGCGGCTGACCAGCCCTTCGCCTAGGCGTTGACGCGGCTATTTAAGCCGTGCACCGGTGTTGCATAGAGATTTACCACCCCCTCCCCAAGCACCAGTCCTCTCCCCTCCCCCATCTCCGTGCCCGAGCCCCTCCCTCCACCTCTTCGAGTTAATGACGGAGCGGTGCTTCGTGTCATGGGGCCGTCGCCGCCATCGCCGGCGCGCGTGAAGTAGGAGATGGCTTCCCGCCGAGCCACCGCGTTGTAACACCCCTATGTAATAGCCACCATGATCAGCTGTTAATAATGCCAAGTCATATCATATGCAGTGATTAAACATAGTGGTTAACCAAAGTAAATCAACTCCATTTTTAAAAATCAACTTAAATTCATAAGTGAAATATAAGGTTGATCAAACACTGCTGGAAAAATGTTCATTTAATGGTAAATAATCCAGAAACCTTTCTAAAATCAACATCAAAATGTTTGGAGTTGGATAAATGACTCAAACAAGTTGGAACAGACCCAAAAACAGGATATTTGATATATTTAAAATCATATTAAATTCAAACAAACTTCAAATCAGTCCAAACCACTTTTTGGTGAGAGATAATATTGCATTGCAATATTTGGGACAACTCTCACATTTTACAAAAATGTAAAAGTGCCCTAACTATTTCAAGACAGAATTGATATAAGAAAAAGAAAGCAGAAAAGAAAAAGGGGAGAGATGGGCCACTGTGCACAGGCCTACGTGCACAGTGCCTGGTCCCAGCCCACCAGCCCAACTAGCTCTCTCTCCTCCCCGTGTCGACGCCGCCGTGGACGAGGACGAGCTCGCCGGTCGCTGGCCGACACCGCAGCGCTACAGGGGCCGCCGAGGGGATAACGGCGACGCCCTCGGCCCCGTCCACTCCTATCCACTCCCTCGTCCCCTCGCTCGCTCGCTCGCTCTCCTCCTCTCTTCCCCCCCGCCAGATCCAGTGAGACCGAGCGCCATCGCCGCCGCATTCCAGTCGTTGCCGCGACCACCGCCGTCGCGCTGACGCACCGTGATGCCGTAGAGCCCCGCCGTCGTCTTCCCCATCCTCTGGTGACTGCAGCTGGGGCTTGGATCCACCGCATCGCCCGCAACCACGTCGTCTTCTTCCTCTGCCCCGACGTGTTTGCCGTCGTCCCCGACCACCGCTGCAGCTACTAAGCTTCCGCGGGTCTTACGTGACCACTCGGTGAGCCTCTTCCCCCTCTCCGTTCCCCTCCTCGCGCTGCGTGCCCCGTCCTAGCTAGCTGTCACCGCCGCCACGTTCTGCCATGCGCCATTACCGGCGTTGAGCTCGGAGTGAAGCTGCCCGAGCTCCTCCGCTTTGTCCCACGAGCTCCTGGCGCCCGTAGCAACCCGCCTAGCCGCGAAAATCGCTCGGAAACGGCCCAGAGCCGCGACTCCGACCACACCCGAATGCCACCGCTGCCTCCACTCGTCGCCGGCGGCGATTCCGACCTCCCCGGGGCCAACCCATCCCACCGTTCGACGCGGCGTCGTCTGCGCTTTCGAGTGCGACCGGCCCCGTCTCATTTGGTGGTCTGTAGCCGAGTTCCGACGAGTCCCGTGCGTCGCCGCCGTGATTTCTGGTCGCCGGCGTCGTTCCGGCGCCGGCGCCGACGTGGCCGCCACGTGGGTCGCCCTGGGTCACTGACCCGTGGGCCCCAGGGGCCCGACCGGCCAGCTGACCGGTCAGCCCTGCTGACTGGACCGGCCCAGTCGCTGACACGTGGGCCCCACCTCCCTGTTAATCTAATTAAAACGTTTTAGAAATAAAAATAAACTAATTACCCTAATGAGTCTATGACATGTGGGACCAGAAGCCTAATTAGCTAATTAGATTAGTTTAACTCACTGTTTAGGTAAACAGAGGCTGACATGTGGGTCCCACTGGACCCACATGTCATATTTGACTTAGTCAGCCGACTGTTGACTTGCTGACGTCAGCAGCGCGTCATGCTGACGTCATAATTCATTTTCTGTAAATAAAAATTAATTCCAGAAATTCAAATAATCTTTAAAAATTAATAACTTTTAAACCGTAGCTCGGATCGAAAAAGTTAAAACATGAAAGTTGCTCAGAACGACGAGACGAGTCTGATCGTGCCGTCTGTTTCTCCATCGGAACCTCCTACGTAGAAGAACTCGTAACTCCGGACCCGAATCCGGTAGATGAATAGTGCACACACGTCGGATATTAAATCCCAGAATAATTCTAAAAATAACTAAAATGACTTAGATGCATAATTAGGCAACCCTGCACTGCATCATAGCATCACACGCACCGTATTGCATCTGTTTGCATTATGTTTACCTGTTTCTTCCCCCTCTTCTCTCTCGGTAGACCCCGACGTTGACGTAGCTCCCGAGGCAGACGCCGCACAGGAGTACGACTACGTCCCCGACGATACTACTGAAGACCTTGCCCTTGCCCCCGAGCAAACAGGCAAGCACCCCCATTTTGAGCATGCCTATATCGCCTACTCTCTTCTCTCTTATGCTTGCATTAGAACTGCTGTTGCTACTGTTTCCTATATCTGTTGCATAGCCTGTTTATTGTAACCTGCCTTGCTACCTTACTGGTTATCCTAGACTGCTTAGTATAGGCTGGGTAGAGACACGACAGAGAACCCCCTTGATCCCGACTGCCCTGCTGGATATCAGAAGACCCGATCATCGGGATTGAGGACCAGACCCTGGCACCGCACATCACTACCCCTTAGTTGCCGACACTGCTGGGTTACCATCGAGTGCCGAGGGTGATACCTCGTTAGCACTTCTGATGTTAACCTTGTAGGTTAGTTACTCGGTCGTGGTAAGCGAGGGTGATTCCTCCTACACCACCCCCGATAACGACATCGTCGCGCAACCTCTCAAGTGTGGACCTCGAGGGTGATTCCTCCTTCGTTCACCTTGATGATAACATCGAGCGGGAATTCCATCGAGGGTGATTCCTCAGGGTTCCCTTCGGTGTCAGACACACAGTTACCTTGGATATTATGACTTGCACTAAACTATGATACTAAAGACGGGTCGGCCCTAAGGGGTACCCGCGCGAGCTTAACGCGAAGTGATGTGGAGTCGGGTTGACCTGGATGGTGCCCGCGAGATAACTATGAGGCGTGGCCGGGCATTCTTAGCCCTTGCCGCAAGTCCTCGAGACGGGGCGACGGGGTCACATCGATCGTGAGTCTCTGCTCGTTTCCGCGCGCTCCTAATCCACTACGGTTTTGGATATTTGATCCGAGGGGCCTCTGGCCCGATAGCACTAACCATCACGTGGGCATAGTATGGGCGTTCTGCGTCGTACACATCAGCCGAAGCTTGTTTGACGTCAGTAAGGAGCGGCGCACGCCGAGTTGGACTGGTAACGCAACCGCGCTTGTATAAGGGGTTGCTAGGTCTGCTCTCGGTGGGCCCGTAACGTGCAGGAGTTCCCGGGGCGATGGCCCAAGACCCCTGGGGGCATAGGTTTAGTCCGGCGTGCTGACCTCTCTTATAAGCCTAGGTCGGGTTGCGGCGTGTTGCTTAGCCGAGGCCGGGCATGACCCAGAAAAGTGTGTCCGGCCAGAGTTAAGTGAGCGTGGTGGGTAAGTTGGTGCACCCCTGCAGGGAAGAAACTTCTATCGATAGCCTGTCCTACGGTAACGGACACTCGGAGTTGTATCCCGATCGGTACAACTAGAACATGTGATGAGAATTGGATAGTACGGCTCTGGGATTGCTTTCTCGCAGGGAGTCGAGAAAGGATCTCAGGTCGAGGTTGATGATATTACTACTACTACTTTACATTATGTTCATCTGCTCTCTCATGATGCTGCAAGACTGTCGAAGATTGTTGAAGATGCTAGTATTCGATAGGACTAGGCTTCTCCCTCTATTCTGGCATTTCTGCAGCCCAGTCCACATATACAGCCATTCCTTTGACAATGATGCATATATAGTGTAGATCCTTGCTTGCTGAGTACTTCGGATGAGTACTCACGTTTGCTTTATTTTCTTTTTACCCCATTTTCCATTTGATGCCACCAGACGACGGAGCCCCTGAGCCAGAAGCCCCAGCCGACGACCAGTACTACTATCCGCCTGGCGAGTACTACTACTACGAGGAGCCGTTCGACGACCAGGAGTAGGATCGGAGGGTCCAGGGCAGGAGGCCTACGCCTTTCGATCGTAGTTTTTATTTTTACCCCGCCTCTGTGAAGGCTTATCTATCTCTCTGTAATATATCTGTACTCAGATATCTAATGCTTCCGCTGACGCTTGTATGCCATCGAGCTTGTATTCGAGCCCTCGAGGCCCTGGCTTGTAATATTAAGCTTGTATGACTTATTTTATGTTTTAGAGTTGTGTTGTGATATCTTCAAGTGAGTCCTTAGGCTTGATCGTGCGCATTTGCGTGTATGATTAGTGCACGATTAAGCCAGGGTCGTCACACGCGTCAAGACCGAGCCAGCATCCACGCTCCTGCCGGTAAAGGAGGATCTGACCTCGTCCCGGCACAACCGCGGCGTCTAGATCGGACGCCGCGTGAAGGAGGAGCCGACCTCACCCCCGCACCATAGCGACATGCAGATCGGACGCCACGTAAAGGAGAAGCATGTGTCCCTGTCACGCAGCCGGTACGCCCGCATCGACGCGCCGTTGTCGCCGCCGCGCCGCCACCGCCTCGCCGTCAAGGAGGAGCCGCCGCCCGCGATCAAGAAGGCGCGAGGCCGCCTCCTCCACTACCTCGGCGGTCCCTCGGGCTCGAGGGCCGTCGTGTTTGAGGCGGAGCGCCCGGCTCGGCAGCATGAGCGGTACGACCGACGCAATGTCAGTCGCTGCTCCGCGTTCGCCAAGAGCGATGTGGGACCGGACTGGGTCCGCAACGACCCAGACCTCGCCGCCGCGTGGGCGCTCGACCGCTCCGTGACCACCGCGGAGACGGCCGCTAGGCGTCGCCGCCGCCTTGATGGCGAGCTCACCAAGAACAGCGAGGAGTGGTCGCTCAGCGACTGCTACGTCAACGCGGGCCTCATCAAGGCTGTCGCCAGGGCTCCGAAGGCCACATTGACAGTGGCCGTGGCAGCACTCCCCACGGCGCAGCAGGAGGCGGAGCGGCAGGCAGCCGCCGGACAAGGCTGCTGCGGCCCTCCGACGCCGTACCGTCGCTGGAGGGACGACTCGGCGGTGTGTTAGGGCAGGGCGGCCACGCATACGAGGTGGTCGTCCGACATAGGGTTTATGTTTTTTTCTCTAGTTTTTTTTAGTAAAACGGTCGAAATATCGACCTTTTTAATGTAAATTATATCCGAAATTGAATGAAATCCGTTCGGTTTGATCGAATTTTGTGAGGTTTGTTCGAATTGTTGGTCGGATGTATGCGGCTAGTGTTGGATGTCGTCCTCTCGTTTTTGTGTCCGTGGACTGATCCCCTATCTGTAGACGGATGCGGAAGGAAATTTGCGGGTTGCCGGAGCTGCCCTTAGAGTCCTTTGAAAGAAAAATAACTTTCGAACGCATGCCTGCCTGTGTCTTCGTGGAAAATCTCTGGCGCTGCTAGAATAAGTATTTCACCGGTCACGACCAAGTGCCGTTCTATGTCAGCTGAGTGGTACAATACGAGTCAGCCCTGTCCGAGTCAGCCTGGGAAGAAGAAGAAAAACAACTCTTAGCTACGTCGCCATCATTAAATTCTTTTAATTAAGAAAAGGATATCGCCAGACTGTACTATAGTACTCCAAGATCTGAACAGCAATATACTGTATTTAATTATTATTGATCAACGAATGTTCAATCACGATCTTGCAAGATCTGAGTCAACCACAGTCCACAACACAACCAGTATACTTCTATCGCCCTTTGGATCCTGATCGTACGGCACACGTTCGATCCCTCGTCACAGCGCATGTTTTCTGCTGGTCAGCGGGTGGAAAGAATGGGACCGGCGCCGCCGCCGCCGGCGAGCCAACGGCCGGCCTGCTCCATTGCCGCCACCAACCCCTGGCACTCCTGCAGCACAAGGTCGTCCAGGCCGCCCCTGACCATGGCCGGGAAGAAGAGCCAGATCCCCGTCCCGCCCACGAACGCCAGCGTGAGCGGCACCGCCACCGCCCGCGGCGGGCGCCACCACCCGGCGTGCCGCGCCCACCACCCCTCCGCCGCGGTGCACGCCCCGTGCAGGACGAAGAAGGCGGTCACGTCGCCGCTGGGCGGCTGCCACATGATGTAGTAGAACATCACCTCGTGCATGAGCCCGGAGACGAGGAAGGACGCCATGACGCCCGCCGCGTCGCCGAAGCGCGCGCGCACGGGGCCGTGCACCGACGGCCGGAGGATGGCGGGCACCATGAGGTTCCACCGCCTGCCCCAGAAGTCCCGCAGCGACGACGCCAGGTACGGCCGGTCCACCTGCGGCTCCATCTCCATGCCCAGCACGCCGTGGATCAGGGCGTGCACCGAGCCCAGCAGGAGCTCCAGGGAGAAGTAGACGTGCGCGGTGTACATCAGGACGAGCTGCCACCAGCTCAGCGCGTCCTTGAACTGGTACGCGTAGATGATGAAGGGGATGACGGCGCCGGAGACGAGGATCTTGGCCGGGCCGTGTCCGCGGCCCGAAGCGGGATCTTGGTCCTTTGCTTTGGCGGAGGTGGAGGTGGACTGCCGGAACTTGACGGGCAGGGAGGCGGAGAAGACGAAGTGGGGAAGGGAGAGGGACGGGTCCAGCGGCCCCCGGCCGGCGGCGAGGAGGAGGAGCTTGAAGGTGCCGAGCCAGCAGAGGAAGAAGGCGGAGCTGCCGCGGAACGTGGTGGTGGAGAAGGCGAAGGGGATCGCGCAGAAGAGCGCGACGGCGGGCAGGAGCGCGGCGAGGCGAGCCGCGCCAGGGCGGATGAGCGCGGCGGCCATGCGGGCGTAGTACATGGCCGCCCAAACCGCCGCCGTGACCTTCAGGAGGCTCCCTAGCTCGCCGTCCATGAGCGCCGCCGCCATGACGTGGCGAGCACAGAGGAATCAATGCTCTATTGGACTCTCGAGTCTCGAGCTGTGAACAACGTTGTCGGGGGGATTCGCTCGTATGCCTCCGACCCCGGCCGTTATGCTGGCGCCGCCGAGCAGAGCCGAGATCCGGAGGAAGGGCGGGGAGGTGCGGATGAGAGAGAGAGAGAGGGACAGGTGGGTTGTGCTGAAATAGAGAGAGCGGACAAGAAACTCTGCTCCTGTTTCGAACCTCTAGCGAGACCCCTCTTTGACCGGCAACGTCGACTTGGTCGATTGGATGGCACAAATTGGGGAAGAATCGCAAGGTCTGCACCTAGGTGGGGATGAACAAAAGCATATGGACTTACGGCGAAGCTGCACCGGAAAAGGTAGTCTCTGGATCGAAAATCCATAGCTGGACACGAACACATCGCTCACGAATGAACAGTAAATTACAATAAAATAACAAAAAAAAATCTGAAATTTTTACACATAAAAAATAAACAAGTTTTCTGTATGCGCGCAATGTGACATAGGAGAAATTCGAAACAGAAAAAACAAAACCAGTGCTCCAAAATCAAACATTCTGAACCTTTCTCAAAACTCTTTCCTTTTGTCCAGAGCTCCTATCAGGCCATATCACCGCCAACGTTGTCTTCGTTTTTGGATAGTCTCTAACGATCAACGGCTGACTTCTCTCTCACAACTAATAACCAGATATTTATGTTAAAAAAGAAAAAACATATGTCTGGCACAGAACTTTCGTAGCATGAAGCATTGCCACTCATGCTATTGGTGTGATAAAGAAAGAGAAATAAGAGAAGAGGCATATGAGAGACAGGGCCGTCTCCAGGAATTCGGGGCCCCGGTGCGAAAAGCAAAATGGGGCCCTAACATAAAAAAAATACAATAACGCAAGCATAATCACCTAATTATGTAATTAAAATTTATGTTATTTCATACAATGCTTAGAAAATTCTCAAGTATCAATGCAAAATACTAGAATCAAGAGCACCCCTTTGATTTTCAGAATTAGTTTGGGGTCCTTTCACAACATATTTATCAAGAGCACCCCTTGAGATTGAGCATCTTTTTCTAATTTCTGTTTCTTGTTATGCTTTAAGGCACCAAAATCATACTTTCTTCTAGAACTAGAATTCATGATTATTTCTATTTCAACCAAATATATACTCTTTCAATTTATTTGAACTGATTAGCTCACATGAAATATAGGCATGTGACTTGTATAGATAGTTGGAAACTTAGAATCAGATAGAACCTTGATTTTGGACTTGGACGATAGGACGAGCAACTACTAAAATTCTTGAATCTGTGACTACTTCTGAACTTCAACGACTAGACAAAAAATCATTCCAAAACATATTAGTAAAATATTAACATAAACTTTGTAATTTGTATCAAAATTAGAGAAAAAGGGGAAGAGCGCAGGGACTAGGGAGGGCACCAAACCGATTGGTCTTCTGTTCCTGTTGGGCGGCACCGCGGCAGTGTCGGCCGGCCGCCGGCGCGGCGGCGTCCGGCACTCGAAAGTCACGTGCAGTTCCGTTTCTGCCCGTCACCTCGCTGCAACCAGCAAAGCGATCGCCGCCGCCCGCCGAGCCGCCGATTCAGTCAAGGCAAGATGGAAAGCCAAGCGATCAGGGAATAGGAAGCGGAAGTTACGGAACGTACTGTGCTGGGGCTGTCGTTTCGTTTATGATCGCTAGGATCGATCCACCTCATCCACGTGAGGATGGGCAGCGTGTATGGCTCGAGGCCTTGAGCGGACCTGGCCCAAGAAGGCCGAAACCAGTGTTTTCAGCCAACAGGCAACGAACAGAGGAAAAGTTTGGCCTAAAACTGATTTTTTTCCAGACTATACACATACGTTTATGGACTCTAGTTGAGGCCCTACGATTTTTGGGGCCCTGTGCGAGCGCACAGCTTGCACAGGCCCTTCAACGGCCCTGATGAGAGAGGAGACACAGCTAGAATTACAAGAGAGAGTCGTGGAACAAGTGTTAGCCAATCCAATCCGCGTCTGCTAACTAGCGTTTTCAACTCACATGCGCCACGGACCCGCACAAAAGCGTCTCGGCCAATATAGCTTGTTTAGAAACGCTCCGCTCCAAAATCTACGTTTACACAGCTAGGATTATGGGAGAGACGTGAAAGATTGACATATACAGATTTGGAAATATATGGCATTTGCCACACTTCGGATCGGGAAACCATGCAGCTGGTCTGAATGCTCGAGCTCCATGGAGTTCAAATCACGGATCAAACTTCTTCCTAATACAAATTTGCAGAGTTGGTATGTTTAGGATTTCCAAATCACAGTTTGGAAGATTTTACAACTGTTTGCCACCACCAAATGTTTTTTTGCTTGTGTTTCTTCAACCTAACGATACCGAACTCTCCCTCCTCTGCGCGCGCTCCTGTATGGCCTGGCTCCATGTGGGGCCGACATTGCTCCTCCCCGAACATGCATGCCCCATCCGACGGAGCGTTGTGCTGAAGTGAGGCCTCCTATGCCGCCGTCCTTGTGGGCCATGCCAAGAGTGGGGCCTGGCATCCACAATTATAAGTTGTACCCTTAGTCCAACTGGGACTGAACCCCAAGTTTAATGCCGTATGTGTATTATTGAGGTGGAATATTTTTAGAGGGATTTGTCGTTGTCAACACTATCATGACATACATGACGACCTTATACTTTACCATTCTAATTTATTTCGAGAAACATCAAGTTACTATCCTTTTTGATGATGCACAATTTGACAGGATGAGAAACAATAATGAAAGTCGTTGTTGTTCATTATGTTTTTTAGATTATGCAAACGCCACAATGGAAACCCTTTACACGGTTGTTTCTTCTCTTGAAAGTCTATATATGCACTTGCTACTTCTTGAGATTGCGTTGGTTTTTCCCTTGAAGAGGGAAGAGTGATGCAGCAAAGTAGAGATAAGTATTTCCCTCAGTTAAGAATCAAGGTATCAATCCAGTAGGAGGAACACACAAGTCTCCAATGATAGCACCTGCACAAACAAACAAATACTTGCACCCAACGCGATAAAGGGGTTGTCAATCCATTCACGGTTACTTGCAAGGATGAGATCTGATAGAGATAGGTATAAAAGATAAGTAAAAGTGCAAATAAAGTTAAGGTAAATAAATTGCAGCAAGATATTTTTGTATTTTTGGTTTTATAGATCTGAAAATAATATGCTGAAAGATAGACCCGCGGGACATAGTTTTCATTAGAGGCTTCTCTCTTGAAAGAATGCACACGGTGGGTAAACAAATTATTGTTGAGCAATTGATAGAAAAGCGCATAGTTATGATGATATCCAAGGCAATGATCATAAATATAGGCATCACGTCCGTGACAAGTAGACCGACTCCTGCCTGCATCTACTACTATTACTCCACACATCGACCGCCATCCAGCATCCATCTAGTGTATTAAGTTAACAAGAACAGAATAACGCCTTAAGCAAGATGACATGATGTAGAGGGATAGATCCAAGCAATATGATATAAACCCCATCTTTTTATCCTTAATGGCAACAATACAAATACGTTTCATGCCCCTTTCTGTCACTGGGATTGAGCACCGCAAGATTGAACCTGCTATAAAGCACCTCTCCCATTGCAAGAAAACTCAATCTAGTTGGCCAAACCAAATCAATATATCGGAGAGAAATACAAAGCTATCTTAATCATGCATAAAAGAGTTCAGGGAAGACTCAAAAAATATTCATAGATAATTTGATCATAAACCCACAATTCATCGGATCTCAACAAACGCACCGCAAAAGAAGATTACATCGAATAGATCTCCAAGAACATCGAAGAGAACATTGTATTGAAGATCAAAGAGAGAGAAGAAGCCATCTAACTACTAGCTATGGACCCGTAGGTCTGTGGTAAACTACTCACACATTGTCGGAAGGGCAGCAAGGTTAATGTAGAGGCCCTTCGTGATCGAGTCCCCCTTCGGCGGAGTACCGGAAAAGGTCTCCAGATGGGATCTCACGAGGACAGAAACTTGCGGCAGTGGAAAAGGTATTTTGGTGTGCCCTCGGGTATACGGGGAATATTTGGGTATTTATAGAGCAAAGATTAGGGTTAGAGGAGCATCAGAGGGCCCACAAGCTTGGGGGGCGCCCCCCTAGGGCGCGCCCTCCGAGCTTGTTGCTAACTGGTGGCCCCTCTGACCTCTTCCTGAAGGTTCCTAGGTGTCTTCTGGTCCAAGAAAAATCCTCAAAAAGTTTTGTTTCGTTTGGAATCCGTTTGGTATTGATTTTCTGTAGAAGACAAAAACAAAGAAAGAACAACAACTGGCACTTGGCACTAGGTTAATAGGTTAGTCCCAAAAAATGATATAAAATAACACCATAATGCATATAAAACATCCAAGATGGATAATATAATAGCATGTAACAATAAAAAATTATAGATACGTTGGAGACGTATCAAGCATCCCCAAGCATAATTCCTGCTCATCCTCGAGTAGCTAAATGATAAAAATAGAATTTTTGATATGGAATGCTACCTAACATGTTTATCATGTAATCTTTCTTAATGTGGCATGAATATTCAGATCCATAAGATTCAAAACAAAAGTTTAATATTGACATAAAAACAATAATACTTCAAGCATACTAATAAAGCAATCATGTCTTCTCAAAATATCATGGCTAAAGAAAGTTATCCCTACAAAATCATATAGTCTTGTCATGCTCTATCTTCTTAACACAAAGTATTTATCATGCACAACCCTGATGACAAGCCAAGCAATTGGTTCATACTTTTTAACGCGCTTCAACTTTTTCAACTCTCACGCAATACATGAGCGTGAGCCATGTATATAGCACTATGGGTGGAATAGAATATGATGTTGGAGGTTGTGTGGAGAATACAAAAAAGAGAAAGTCTCACATTGACGAGGTAATCAACGGGCTATGGAGATGCCCATCAATTGATGTCGATGCAAGGAGTAGGGATTTCCATGCAACGGATGCACTAGAGCTATAAGTGTATGAAAGCTCAAAAGAAAACTAAATGGGTGTGCATCCAACTTGCTTGCTCACGAAGACCTAGGGCATTTGAGGAAGCCCATCATTGGAATATACAAGCCAAGTTGTATAATGAAAAATTCCCACTAGTAATATATGAAAGTGACAAAATAGGAGACTCTCTATCATGAAGAACATGGTGCTACTTTGAAGCACAAGTGTGGAAAAAATGATAGTAACATTGTCCCTTCTCTCTTTTTCTCTCATTTTTTCTTTTTTTTTCTTTTGGGCTCTTTGGCCTCTTTTATATATTTTTTTTTATTTTTTGTCCGGAGCCTCATCCCGACTTGTGGGGGAATCATAGTCTTCATCATCCTTTCCTCACATGGGACAATGCTTTAATAATGATGATCATCACACTTTTATTTACTTACAACTCAAGAATTACAACTAGATTCTAGAACAAAGATATGACTCTATATGAATGCCTCCGGCGGTGTACCGGGATGTGCAATGATCTAATGTGACATGTAAAAACATATGAAAGGTGGCCAAGCCACAAATACTATGTCAACTATATGATCATGTAAAGCAATATGACAATGATGGTATGTGTCATAATAAAATAGAATGGTGGAAGTTGCATGGCAATATATCTCGGAATGGCTACGGAAATGCCATAATAGGTAGGTATGGTGGCTGTTTTGAGGAAGATATAAGGTGGCTTTTGTGTGAAAGAGCGTATCATATCGCGGGGTTTGGATGCACCGGTGAAGTTTGCACCACAACTCAAGGTGAGAAAGGGCAATGCACGGTACCGAAGAGGCTAGCAAAATGCGAAAGGGTGAGAGTGCGTATAATCCATGGACTCAACATTAGTCATAAAGAACTCACATACTTATTGTAGAAGTTTATTAGCCCTCGAAGCAAAGTACTACTACGCATGCTCCTAGGGGGATAGATTGGTAGGAAAAGACCATCGCTCGTCCCCGACCGCCACTCATAAGGAAGACAATCAATAATAAATCATGCTCCAATTTCATCGCATAACGAGAGACCATACGTGCATGCTTCGGGAATCACAAATCTTAACACAAATATTTCTACTAAACCACAATTACTAACTAGCATGACTCTAATATCACCATCTTTATATCTCAAAACAAATGCAAGGAATCAAATTTCTCATATATTCAATTATCTTCATGAAAGTATTTATTATATCCCTCTTGAATACCCATCATATAAGGACTAAATTCATAACCTAAGAAAATTGCCATACTACTTATAAGATTCTCAAAATAATATAAGTGAAGCATGAGTGTTCATCAATTTCTTCAAAATATAACCACCATCGTGCTCTAAAAGATATAAGTGAAGCACTAGAGCAACAACCTAGCTCAAAAGATATAAGTGAAGCACATAGAGTATTCTAATAAATTCACGATTCATGTGTGTACCTCTCAAAAGGTGTGTGATACGTCCATTTTGCATCATGTTTTCATATTCATATTTATTGCATTACGGACTGTTATTTCACATTATGGTACAATAATTATGCCTTTTCTCTCTTATTTTACAAGACTTATATGAAGAGGGAGAATGCCGGCAGCTGGAATTCTGGACCGAAAAGGAGCAATTCTGAGATACCTATTCTGCACAACTCCAAATGTCCTGAAACTTTATGGAGAATTATTTTGGAATATATAAAAAATATTGGGCGAAGAAACTACAGAAGGGGACCCACCAGGTGGCCACAAGCCTGGGGGCCACGCCCTACCCCCCAGGGCGCGCCCCCAGGGCTTGTGGGCCCCCTGGCCATTGTTTGGTGCCCATCTTCTGCTATATGGAGGGTTTTGACCTAGAAAAAAGAAGAAGAGAGCTTTCGGGACGAAGTGCCGTCGTCTCGAGGCGGAACCTGGGCAGGAGCAATCTAGAGCTCCGGCAGAGCAATTCTGCCGAGGAAACTTCCCTCGGGGAGGGGGAAATCAAAGCCATCGTCATCACCAACGATCCTCTCATCATGGGAGGGTCAATCTTCATCAACATCTTCACCAGCACCATCTACTCTCAAACCCTAGTTCATCTCTTGTATTCAATCTTTATCTCAGAACCTCAGATTGGTACCTGTGGGTTACTAGTAGTGTTGATTACTCCTTGTAGTTGATGCTAGTTGGTTTACTTGGTGGAAGATCATATGTTCAGATCCTTAATGATATTTATTACTCCTCTGATCTTGAACATGAAAATGTTTTGTGAGTAGTTACTTTTGTTCTTGAGGACATGGGAGAAGTCTTGTTATAAGTAATCATGTGAATTTGGTATTCGTTCGATATTTTGATGAGATGTATGTTGTCTTTCCTCTAGTGGTGTTATGTGAACGTCGACTACATGATACTTCACCATGATTTGGGCCTAGGGGAAGGCATTGGGAAGTAATAAGTAGATGATGGGTTGCTAGAGTGACAGAAGCTTAAACCCTAGTTTATAAGTTGCTTCGTAAGGGGCTGATTTGGATCCACGTGTTTCATGCTATGGTTAGATTTATCTTAATTCTTCTTTCGTAGTTGCAGATGCTTGCGAGAGGGATTAATCATAAGTGGGAGGCTTGTCCAAGTAAGGACAACACCCAAGCACCGGTCCACCCACATATCAAATTATCAAAGTAGCGAACGCGAACCATATGAGCATGATGAAAACTAACTTGACAATAATTCCCATGTGTCCTCGGGAGCGCTTTGCTTTATATAAGAGTTTGTCCAGGGTTGTCCTTTGCTATAAAAAGGATTGGGCCACCTTGCTGCACCTTTGTTACACTTGTTACTTGTTACCCGTTATGAATTATCTTATCACAAAACTATCTATTACCGATAATTTCAACGCATGCAGCAAATACCTTGCTGAAAACCACTTGTCATTTCCTTTTGCTCCTCGTTGGGTTCAACACTCTTACTTATCGAAAGGACTACGATAGATCCCCTATACTTGTGGGTCATCAAGACTCTTTTCTGGCGCCGTTCCCGGGGAGTGAAGCGCCTTTGGTGTGTGGAATTTGGTAAGGAAAAATTTATATTACGTGCTGAAATTTATTGTCACTTGTCACTATGGAAAATAATCCTTTGAGGGGCTTGTTCGGGGTATCTGTAAGTGCATCTAGTGCCCCTTAGTGATTTTGGTGTATTGAAGACTTATAGGTTAAGGGACTAATGTTTTTGTGAGTGTACACAGGTTCTATAAGTCTATGAGGAGTTTGATGTTTACGAAGAAAGTCGACCCCTAAAAATGAATGTCTTCATTTGAAGACTTTGGTTTTCTTGAAGAATTTGAAAATGAGGAAATTGGGGTGACCTTGAAGACATTGATATTGATGCGAGGATTATGAAGCGTGAAGACTTTTGTTTTCGTAGTTTCATTTTCTCTTTCTTGAGTCATAGGAAACACCGTACTGTTAAAGGGGGTCGAGGTAAAACTAAGGAAACATTTCCAAGTGATGCTCATCTCAAAGCCTACACATACCTAATCCTTTCGAGTGAAGCCATTGGAAATATCATACAGTTCAGTCAATTTCTTCAGTGACAGAGATGAAGATCTTATGTTCTCTGAGGAATTTGTTCTGACTGAGGAGTTAGGAATTCACCAGTGCGGATTGCCTACAAGTAAGGATCATGATAGCCCTGAGGAATTTGAGAGCTTAAATTTCCGACCATTGCTGTGCTACGCGCCAGCTGTCCCAAATATCTTATCCACCTAACGGTCATATCATTGAAGGGCATTTATGTCTTATCATGTCGGGCTGCTCCCCGGCTATAAATAGCCACCCCCTACTACCACTAGCTAGTTGGCTGCTCTGAGAGAAACTGACACTTGTCATTAAGAGCATCCCATCCTCCGAGGTCTTTGAGAGAAAATCATCAGCGAGGAAAAACCCAAACCTAACACCTAAAACCCAAAGTGATTGAGCATCACTGAAGAGATTGTTCCTGTGTGGAACCGACGCTTGTTACCTTTGAAGACTGTGCATCTTCCAGACGGTTAGGCGTCAAGGTCTAGAGCATCCAAGAGGAATTGTGGATCGTCGGGTGACCTAGTCTGTGAAGGTTTGGAAGTCACATGTGAAGACTTAGCACGAGTGATTGGGCGAGGTCTGTGTGACCTTAGCTCAAGGAGAATACGGTGAGGACTGTGTGTCCGGGACGGTGTGTCCTTTGGTTTAAATACCTAGCCGCTCCAACCAGACATACAACTGTCACAGCAGTTGGAACTGGTCTACCAAATCATTGTCTTCACCGAGCTACTAGTTCTATTTCCTCAACCCTTTCATTTCCTCATTTACTTGTTGATGAAATTGATCATTACTGTTTGAAGAGTTTGACTGAAGACTTTCTCAATTTCCTCAATTCTATTTCTTCAGTCATCTTGTCTTTTGCCTGCTTATCCTGTTACACGCTACTTGTGCTTTGTGTATGTTTCATTTCATCATGATAACTGTGTTCTTGTCTTGTTATGCATGCACCTGAGTACTTATTCTGCTGCTAGTTGTTCATCACTTAGGAAATTCCTCAAGTAGTATTTCCTCAGTGACGAATTCATAAAAATCACCTATTCACCCCCTCTAGTCGATATAACGCACTTTCAATTGGTATCAGAGCAAGGTACTCCCTTGTTCTGTGTGATTTTGGTTTAACCACCTGGAGTTTTAGTTATGTCGACTGCAGGCATGATCAAGGTTTCGGCTGGGTGTCCTATCTTCGATGGGACGGACTACCCCTACTGGAAGAATAAGATGCGCATGTGATGTCTGCTAGAACTACGTCGGTATTTCCCCAAAGAGGAAGGGATGATGCAGCACAGCGATGGTAGGTATTTCCCTCAGTGATGAGACTAAGGTTATCGAACCAGTAGGAGAACCACGCAACACTACGTGAACGGCACCTGGACACAAATAACAAATACTCGCAACCCGACGTATTAAAGGGGTTGTCAATCCCTTTCGGGCAACGGCGCCAGAAATGGCTAGTGGACGGGAGAAAGTTGTAATAGATTGGATAAATAGATCTCGAATAAATGCAAAATAAAATAAAGTGCAGCAAGGTATTTTTGGGTTTTTGGAAATATAGATCTGAAAACAAAAGCAAATAAAAATAGATCACAAAGGCAAATATATTAAAGAAGAGACCCGGGGGCCGTAGGTTTCACTATTGGCTTCTCTCGAGAAAAATAGCAAACGGTGGGAAAACAATTACTGTTGGGCAATTGATAGAACTTCAAATACTCATGACGATATCTAGGCAATGATCATTATATAGGCATCACGTCCAAGATTAGTAGACCGACTCCTGCCTGCATCTACTACTATTACTCCACACATCGACCGCTATCCAGCATGCATCTAGTGTATTAAGTTCATAGAGAAACGAAGTAATGCAATAAGAACGATGAAATGATGTAGACAAGATCTATTTATGTAGAAATAGACCCCATCTTGTTATCCTTAATAGCAACAATACATACGTGTCGTTTCCCTTTCTGTCACTGGGATCAAGCACCGTAAGATCGAACCCATTACAAAGCACCTCTTCCCATTGCAAGATAAATAGATCAAGTTGGCCAAAAAAAACCCAAATATCAGAGAAGAAATACGAGGCTATAAGAAATCATGCATATAAGAGATCAAAGAAGACTCAAATAACTTTCATGGATAAAAACATAGATCTGATCATAAACACAAAGTTCATAGGATCCCAACAAACACACCACAAAAAGAGTTACATCATATGGATCTCCAAGATACCATTGTATTGAGAATCAAACGAGAGAGAGAAAGCCATCTAGCTACTAACTACGGACCCGTAGGTCTACAAAGAACTACTCACGCATCATCGGAGAGGCACCAATGGACATGATGAACCCCTCTGAGATGGTGTCTAGATTGGATCTGATGTTTCTGGAACTTGCGGCGGCTGGAATTGATTTTCGTCAACTCCCCTAGGGTTTCTGGAATATTGGGGTATTTATAGAGCAAAGAGGCGGTGCGGGAGGCGGCCAAGGTGGGCACAACCCACCTGGGCGCGCCTGGGCCTCCAGGCGTGCCCTGGTGGGTTGTGCTCCCCTCGGAGCACCCCCAGGTGCTTCTTCGGCCCACTGGATGTGTTCTGGTCCAAAAAAATTCCACAAAAAGTTTCGCTGCGTTTGGACTCCGTTTGGTATTGATTTCCTGCGATGTAAAAAACATGCAGAAAACAGCAACTGGCACTGGGAACTATGTCAATAGGTTTGTACCAAAAAATGATATAAAATGATTATAAAATGATTGTAAAACATCCAAGAATGATAATATAACAACATGGAACAATAAAAAATTATAGATACGTTGGAGACATATCAGCATCCCCAAGCTTAATTCCTGCTCGTCCTCGAGTAGGTAAATGATAAAAACAGAATTTTTGATGTGGAATGCTGCCTAACATGTTCATCACATATTCTTTTCTTTATAGCATGGACATTTGGACTTTTATATGGTTCAAAGCAATAGTCTAGTTTTGACATGATAACTTAAATACTCAAGCATATCAACAAGCAACCATGTCTTTCAAAATATCAACACTAAAATAAGTTATCCCTAGCCCATTATGCTCAATCATTGATCCATTCATGAAACACACTCGCATATTAGCTACACATAATGCTCAAGTACGATCATAGTGCCCCTTAGTTGGTGCTTTATAAGAGAAGATGGAGACTCAAAATAAAAATTGCATAAAGTAAAAGAAAGGCCCTTCGCGGAGGGAAGTAGGGATTTGTAGAGGTGCGAGAGCTCAAAGCGAAAATTGAGAGATAAAAACATTTTGGGAGGTATACTTTTCCCACCAACGAAAACGACTTAGAGTTCCCCACACTTTCCATGCTAGATATATCATAGGCAGTTCCCAAACAGAAAATAAAGTTTATTCCGTTTTCCACCATTTCTTTCACTTTCCATGGCTAGCCGTATCCACGGGTGCCCTCCATACCAACACTTTCGAAGGAATTTATTATTTGACAACATCAAGTAAATTCATTTATTCATTTTGGGACTGGGCATCCCTAATACCTTTGCCTTACTCTCGTCCAATGACAAGTGAATAAACACTCATCATGAGAATAACACATCTAGCATGGAAAATAACGGCCACCCCTCACCGCCTCGCGAGCGGTACAAGCACACAAAAGAGAAATTTATTTTGAAAATTAGAGATGGCACATACAAATTTGCTTAGAACGGAAAAAGAATACCGCATATAGGTAGATATAGTGGACTCATATGGCAAAACTGGTTTAAAGGGTTTTGGATGCACAAGTAGTGATCATACTTAGTGCAAAATGAAGGCTAGCAAATGATTGAGAAGCGACCAACCAAGAAACGAAAAATCTCATAAGCGAGCATTAAGCATAATTAACACCGAATAATGCACAACAAGTAGGATATAATTTCATTGCATAACTATTGACTTTCGTGCATGCATAGGGAATCACAAACCTTAACACCAATATTCTTACTAAAGCATAATTACTCATCAACATAACTCACATATCATATCATCATATCTCAAAACTATTACAAGGAATCAAGTTTATTTTGTCCAATGATCTTCATGAAAGTTTTTATTATATCCTTCTTGGATATCTATCACCTTGGGACTAATTTTCATGTGTTGCTTTTGATAAGCTCAAACAAATATAAGTGAAGATCATGAGCATAATATTTCTTTCTCTCAAATTAATTTAAGTGAAGCAAGAGAGAATTTATTAAAAAAATTACTAACTCCCAAATAAATCTAAGTGAAGCATGAGAGCATTTCTTCAAAAATAATAAAGCACACCGTGCTCAAAAAGATATAAGTGAAGCACTAGAGCAATTCCATAGCTCATAAAGATTTAAGTGAAGCATAGAGAGCAATTCTAACAATTCATGGCATAATTTTGGCTCTCTCAAATAGGTGTGTCCAGCAAGGATTCAAGACTTAAAACAAAAAGCAAAACAAGCAAAGACTCATATCATACAAGACGCTCCAAGCAAAACTCATAGTATGTGACAAATAAAAATATAGCTCCAAGTAAAATACCGATGGTCGTTAGAAGAAAGAGGGGATGCCAATCGGGCATCCCCATGCTTAGTTGCTTGCTTCTCTTTGGATAATAGCTTGGGATGCCATGGGCATCCCCAAGCTTATGCTCTTCTTACTCCTTATTCCTTCATCCATCGTAAAATCACCCAAAACTTGAAAACTTCAATCACACAAAACTCAACAAAACCTTCGTGTGATCCGTTAGTATAAGAAAACAAATCACCACTGTAAGTACTGTAGCAAACCAATTCGTATTTTATTCTTGCATTATATCTACTGTATTCCAACTTTTCTATGGCAAAAACTATTCAAAGAAAACCATAGAATCATTAAAACAAGCACACAACACAAAGAAAACAGAATCTGTCTAAAACAGAACAGTCTGTAGCAATCTGCATATTTAGAATACTTCTGTAACTCCAAAAATTCTGAAAAATTAGGACAACAGAGGAAATTTGTATATCAATGTTGTGTAAAAAATTCAGAATTTTTTGTCTCTGATGTGAATTTTCAAAAAAAATTTACTGGACACAAAAGTTTCTTTTTTCCAACAAGATCAAATCAATCATCACCCAATATAATCCTAAAGGCTTTACTTGGCACAAACACTAATTAAAACACAAAAAACTCAATCATAACAGTAGCATTATTATGCTAACACTCAAGAACAGAAAGCAAAAGGCAAAAAAAAAATTTATTCATTGGGTTGCCTCCCAACAAGCGCTATCGTTTTACGCGCCTAGCTAGGCATAAAGCAAGGATCTAAGTATTGTCATCTTTGGTTCTAGATCCATAAGATGCCCTCATGATTGATTCATATGGTGGCCTAATTATTGTTCTAGGGAAGTGTTCCATACCCTTCCTTAGTGGAAATTGAAATTTAATATTGCCTTCTTTCATATCAATCACGGCGCCAATAGTACGTAAAAACGGTCTACCAAGAATAATTGGACAAGACAGATTGCAATCAATATCAAGAACAATAAAATCTATGGGCACATAATTCCTATTTGCAAGAATAAGAACATCATTAATTCTTCCCATAGGCTTTTTAATAGTAGAATCCGCCAAGTGCAAATTTAAAGAACATTCTTCAATATCGGTAAGACCAAGCACATCACATAAAGATTTCGGAATTGTAGAAACACTAGCACCCAAGTCACACAAAGCAAAACACTCATAATTTGTTATCTTGACTTTGATAGTAGGTTCCCATTCATCATGTAATTTTCTAGGAATTGAAACCTCTAATTCCAACTTTTCTTCTAAAGCTTTCATCATAGCATCAACAATATGTTTAGTAAAAGCTTTATTTTGATCATAAGCATGGGGTGAATTTATCATGGATTGCAACAAAGAAATACAATCAATCAAAGAGCAACTATCATAATTAAAGTCTTTGTAATCCAAAAGAGTGGGCACATCACTAGTTAAAGTTTTGACCTCTTCAAACCAACTTTTATCTATTTTCTCAACAAGATTTTCACCCTCCGAATTATTGGGACGCCTTCTAACTAAAGTTCACTCTTCTCCAGTCCCTTTTTCATCAATCTTAATTTTACTAAACAAAGAATCAATAGAAGAAACACCAATCATTTTAATATCTTCATCACTTTTACCTTCTAACGAGATTAGTTTAGCGGCCATTTGATTTACTAGGGTAGCTTGTGCATCGGATATTTTTCCTAGCAAACTTTCAGCAAAAGCATATTTAGATTGGAGATTGCAAACTTCTCTGCTAATATCATCAAGTTGTTTTGTTATAGCGTCAAGCACAACAGAGTGCTCCTTGAGTTCTTCAGTAAAATACTTATTATGCTCGAATTGTGTAGTCATATATTCCTTAGTACTTTTCTTAATTTCAAGCAAAATATTGGGGTAAGGAACATCATAATATTTTCTTTGAGGCATCATGACTACGCAAACAAGAAAGCACGCAAAAACAGATCCGGCAAGAAAACGGCGAACGAAAAAGAGGGCGAATAAAACGGCAAATTTTTGTGAAGTGGGGGAGAGGAAAACGAGAGGCAAATGGCAAATAATGTAAATTGCGAGGAGATGAGATTTGTGATTAGGAACCTAGTAGATGTTGATGATGTCTCCCCGGCAACGGTGCCAGAAATTCCTTTTGATGTCTGCTAGAACTACGTCGGTATTTCCCCAAAGAGGAAGGGATGATGCAGCACAGCGACGGTAGGTATTTCCCTCAGTGATGAGACCAAGGTTATCGAACCAGTAGGAGAACCACGCAACACTACGTGAACGGCACCTGCACACAAATAACAAATACTCGCAACCCGACGTATTAAAGGGGTTATCAATCCCTTTCGGGCAACGGTGCCAGAAATGGCTAGTGGACGGGAGAAAGTTGTAAAAGATTGGATAAATAGATCTCGAATAAATGCAAAATAAAATAAAGTGCAGCAAGGTATTTTTGGGTTTTTGGAAATATAGATCTGAAAACAAAAGCAAATAAAAATAGATCGCAAAGGCAAATATATTAAAGAAGAGACCCGGGAGCCGTAGGTTTCACTATTGGCTTCTCTCGAGAAAAATAGCAAACGGTGGGAAAACAATTACTGTTGGGCAATTGATAGAACTTCAAATACTCATGACGATATCCAGGCAATGATCATTATATAGGCATCACGTCCAAGATTAGTAGACCGACTCCTGCCTGCATCTACTACTATTACTCCACACATCGACCGCTATCCAGCATGCATCTAGTGTATTAAGTTCATGGAGAAACGGAGTAATGCAATAAGAACGATGACATGATGTAGACAAGATCTATTTATGTAGAAATAGACCCCATCTTGTTATCCTTAATAGCAACGATACATACGTGTCGTTTCCCTTTCTGTCACTGGGATCAAGCACCGTAAGATCGAACCCATTACAAAGCACCTCTTCCCATTGCAAGATAAATAGATCAAGTTGGCCAAACAAAACCCAAATATCGGAGAAGAAATACGAGGCTATAAGAAATCATGCATATAAGAGATCAAAGAAGACTCAAATAACTTTCATGGATAAAAACATAGATCTGATCATAAACTCAAAGTTCATCGGATCCCAACAAACACACCGCAGAAAGAGTTACATCATATGGATCTCCAAGAGACCATTGTATTGAGAATCAAACGAGAGAGAGAGAAAGCCATCTAGCTACTAACTACGGACCCGTAGGTCTACAAAGAACTACTCACACATCATCGGAGAGGCACCAATGGACATGATGAACCCCTCCGAGATGGTTTCTAGATTGGATCTGATGTTTCTGGAACTTGCGGCGGCTGGAATTGATTTTCGTCGACTCCCCTAGGGTTTATGGAATATTGGGGTATTTATAGAGCAAAGAGGCGGTGCGGGAGGCGGCCGAGGTGGGCACAACCCACCTGGGTGCGCCTGGGCCTCCAGGCGCGCCCTGGTGGGTTGTGCTCCCCTCGGAGCACCCCCCAGGTGCTTCTTCGGCCCACTGGATGTCTTCTGGTCCAAAAAAAATCCACAAAAAGTTTCGCTGCGTTTGGACTCCGTTTGGTATTGATTTCCTGCGATGTAAAAAACATGCAGAAAATAGCAACTGGCACTGGGCACTATGTCAATAGGTTAGTACCAAAAAATGATATAAAATGATTATCAAATGATTGTAAAACATCCAAGAATGATAATATAACAGCATGGAACAATAAAAAATTATAGATACATTGGAGACGTATCAGCATGCATCTTGAGGCAATTGACAGCGATCTTTGGTACATTGTGGAAAATGGCGTTCCCTCTGTCACTCCTTCCGTGAACGCTGCTGATGTGAAGAGATTCAAGCAACTCGACTCTCAAGCGAAGAATATCATATGTGGCCATCTGAGCAAAGGACAGTACGGCAGAGTGAGTGCTTTGGAGTCTGCAAAGCTTATCTGGGACAGGTTATCCAAGGTCAACGAAGAAATCTCGACTCAACGTGATTCTCGAGTTGACGTTCTTCGCAATCTCTTCAACCGCTTCAAAAGACTCGACAATGAAAATGTCCAGCAAACCTTTGATCGCCTCACTGACATCTCAAATGAGCTTCAAGCGCTTGGTGCCACTGACATCACCGACCATGAGGAGGTGAAGAAATTGCTGAGGTCACTTGATTCTTCATTCGATACACTGGCACTGATGATTCAAGAACGTGGAGACTACAAGTCACTAGATCCTGCTGATATCCTTGATAGGTTGACCACTCATGAATTTCAACAAGCTGAGAAGAGAGATCTCTACGGGCCAAGCTATGGAAGATCACGTGCTCTGAAGGCCAAGGCAGTTTCCTCATCTGAAGGGGAAGATTTTGATAGTAGCCTTGGTGACCCTGAAGAACTAAGCCAGGAGCTAGCAATGCTCGTGAAGAAATTCTAGAAGTTCTCAAGGCGTGGTCGCTTTGGAAAATCTTCAAGAGGTGATGATATGAGATCAGATTCCTCATCCCGCGATTACAAGAAGAGGACTTGCCACAAATGCAAGAAACCTGGTCACTACATGACTGATTATCCTCAGTGGGCAAAGGAATCAAAGAAGAAAAAATACAAGGATGATAGTTCAGATGACTCAAAGAAAAAGAAGAAATCTTCAAAGTCCTCATCGTCAAAATCTTCAAAGACTTCATCAGAGTAGTTCCAAAAAGGCTCGGGCATTCATTGGCAAGGAAATGGACTCTGAAGCTGAATCTGAGGAAAATGAGGAAGAGGAGGCATCTGAGGAGTCAGACTCTGGTGTGGCGATCCTAGCTCTCGCTACTGCTTTCGTCAGCAAGTCCATCTTCAACACTGAGGAAAATGGCTTCCCCAACACTGCTGATGACGGAAACGATGACTACGCTCCCACCTATTGCTTCATGGCAAAAGGTGCCAAGGTACTCAAATATCCCTCCTCTGAATCAAGTGAGGATGAATCTGATGATGATCTCAAACCTAGCTATTCCAAACTTGCTAATATTGCCATAAAACAACAAAAGGCTTTGGAAAAGGTTCAAAATCAGCTAGTCAAAAGCAATGACCTGTTGGGAGAGGAAATGAATCGAACTCAAATTCTGACTGATAATCTACAACGACTACAGTCTAAGTTTGATAATCTTCAAGGTCATCATGAAACACTCTTAGCCGATCATGAGAAGCTTTCTTATGAATTTCTTCAGAGAAAGCAAGATCTTGAGAAGCTAAGGGTGAGTCATGAACTTCTTCAGAAGGAAAATGATTCATTGCTTCTCAACAGATCAGTTCCACTCAGGAAGATTCCACCATGTTTGAAATGCATTGAATAAGAATCTGCTAATTCCTCACCTGAAAGTTCAAATGCTTCTATTGCTGCAAATTCTTCAACTATTTCTATGGTCACAAATACCTCATCTGAGGATACCACAAGTATCACTGACAATGCAGGGTTGAAGGAATTGTATGTGACAGGCATGTACAAAAGCCTCAAAGGGCATCAGGCTCTTTGTGATGTGCTTAAGAAGCACATCCTCAAAAGGAACCCTAGGAAAGAGGGTATTGCATTTGAGAGGAAACTCCATGCAGATGGAACCTATTGGAAACCTGAGCAGTATCCCAAAACCTCATGGGTTGCTGCAAAATGGCCTCCCGTAGATCCATCCACTTTATCTAGCTTTACATGTGAATCTTCATATTCATCTGATGAGTCATTTGACTCCAACTATAAGCTGTTCAAAAATCAGAATGGTGAAGTATTTGCTAGATATGTTGGAACTAACTGCAGGAACGGTCCTCCTATGAAGAAAATCTGGGTTCCCAAAAGGTGCCTTGAAAGTCTTCAGGTGAATGTCCTCATGACACCACCTGTGAAGAATAGGAACCCCAGATCAAATTCTTCATATGGACCAAAGTCTTCATATGGATCAAAATCCTCATGTGGATCAAATTCCTCATATGGATCCAAGTCCACATATGGATCAAATTCCTCATATGAGGATCATTGTGCTAATGCTTCTGTTTCGCAGGGAAAATCTAAGGGTCATGAATATGTGCATTATTCTTCAAATCATTATGTTCATAAATCCTCGAAGAATTTCTCTGCTTACTCATATGCTTACTCTAACCCTGCTTATGCGAAACGAAGTGCACTGGCTTCAATGCCACCGTTCTCTTATGGAGCTCGCAGAATGATGAACTCTTTGCCACCCCTCCAGACGTGGGTGGTGAAGAAAAAGAACTAATCTCTTATGCAGGGTCAGGTCTCTAGACGAACTTAATCGTCTGAAGAATTTGCTGGAGAACTGAGAATGCTTGAAAGGACGCAAGCAAATCATGAAGAAATGATTCACTCATTTCTCACGTCCTCACACTGCTATATATATGTGTTGCATTATTTGATGAATTTCTGTCTGATGAATCTGATCTCATATTCTTCACTATGAAGTATATGAGTTTGTAAGAAGCACTAATTCATCTGCAGGATGATTTACCCAAAGCAACTGAGTGGGTCCTCGACAGTGGATGTACAAATCACATGACCGGTGACAAGAGCTTACTGATGGACTCTCCTTTATCTCCACCGCATCTGAAGCATATTGATACGTCTCCGTCGTATCTATAATTTTTGATTGTTTCATGCCAATATTATACAACTTTTATACACTTTTGGCAACATTTTATATGATTTATTTGGACTAACATATTGATCCAGTGCCCAGTGCCAGTTCCTGTTTTTTGCATGTTTTTTGTTTCGCAGAAAATCCATATCAAACGAAGTCCAAACGTGATAAAAATTTACGGAGAATTATTTTGGAATATATGTGATTTTTGGGACTTGGAATCAATGCAAACGGGGGCCCACAGCCCCCACAAGACACCAGGGCGCGCCCCAGGGGCCAGGCGCGCCCTTGTGGGTTGTGCCCTCCTCGGATGTTGGTTGGGTCTCTACTTCGGGCACAAGGAAGCTTATATCCGGGAAAAAATCGTGTTAAAATTTTAGAGCAATCAGAGTTACGGATCTCCTGGAATATAAGAAACGGTTTTTGGCCAGATCTGGGGAACGCGAAACAGAAGAGAAGAGAGAGGGAGATCCAATCTCGGAGGGGCTCCTGCCCCTCTGCCACCATGGAGGCCATGGACCAAAGGGGGGAACTCTCCTCCCATCTAGGGGGAGGCCAAGGAAGAATAAGAAGGAGGGGGGCTCTCTCCCCCTCTCTCCCGGTGGCGCCGGAGTGCCGCCGTGGCTAGGATCGTGACGGCGATCTACATCAACAATCTTGCTACCGTCAACACCAACTCTCCACCCCTCTCTGCAGCGGTGTAACACCCGTTCTCCCCGCTGTAATCTCTACTTAAACATGGTGCTCAACTCCATATATTATTTCCCAATGATATTTGACTATCCTATGATGTTTGAGTAGATCCGTTTTGTCCTATGGGTTAATCATGATCTTGGTTGGTATGATTGTATATTTTATTTATGGCGCTGTCCTACGGTGCCCTCCGTCTCTCACGCAAATGTGAGGGATCCTCGTTGTAGGGTGTTGCAATATGTTGGTTTGCTTATTGTCGGTGTTGCGGGGGTGACAGCAGCCTAAACGTGGATAAGTGGGTTATGTCGTATGGGAGTAAAGAGGACTTGATACTTAATGCTATGGTTGGGTTTCACGACCTTAATAATCTTTAGTAGTTGCGGATGCTTGCTAGGGGTCCAATCATAAGTGCATATGATCCAAGTAGAGAAAGTATGTTAGCTCATGCCTCCCCCTCATATAAAATTACAAGAATGATTACTGGTACTTGTTATTGATTGCCTAGGGACAAATGACTTTCTTGTTGACAAAAGCTATCCACTTTTATTACCTTGCAATTTATTCATAGTTTTATTCTCGCAAAGTACTCATAATTTTATTCTTGCAAAATAGTTTCATACTTGTTTTAGGTAAAGCAAACGTCAAGTGTGCGTAGAGTTGTATCAGTGGTCGATAGAACTTGAGGGAATATTTGTTCTGCCTTTAGCTCCTCGTTGGGTTTGACACTCTTATTTATCGAAGAAGGCTACAAATGATCCCCAATACTTGTGGGTTATCAAGGCCTTTTTCTGGCGCCGTTGCCGGGGAGCAATAGCGTGGGGTGAATATTTTCGTGTGTGCTTGTTTGCTTTATCACTAAGTAGTTTTTATTTCCTATTCTAAGTTGTTCTCTATCTTTAGTTATGGATATGAAACACGAAACACCAAAAAAATTAGTGGTACTTGCTACTCATGGAGATGGGGAACCTCCTAAAACCCTCGATGCTCGTTATGTTAAAAATATTAATCACTACTTTGACAAACCTGAGAAAACCCCATTCAACTTGATAATGGGAGACACGTTGGATCAACGTGAATACTTTAGGGATTATCACTTGACACAAAAAGGGAAATTGTTATGGGATCAAATTGATATGTTGCATTGGTATGCTTGGAACTTATGCCAGAGATATGATTTTACTTGTTGCTCTAGGATGAATGCTCCACACCTTCCCTTTTTATGCAAATTTAATGATAATGAAACCTTAGCTTCTTATACTAATGGTAGATATGATTACTATGATGTGGAACAAATAGAAGAATTTGTTGCTTTTAAGGGTGCTTATGAAATTGAATCTTTGTTTGAAAAGTATGAAGCTTTTGATGATGATGTTTATAGACCTGAAAATTTTGCCATCCTTAAATATTTCTATGAAAATTATAAATACAATTCCGATATTGATATATTTAATGAGAAAGTCTCCACTGTCCAAGAAGAGACTAATATTTTGCAGGAGTCTACGGAAGAAGAAATTGATGAAACTGTGAGTTCATTGGATGAAAAAGATGATGAGGAGAGCGAAGAACAAAAAGAGGAAGAGCGGATTAGCTACCCGTGCCCACCTTCTAATGAGAGTAACCCTCCAACTCATACATTGTCTAATGTCCCTTCGTTCTTACAGAAGGATGAATGCTATGATAATTGCTATGATCCCGTTGATTCTTTTGAAATATCCCTTTTTGATGAACTTGATGCTTGCTATGCTTGTGGACAAGATGCCAATATGAATTATGCTTATGGAGATGAACTTGCTATAGTTCCTTATGTTAAAACTGAAATTGTTGCTATTGCACCCACACATGATAGTCCTATTATCTTTTTGAATTCTTCAAACTACACAATATCGGAGAAGTTTGCACTTATTAAGGATTATATTGATGGGTTGCGTTTTGCTACTACACATGATGATTTTGATGAATATAATATGCATGTGCTTGCTGCTTGATGAATATAATATGCACTTTTTGTGGATTTTTTTGGACCAGAAGACATCCAGTGGGCCGAAGAAGCACCTGGGGGGAGGGGTGCTCCGGGGGGAGCACAACCCACCAGGGCGCGCCTGGAGGGTTGTGCCCACCTCGGCCGCCTCCCGCACCGCCTCTTTGCTCTATAAATACCCCAATATTCCAGAAACCCTAGGGGAGTCGACGAAAATCAATTCCAGCCGCCGCAAGTTCCAGAAACATCAGATCCAATCTAGACACCATCTCGGAGGGGTTCATCATGTCCATTGGTGCCTCTCCGATGATGCGTGAGTAGTTCTTTGTAGACCTACGGGTCTGTAGTTAGTAGCTAGATGGCTTTCTCTCTCTCGTTTGATTCTCAATACAATGGTCTCTTGGAGATCCATATGATGTAACTCTTTTTGCGGTGTGTTTGTTGGGATCCGATGAACTTTGAGTTTATGATCAGATCTATGTTTTTATCCATGAAAGTTATTTGAGTCTTCTTTGATCTCTTATATGCATGATTTCTTATAGCCTCGTATTTCTTCTCCGATATTTGGGTTTTGTTTGGCCAACTTTATCTATTTATCTTGCAATGGGAAGAGGTGCTTTGTAATGGGTTCGATCTTACGGTGCTTGATCCCAGTGATAGAAAGGGAAACGACACGTATGTATCGTTGCTATTAAGGATAACAAGATGGGGTCTATTTCTACATAAATAGATCTTGTCTACATCATGTCATCGTTCTTATTGCATTACTCCATTTCTCCATGAACTTAATACACTAGATGCATGCTGGATAGCGGTCGATGTGTGGACTAATAGTAGTAGATGCAGGCAGGAGTCGGTCTACTAATCTTGGACGTGATGCCTATATAATGATCATTGCCTAGATATCGTCATGAGTATTTGAAGTTCTATCAATTGCCCAACAGTAATTGTTTTCCCACCGTTTGCTATTTTTCTCGAGAGAAGCCACTAGTGAAACCTACGGCCCCCGAGTCTCTTCTTTAATATATTTGCTTTTGCGATCTATTTTTATTTGCTTTTGTTTTCAGATCTATATTTCCAAAAACCCAAAAATACCTTGCTGCACTTTATTTTATTTTGCATTTATTCGAGATCTATTTATCCAATCTATTACAACTTTCTCCCGTCCACTAGCCATCTCTGGCGCCGTTGCCCGAAAGGGATTGACAACCCCTTTAATACGTCGGGTTGCGAGTATTTGTTATTTGTGTGTAGGTGCCGTTCATGTAGTGTTGCGCGGTTCTCCTACTGGCTCGATAACCTTGGTCTCATCACTGAGGGGAATACCTACCATCGTTGTGCTGCATCATCCCTTCCTCTTTGGGGAAATACCGACGTAGTTCTAGCAGACATCAAAAGGAATTTCTGGCGCCGTTGCCGGGGAGACATCATCAACATCTACCAGGTTCCTAATCAAAAATCTCATCTCCTCGCAATTTACATTATTTGCCATTTGCCTCTCGTTTTCCTCTCCCCCACTTCACAAAAATTTGTCGTTTTATTCGCCCTCTTTTTCGTTCGCCGTTTTCTTGCCGGATCTGTTTTTGCGTGCTTTCTTGTTTGTGTAGTCATGATGCCTCAAAGAAAATATTATGATGTTCCTTACCCCAATATTTTGCTTGAAATTGAGAAAAGTACTAAGGAATATATAACTACACAATTCGAGCATAATAAGTATTTTACTGAAGAACTCAAGGAGCACTCCGTTGTGCTTGACGCTATAACAAAACAACTTGATGATATTAGCAGAGAAGTTTGCAATCTCCAATCTAAATATGCTTTTGCTGAAAGTTTGCTAGGAAAAATATCCGATGCACAAGCTACCCTAGTAAATCAAATGGCCGCTAAACCAATCTCGTTAGAAGATAAAAGTGATGAAGATCTTAAAATGATTGGTGTTTCTTCTATTGATTCTTTGTTTAGTAAAATTAAGATTGATGAAAAAGGGACTGGAGAAGAGTCAACTTTAGTTAGAAGGAGTCCCAATAATTCGGAGGGTGAAAATCTTGTTGAGAAAATTGATAATAGTGGGTTTGAAGAGGTCAAAAATTTAACTAGTGATGTGCCCACTCTTTTGGATTACAAAGAATTTAATTATGATAGTTGCTCTTTGATTGACTGTATTTCTTTGTTGCATTCCATGATAAATTCACCCCATGCTTATGAACAAAATAAAGCTTTTACTAAACATATTGTTGATGCTATGATGAAAGCCTTAGAAGAAAAGTTGGAATTAGAGGTTTCAATTCCTAGAAAATTACATGATGAATGGGAACCTACTATCAAAGTCAAGATAAAAAATTATAAGTGTTTTGCTTTGTGTGACTTGGGTGCTAGTGTTTCTACAATTCCGAAATCTTTATGTGATGTGCTTGGTCTTACCGATATTGAAGAATGCTCTTTAAATTTGCACTTGGCAGATTCTACTATTAAAAAGCCTATGGGAAGAATTAATGATGTTATTATTCTTGCAAATAGGAATTATGTGCCCATACATTTTATTGTTCTTGATATTGATTGCAATACGTCTTGTCCAATTATTCTTGGTAGACCGTTTTTACGTACTATTGGCGCCGTGGTTGATATGAAAGAAGAAAATATTAAATTTCAATTTCCACTAAGGAAGGGTATGGAAGACTTCCCTAGAACAAGAATTAGGCCATCATATGAATCAATCATGAGGGCATCTTATGGATCTAGAACCAAAGATGACAATACTTAGATCCTTGCTTTATGCCTAGCTAGGGGCGTAAAACGATAGCGCTTGTTGGGAGGCAACCCAATGAATATTTTTTTTTTGCCTTTTGCTTTCTGTTCTCTAGTGTTAGCATAATAATGCTACTGTTATGATTGAGTTTTTTTTGTGTTTTAATTAGTGTTTGTGCCAAGTAAAGCCTTTAGGATTATGTTGGGTGATAGTTGATTTGATCTTGTTGGAAAACAGAAACTTTTGCGTCCAGTAAAACAATTTTGAAAATTCACATACGAGAAGAAAAATTCTGAATTTTTTTAAAAAAGATTTATATATAAATTGGCTATTTTTTCCTAATTTTTCAGAAATTTTGGAGTTACATAAGTATTCTAAATATTCCGATTGCTACAGACTGTTCTGTTTTAGACAGATTCTGTTTTCTTTGCGTTGTGTGCTTGTTTTAATGATTCTATGGTTTTCTTTGAAGAGTTTTTGCCATAGAAAAGTTGGAATACAGTAGATATAATGCAAGAATAAAATATTAATTGGTTTGCTACAGTACTTATAGTAGTGATTTGTTTTCTTATACTAACGGATCTCACGAAGGTTTTGTTGAGTTTTGTGTGATTGAAGTTTTTAAGTTTTGGGTGATTTTACGATGGATGAAGGAATAAGGAGTAAGAAGAGCCTAAGCTTGGGGATGCCCATGGCATCCCAAGCTATTATCCAAAGAGAAGCAAGCAACTAAGCTTGGGGATGCCAGAGTGGCATCCCCTCTTTCTTCTAACGACCATCGGTATTTTACTTGGAGCTATATTTTTATTCGTCACATACTATGAGTTTTGCTTGGAGCGTCTTGTATGATATGATTCTTTGCTTGTTTTGATTTTTGTTTTAAGTCTTGAATCCTTGCTGGACACACCTATTTGAGAGAGCCAAAATTATGCCATGACTTGTTAGAATTGCTCTCTATGCTTCACTTAAATCTTTATGACCTATGGAATTGCTCTAGTGCTTCACTTATATCTTTTTGAGAACGGTATGCTTTGTTATTTTTGAAGAAATACTCTCATGCTTCACTTAGATTTATTTGGGAGTTAGTAAATTTTTTAAGAAATTCTCTCTTGCTTCAATTAAATTAATTTGAGAGAAAGAAATATTATGCTCATGATCTTCACTTATATTTGTTTGAGCTTATCAAAAGCAACACATGAAAATTAGTCCCAAATTGATAGATATCCAAGAAGGATATAATAAAAACTTTCATGAAGATCATTGGACAAAATAAACTTGATTCCTTGTAATAGTTTTGAGATATGATGATGTGATATGTGAGCTATGTTGATGAGTAATTATGATTTCGTAAGAATATTGGTGTTAAGGTTTGTGATTCCCTATGCATGCACGAAAGTCAATAGTTATGCAATGAAATTATATCCTACTTGTGGTGCATTATTCAGTGTTAATTATGCTTAATGCTCGCTTATGAGATTTTTCGTTTCTTGGTTGGTCGCTTCTCAATCTTTTGCTAGCCTTCATTTTGCACTAAGTATGATCACTACTTGTGTATCCAAAACCCTTTAAACCAGTTTTGCCATATGAGTCCACTATATCTACCTATATGCAGTATTCTTTTGCCGTTCTAAGCAAATTTTCATGTGCCATCTCTAATTTTCAAAATAAATTTCTCTTTTGTGTGCTCGTACCGCTCGCGAGGCGGTGAGGGGTGGCCGTTATTTTCCATGCTAGATGTGTTATTCTCACGATGAGTGTTTATTCACTTGTCATTGCACAAGAGTAAGGCAAAGGTATTAGGGATGCCCAGTCCCAAAATGAATAAATGAATTTACTTTATGTTGTCAAATAATAAATTCCTTGGAAAGTGTTGGTACGGAGGGCACCCGTGGATACGGCTAGCCATGGAAAGTGAAAGAAATGGTGGAAAAAGAAATAAACTTTATTTTCTGTTTGGGAACCGCCTATGATATATCTAGCATGGAAAGTGTGGGGAACTCTAAGTCTTTTTCGTTGGTGGGAAAAGTATACCTCCCAAAATGTTTTTATCTCTCAATTTTTGCTTTGAGCTCTGGCATCTCTACAAATCCCTACTTCCCTCCGCGAAGGGCCTTTCTTTTACTTTATGCAATTTTTATTTTGAGTCTCCATCTTCTCTTAAAAAGCACCAACTAAGGGGCACTCTGATCGTACTTGAGCATTAGGTGTAGCTAATATGCAAGTGTGTTTCATGAATGGATCAATGATTGAGCATAATGGGCTAGGGATAACTTATTTTAGCATTGATATTTTGAAAGACATGGTTGCTTCTTGATATCCTTGAGTATTTAAGTTATCATGTCAAAACTAGACTATTGCTTTAAACCATATAAAAGTCCAAATGTCCATGCTATAAAGAAAAGAATATGTGATGAACATGTTAGGCAGCATTCCACATCAAAAATTCTGTTTTTATCATTTACCTACTCGAGGACGAGCAGGAATTAAGCTTGGGGATGCTGATACGTCTCCAACGTATCTATAATTTTTTATTGTTCCATGCTGTTATATTATCATTCTTGGATGTTTTACAATCATTTTATAATCATTTTTTGGTACTAACCTATTGACATAGTGCCTAGTGCCAGCTGCTGTTTTCTGCATGTTTTTTACATCGCAGGAAATCAATACCAAACGGAGTCCAAACGCAGCGAAACTTTTTGTGGATTTTTTTGGTCCAGAAGACATCTAGTGTGCCGAAGAAACACCTGGGGGGTGCTCCGAGGGGAGCACAACCCACCAGGGCACGCCTGGAGGCCCAAGCGCGCCCAGGTGGGTTGTGCCCACCTCGGTTGCCTCTCGCACCGCCTCTTTGCTCTATAAATACCTCAATATTCCAGAAACCCTAGGGGAGTCGACGAAAATCAATTCCACCAGCCGCAAGTTCCAGAAACACCAGGTCCAATCTAGACACCATCTCGGAGGGGTTCATCATGTCCATTGGTGCCTCTCCGATGATGCGTGAGTAGTTCTTTGTAGACCTACGGGTCCGTAGTTAGTAGCTAGATGGCTTTCTCTCTCTCATTTGATTCTCAATACAATGGTCTCTTGGAGATCCATATGATGTAACTCTTTTTGCGGTGTGTTTGTTGGGATCCGATGAACTTTGAGTTTATGATCAGATCTATGTTTTTATCCATGAAAGTTATTTGAGTCTTCTTTGATCTCTTATATGCATGATTTCTTATAGCCTCATATTTCTTCTCCGATATTTGGGTTTTGTTTGGCCAACTTGATCTATTTATCTTGCAATGGGAAGAGGTGCTTTGTAATGGGTTCGATCTTACGGTGCTTGATCCCAGTGACAGAAAGGGAAACGGCACGTATGTATCGTTGCTATTAAGGATAACAAGATGGGGTCTATTTCTACATAAATAGATCTTGTCTACATCATGTCATCGTTCTTATTGCATTACTCCGTTTCTCCATGAACTTAATACACTAGATGCATGCTGGATAGCGGTCGATGTGTGGAGTAATAGTAGTAGATGCAGGCAGGAGTCGGTCTACTAATCTTGTACGTGATGCCTATATAATGATCATTACCTGGATATCGTCATGAGTATTTGAAGTTCTATCAATTGCCCAACAGTAATTGTTTTCCCACCGTTTGCTATTTTTCTCGAGAGAAGCCACTAGTGAAACCTACGGCCCCCGGGTCTCTTCTTTAATATATTTGCTTTTGCGATCTATTTTTATTTGCTTTTGTTTTCAGATCTATATTTCCAAAAACCCAAAAATACCTTGCTGCACTTTATTTTATTTTGCATTTATTCGAGATCTATTTATCCAATCTATTACAACTTTCTCCCGTCCACTAGCCATCTCTGGCGCCGTTGCTCGAAAGGGATTGACAACGCCTTTAATACGTTGAGTTGCGAGTATTTGATATTTGTGTGTAGGTGCCATTCACGTAGTGTTGCGTGGTTCTCCTACTGGTTCGATAACCTTGGTCTCATCACTGAGGGAAATACCTACCGTCACTGTGCTGCATCATCCCTTCATCTTTGGGGAAATACCAACGTAGTTCTAGCAGACATCACTGCTCCTACTTGCAATTATTATGAGAGAGGAACTATATCTTCACCTCTTTATGTCTTCAACACGATAAAATTGCAAGAAACTGCTTATGCTATGTATTGGCCTTTACTTGATGTGCATGAATTGTTCCTGTATGATATGCCGATGCATAGTAAGAGAGTTAGACTTCATCATTGCATAATATATGTTGCTTTGTGCTCGCTACTAAATGCCAAATCATTGTTAATTAAAATTGGCTTTGATATACCTTGGGATCCGGGTGGATTCATTACTTGAGCACTTTATGCCTAACTTAATGGATTTAAAGAAAGAGCTACCAGGGAGACAACCCGGAAGTTTTAGAGAGTCATTTATATCTGTTGAGTGCTTTTATAAAGTTTAAAAACAAAAAAATATAGAGGGGAACTTAAAACTTCACAGAAAGAAAAGTGAAAGTGAGAGGGACGAGCATTGTGAAAGTGGGAGCTAGCCTTGAACTTTGTTCATGCCCATGGAAACTTTGTGAATCTTAATTACAGAAACTTTTCAACAAAAATAATTATCTCCTTGTACAAATCCATTGTATTATAAAAATAATGTGCCAAGATTTGCCTTTAGGATGGTTAGATTGCTTGTTGGTATGTGCGGTGCAAAAACAGAAACTTTGGCTCTAGTGCGCAATTTTACATTTTTTACTGGAACGTCAAAAGTTTCTGAAACTTTTTGCACAGTCTGTCTATACGAATTTTTTATTGTTTCCTAATTTTTCAGAATTTTTGGAGTCACAGAAGTATGGTAGGTGTTCAGATTGCTAAAGACTGTCCTGTTTAAGACAGATTCTGTTTTTTGATGCATTGTTTTGCTTGTTTTGATGAAACTATCAATTTTTATTGGTGGTATAAGCCATGTACAGTAGCTACAATGCAAAAAAATTATGAATTGGTTTGCAACAGTACTTAGAGTAGTGATTTGCATTATTATACTAACGGATCTTACCGAGGTTTCTGTTGAGTTTTGTGTGGATGAAGTGATCAAAGATCGAGGAGGTCCCGATATGAGAAGAAGGAGGAGAGGCAAGAGATCAAGCTTGGGGATGCCCAAGGCAACCCAAGTAAATATTCAAGGAGACTCAAGCATTTAAGCTTAGGGATGCCCCGGAAGGCATCCCATCTTTCTTCAACAAGTATCGGTATGTTTTCATCTTTGTTTCGTTCATGTGATATGTGTGAATCTTGGAGCGTCTTTTGTGTTTATTTTTCATTTTTATTTTATGCACCATGATGGTATGAGATAGTACATGGTTGATTTATAGAATGCTCATTGCACTTCACTTATATCTTTTGAGTATGGCTTTATAGAATGCTTCATGTGCTTCACTTATATCATTTGAAGTTTGGATTGCCTGTTTCTCTTCACATAGAAAACCGTTATTTGTAGAATGCTCTTTTGCTTCACTTATATTTATTAGAGCATGATATTTTGTAGAAAGAATTAAACTCTCATGCTTCACTTATATCTATTTAGGGAGTCAACAGGAATTGGTCATTTGCATGGTTAGTCATAAAATCCTACATAAAACTTATGGATCACTGAATATGATATGTTTGATTCCTTGCAATAGTTTTGCGATATAGAGATGGTAATATGTGGGAGGTACTAGTTAACGGTTGTGGTTAGTAAGAATATTGGTGTTAAGGTTTGTGATTCCCAAAGCATGCACGTATAGTCTCTCGTTATGCTATGAAGTTGGAGCATGATTTATTATTGATTGTCTTCCTTATGAGTGGCGGTCGGGGATGAGCGATGGTATTTTCCTACCAATCTATCCCCCTAGGGGCATGCGTAGTAGTACTTTGCTTCGAGAGCTAATAAACTTTTGCAATAAGTATATGAGTTCTTTATGACTAATGTGAGTCCATGGATTATACGCACTCTTACCCTTCCACAATTTGCTAGCCTCTACGGTACCGTGCATTACCCTTTCTCACCTCGAGATGTGGTGCAAACTTCGCAGATGCATCCAAACCCCGTGATATGATACGCTCTATCACACATAAGCCTTATTATATCTTCCTCAAAACAGCCACCATACCTACCTATTATGGCCTTTCCATAGCCATTCCGAGATATATTGCCAAGCAACTTCCACCGCCTCCGTTTTGATGACTTGAACATTCATTGTCATATTGCTTTGCATGTGTGACGCCCCCGACTCAATCGTGCACTAATCATACACGCAAACATGCACGATCAAGCACAGGGACTCACGGGAAGATATCACAACACAACTCTAACACAAATAAACGGAGATCCACAATATTACAGACCAGGGATCACGAGGATCCGAATACATAAGTCAGTCATACAAATATTATCTGAGTACAGACATAGTTAGACAAGTTTTGCCTTAAGAAGGCTAGCACAAACAACGACTCTATATCGAAAGACGTAGGCCTCCTGCCTGTGAGCCTCCGATCCTACTCCTGGTCGGCTGGCTCGACCTAGTAGTACGTGCCGTCTGGACCCTCCTGGTAGTAAGCTCCTGTGGTGGCATCTGGCTCCGAGGCTCCATCGTCTGATGTATCATCAAAGCGGGGTATATAGGGAAAAAGAGGAAGCAAAGCAACCGTGAGTACTCATCCGAAGTACTCCGCAAGCAAGGATCTACACTACATATGCAACATTATCAAAGAGGAAAAGTTGTATATGTGGACTGGGCTGCAGAAATGCCAGAATAGAGAGAAGGCCTAGTCCTATCGAAGACTAGCATCTTCAAACATCTTCACGAAGCCACCATCTTGCAGCAATAGAAGAGAGTAGAATAGCATTTTATTAAGCAAACATGTTGAAGCAAGCCTAGAGATCCTTCCTCGACTCCCAGCGAGAAAGCGATCCCGAAGTTTCAATTAAGTAACAAGTATCCAGTTCAAGTAGTAGATCAGGATATACAAACTGAGCGTCCTTTACCGTAGGACCGACTATCGATAGATTATTCATCCCTGCAGGGGTGCACTACTATTACCCAACACGCTCGATCACCTCTGGCCGGACACACTTGCTGGGTAATGCCCGGCCTCGGGTGATCAACACGAAGCAGCGCCCTACCTAGGCTCAGCAGAGAGGTCAGCACGCCGGACTAACCTATGCACCCAGAGGTCTTGGGCCATCGCCCTGGGCAACCTGCGCGTTGCGAGACTGGCCAGGGTGCAGGCGCGACACTAAACTCGTCAGTGAAGTATCCAGCCCATTCCCGACAATCAGCCCGCACGGTGAACCGTGACGTCTGAAGAGCTTTCGGGGGAAACATACGACGCAGAGGGCCCCATAAACCATAATCCCGCGTGGTGGTAGTGCGTATAGGGCACGTCGACCCACTCAGATCAAACACCCAAATCCGATATGCTCATTTAGTAACACGCGGAGACAATCAGAGTTTCTGAAGCTCCGCCACAATATCACACTCGAGTGCCCTTCCGGCACACCCGACATCATAGATCCCCTGCGGGTACCCATCAGGGTCGACCCGCCTATAACAAAGGTCAAAGTAACCATGTGGTCATAACATCAAGGGGGAAACCCCGAGGAATCACCCTCGGTGTATTCCACTCGACGAAATCATCAGGGTGAACGTATGAGGTGTCACCCTCGAGGTTCACACGGAGGGGTTGCATGATAGAGTCGTATCAGAAGTGGAGAAGGAGGAATCACCCTCGATGACCACGACCGAACAGCTACACTGCAGAGTATTCATCAGGAGTGCGTTACGAGGTATCACCCTCGGCACTCGATATTAACTATGCAGAGTTGTACAACTAAGGGGGTGAAGTGATGTGTCGGTCTCTGGTCGACGATCACGTTGATCCAGTCGTCGATGATCAAGCAGGGGCAACAACGGTAAGGTGGTGGGGGTCTCTGATGGTTCACTACCAACCTATACTAAACAATTTAACATAGGCAGGTAAGGTAACAATAAACAGGTTACAAAAGCAGGCTATGCATCCGAATAGGAGCAAACATTAACAGTAGCAAAATCTAATGCAAGCAAGAGAAATGGAATGGACGATATCTGGATGCTCAAGGGGGGGCTTGCCTGGTTGCTCTGGCAAGAAAGAGGGGTCGTCAATGGGCTGCTCGTCTGGAGCGTAGTCGTACCCAGCTGCAACGGCGTCGGTCTCGGCGTCTATCGAGGGAGAATGAGGAGGAGAGAAACAATAAATTCACGGCAAAGATGCAAACAAGATGCATGACATGACTAAATGATATGCAGAGGTGTTCTACTGCCTAACTAAATGAGTTAGTTAATTTAGGAATTTATCCGGATTTATTTAATTAAAGTTGGACACTATTCACTTATTGAAAACGGTCTAAAAGTTCCATGTTCATCTAGCTAGGGGCATCTGACAAGAATACGGAGGGCATATTCAGGTTCGTATCGAAATTCTGAGCAACTTTCATATATAAATTATTTTCATCGGAGTTACGGTTTATTTTATATGATTTTCTAAAGTTTTAATCATTTTCTGAATTTAATTATTTAATTAATCCAACATTATCCAGAACAGTACCAGATGACATTAGCATGACATCATGCTGACATCAGCAGGTCAACAGTGCAGTTGACCTAGTCAAACTGATGTGTGGGTCCCACCTGTGATAGACTGTTTAGGTTAATTAGGGATTAACTAATCTAACTACAGTTTAATTAGACTAACTAATTAATTAGTTTAATTAAATAGAATTAATTAATTGACTAATTAATTAATTAATTATTAATTATCTTAATCCATTTTCATTTTTTTTGTTCTGGGGCTAGGCCCCGGATGTCATTTGCCCAGGGGCCTATCGGGTGTTGGGCTATCTGGCGTTGGCCCGAACGGGCGCACGCCCAGGGGCGCATGGGCGTGGCGGGGTGGTCGGGCGGCGCATGGGCGCCGGAGCGCGCGGGGGAGCGGCGAGCTAGGCGACGGCGCCGCGGGCGCGGCGGGCCGGCCCGGGCGGAGCAGAGCGGGTGAGGGCGCGTGGTGGCGGGGGGGGGGGGGGAACGCGGGCGCGGTTGCGGTGGTGCGCACGGGCGATGGCGAGAGGTGCGGGAGGGGGCAACCGAGGCGCGCGCTGTGCGGGACGGTGAGCACGCGCACGTAGCGGCGCATGGCGACGGCAGTAGCACGGGCAGCGGCGGAGGCGGGCCGGGCAGAAGTGGCGAGCGGCAAGCGCGAGCGGAGGCGGGCGCGTCGAGCACAGCAGCGGGCGGCGCGGTGGATGGGCAGGTGCGGCGGCTGGAGCGGGCGCGGAGTAGCAGCAGCAAGGCTCCGTGGGCGAGCAGCGGGCGAGGCGTGCGGGTCGGCGAGCGCGCAGCGGGAGGCGCACGGGTGCAGGAAAAGGGAGGAAGAGGGGTGGCTGCTCACCCACGAGCAGGGGAACAGGGGTGGCGAGGCTCAACGAGGCCGCTTGGGGGAAAGGTCGGGGACGACGTGCGGCGCCGAGGTGGTGGCGGGGGAGCGACGAGCGGCGACGGCGAGTCGGCGATGCGCGGGGTCGGGCGCAGGGCAGCGCCCGATCTGGATCGGGAGGGGGGGGGGATGGGGAGCGGGGTGGGCTAGGGTTTCGCTCGGGTGGGGGAGGGGCATGCCATATAGGCCAGGGAATGGGCCGGCCTGGCTGGGCTGTGGCCCAGTTGGGCCAGGGGGTTTTGCTTTTCTTTTCATTTTGTTTTATTTTCTTTTTCTTATTTCTTTTCATTTATTCTTATTTTCTGTTTTGCAAATAGCTAGGCCACCAAATGAGTTTAGCAAGATATGTGACTTGTACCATTAAATACTATGTATGATTGGCTACTGCCAAAAATTGGTTTGGAGACAAATGGAGTTCACACAAATTTTGTACTAAATAAAATGTATTAAACCTTGCTGTTTTGGTACAGTTAGAGTCACCTAATTAATTTATTAATTGTTGGTTACAATTTTAGAATGGTCTCTGGAATATTTGTTATTTAATGAACATTTTAGTTTCTGTGTTTGAACAACTTTTATTTTCCACTTTGAATTTAATTGAGGTTTGAACTAGGAGTTGAAATGCAATATGATGCAAATGATGATTAGGCACTGATAAACTTGCTGACATGACATTAACTAAGGTGATCACTGTTGCTAAGTACATGGGGTGTTACAATTCTCCTCATCTAACAAGAATTATCGTCCCGAGAATTAAGAGGAAGACTGAAAGAAAGCGGGGTATTCTTCACGAAGACGATCCTCGCGTTCCCAAGTGGCTTCATCTTCAGAATGATTCGACCGCTGAACCTTGAGGAATTTGATTGACTTTTGGCGAGTCCGGCGTTCAGCTTGATCAAGAATACGGATGGGATATTCTGGATAAGACAGATCTTCCCGCAATTCAAGCATTTCATGATCCACAGCTCGAATAGGGTCCTTGAAGCAGTGACGGAGTTGGGATACATGAAAGACATCATGCACTTGAGAAAGATTTGGCGGCAATTGCAATTGATATGCCACTTCTCCTCGATGGGCAAGAATACGGAACGGGCCAATGTAGCGAGGAGCTAACTTGCCTTTGATTCCAAACCGATGAGTGCCTTTCAACGGAGTGACGCAAAGGTAAGCTTGCTCGCCAGGCTGATAGACCATTTCCTGGTGCTTTCGATCATAGCTGCTCTTCTGACGAGACTGAGCAGTTTTCAGATGTTCACGGACAATGCGGACTTGTTCTTCTACTTGCTGAACAATGTCCAGTCCGGTGAGTGAGCGTTCCCCAGTTTCTGACCAATTCAGGGGGGTTCGACACTTACGTCCGTAAAGAACTTCAAACGGTGCCATCTTCAGACTAGCTTGATAGCTATTGTTGTAAGAGAATTCAGCATACGGGAGAGATTCCTCCCATTTCTTACCGAAGGAGATGACACAAGCTCGAAGCATATCTTTGAGCACTTGATTAACTCGTTTGACTTGACCCTGTGACAGAGGGTGAAAAGCGGTACTGAAGGACAGGTGAGTTCCCATAGCTTCTTGGAAACTATTCCAGAATCTTGAGGTAAAGAGGCTGCCACGATCAGAACTGATCTCCAAGGGAACACCGTGGAGTGACACAATCCGGGAAACATACAAGTCTGCTAACTGGCTAGCAGTGATTGTCTCCTTAACTGGCAGAAAGTGAGCAACCTTGGAGAATCGGTTGATGACGACAAAGATAGCATCATGACCCTTCTGAGATCTGGGAAAACTAGTAATGAAATCCATTTGGACCTTGTCCCATTTCCATTCAGGAATATCAAGTGGTTGCAGGGTTTCAGCAGGCCTTTGATGTTCTGCTTTAATGCGGCGGCAAACGTCACACTCAGAAACATATCGAGCAATGTCTCGCTTCATATTAGGCCACCAGTATCTCTGACAAATGTCACGGTACATCTTTGTGCTACCAGGATGAATTGACAGAGGTGTGTCATGAGCTTCTTTCATAACGTGTTCCCTCTCATCCTTGAACTTGGGTACGAAGAGACGGTGTTGGAAAAATAGGATCCCATCCTTATCAAGATGGAATTCCGACGGCTTTCCTTTTTCGAGGTATCGCTTAATCCTTTCAACTTCAGAGTCATACCGTTGCATGGTCTTAATGATGTGTTCTAAATCTGGTTCAACAACCAGGGTATTGAGATAACCCTGTGGACCAATATGGAGGTTCAATTTGCGAAGCTCTTCATAAAGGAGAGGTTGTGCTTCCTGAACCATAAGATTGTTGCAATAAGCCTAGCGACTCAAAGCATCGGCCATTACATTAGCCTTGCCAGGGGTGTATGAGATATTCATATCATAATCGGCAATTGTTTTGAGCCATCTTTGTTGACGAAGGTTCAGATCTGGTTGAGTATATAGATACTTCAAACTTTGATGATCCGTGTATATCTCGCAACGGTTACCGAGAAGGTAATGTCGCCATAGCTTCAGGGCATAAATAACCACAGAAAGTTCAAGATCATGCACTGGATAATTTTCTTCATGAGGACGCAATTGTCGAGAGGCATAAGCAATCACTTTACGCTCTTGCATTAGGACACAGCCTAATCCTTGACGAGATGCATCACAGTATATCACGAAATCCTTTTGGGTATCCGGGGGTGCTAGCACTGGGGCAGATGTTAACTTATCTTTTAGTGTCTGAAAGCTTTCTTGACATTTTTCTGTCCACTCAAATTTAACACCTTTGTGGAGCAGATTAGTGAGTGGCTTTGCAATCTTGGAAAAGTTCTCAACGAATCGACGGCAATAACTAGCGAGTCCGAGAAAACTCCTGACTTGCTTAACATTCTTCGGGGGAGTCCAATCAAGAATAGCCTGAATTCGCTCGGGGTTAACAGCAATGCCATTCTTGGAAATCACATGACCAAGATAGGTCACTTCAGATAACCAGAACTCACACTTGGAGAATTTATCTTACAACTGATGTTCTCGTAGCTTCTCCAATACAAGCCGAAGATGTTCAGCATGTTCTTCTTCATTCTTGGAATATATAAGGATATCATCCAAATAAACCACGACGAATTTGTCGAGGTAATCCATGAAGATATAGTTCATCAACTGGGAGAAGGTTGCTGGAGCATTTGTTAAGCCAAATGACATGACGGTGTACTCATAAGAGCCATATCGAGTAACAAAGGCAGTCTTCGGAATATCCTCTTCGCGAACGCGGATCTGATGATAACCCAACCTCAAGTCGAGTTTCGAGAAGACAGAGGATCCAGCAAGCTGATCATAAAGATCATTGATCCATGGCAATGTGTATTTATTCTGGATTGTGGCTTGGTTAATGGGCCGGTAATCCTGAACCAATCGGTTAGTTCCATCCTTCTTCCCAACGAAGAGTGAAGGTGCTCCCCAAGCAGAGGAACTGGGGCGGATGAAACCTTTCTTAAGTGACTTGTCGATTTCTTCCTTAAGCTCGAGAAGGTGGTGCGGAGGCATCTTATAAGGACGCTTCGCAATAGGGGTAGTGCCAGGCTTCAAGTCGATGACGAACTCGACAGCCCTAACCGGGGGTATTCCTGGAAGTTCTTCCGGAAAGACGTCTGGAAAATCTAGAACGACAGGAACGTTCTTGATTCCTTCCAGAGGTAAGGCGTTCAAAGCATTCAGAGCATATATCTGAGCTTCAGCATCTCGAGTAATGCGGGCGGTGTAATTCACTATCTCGTCGGAGGGGTGAAGAAGTTGGACGACTTTAGTGGCATAATTGATCGAAGCAACATGAGCTTTCAACCAATCCATTCCGAGTATGAGGTCTATGGTGGAAGACTTCAAGACGATGGGTGAGGCAAGGAATTCCAACCCTTTAATTTCGACGGTAACGTCAGGTGATATCACGTCAGCATGACAATGACCTCCGGGAGTTTTAACGACTAACGTAGTATGCATCTTCTCATATCGAATGCCATGCATGAATGCAATTTTTTCAGAGATGAATGAATGTGATGCTCCTGAATCAAATAAAACAGAAGCAGGTACTGAGTTAACGAGAAGGGTACCCATCACAGTAGCAGGTTGATCCTAGACTTCTTCAATATCAATGTTGTAAGCGTGTCCACGACCATGTGCAGCAGACTCAGTATTATAGTTGCGGGCCTGATTGTTGCCACGACCATTGCCATGGCCAGTACGAGGAAAAGCCAATTGATTCTGAGTCTGGTGGCAGTCCTTAGCAAGGTGACCTGGTTTGCGGCACTTAAAGCACATACCATCTTCAGGACGAAGAGGAGAATTGTGTTGAATAGCTTGAGCTCTTGGCTGCCTCGGTGGTGGAGGAGGCAGACATGGTGCAGCATAGTTGTTCTTTGGCGCAGGGGCATTTGGACAGAACACGTTGTTGGGAATCCAGACTCGACGCTTCTGTGCTGAGCCCGAGGATGAGCCAGCATCACGATAGCGCTTCTGCGAGTCCTTGTGTTTCGTCTGAGCGGTCTCAACCAGAATAGCCTTGTTCACAAGAGTAGAAAAGTCGTTGAAGTCTTGAGCAGCAAGGGCAAGCTCGAGGTCTGGGTGGAGTCCATTACGGAACTTCTCTTGTCTACGGGCATCTGTGGGGATGTTTTCTTCAGCATAGCGGGAGAGGTCAAGAAATTCCCGCTGATAAGCTTCGACAGTCTTGTTGCCCTGAGTGAGGTTGCGGAACTGGGTCTTCATCCGTTCCATAATTCTCTGAGGAATATAACGGGTACGGAAAGCAGCTTGGAACTCATACCAGGTAACGACTATTCCAGCAGGCAGTGTACGCTTGCGTGTGTCCCACCGTTGGGCAGCAGGCCCCTTTAGGAAAAAGGCCGCGAAGGTGACGAAGTTGGCGGGGGCGACATTAGTAGACTCCATCTCGTGAGTGATGTCGCGGAGCCAGTCATCAGCATCCAGTGGCTTGTCAGAGTTGCGAAACTGAGTGGGGTTGAGTCACATAAACTCTGTCAAAGTTATTGAAGGAGGGTTCTGGTTCTGGTTGTTCTGATGCGGAAACTGAGCCATAATCCCAGTCATGAACTGGCGGTTGAGCTCGAATTGTTGCATCATAGCTGCCATATAGTCCGGCGGTGGTGGGCGTTCCGGGATATCACTGAACTCTGCTCGAAGACGTGTGACAGCAGAGTAGGCGGCATCATGGACTGCCATCTCAATCATCACGCTGATACTGTGGAAAAGGTGCAGCTCAGTGTCTGAGTCATCTTGCTGATCATAGATACGAACATCAGCATGGTACTGCTCCTGGTTGAACTCACGGTAATCCTTGTAGACCATGTACTCAGGGTACCAACGGTAGCCAAGTCTGGTCAGGAGGGCGATCAGGACAGCTGGAAACCCAGGGGCATCACGAGCCCAAGTGCGATGCACAAGCTTTGTGGTAGGACGTGGTGGAAACCAACGATCCATCTGAAACAAAGGAAATTCAGGATTGTCAAATGACAGTGAGAAGTTTAATACAACTCGGAGAGAAAGGTTAGACAAAACAATGAAAATGAAAATGATTATCAAACTAATCAGATCAATGACAGGGAAATCACACAGATATCCAGCTCTCCGGGTAGACGGGATTTACAAGATCCTAAGTGTCGGCGTTAGTAAAATTTATTTAACCCGAATAGAAGAGAGATCAGAGTCCCAGAGTATAGACGAGGAATAAAAGATCCTAATACCACCCAGTTGGCGACGTGGGCCTGTAAGCCACACAGCCAAGTTAGTAAATTAGTTTTTTGATGTCTAGACTCAACTTCGGCCAAGGAATTGGAAGGGGGCTTCCTACAGGCAGTCGGATCTGATACCAACTTGTGACGCCCCCGACTCAATCGTGCACTAATCATACACGCAAACATGTACGATCAAGCACAGGGACTCACGGGAAGATATCACAACACAACTCTAACACAAATAAACGGAGATCCACAATATTACAGACCAGGGATCATGAGGATTCGAATACATAAGTCAGTCATACAAATATTATCTGAGTACATACATAGTTAGACAAGTTTTGCCTTAAGAAGGCTAGCACAAACAACGACTCTAGATCGAAAGGCGTAGGCCTCCTGCCTGGGAGCCTCCGATCCTACTCCTGGTCGGCTGGCTCGATCCAGTAGTACGTGCCGTCTGGACCCTCCTGGTAGTAAGCTCCTGTGGTGGCATCTGGCTCCGGGGCTCCATCGTCTGATGTATCATCAAAGCGGGGTATATAGGGAAAAAGAGGAAGCAAAGCAACCGTGAGTACTCATCTGAAGTACTCAGCAAGCAAGGATCTACACTACATATGCAACATTATCAAAGAGGAAAAGCTGTATATGTGGACTGGGCTGCAGAAATGCCAGAATAGAGAGAAGGCCTAGTCCTATCGAAGACTAGCATCTTCAAACATCTTCACGAAGCCACCATCTTGCAGCAATAGAAGAGAGTAGAATAACATTTTATTAAGCAAACATGTTGAAGCAAGCCTAGAGATCCTTCCTCGACTCCCAGCGAGAAAGCAATCCCGAAGTTTCAATTAAGTAACAAGTATCCAGTTCAAGTAGTAGATCGGGATATGCAAACTGAGCGTCCTTTACCTTAGGACTGGCTATCGATAGATTATTCATCCCTGCAGGGGTGCACTACTGTTACCCAACACGCTCGATCACCTCTGGCCGGACACACTTGCTGGGTAATGCCCGGCCTCGGGAGATCAACATGAAGCAGCGCCCTACCTAGGCTCAGCAGAGAGGTCAGCACGCCGGACTAACCTATGCACCTAGAGGTCTTGAGCCATCGCCCTGGGCACCCTGCGCGTTGCGAGACTGGCTGGGGTGCAGGCGCGACACTGAACTCGTCAGTGAAGTATCCAGCCCATTCCCGACAATCAGCCCGCACGGTGAACCGTGACGTCTGAAGAGCTTTCGGGAGAAACGTATGATGTAGAGGGCCCAATAAACCATAATCCCGCGTGGTGGTAGTGCGTATAAGGCACGTCGACCCACTCAGATCAAACACCCAAATCCGATATGCTCATTTAGTAACACGCGGAGACAATCAGAGTTTCTGAAGCTCCGCCACAATATCACACTCGAGTGCCCTTCCGGCACACCCGACATCATAGATCCCCTGCGGGTACCCATCAGGGTCGACCCGCCTGTAACAAAGGTCAAAGTAACCGTGTGGTCATAACATCAAGGGGGAAACCCCAAGGAATCACCCTCGGTGTATTCCACTCGACGAAATCATCAGGGTGAATGTATTAGGTATCACCCTCGAGGTTCACACTGAGGGGTTGCACGACAGAGTCGTATCGGAAGTGGAGAAGGAGGAATCACCCTCGATGACCACGACCGAACAGCTACACTGCAGAGTATTCATCAGGAGTGCGTTACGAGGTATCACCCTCGGCACTTGATATTAACTATGTAGAGTCGTACAACTAAGGGGGTGAAGTGATGTGTCGGTCTCTGGTCGACGATCACGTTGATCGAGTCGTCCATGATCAAGCAGGTGCAACAAGGGTAAGGTGGTGGGGGTCTCTGATGGTTCACTACCAACCTATACTAAACAGTTTAACGTAGGCAGGTAAGGTAACAATAAACAGGTTACAAAAGCAGGCTATGCATCCGAATAGGAGCAAACATTAACAGTACCAAACTCTAATACAAGCAGGAGAAATGGAATGGGTGATATCTGGATGCTCAAGGGGGGGGGGGGGCTTGCCTGGTTGCTCTGGCAAGAAAGAGGGGTCGTCAACGGGCTGCTCGTCTGGAGCGTAGTCGTACTCAGCTGCAACGGCGTCGGTCTCCGCGTCTATCAAGGGAGAATGAGGGGGAGAGAAACAATAAATTCACGGCAAAGATGCAAACAAGATGCATGACATGACTAAATGATATGCACAGGTGTTCTACTGCCTAACTAAATGAGTTAGTTAATTTAGGAATTTATCCGGATTTATTTAATTAAAGTTGGACACTATTCACTTATTGAAAACGGTCTAAAAGTTCCATGTTCATCTAGCTAGGGGCATCTGACAAGAATACGGAGGGCGTATTCAGGTTCGTATTGAAATTCTGAGCAACTTTCATATATGAATTATTTTCATCGGAGTTACGGTTTATTTTATATGATTTTCTAAAGTTTTAATCATTTTCTGAATTTAATTATTTAATTAATCCAATATTATCCAGAAAAGTACTAGATGACGTCAGCAGGTTAACAATGCAGTTGACCTAGTTAAACTGACGTGTGGGTCCCACCTGTCATAGACTGTTTAGGTTAATTAGGGATTAACTAGTCTAACTACAGTTTAATTAGACTAACTAATTAATTAGTTTAATTAAATAGAATTAATTAAATTAATTACTTAATTACTTAATTATTAATTATCTTAATCCATTTTTCATTTTTTTTGTTCTGGGGCTGGGCCCCGACTGTCGTTTGCCCAGGGGCCTATCGGGTGTTGGGCTATCAGGCGTTGGCCCGAATGGGCGCACGCCCAGGGGCGCACGGGCGTGGTGGGGTGGTCGGGCGGCGCACGGGCGCCGGAGCGCGCGGGGGAGCGGTGAGCTAGGCGAGGGCGCCGCGGGCGCGGCTGGCCGGCGCGGGCGGAGCAGAGCGGGTGAGGGCGCGGTTGCGGTGGTGTGCATGGGCGATGGCGAGAGGTGCGGGGGGGGGGGGGGGGGGGGGGGGGGGGGGGAGCGACCGAGGCACGTGCTGTGCGGGACGGCGAGCATGCGCACGCAGCAGTGCATGGCGACGGCAGTAGCGCGGGCAGCGGCGGAGGCGGGCCGGGCAGAAGTGGCGAGCGGCAAGCGTGAGCGGAGGCGGGCACGTCGAGCACATCAGCGGGCGGCGCGGGCGCGCGTGGACGGGCAGGTGCGGCGGTTGGAGCGGGCGCAGAGCAGCACGCGGAGCAGCAGCAGCAAGGCTCCGCGGGCGAGCAGCGGGAGGCGTGCGGGTGCAGGAAAAGGGAGGAAGAGGGGTGGGTGCTCACCCACGAGCAGGGGAAAAGGGGCGGAGAGGAGAGGAAGAGGGAAGGGGGGGAGAGGCGAGGGAGAAGTGAGGAGCAGACGCAGGGGGGGGAGGGGGGAGAGCGATGAGGAGAACGGCAGAGCGGCGAGGCGGGAAGCCGACGGGGTCAGGGAGCGGGGCAGCGGATCTGGATCGGGAGGGGGGGGGGGAATGGGAGCGGGGTGGAATGGTTGCGCTAGGGTTTCGCTCGGGTGGGGGAGGGGCAGGCCATATAGGCCAGGGGATGGGCCGGCCTGGTTGGGCCGTGGCCCTGTTGGGCCAGGGGGTTTTGCTTTTCTTTTCATTTTGTTTTATTTTCTTTTTCTTATTTCTTTTCATTTATTCTTATTTTCTGTTTTGCAAATAGCTAGGCCACCAAATGACTTTAGCAAGATATGTGACTTGTACCATTAAATACTATGTATGATCGGCTACTGCCAAAAATTGGTTTGGAGACAAATGGAGTTCACACAAATTTTGTATTAAATAAAATGTATTAAACCTTGCTGTTTTGGTACAGTTAGAGTCACCTAATTAATTTATTAATTGTTGGTTACAATTTTAGAATGGTCTCTGGAATATTTGTTATTTAATGAACATTTTAGTTTCTGTGTTTGAACAACTTTTATTTTCCACTTTGAATTTAATTGAGGTTTGAACTAGGAGTTGAAATGCAATATGATGCAAATGATGATTAGGCACTGATAAACTTGCTGACATGGCATTAACTAAGGTGATCACTATTGCTAAGTACATGGGGTGTTACAGCATGATCGTAAGATAGCTAGCATGATATTTCCATGGTTTGTCCGTTGTTTGATATCGTTGTTATGCTAGATCATTGCACATCCTGGTACACTACCAGCGGCATTCATATAGAGTCATATTTTGTTCTAGGTATCGAGTTGTAATTTTTATTTCTTTTGAGTTATAAGTAAATAGAAGTGTGATGATCATCATTTTTCATTATTAGAGCATTGCCCCAGTGAGGAAAGGATGATGGAGACTATGATTCCCCCACAAGTCGGGATGAGACTCCGGACAATGAGAGAAAAAAAAGGAAAAAAGAAAAAGAAAAAAAGAAAAAAAAAGAAAAGAAAAAGAGAGAAGGGGCGTGCTAGTTCCACACTTGTGGTTCAAAGTAGCACCATGTTTTTCATATAGAGAGTCTCTTATGTTGTCACTTTCATTTACTAGCGGGAATTTTTCATTATAGGATTAGATGCACACCCACTTAGTTTTCATATTGAGCTTTCATACATTTATAGCTCTTAGTGCATCTGTTGCTTGGCAATCCCAACTCCTCACGTTGATATCAATTGATGGGCATCTCCATAGCCCGTTGGTTAGCCGCGTCGATATGAGACTTTCTTACTTTTTTTGTCTTCTCTATATTTACCCCTATCATCATACTCTATTCCAGCCGTAGTGCTATATCCATGGCTTGCGCTCATGTATTGCATGAGGGTTGAAAAAGTTGAAGCGCGTTAAAAAGTATGAACCAATTGCTCGGCTTGTCATCGGGGTTGTGCATGATAAATACTTTGTGTTAAGAAGATAGAGCATGACAAGACTATATGATTTTGTAGGGATAGCTTTCTTTAGCGTTGATATTTTGAAAGACATGATTGTTTGTTGGGATGCCTGAGTATTGATGTCTTTATGTCAAATTATAGACTATTGCTTTGAATCACTCGTGTCTTAATATTCATGCCATGACTAGACATATGATCAAGTTTATGCTAGGTCGCATTCCACAAAAAAATTTATCTTTTTTATCATTTACCTACTTAAGGACGAGTAGGAATTAAACTTGAGGATGCTGATACGTCTCCGTCGTATCTATAATTTTTGATTATTTCATGCCAATATTATACACTTTTTATACACTTTTGGCAACATTTTATATGATTTATTTGGGCTAACATATTGATCCAGTGCCCAGTGCCAGTTCCTGTTTTTTGCATGTTTTTTGTTTCACAGAAAATCCATATCTAACGAAGTCCAAACGCGATAAAAATTTACGAAGAATTATTTTGGAATATATGTGATTTTTGGGACTTGGAATCAACGCAAACGGGGGCCCACGGCCCCCACAAGACACCAGGGCGCGCCCCAGGGGCCAGGCGTGCCCTGGTGGGTTGTGCCCTCCTCGGATGTCAGTTGGGTCTCTACTTCGGGCGCAAGGAAGCTTATATCCAGGAAAAAACCGTGTTAAAATTTTAGCGCAATCGGAGTTACGGATCTCCTGGAATATAAGAAACGGTTTTCGGCCAGATCTGGGGAACGCGAAACAGAAGAGAACAGAGAGGGAGATCCAATCTCGGAGGGGCTCCTGCCCCTCCGCCGCCATGGAGGCCATGGACCAGAGGGGGAACTCTCCTCCCATCTAGGGGGGAGGCCAAGGAAGAAGAAGAAGGAGGGGGGCTCTCTCCCCCTCTCTCCCGGTGGCGCCGGAGTGCCGCCGGGGCTTGGATTGTGACGGCGATCTACATCAACAATCTTGCTACCGTCAACACCAACTCTCTCCCCCTCTATGCAGCGGTGTAACACCCTTTCTCCCCGCTGTAATCTCTATTTAAACATGGTGCTCAACTCCATATATTATTTCCCAATGATATTTGGCTATCCTATGATGTTTGAGTAGATCCATTTTGTCCTATGGGTTAATCATGATCTTGGTTGGTATGATTGTATATTTTATTTATGGTGATGTCCTATGGTGCCCTCCGTCTCGTGCAAACACGAGGGATCCTCGTTGTAGGGTGTTGCAATATGTTCATGGTTTACTTATTGTCGGTGTTGCGTGGGTGACAGCAGCCTAAACGTGGATAAGTGGGTTATGGCGTATGGGAGTAAAGAGGACTTGGTACTTAATGCTATGGTTGGGTTTCACGACCTTAATGATCTTTATTAGTTGCAGATTGATGTCTACTACACAACTTGTTCTTATAGACTCGTGTTGGGCCTCCAAGCGTAGAGTTTTTTAGGACAGTAGCAAATTTCCCTCAAGTGGATGACCTCAGGTTTATCAATCCGTGGGAGGTGTAGGATGAAGATGGTCTCTCTCAAACAACCCTGCAACCAAATAATAAAAAGTCTCTTATGTCCCCAACACACCCAATACAATGGCAAATTGTATAGATGCAATAGTTCGGCGAAGACATGGTGTTAAAAGTGTAATATGGATGGTAGAAATATATTTTTCTAATCTGAATAAATAAAAACAGCAAGGTAGCGAACGATAAAAGTGAGCACAAACGGTATTGCAATGCTTGAAAATGAGGCCTAGGGTCCGTACTTTCACTCGTGCAATCTCTCAACAATGCTAATCTAATTGGATCATATAACCTTCCCTCAACGTGCGATGAAGAATAACTCCAAAGTTCTTATCTAGCGGAGAACATAAGAAGAAATTGTTTGTAGGGTACGAAACCACCTCAAAGCTATTCTTTCTGATCAATCTAAACTAGAGTTCATAATAAAATAACACCAAGCTATTCTTTTCAATCGATCTAACCAAGAGTTCGTACTAAAATAACACCATATGATACACATCAACCAACTCTAATGTCACCTAGATACTCCAATGTCACCACGAGTATCCGTGAGTTGATTATGCGATATGCATCAAACAATTTCAGATTTGTAATACTCGATCGAACACAAAGAACCTCAAAGACTGCCCAAAGATTTCTATGGGAGAAACAAAGACAAGAATGTGCATCAACCCCTATGCATAGATTACCCCAATGTCACCTCGGTAATCCGCGAGTTGAGTGCCAAGACATAGATCAAGTGCTCTCAAATCCATAAAAGTATTCGATCTGATAAAACGAAATCTCAAAGGGAAAACTCAATTCATCACAACAAGATAGAGAGGCGGAAAACACCATTTGATCCAACTATATTAACAAAGCCCGCGATACATCAAGATCATGACATCTCAAGAACACGAGAGAGAGAGAGAGATTAAACACATAGCTACTGGTACAAACCCTCAGCCCCGAGGGTGGACTACTCCCTCCTCATCATGGTGGCCGCCGGGATGATGAAGATGGCCACCAGTGATGATTTCCCCCTTCGGCAGGGTGCCGGAACGGGGTCTAGATTGGTTTTTCATGGCTACAGAGGCTTGCGATGGCAGAACTTCTGATCTAGGGTTACCCTGAGGGTTTTTGGAATATTTGGGAATTTATAGGCCGAAGAGGCGGTGCGGGAGGCCACCGAGGTGGGCACAACCCACCTGGGCGCGCCATGGCCCCCAGGCACTGGGCACTATGTCAATAGGTTAGTCCCAAAAAATGATATAAAGTTGCTATCAAATGATTGTAGAACATCTAAGAATGATAATATAACAGCATGAATACTTCATAAATTATAGATACGTTGGAGACGTATCATCATCCCCAAGCTTAATTCCTACTCGTCCTCGAGTAGGTAAATGATAAAAGAAATAATTTATGAAGTGTGAATGCTAGCAAAGTGCATAAGTTTGATCAATGATAATTTCAATCACTTTTCCTAGCATCATAACAGCAACTCTTTCTCATAAAACTTATTATGATAAAGTAGAAATTGAAAACGGAATTTTTGTTGTGGAAAGCTACCTATCATATTCATCATATACTCTTTCTTTTGTAGCATGGACATTTGGACTTGAATGATTCAAAGCAATAGTCTATAATTTGACAACGAAGACATCAATACTCAAGCATACCAACAAGCAACCATGTCTTTCAATAAATCAACACTAAATAAAGTTATCCCTAGCCCATCATGCTCAATCATTGATCCATTCGAAAAACACACTCGCATATTAGCTACATCCAATGCTCAAGTATGATCATAGTGCCCCTTAGTTGGTGCTTTATAAGAGAAGATGGAGACTCAAATAAAAATAAAAATTGCATAAAATAAATAGATAGGCCCTTCGCAGAGGGAAGTAGGGATTTGTAGAGGTGCCAGAGCTCAAAGCTTAAATTGAGAGATAAATTTTTTGAGAGGCATACTTTTCCCGTCAACGAAAACAACCGAGTAAAACCCAAAGTGATTGAGCATCACTGAAGAGATTGTTCCTGTGTGGAACCGACTCTTGTTACCTTTGAAGACTATGCATCTTCCAGACGGTTAGGCATCAAGGTCTAGAGCATCCAAGAGGAATTGTGGATCACCGGGTGACCTAGTCTGTGAAGGTTTGGAAGTCACCTGTGAAGACTTACCACGAGTGATTGGGCGAGGTCTGTGTGACCTGAGCTCAAGGAGAATACGATGAGGACTGTGTATCCGGGACTGTGTGTACTTTGGTTTAAATACCTAGCCGCTCCAACCAGACGTACAACTGTCACAGCAGTTGGAACTGGTCTACCAAATCATTATCTTCACCGAGCTACTGGTTCTATTTCCTCAACCCTTTCATTTCCTCATTTACTTGTTGATGAAATTGATCGTTACTGTTTGAAGACTTTGACTGAAGACTTTCTCAATTTCCTCAATTCTATTTCTTCAGTCATCTTGTCTTTTGCCTGCTTATCCTGTTACACGCTACTTGTGCTCTGTGTATGTTTCATTTCATCATGATAACTGTGTTCTTGTCTTGTTATGCATGCACCTGAGTACTTATTCCGCTGCTAGTTGTTCATCGCTTAGGAAATTCCTCAAGTAGTATTTCCTCAGTGACGAATTCATAAAAATCGCCTATTCACCCCCCCTCTAGTCGATATAACGCACTTTTAGTATCTTCACCTCGACCGGAAGAACAAAGAGTTTCTCCTCAACCTACTGCACCTACTGAAAATATTTACTATGAAATTCCTTCGGGTATGTGATGTCTACTATGCAACTTTATTCTTGTAGACTCGTGTTGGGCCTCCAAGCGCAGAGTTTTGTAGGACAGTAGCAATTTTCCCTCAAGTGGATGACCTAAGGTTTATCAATCCGTGGGAGGCGTAGGATGAAGATGGTCTCTCTCAAACAACCCTGCAACCAAATAACAAAGAGTCTCTTGTGTCCCCAACACACCAAATACAAAGGTAAATTGTATAGGTGCACTAGTTCAGCGAAGAGATGGTGATAAAAGTGTAGTAATGATAGTAGATATTGATTTTTGTAATAGTAACAATAAAAAACAGCAAGGTAACAAGTAACAAAAGTGAGCACAAATGGTATTGCAATGCTTGAAAATGAGGCCTAGGGTCCCTACTTTCGCTAGTGCAATCTCTCAAAAATGCTAATCTAATTGGATCATATAACCATCCCTCAACGTGCGATGAAGAATCACTCCAAAGTTCCTATCTAGCGGAGAACATAAGACGAAATTGTTTGTAGGGTACGAAACCACCTCAAAGCTATTCTTTCCGATCAATCTATCCTAGAGGTCGTACTAAAATAACACCATATGATACACATCAACCAACTCTAATGTCACCTAGATACTCCAATGTCACCGCGAGTATCCGTGAGTTGATTATACGATATGCATCAAACAATTTCAGATTCATAATACTCAATCCAACACAAAGAACCTCAAAGAGTGCCCCAATATTTCTATCGAAGAAACAAAGACAAGAACGTGCATCAACCCCTATGCATAGATTACCTCAATGTCACCTCGGGAATCCGCGAGTTGAGTTCCAAAACATATATCAAGTGAATCAATATGATACCCATTGTCACCACGGGTATTCATAGCAAGACATACATAAAGTGTTCTCAAATCCATAAAAGTATTCAATCTGATAAGAACGAAATCTTAAAGGGAAAACTCAGTTCACAACAAGATAGAGAGGGGAAAATACCATATGATCCGACTGTATTAACAAAGCCCGTGATACATCAAGATCGTAACATCTCAAGAACACAAGAGAGAGAGAGAGATATTAAACACATAGCTACTGGTAGAAACCCTCAGCCCCGAGGGTGGACTACTCCCTCCTCATCATGGTGGCCGTCGGGATGATGAAGATGGCCACCGGTGATGATTTCCCCCTCAGGCAGGGTGCTGAAACGGGGTCTAGATTGTTTTTTCGTGGCTACAAAGGCTTGCGGTGGCGGAACTTCTGATCTAGGGTTACCCCGAGGGTTTTTGGAATATTTGGCAATTTATAGGGCGAAGAGGCGGTGCGGGAGGCCACCGAGGGGGCACAACCCCCTGGGCGCGCCTGGGCGCGCCCATCTTGGGCCTCCCCTCTGGTACTTTTTAGCCCATCCTTGGTCTTCATGTCTAAAACAATTCTCCAAAAAATTTCGCTGCGTCTGGACTCCGTTTGGTATTGATTTTCCGCGATGTAAAAAACAAGCAAAAAATAGCAACTGGCACTGGGCACTATGTCAATAGGTTAGTCCCAAAAAATGATATAAAGTTGCTATCAAATGATTGTAGAACATCTAAGAATGATAATATAACAACATGAATACTTCATAAATTATAGATACATTGGAGACGTATCAGCATCCCCAAGCTTAATTCCTACCCGTCCTCGAGTAGGTAAATGATAAAAGAAGTAATTTATGAAGTGTGAATGCTAGCAAAGTGCATAAGTTTGATCAATGATAATTTCAATCACTTTTCCTAGCATCATAACAACAACTCTTTCTCATAAAACTTATTATGATAAAGTAGAAATTGAAAACGGAATTTTTGTTGTGGAAAGCTACCTATCATATTCATCATATACTCTTTCTTTTGTAGCATGGACATTTGGACTTGAATGATTCAAAGCAATAGTCTATAATTTGACACGAAGACATCAATACTCAAGCATACCAACAAGCAACCATGTCTTTCAATATATCAACACTAAATAAAGTTATCCCTAGCCCATCATGCTCAATCATTGATCCATTCGGAAAACACACTCTCATATTAGCTACATCCAATGCTCAAGTACGATCATAGTGCCCCTTAGTTGGTGCTTTATAAGAGAAGATGGAGACTCAAATAAAAATAAAAATTGCATAAAATAAATAGATAGGCCCTTCACAGAGGGAAGTAGGGATTTGTAGAGGTGCCAGAGCTCAAAGCTTAAATTGAGAGATAAATTTTTTGAGAGGCATACTTTTCCCGTCAACGAAAACGACCGAGTAATTCCCAACACTTTCCATGCTAGATATATCATAGGCGGTTCCCAAACAGAAAATAAACTTTATTCCTTTTTCCACCATTCTTTCACGATCCATGGCTAGCCGTATCCACGGGTGCCCTCCATACCAACACTTTCCAAAGAATTTATTATTTGACAACATAAAGTAAATTCATTTTTCATTTCAGGACTGGGCATCCCTAATACCTTTGCCGTACTCTTGTGCAATGACAAGTGAATAAACACTCATCTTGAGAATGACACATCTAGCATGGAAAATATTGGCCACCCCCTACCGCTTCATGGGCGGTACGAGCACACAAAAAGGAAATCATTTTGAAAATTTAGAGATGGCACATACAAATTTGCTTAGAACGGAATGGAAATACCGCATATAGGTAGGTATGGTGGACTCATTTGGCACAACTTTGGGTTTAAAAATTTGGATGCATAAGTAGTATTCCCACTTAGTACAAACGGAGGCTAGCAAATAGATTGATAAGCAACCAACCAAGAAACGAAAATTCACATAAACGAGCATTGAGCATAACTAACACCGAATAATGCACCACAAGTAGGATGTAATTTCATTGCATAACTATTGACTTTCGTGCTTGCATAGGGAATCACAAACCTTAACACCAATATTCTTACTAAAGCATAATTACTCACCAACATGACTCACATATTATTATCTCCATATCGCAAAACTATTGCAAGGAATCAAACTTATCATATCCAGTGATCTACATGAAAGTTTTCATTATATCCTTCTTGAATATCCATTACTTTGGGACTAAATTTATGTATTACCATTGCTACTAACAAGCTCTCAAATAAATTTAAGTGAAGCACGAGAGCATAAGTATTTCTTCAAAATTTTCAACTCTCAAAATAATCTAAGTGAAGCATGAGAGTAAATGACAAAACTACTCCAAAAAGATACAAGTGAAGATCAAATGAGTAGTTAAGTAAATGGGTAGCTAATTGAGGACTCTTTCTTATTTAAAACTTTCAGATCTAAGTATTTTATTGAAATAGCAAGCAAAACAAAATAAAATGACATTCTAAGAATAGCACACATCATGTGAAGCAGCAAAAACTTAGGCTTAACCGAGGTTAACCGATAATTGTTGATGAAGAAAGGTGGGATGCCTACCGGGGCATCCCCAAGCTTAGATGCTTGAGACTTCTTGGATTATTAACTTGGGATGCTTGGGCATCCCCAAGCTTGAGCTTTTGTGTCTCCTAATTTCCTTTTATATCACGGTTTCCCTAAATCTTAAAAACTTCATCCACACAAAACTCAACAAGAACTTGTGAGATAAGTTAGTATAAATCAATGCAAAAACCTAATCATTATCTACTGTAGAAAATCACTAAAATTATTATTCAACATTGCATACTAAATGCCTCTGCATATTTAATACTCCTATCCTCAAATAGAATCATTAAACAAGTAAACATATGCAAACAATGCGAACATAACAGCAATCTGTCTAAACAGGACAGTCTGTAAAGAGTGCAATTGTACTCATACTTCCCTAACTCCAAAAATTCTGAAAATTTACCAAATTATAGAAAATTTATCAGTTATTATTGTGAAAAAAGTTTCAAAAATTTATCACATTCTGAATTTTCTGGGGAATTTTTTCAACAGAGATAAACTTTCTGTTTTGAAACAGCAACATATAGACTTGCAAAATAAGCATGGTAAAGGCCATCCTTGACATTTTTATTGAAATGAAAGATGCAAAACATTATTATAAATAGCACCAAGAAAATACAAATAAAATAAAATGACGCTCCAAGCAAAACACATATCATGTGACGAATAAAAATATAGCTCCAAGTGAGGTTACCGATAATGTCGGAGACGAAAGAGGGGATGCCTTCCGGGGCATCCCCAAGCTTAGTTGCTTGGATATTCCTTGAATGTTACCTTGGGGTGCCTTGGGAATCCTCAAGCTTAGGTTCTTGTCACTCCTTGTTCTCCTCATATCGATATCTCACCCAAAACTTGAAAACTTCAATCACACAAAACTTAACGGAACTTCGTGAGATGGATTAGTATGATAAAACAAATCATTCACTTGGGTACTGTCAGAGACAAGATTCATAATTGTTCTCACACAAGTCCTAATGTACTCTACAATTTCCACAAATTATATTAAGCAATATAAGCCATAAAAACCATACGACAAGCAAACTATGCATTGCAAACAGAATCTGTCAAAAACAGAACAGTATGTAAAGATCTGAATTAAGGTCATACTTATGTAACTACAAACTTTCTGATAAAATAGGATAGCGTATAAAATTTGTATAAAAAATAACTGTAAAAAATTCAGAGTTTTTCGATGCATCAGTGAATTTAAACAATTCTGTTACTGGGCACAAAAGTTCTGTTTTTGCACAGAATCAAGTCAACTATCATCCACACTGCCCCAAAGGCTTTACTTGGCACTTTATTGAAACAAAAGCTATAAAACAAGATCACTACAATAGCCTAACCATGTGAACACACAAAAACAGTAGGTAAAAGTGTTGGGTTGTCTCCCAACAAACGCTTTTCTTTAATGCCTTTTAGTTAGGCATGATGATTTCAATGATGCTCACATAAAAGTAAAGAATTGAAACATAACGGGAGAATCATGAAGCATATGACTAGCACATTTAAGTCTAACCCACTTCCTATGCATAGGGATTTTGTGATCAAACAACTTATGGGAACAAGAATCAACTAGCATAGGAAGGGAAAACGAGCAAAACTTCAAGATTTTCAACACATAGAGAGGAAACTTGATATTATTGCAATATGTAAAAGCATATGTTCCCCTCTCACAATAATTTTCAGTAGCATCATGAGTGAATTCAACAATATAACTATCACAAAAAGCATTCTTTTCATGATGCATAAGCATAGAAATTTTGTTACTCTCCACATAAGCAAATGTATTCTCATCAATAGTAGTGGGAGCAAACTCACCAAAATAGCTATCATGTGATTCTTGATTGGCATAATCATATTGAGCATTAAAATCATGATGACAAGTTTCATGGATATCATTACTCTTTATAGCATACATGTCATCACCATAATCATCATAAATAGGAGGCATGCAATCATTATAACAAATTTGCACATCAAATCTTGGGGGACTAAAAATATCATCTTCATCAAATATAGCATCCCCAAGCTTATGGCTTTGCATATCGTTAGCATCATGGATATTCAAAGAGTTCATACCAACAACATTGCAATCATGCTCATCATTGAAAGATTTCTTGTCAAACATTTTATAGAATTCTTCTTCTATCAATTGAGCACAATTTTTCTTTCCATCATTTTCACGAAAGACATTATAAAGATGAACAATATGATGCAACCTCAAATCCATTTTTTTTTGTAGTTTTCTTTTACGAACCAAACTAGTGATAAAACAAGAAACTAAAAGATTCAATTGCAAGATCTAAAGATATACCTTCATGCACTCACCTCCCCGACAACGGCGCCAGAAAAGAGCTTGATGTCTACTACACAACTTGTTCTTGTAGACTCATGTTGGGCCTCCAAGCGCAGAGTTTTGTAGGACAATAGCAATTTTCCCTCAAGTAGATGACCTAAGGTTTATCAATCTGTGGGAGGTGTAGGATGAAGATGGTCTCTCTCAAACAACCCTGCAACCAAATAATAAGAAGTCTCATGTGTCCCCAACACACCCAATACAATGGCAAATTGTATAGGTGCAATAGTTCGGCGAAGAGATGGTGATAAAAGTGAATATGGATGGTAGAAATATATTTTTATAATTTGAATAAAAAAATAGTAAGGTAGCGAACGATAAAAGTGAGCACAAACGGTATTGCAATGCTTGAAAATGAGGCCTAGGGTCCGTACTTTCGATAGTGCAATCTCTCAACAATGCTAATCTAATTGGATCATATAACCTTCCCTCAACGTGCGATGAAGAATCGCTCCAAAGTTCTTATCTAGCGAAGAACATAAGAAGAAATTGTTTGTAGGGTACGAAACCACCTCAAAGCTATTCTTTCTGATCAATCTATCCTAGAGTTCATACTAAAATAGCACCAAGCTATTCTTTCCGATCGATCTAACCAAGAGTTTGTACTAAAATAACACCATATGATACACATCAACCAACTCTAATGTCACCTAGATACTCCAATGTCACCTCGAGTATCCGTGAGTTGATTATGCGATATGCATCAAATAATTTCAGATTCATAATACTCGATCCAACACAAAGAACCTCAAAGATTGCCCAAAGATTTCTACCGGAGAAACAAAGACAAGAACGTGCATCAACCCCTATGCATAGATTACCCCAATGTCACCTCAGGAATCCGCGAGTTGAGTGCCAAGACATAGATCAAGTGCTCTCAAATCCATAAAAGTATTCGATCCAATAAAACAAAATCTCAAAGGGAAAACTCAATTCATCACAACAAGATAGAGAGGGGGAAAACACCATATGATCCAACTATATTAACCAAGCCCGCGATACATCAAGATCGTGACATCTCAAGAACACGAGAGAGAGAGAGATTAAACACATAGCTACTGGTACAAACCCTCAGCCCCGAGGGTGGACTACTCCCTCCTCATCATGGTGGCCGCCGGGATGATGAAGATGGCCACCGGTGATGATTTCCCCCTCCGGCAGGGTGCCGAAACGGGGTCTAGATTGGTTTTTCGTGGCTATAGAGGCTTGCGGCGGCGGAACTTCTGATCTAGGGTTACCCTGAGGGTTTTTGGAATATTTGGGAATTTATAGGCCGAAGAGGCGGTGCGGGAGGCCACCGAGGTGGGCACAACCCACCTGGGCGCGCTTGAGCCCCCAGGCGCGCCCTGGTGGGTTGTGCTCCCCTCGGAGCTCCCCTCTGGTACTTCTTTGGCCCACCGGGTGTCTTCTGGTCCAGAAAAAATCTTCAAAAAGTTTCGCTGCGTTTGGACTCCATTTGGTATTGATTTTCTGCGATATAAAAAAAAGCAAAAAACAGCAACTGGCACTGGGCACTATGTTAATAGGTTAGTCCCAAAAAATGATATAAAGTTGCTATAAAATGATTGTAAAATATCTAAGAATGATAATATAACAGCATGAATACTTCATAAATTATAGATATGTTGGAGACGTATCACAGATGCTCGCTAGGGGTCCAATCATAAGTGCATATGATCCAAGTAGAGAAAGTATGTTAGCTCATGCCTCTCCCTCATATAAAATTACAAGAATGATTACTAGTACTTGTTATCGATTGCCTAGGGACAAATGACTTTCTTGTTGACAAAAGCTATCCACTTTTATTACCTTGCAATTTATTCGTAGTTTTATTCTCGCAAAGTACTCGTAGTTTTATTCTTGCAAAACAGTTTCATACTTGTTTTAGGTAAAGCAAACGTCAAGTGTGTGTAGAGTTGTATCGGTGGTCGATAGAACTTGAGGGAATATTTGTTCTGCCTTTAGCTCCTCGCTGGGTTCGACACTCTTATTTATCGAAGAAGGCTACAAACTATCCCCTATACTTGTGGGTTATCACATATCACCTACGCTGACAAAGGCAAAAGCAAGGTATTGGGTCTAGGTAGGGTTGCAATCTCAAAGGATCAACACATGGACAAAGTCATGCTTGTCGAGTCCCTCGGATTCAACCTCGTGTCTGCCTCAATGCTTTGTGATCTTGATATGGTTGTTGTCTTTGGCAAATATCGCTGCTTAGTGCTCATGGAATCTGACAATTCCAAAGTCTTCGAAGGCTTTAGGAGAGGAGACTTGTATATTGTTGATTTCTCTGCAGGACCACAACCTGCCACATGTCTACTTGCAAAAGCTTCAGAAGGCTGGCTATGGCATCGTCGACTCGGTCATGCTGGCATGAGGAACTTGCACACGCTTGTGAAGAAGAAGCACGTCATTGGCATTGAGGGTGTCAAATTCCTTAAAGATCATCTTTGTGGGGCTTGTGAGGCTGGAAAGATGACCAGAGCCAAGCACCCCTCGAAGACTATCATGACTACCACTCGTCCTTTTGAATTGCTTCACACGGACCTTTTTGGCCCTACTCATTATGCCACACTAACCAATGCAGCATCTCTATATGGCTTTGTAATTGTTGATGATTATTCTCGTTACACATGGGTGCACATCATTACTTACAAAACTGAAGTGCAGGAAGTCTTCAGACGATTTTCCTCAAGGGCTTCGACGAATTTGGTGTGAAGATCAAGCACATTAGGAGTGATAATGGAACCGAGTTCAAGAATACTGGTCTTGATGACTATCTTGATGAACTTGGTATTACTGATGAGTTATCTGCCCCATACACTCCACAGCAGAATGGCGTCGTGGAGCGCAAGAACAGGACTCTTGTTGAGATGGCTCGCACTATGCTTGATGAATACAAGACATCTCGTCGCTTCTGGCCTGAGGCTATTGATACTGCATGCCACATCATCAACAGGGTATATCTTCACAAATTCTTCAAGAAGACCTCATATGAACTCCTCACTGACAAGAAACCCAATCTGAGTTATTTCAAAGTCTTCGGTGCTAAATGTTGGATTAGAGATCCTCATCACAATTCTAAATTTGCACCGAAAGCACATGAAGGTTTTATGCTTGGTTACGGAAAGGACTCGCACACCTACAGGGTCTTCAACACCTATCACACCAAGGTTGTTGAAACTATAGATGTGCGGTTCAATGAAACTAACGGCTCGCAAAGAGAGCACCTACCTCCTGTGCTAGATGAAATGTCTCCTGAGGAATCCATCAAGTTCAAGGCTAGTGAGGATGTCATACCTACTGAAGAATCTGCTGATGAAGTCATTCCAGATCGTGAAGATAATCATGTTGGTGCATCTGAAGAAAATGCTGAGCCCAGTCAAAGTCGTCAACCTGCTCATCCTCGCGTTGCAAATGAAGTGCAGATTGAGAAAATCATCGACGACATCAACGCACCAGGTCCTCTCACACGCTCAAAAGCTTCACATTTGTCTAACTTTTTTGCGCACTTTGCTTTTGTCTCAATCACAGAGCCCACCAAAGTTGATGAGGCATTTCTGGAGCCTGAGTGGATTCAAGCTATGCAAGAGGAATTACATCAATTCGAGCTCAACAATGTGTGGGAACTTGTCAAGCGACCAGATCCACGCAAGCACAATATCATCGGCACCAAATGGATCTACCGCAACAAGCAAGATGAAAATGGCCTAGTGGTGAGGAACAAGGCTCGCCTTGTAGCTCAAGGCTACACACAGGTTGAAGGAATTGATTTCGATGAAACTTTTGCACCTGTTGCTAGACTTGAGGCTATTCACATATTGCTTGCTTATGCTAACAATCATAATATCATCTTATATCAAATGGATGTGAAAAGTGCATTCCTCAATGGTAAGCTTGAGGAAGAAGTATATGTTGCTCAACCCCCAGGTTTTGAAGATCCTAAGCATCCTGACAATTCTTCAGACTCAACAAGGCCCTCTATGGCCTCAAGCAGGCCCCTCGGGCATGGTATGATACACTGAAGGAATTCCTCATGAAGAAAGGCTTCAAACCCGGTTCACTTGACCCAACTCTTTTCACCAAAACATATGATGATGAATTATTCATGTGCCAAATATATGTTGATGACATTATCTTTGGCTGTACTAACCAACGTTACAGTGACGAATTTGCCTATATGATGAGTGAAGAATATCAAATGTCTATGATGGGAGAATTGAAATTCTTCTTAGGTCTTCAAATTCGTCAACAATGCAATGGCATCTTCATTTCTCAAGAGAAATACCTCAAGGATGTGCTGAGGAAATTCGGCATGCAAGATTGCAAAGGCGTCAAAATCCCTATGCCCTCAAATGGCCATCTATGCACCGATGAAAATGGTATAGACTTTGATCAAAAGGTATACTGCTCCATGATTGGCTCTTTATTGTACCTATGTGCATCTAGGCCAGATATTATGCTTAGTGTTTGCATGTGTGCCCGTTTTCAAGCTAAATATCTTAGAATCTTCGAATGTTCTTTGAAAGGACGCACATCCTAACACTTATGCAAAATTGATGACTTAGATGTGCAACACATGAAGTAACGTTTTTCTTCAATCAATGAAGACTAACCCTCTAAGTGTGAAGAAATTAATGAAGAATTTGATTCTCAGAGCCCTACGACAATTGTACTCGGTGTCTGAAATCATCATTCTTATACGGTGGGTCACGCCACCAACAAAAAGTTGAAAATCTTCAAAATTGAGTTTTTCTTCATTTTGCAAATTCTTCAACTTTGCAAAGTCCTCAAACTTTTTGACTGGTGTTCTTCATTGACTATATATATATATATATATATATATATATATATATATATATATATATATATATAAAATTGAGTTTTAAATGTCCTCAACAGCATTCACTTATTGCTAATTCTTCAAGTTGATTTTCATCCAAGTGAATGTGATCGGACCCGTTCCCCCTCTATGCTAAACTCAACCCAGTCTGTTCACAAATTCTTCATGTCTGTTCCATTTGAAACCCGTTAAAAATCTTCACTGTATCCTTGACAGCTGAAGAATTTGCGAACGAAACTTTAAAATATTCCTTTCAAATTTTCGGCTATTGCTGCTCAAACCGTTCCGCATCCCACAATGGATAAAAATATTCACCCACGATCCCCCATGATCTCCACCTCTCAGTACGTGGGTGACACATGTCGATAGATAGTAAGGGTAAGGGGCATGTTTGTCCAAAATCTTCGGACGAGCAGTTTTTTCACCGTGGCTATAAATACCCCTTCCCTTCCTCAGACCTCATTCACTCTGCTCGACCTCAATCTCGCTCGAGCTCTCAGACCTAGCGCCGCCGCTACACTCCATCGTCGCCGGTGAGGAAGAGCTTCACTGCCTCGACCTCGTCGCCGTCGTACTCGCGTCGACCGCGGATATCTTCACTCCGCCATCGCCGTAACTGTCTCCCGCCGCCAAGTTAGGGCGTGGGAGATCTGAACGGACGAACTTCTCCAACTCCACCTCTAGTTCGTCGTGTTCTTCGTCCAGGGTAAATAAAATCTAATTTTACTGCCCTACTTTGATTCTTATGATTTCTACAAAATCTTCAAAAGGTGTTTATTCTTCAACTTTCCACTCCTTAAACACCCGAATGCTTATGCATCTTGATTTGTTTCTCTAAGCTATGTTTTTCTTCAAGATTCCTCAATTGTGTGGATTTTTCAAATCTATACAACTCTGGAACCTAAGTCAAGAACGCTTAGCGAAATTCCTCAAGACACCTATGGTCAAATTCCTCAAACTTGATACTTTTGAAAAATTCTGAGAACGCATATGACCTCTCCAAATTCTTCGCACAGATACTCTGTTCACAGGTACAAAATGTCTGCTGCTGAATCACTAGGTTCTCATCAACTTAACTCATTTGCAGCGTTCCTCAAAGATAATTTGCATACTTCCTCAGAAACATCCAAAGTTCAAAGTCCTCAAGTGAGGAAAATGGCAGATGGGAAGAGACCTCAGAAAGGAGGCAAGAGGCCAGAAACAAACACTGCTTTTGAGATACCTGAAGAAATATATGATGAATATTGCATACCTGATGAAGCAACTCATGGCAAGGAGACCAAGACTCAGCGCAAAGTGCGCTTCCAGAGAATAGAGAGGAGATGGGCTAAGGAATGGAGGGAATACCGCTATGTCACTCCAAAGTACATGAAGAAATTTGCCGTAAACCCTCCATGTCCAAGACCTCCATTAGCAGCTGGCCAAGTTGCTGATCCCACTAGCATCAGGCGTGGTGAGGAATTTCCTAAAGAATGGGCCAAGCACCAAGCCAAATTGGCTAAAATTGCAGAAGAAGCAGTGAAGAAATTCAATGAGGATTCTCAAGCTGCTGCTACTGAGGCCTATGCCAGTAAGCCTAAAAAGGCTATCCCAAAGAAATCTGCTGTGAAGCCGAGTTCCTCAACAGCAATGCCCTCACGGCCAAGTTCTTCACAGTCCAAGTCCTCAAGGCAAATTCCTCAGGCAGCTTCTTCAAGGGCTGTACCAATCCCCTCTGTTGCCACAAAATCCTCAGCTGCTGCCACAAAGACCTCAACACCAGTGCACCTTGCAATGTGTCAACGGACTGCAGGCTTTTCAATTGCTTCTGGAGCATCTGCAAGTTCCTCATCTCCTCCACTGTCCTCAACTGGTCCAACTCTGCTGAAGAAAAAGGCCACTGCTGGACGTGGAATGAGGCCAAGTCCTCATAAGAAGCAAGTGGTGTTTCAAGTTCCGTCTGATGACAATGAAGCTGATGATGAAGAACTTGCTGAAATCATCAGGGACAAACAAGAAAGGGCCGCTAGAGCCAAAGGCAGTTCTGTGCCTCTAATGCTGGATCCAAAGAAGATCCTCGATTTCATCGACCTCTGGCACAAAGATCCAAACACTCCACTGCCTGACCTAAACCTCACTCCTGGTCAAAGTCATATGTTCATGACATTCATAAGTGAATAAAAATGGAAATTTGAAAAGGGCAGACAAGTCAAGAAGGCTCAGTACAAGAAGGAGCGTTTTCTGAAGAACAATGTTCTGAACATGTCTCCTGAAGAACTTGTAACTCTGCAAAAGGAAATCAAAGGTCTCAGTGATGAATTTGACAGATATTATGCCGATTGGCTAGGTGCCAAAGTCAGGTTTGTCAAGCTTGTCAAGAACCTCAAGACTAATGTTGCAGCACCATCGCAATGACAAATTCCTCAGGCTGATACTTCTGCTTAGTCTGTTGAAGAAACTGAAAGTACCAGGGCTGATTAAGAAATTCCAGCTTCTGAAGACCATGCCAGGGCAACCACCAATGTTGCGCCTGAAGAACGACAAAGGCCAGCTGAAGAATTTGCTGCGCCTGAAGAATCTGAACAAGCCAGGGCAACTGCATCAGTTGTGCCTGCAGAAACTGAACCAGCTCCATCTATTCCTCCTGCTAAATCTTCAACAGTGAATACAATTAGTCTTCCTTCTGCATTAGAAGTGAAGAAAACAAAAGCTGCGGAGAAGGCAACTGTGAAGAAGAGGAAAGCATCAACCACTGCAGAGTCTTCAGCTCCCAAGAAAGTGAGGACTTTGACAAGTTCCTTCACTAACCCAATTGATGCTGTTCCGATCTCGATTGTACCATCAAAGGAGCTCATTCCATTTGGTGAGGAATATGTCATTCCAGATGACACAGATGAAGATAATCCTTCTGTTGCTTCTTCAGAGCAGTTGGATGAAGAAATTGAAGTGGAAGATATCCCTTCAACCCCACTGGTATCATCGCCCATGCCTCAGTTCACAGCTGAAGAGGCAGGCGTTGAGGAAATTGAAGAAGATGTGGACATTGGCTCAACTACGCCTGTGCTGAATGATGATTATTGGGAAAATCTTCATCCCAATTCACCATTGACGACACCTCTGCATCCAATTCCTCAGTCCCCTGTGCAAACTAAAGAAATTCAAATGGGATCTGAAGGACGTCAAACTTCTCTTCTTTCCATTCCTGAAGACATTCCAGCTACAACAGCTGAAGAAATGGAGACTCAGACTGCTGCTGATGAAACTGCCACTAAAATTCATCAGTCTTCTGTTCCTGAAGCTATGACTCAAGAGGTTGTAAAACCTTCCACTACAAATCTTCAGCCCATGCAACAAAATCCTCATGCAAAGAGGCCAACGTTTAAGGCTGCTGATTTCTTTGATGAACATCATTTCTTCACTGATGTCAATCCTTATGACTCAGCAAGACTTCGGTGCAAGAAGTTCTGGACAGCTAGTCAGATGAATTTCTATGCAGCCATTCTGTTTGACAAGGACAAGGTATTTGAGCACCGTCAAATTCCTCATGTGGATATGGATTCCATCCCATGCTTTCAACCAGTCCTCAATGTTCTTCACGAAGCTGGGCTCCTGAATTTCTATGCTGACATCTGCGATTGGAATGAAGAGCTAATTCTTCAATTCTATGCTACTCTGCACCTCACTGGAAATGTGGATGATGTTAATTCCTGGGTGCTTGATTGGATGACTGAGAACACTCACTACAAAGCTCCGGCCTCTGAATTGCTTCATGCCGTTCCAGTCAGTCCTCCTACTGAAGGCGCAAGGCGCATGTATGAAGAACCTGAACTTCAAAATCATCTCATGCAAGTACTGATGAAGCCTTTGCGTCTAGGCCAAGCTCAGAGAACCACCTTCTTAGTGAAGGATTTGCTTTATGTGCCAAGAACAATCTACCGCATTCTGACCAAAACCCTCAGTCCGATCAAAGGCCACAACTCTGAAGAAGAAGAGGTTGTTGGCATCATGAAAAATCTGCTATTCAACATTATACATGGTATTCCCATTAACTACCATGATTTCTTCATGAGGACTTTGGCGAATGTTGCACTGTCACCGTTTGAGTTGAAGCCCTATCCTCAATAGATTATGAAATTCATCAGAACCAGGTCTTCAATTCACTACAAGGCAGATTGTCAGAATCACCTCAGCTTCTTGCCTCCCATTGAAGTCCTCAAGCGGACAATTTCTTCAGCTGATGAAAAAGGCAAAGCCGCTGTTATTGATGAAGGCACTCGTCCATTGGATGGTCAGTTTCACAAAGCTGCATCTTATTCCACCAATGATGACTCTACAACACAAGACTCTGCCGCAAAAGCCTCAAAGCCAACTCCTCAAGCCACTGCCCCACGCGTGATGACCGATCGTGAGCTTCTTCTAAGTCTTCATTAGAAGGCCGATCGCAATCACAAATGGGTCAAGCGTCAATTTGGCTCAATTCTTGAGAACCTGACTGTCACGCAAAACACTGTGAAGAAGAATCACTACTATGCTCATGAAATCTTTGATCGCACTTGGGCCATATTGTCTCACCTTTACGGTGATGAATATCTCAAGCAGATGGGATTTCAACAGGACTTTGACTGGTCTCAGCCACCTTCGAAGAAATTCAAGAAGGTCAAAGTTCCTCAACTCGTCACAAGTTCATATTCTTCATCGCGTGAGACGGATGAAGCTGAAGACCTGAACGACACCGCGGCAGGCCCTACCTCAACGGACGACCCCAACAACGATGGCGCTCCTCCATCAACCTCATGATGATATTCTTCAGGGGCGTTAGTCCTCATTTTTCATCCCTTTTGGTCATTCGATGACAAAGGGGGAGAAATTTGAGTTAGTCTTCAAGCGGGTCTTATATATGGGCTGTGTTTTCTTTAAGTTACAAATCTTGCTCTTCTGAGGTGTTTGCTCTGATGAGTTGTAAACTTAAGTCCTATGGTGGTCTGATACTTTTGAACTGCTTTCTGCATGCTTATTTCCTCAAGTACCTTAATGCACGCATGCTGAATTTCGTGAGACACCATATTTCATCATGCATTTCAAATTCTTCATAGCATATGTTAAATGCGTGTATGAATTACAAGATATAGGGGGAGATCTCCTATATCTTCAGGGGGAGTTATTCTATATCTTGCAATCAAATTCCACAATATCAGTATTTACACTTCACATGTTTTATCCCCGTTGAAAACTTAACCTATTTGTCATCAATCACCAAAAAGGGGGAGATTGTAAGTGCATCTAGTGCCCCCTTAGTGATTTTGGTGTATTGAAGACTTATAGGTTAAGGGACTAACGTGTTTGTGAGTGTACACAGGTTATATAAGTCTATGAGGAGTTTGATGTTTACGAAGAAAGTCGACCCCTAAAAATGAATGTCTTCATTTGAAGACTTCGGTTTTCTTGAAGACTTTGAAAATGAGGAAATTGGTGTGACCTTGAAGACATTGATATTGATGCGAGGATTATGAAGCATGAAGACTTTTGTTTTCGTAGTTTCATTTTCTCTTTCTTGAGTCATAGGAAACACCGTACTGTTAAAGGGGGTCACGGTAAAACTAAGGAAACATTTCCAAGTGATGCTCATCTCAAAGCCTACACATACCCAATCCTTTCGAGTGAAGCCATTGGAAATCTCATACAGTTCAGTCAATTTCTTCAGTGACAGAGATGAAGATCTTCTGTTCTCTGAGGAATTTGTTCTGACTGAGGAGTTAGGAATTCGCCAGTGCGGATTGCCTACAAGTGAGGATCATGATATCCCTGAGGAATTTGAGAGCTCAAATTTCCGACCGTTGCTGTGCTACGTGCCAGCTGTCCCAAATATCTTATCCACCTAATGGTCATATCATTGAAGGGCATTTATGTCTTATCATGTCAGGCTGGTCCCCGGATATAAATAGCCACCCCCTACAACCACTAGCTGGTTGGCTGCTCCGAGAGAAGCTGACACTTGTCATTAAGAGCATCCCATCCTCCGAGGTCTTTGAAAGAAAATCATCAGTGAGGAAAACCCAAACCAACACCTAAAACCCAAAGTGATTGAGCATCACTGAAGAGATTGTTCCTGTGTGGAACCAACGCTTGTTACCTTTGAAGACTGTGCATCTTCCAGATGGTTAGGCATCAAGGTCTAGAGCATCCAAGAGGAATTGTGGATCACCAGGTGACCTAGTCTGTGAAGGTTTGGAAGTCACCTGTGAAGACTTACCACGAGTGATTGGGCGAGGTCTGTGTGACCTTAGCTCAAGGAGAATACGATGAGGACTGTGTGTCCGGGACTGTGTCTACTTTGGTTTAAATACCTAGCCGCTCCAACCAGACGTACAACTCTCACAGCAGTTGGAACTGGTCTACCAAATCATTATCTTCACCGAGCTACTGGTTCTATTTCCTCAACCCTTTCATTTCCTCATTTACTTGTTGATGAAATTGATCGTTACTGTTTGAAGACTTTGACTGAAGACTTTCTTAATTTCCTCAATTCTATTTCTTCAGTCATCTTGTCTTTTGCCTGCTTATCTTGTTACACGCTACTTCTGCACTGTGTATGTTTCATTTCATCATGATAAATGTGTTCTTGTCTTGTTATGCATGCACCTGAGTACTTATTCCGCTGCTAGTTGTTCATCGCTTAGGAAATTCCTCAAGTAGTATTTCCTCAGTGACGAATTCATAAAAATCGCCTATTCACCCCCCCTCTAGTCGATATAACGCACTTTCAGTATCTTCACCTCGACCGGAAGAACAAAGAGTTTCTCCTCAACCTACTGCACCTACTGAAAATATTTACTATGAAATTCCTTCGGGTATGTGATGTCTACTACACAACTTTATTCTTGTAGACTCGTGTTGGGCCTCCAAGCGCAGAGTTTTGTAGGACAGTAGCAATTTTCCCTCAAGTCGATGACCTAAGGTTTATCAATCCGTGGGAGGCGTAGGATGAAGATGGTCTCTCTCAAACAACCCTGCAACCAAATAACAAAGAGTCTCTTGTGTCCCCAACACACCAAATACAATGGTAAATTGTATAGGTGCACTAGTTCAACGAAGAGATGGTGATAAAAGTGTAGTAATGATAGTAGATATTGATTTTTGTAATAGTAACAATAAAAAAACAGCAAGGTAACGAGTAACAAAAGTGAGCACAAACGGTATTGCAATGCTTGAAAATGAGGCCTAGGGTCCCTACTTTCGCTAGTGCAATCTCTCAAAAATGCTAATCTAATTGGATCATATAACCAAACCACAACGTGCGATGAAGAATAACTCCAAAGTTCCTATCTAGCGGAGAACATAAGACGAAATTGTTTGTAGGGTACGAAACCACCTCAAAGCTATTCTTTCCGATCAATCTATCCTATAGGTCGTACTAAAATAACACCATATGATACACATCAACCAACTCTAATGTCACCTAGATACTCCAATGTCACCGCGAGTATCCGTGAGTTGATTATACGATATGCATCAAACAATTTCAGATTCATAATACTCAATCCAACACAAAGAACCTCAAAGAGTGCCCCAAGATTTCTACCGAAGAAACAAAGACAAGAACATGCATCAACCCCTATGCATAGATTACCCCAATGTCACCTTGGGAATCCGCGAGTTGAGTTCCAAAACATATATCAAGTGAATCAATATGATACCCATTGTCACGACGGGTATTCATAGAAAGACATACATAAAGTGTTCTCAAATCCATAAAAGTATTCAATCTGATAAGAACGAAATCTTAAAGGGAAAACTCAATTCACAACAAGATAGAGAGGGGAAAACACCATATGATCTGACTGTATTAACAAAGCCCGTGATACATCAAGATCGTGACATCTCAAGAACACAAGAGAGAGAGAGAGAGAGAGAGAGAGAGAGAGAGATTAAACACATAGCTACTGGTACAAGCCCTCAGCCCCGAGGGTGGACTACTCCCTCCTCATCATGGTGGCCGTCGGGATGATGAAGCTGGCCACCGGTGATGGTTTCCCCCTCCGGCAGGGTGCCGGAATAGGGTCTAGATTGTTTTTTCGTGGCTACAAAGGCTTGCGGCGGCGGAACTTCTGATCTAGGGTTACCCCGAGGGTTTTTGGAATATTTGGCAATTTATAGGGCGAAGAGGCAGTGCGGGAGGCCACCGAGGGGGCACAACCCCCTAGGCGCGCCTGGGCTCCTGGGCGCGCCCACCTCGGGCCTCCCCTCTGGTACTTTTTAGCCCATCCTTGGTCTTCTGGTCTAAAAAAATTCTCCAAAAATTTTCGCTGCGTCTGGACTCTGTTTGGTATTGATTTTCTGCGATGTAAAAAAAGCAAAAAACAGCAACTGGCACTGGGCACTATGTCAATAGGTTAGTCCCAAAAAATGATATAAAGTTGCTATAAAATGATTGTAAAACATCCAAGAATGATAATATAACCGCATGAATACTTCATAAATTATAGATACGTTGGAGACGTATCAGCATCCCCAAGCTTAATTCCTACTCGTCCTCGAGTAGGTAAATGATAAAATAAATAATTTATGAAGTGTGAATTCTAGCAAATTGCATAAGTTTGATCAATGATAATTTCAATCCCTTTTCCTAGCATCATAACAGCAATTCGTTCTCATAAAACTTCTCATGTTAATGTAGCAACCAATTCACATGTTAAGGTTCAAACAATGAATTCTCTTGAAACTCAACAACCTATATTCTTAGTCACCAAACAATTGCAATTCAATTTATTCAACAGACTCTAAGTAAGAGCCCCACATACTCAATCATCGTATAGTCTTCTATGATTGCTAGTACTCAAAGCATATTCTTAGAACAAATGGCATCCATCGAACACAGAGAAAGATAGGGGCTTAATATTTCGCCTCCCAACTCATTTATCATAGAGATAATTGTCAACAATAATAAATCATGATCAAATATATTTGACTGGTCATATGTGCCTAGATCTTTCCCCACCACATGATGATTGCCAACTAAAGAATAATTGAGGTTGAAATGAGAATGCAATCTATTAACTCTTGCATAAAAGTAAATACTGAAAAGTAAAAGATAGGCCCTTCGCAGAGGGAAGCAGAGGTTGTCATGCGCTTTTTATTTGGATGCCCAAGCTCTTAATGCAAAGGAACGTCACGTTATATTGCCCCTTATGATAGCAACCTTTATTATGCTGTTCGTCGCTTTTATTATTTTGCCATCACAAGTTCGTACAACGCTCAATTTTCCCTTACAATAAAAGATCAAACATATTTAGGAGCAATTTTTATTGCTTTATGCACCGATGACAACTTACATGAAGGATATTATTCAATACATAGGTAGGTGTGGTGGGCACTCATGGGTTTAAGGGTTCTTGGATGCACAAGTAGTATCTCTACTTAGTACGAATTTTTGGCTTGCAAAAGATTCTAGGCAAACACCACATGTTGGAGGATCCATGACAATATAACTTCTATGCAAATATACCCAAACATAACTCATTATGTTGTCTTCCTTCTCTAATTTCAACTAATTTGCTCAAGTTTGAAAATAATTAATGGGTATTCACAATCATAGAAGATGTCCAAGATAATATATTTGTATGTGAAAGTTCTCTTCCTTATACTAATCATTCATGAATTGCTTGTATGACCAATGTTGTAATTGTCAAGCTTCAAAAGGTTTCACTTTCTAAACCCAATGTGAAGCTACTACTAGGCATGATATAAACATATAATTTCAACTTCATGATATTCAATTCATTTAACAATTTACTCATAGGATAAAAGTGAAGCATAAGAGTAAATGACAAACTACTCCAAAAAGATATAAGTGAAGATCAAGCGAGTAGTTAAGTAAATGGGTAGCTAATTGAGGACTCTCTTATTTAAAACTTTCAGATCTAAGTATTTTATTAAAACAGCAAGCAAAACAAAACAAAATGACATTCCAAGAATAGCACAACTCATGTGAAGAAGCAAAAACTTAGGCTCAACCGATACTAACCGATAATTGTTGAAGAAGAAAGGTGGGATGCCTACCGGGGCATCCCCAAGCTTAGATGTTTGTGACTTCTTGAAATATTATCTTGGGATGCCTTGGGCATCCCCAAGCTTGAGCTTTTGTGTCTCCTTAATTCCTCTCATATCACGGTTTCCTAATTCTTAAAAACTTCATCCACACAAAACTCAGCAAGAACTCGTGAGATAAGTTAGTATAAATCAATGCAAAAACCTTATCATTCCCTACTGTATCAAATCACTAAAATTATTATTTAACATTGCATACTAAATTCCTCTGCATATTTAATACCCCTATCCTCAAATAGAATCATTAAACAAGCAAACATATGCAAACATAATAGCAATCTGCCAAAACAGGACAGTCTGTAAAGGATTCAAGAATATCAATACTTTTTTAACTCTGAAAATTCTGAAAATTTTCCACACCGTAGAAAATTTATCATATCTTATTGTGCAAAAAGTTTCAACATTTTATCACATTCTGAATTTTCTCGGGAATTTTTGCAACAGTGATAAACTTTCTGTTTTGAAACAGCAACATGTAGACTTGCAAAATAAGCATGGTAAAGGCCATCCTTGACATTTTTATTGAAATGAAAGATGCAAAACATTATTATAAATATAAGCAAGCAAATAAAAATAAAATAGAATGACGCTCCAAGCAAAACACATATCATGTGATGTATAAAATTATAGCTCCAAGTGAGGTTACCGATAATGTAGGAGATGAAAGAGGGGATGCCTTCCGGGGCATCCCCAAGCTTAGTTGATTTTATCTTCCTTGAATATTACCTTGGTGGTGCCTTGGGCATCCCCAAGCTTAGGGTCTTGTCACTCCTTATTCTTCTCATATCGATATCTCACCCAAAACTTGAAAACTTCAATCACACAAAACTTAACGAAACTTCGTGAGATGGGTTAGTATGATAAAGACAAATCTTTCACTTTGGTACTGTCAAAGACAAGATTCATAATTTTTTTCACACAATTCCTACTGTACTCTATGTTTTCCACAATTTATATTAAGCAATATAAGCCATGGAAACCATAAAACAAGCAAACTATGCATTGCATACAGAATCTGTCAAAAACAGAACAGTACATAAAGATCTGAATTAATGTCATACTTATGTAACTCGAAAAATTCTGAAAGATTAGTAAAACGTAGTAAATTTGTATACCCATCAACTGTAAAAAACTCAGAATTTTTCCACTTTCCAGTAAAAGATAGAAATTTCTGTACTGTACGCAAAAGTTTCTGTTTTTGCACAGAATCAAGTCAACTATTATCCACACTATCCCAAAGGCTTTACTTGGTACTTTATTGAAATAAAAGTTATAAAAAATGATTACTACAGTAGACTAATCATGTGAACACACAAAAACAGTAGGTAAAAGTGTTGGGTTGTCTCCCAACAAGCGCTTTTCTTTAATGTCTTTTAGCTAGGCATGATGATTTCAATGATGCTCGCATAAAAGATAAGAATTGAAACATAAAGAGATAATCATGAAGCATATAACTAGCACATTTAAGTCTAACCCACTTCCTATGCATAGGGATTTTATGAGCAAACAATTTATGGGAACAAGAATCAACTAGCATAGGAAGGCAAAACAAGCAAAACTTCAAGATTTTCAACACATAGAGAGGAAACTTGATATTATTGCAATATTTAAAAGCACACGTTCCTCTCTCATAATAATTTTCAGTAGCATCATGAATGAACTCAACAATACAACTATCACATAAAGCATTCTTTTCATGATCCACAGGCATAGAAATTTTATTACTCTCCACATAAGCAAATTTATTCTCATGAATAGTAGTGGGAGCAAACTCAACAAAAATAACTATCATGGGATTGAAAATTAAAATCACGATGACAAGTTTCATGGTTATCATAATTATTTATATTTTACATGTCTTCACAATAATCATCATAGATAGCAACTTTTTTCTCATCATAATCAATTGAAACCTGTTCCAAAATAGTGGATTCATCACTAAATAAAGTCATGACCTCTCCAAATCCACTTTCATCAATATAATCATCATAAAAAGGAGGCATGCTTTCATCATAATAAAATTTCTCATCAAAACTTGGGGGACTAAAAATATCATCTTCATCAAACATAGCATCCCCAAGCTTATGGTTTTGCATATCATTAGCATCACGAATATTCAAAGAGTTCATGCCAACAACATTGCAATCATGCTCATCATTCAAAGATTTTTTGTCAAACATTTTATAGAATTCTTCTTCTATAAATTGAGCACAATTTTCCTTTCCATCATTTTCACGAAAGACATTATAAAGATGAATAATATGATGCAACCTCAATTCCATTTTTTGTTTTCTATTTATAAACCAAACTAGTGATAAAACAAGAAACTAAAAGATTCAATTGCAAGATCTAAAGATATACCTTCAAGCACTCACCTCCCCGGCAACTGCGCCAGAAAAGAGCTTGATGTCTACTACGCAACTTTATTCTTGTAGACTCGTGTTGGGCCTCCAAACGCAGAGTTTTGTAGGACAGTAGCAATTTTCCCTCAAGTGGATGACCTAAGGTTTATCAATCCGTGGGAGGCGTAGGATGAAGATGTTCTCTCTCAAACAACCCTGCAACCAAATAACAAAGAGTCTCTTGTGTCCCCAACACACCAAATACAATGGTAAATTGTATAGGTGCACTAGTTCGGCGAAGAGATGGTGATAAAAGTGTAGTAATGATAGTAGATATTGATTTTTGTAATACTAACAATAAAAAAACAGCAAGGTAACGAGTAACAAAAGTGAGCACAAACGTTATTGCAATGATCGAAAATGAGGCCTAGAGTTCGTACTTTCGCTAGTGCAATCTCTCAGCAATGCTAATCTAATTGGATCATATAACCATCCCTCAACATGCAATGAAGAATCACTCCAAAGTTCCTATCTAGCGGAGAACATAAGACAAAATTGTTTGTAGGGTACGAAACCACCTCAAAGCTATTCTTTCCGATCAATCTATCCTAGAGGTCGTACTAAAATAACACCATATGATACACATCAACCAACTCTAATGTCACCTAGATACTCCAATGTCACCGCGAGTATCCGTGAGTTGATTATACGATATGCATCAAACAATTTCAGATTCATAATACTCAATCCAACACAAAGAAACTCAAAGAGTGCCCCAAGATTTCAACCGGAGAAACAAAGACAAGAACATGCATCAACCCCTATGCATAGATTACCCCAATGTCACCTCGGGAATCCACGAGTTGAGTGCCAAAACATATATCAAGTGAATCAATATGATACCCCATTGTCACCACGGGTATTCATAGCAAGACATACATAAAGTGTTCTCAAATCCATAAAAGTATTCAATCTGATAAGAACGAAATCTCAAAGGGAAAACTCAATTCACAACAAGATAGAGAGGGGAAAACACCATATGATCCGACTATATTAACAAAGCCGGCGATACATCAAGATCGTGACATCTCAAGAACACGAGAGAGAGAGAGAGAGATTAAACACATAGCTACTGGTACAAACCCTCAGCCCCGAGGGTGGACTACTCCCTCCTCATCATGGTGGCCGCCGGGATGATGAAGATGGCCACCAGTGATGATTTCCCCCTCCGGCAGGGTGCCGAAACGGGGTCTAGATTGGTTTTTCGTGGCTACAGAGGCTTGCGGCGGCGGAACTTCTGATCTAGGGTTACCCCGAGGGTTTTTGGAATATTTGGCAATTTATAGGGCGAAGAGGCGGTGCGGGAGGCCACCGAGGGGGGAACAACCCCCCTGGGTGCGCCCAGGTGGGTTGTGCCCACCTCGGGCCTCCCCTCTGGTACTTTTTAGCCCATCCTAGGTCTTCTGGTCCAAAAAATTCTCCAAAAAATTTCGCGGCATTTGGACTCTGTTTGATATTGATTTCATGTGAAGTAAAAAAAGCAAAAAATAGCAACTGGCACTGGGCACTATGTCAATAGGTTAGTCCCAAAAAATGATATAAAGTTGCTATAAAATGATTGTAAAACATCCAAGAATGACAATATAACAGCATGAATACTTCATAAATTATAGATACATTGGAGACGTATCAGTATGATAGAGAAACTGCTAGCTAATCCTTATGCAGGAGATGGAACACTACATCCTGATATGCATCCAATCTTTGTGGATGAAGTTTGTGGATTATTTAAGCTTGCAGATTTACCCGGAGATGAAGTCAAGAGGAAGGTCTTCCCTTTATCTTTGAAGTGAAAGGCATTGACATGGTATAGGCTATGTGATGATATTGGATCTTGGAATTACACCCGATTGAAATTGAAATTTCATCAGAAGTTTTGTCCGATGCATCTGGTTCATCGTGATCTGAATTATATATATAATTTTTGGCCTCATGAAGGAGAAAGTATCGCTCAAGCTTGGGGGAGGCTTAAGTCAATGTTATATTCATGACCCAACCATGAGCTCTCGAGAGAAATTATTATTCAGAATTTTTTTGCTCGGCTTTCTCATAATGATCAATCCATGCTCGATACCTCTTGTACTGGTTCTTTTATGAAGTAGACTATTGAATTCAAATGGGATCTCTTGGAAAGAATTAAACGCAACTCTAAAGATTGGGAGCTCGACGAAGGTAAGGAGTCAAGTATAAAGCTTGAATTTGATTGTGTTAAACTTTTATGGATACCGATGCTTTTTGTGAATTTAGCACAAAATATGGACTTGACTCTGAGATAGTAGCTTCTTTCTGTGAATCATTTACTACTCTTGTTAATATCCCTAAGGAGAAGTCATTTAAATATCATCCTCCCATTAAAGTAAAAGTAGTAGAACACATTGAAGCTAGGGAAGAAACCACTACTTATAATGTTGATCTAGCTATCCCTACTGCTTATATTGAGAAACCACCTTTTCCTGTTAGGATAAAAGAACATGCTCAAGTTTCAACTGTGGTTCGTAAGAATTATACTAGGACGCCTACACCCGCTGAACAAATTAAAGTTGAACCTAATGTTGTTATGGTTAAAGATCTCTTGGTTGAAAATATTGATGGGAATGTTATTTATTTCTGTAATGAAGCTACTAGAATTGCCAAACCCGATGAAAAAGATAAACATAGACATGTTGTTGGCATGCCTGTTGTCTCTATTAAAATAGGAGATCATTGTTATCATGGCTTATGTGATTTGGGTGCTAGTGTGAGTGCTATTTTGTTTACTTTATATCAAGCAATTATGAATGATATTGCACCTGCTGAGATAGAAGATATTGATGTTACTATTAAACTCACAAATAGAGATACTATTACACCACTTGGGATTGTTAGACATGTTGAAGTCTTGTGCGGGAAAATAAAATACCCTACTAATTTTCTTGTTCTTGGTTCCCCACAAGATGATTTTTGTCCCATTATATTTGGTATACCTTTCTTGAACACGGTTAATGCTAAGATAGACCGTGGGAAGGAAACGGTTAGTGTAAGCTTCAGTGATGTGTCTCATGAGTTTAATTTCTCCAAATTTCATAGACAACCTCATGATAAAGAGTCACCTAGTAAAGATGAGATTATTGGTCTTGCTTCTATTGTCGTGCCTCCTACTGATCCTTTAGAACAATATTTGCTAGACCATGAAAATGATATGCATATGGATGAAAGAAATGAAATAGATGAGATATTCTTTAAACAAATGCCTGTTTTGAAACACAACTTGCCTGTTGAGATTCTTGGTGATCCTCTACCACCCAAGAGTAATCCTGTGTTTGAGCTTAAACAACTACCTGATACTTTCAAATATGCTTATCTTGATGAAAAGAAGATATATCATGTTATTATTAGTGCTAACCTTTCAGAACATGAAGAAAAGAGATTATTTAAAACTCTAAGGAAGCACCGTGCCGCTATTGGATATACTCTTGATGATCTTAAGGGCATTAGTACCGCTCTATGTCAGCATAAAATTAATATGGAACCTGATGCTAAACCAGTTGTTGATCACCAGCGACGGTTGAATCCAAAAATAAAAGAAGTGGTAAGAAATGGAATATTAAAGCTTCTGGAAGCAGGTCTAATCTATCCTATTGCTGATAGTAGGTGGGTAAGTCCTGTTCATTGTGTCCCTAAGAAGGGAGGTATTATTGTAGTTCCTAATGATAAAAATGAACTTATCCCACAAAGAATTATCACAGGTTATAGAATGGTAATTGATTTTAGAAAATTAAACAAAGCTACTAGGAAGGATCATTATCCTTTGCTTTTTATTGATCAAATGCTAGAAAGACTATCAAAACATACACATTTCTGCTTTCTAGATGGATACTCCGGTTTTTCCCAAATACCTATGTCACAAGAGGATCAAGAAAAAACTACCTTTACTTGCCCTTTTAGTACTTATGCTTATAGACGTATGCCTTTTGGTTTATGCAATGCACCTGCTACCTTTCAAAGATGTATGACTGCTATATTCTCTGACTTTTGTGAAAAGATTGTTGAGGTTTTCATGGATGATTTTTCCGTTTATGGGACTTCTTTTGATGATTGCTTAAGCAACCTTGATCGAGTTTTGCAAAGATGTGAAGAAACTAATCTTGTCTTGAATTGGGAGAAGTGCCACTTTATGTTTAATGAATGTATTGTCTTGGGGCATAAAATCTCCAAAAGAGGTATTGAAGTTGATAAAGCTAAAGTTGATGCAATTGAAAAAATGCCATGTCCTACAGATATCAAAGGTGTAATAGGTTTCCTTGGTCATGATGGTTTCTATAGGAGATTTATTAAAGACTTCTCTAAAATTTATAGGCCTCTCACTAATCTTTTGCAAAAAGATGTTCCATTTGTTTTTTATGATGATTGTTTAGAAGCCTTTGAAATACTTAAGAAAGCCTTAATCTATGCACCTATTATTCAACCACCTGATAGGAACCTACCCTTTGAAATTATGTGTGATGCTAGTGATTATGCTGTTGGTGCTGTTCTAGGACAAAGAGTTGATAAGAAATTAAATGTTATCCATTATGCTAGTAAAACCCTAGACAGTGCTCAAAGAAATTATGCTACTACTGAAAAGGAATTTCTAGCAGTTGTGTTTGCTTGTGATAAATTCAGATCTTACATTGTTGATTCCAAAGTAATTATTCATATTGATCATGCTGCTATTAAATACCTTATGGAAAAGAAAGATGCTAAACCTAGACTCATTAGGTGGGTTCTCTTGCTACAAGAATTTGATTTACATATTATTGATAGGAAGGGAGCTGAGAACCCCGTAGCAGATAACTTGTCTAGGTTAGAAAATATTCTTGATGACCCACTACCTATTGATGATAGTTTTCCTGATGAACAATTAGCTGTCATAAATGCTTCTCGTAGTACCCCATGGTATGCAGACTATGCTAATTATATTGTTGCTAAATTTATACCACCTAGTTTTACATAACAGCAAAAGAAAAAAAAATTCTATGATTTAAGACATTACTTCTGGCATGACCCACATTTATATAAAGGAGTGGATGGTGTTATTCGACGTTGTATACCTGAGCATGAACAGGAAAAAATCCTACGCAAGTGTCACTCCGAGGCTAACAGAGGACACCATGCGGGAGACCGAACTGCACACAAGGTATTACAATCCGGTTTTTATTGGCCTACTCTTTTCAAGGATGCTCGTAAGTTTGTCTTGTCTTGTGATGAATGTCAAAGAATTGGTAATATAAGTAGACGGCAGGAAATGCCTATGAATTATTCACTTGTTATTGAACCATTTGATGTTTGGGGATTTGATTATATGGGACCTTTTCCTTCCTCTAATGGGTATACACATATTTTAGTTGCTGTTGATTACATTACTAAGTGGGTAGAAGCTATTCCAACTAGTAGTGCTGATCATAACACTTCTTTTAAAATGCTTAAAGAAGTTATTTTCCTGAGGTTTGGAGTCCCTAGATATTTAATGACTGATGGTGGTTCACACTTTATTCATGGTGCTTTCCGTAAATTGCTTGCTAAGTATGATGTTAACCATAGAATTGCATCTCCATATCACCCTCAGTCTAGTGGTCAAGTAGAATTAAGTAATAGAGAAAAAAAATTGATCTTGCAAAAGACTGTTAATAGATCCAGGAAGAATTGGTCTAAGAAACTTGATGATGCATTATGGGCCTATAGAACTGCTTACAAAAATCCTATGGGTATGTCTCCATATAAAATGGTTTATGGAAAAGCATGTCACCTACCTCTGGAACTAGAACATAAAGCTTATTGGGCAATTAAATAACTTAATTATGATTTCAAACTTACCGGTGAAAAGTGGTTGTTTGACATTAGCTCACTTGATGAATGGAGAAGCCAGGCCTATGAAAATGCCAAGTTGTTTAAAGAAAAGGTTAAAAGGCATAACAAAAGATACAAAAGCGTGAATTCAATGTAGGTGGCCATGTCTTGCTATACAATTCTCGTTTAAGATTTTTTGTAGGAAAACTTCTCTCCAAATGGGAATGTCCTTACATTATCGAAGAAGTTTATCATTCCGGTGCCATCAAGATCAACAATGCCGAAGGCAATAACCCGAAGGTGGTGAATGGGCAAAGAATCAAACATTATATCTTAGGTACGGCCATAAACATTGAAACTAATATTATCCATACCATAACACCGGAGGAGTACATAAGGGAAACCTACCGGAACGCTCCAGAACCCTGAAAAGGAATAGGTATGTGATACGATAAGTAAACCGACTCCAAAACTTTCCCAAAAGCAATTTTACTCCATTTTGAAATATTTAAAAAAGGACAGTGCTAACTAGCGATCATTATGCTTTTTAGCGATGGATCCGAACGATCGATGGAGTAGAGGTTGTGGTCCTTGTTTCTATACAGGAGTAGTTGAGCAAGCATTCACCCAAAAACCAACTATTCCTACCCTTAATTTATGCATGCATGCATATAGGACGAAACTGCTGATGTCAGCAAAGATTCCAATGAATTCAAAAATTCAAAATGTTTTATAGCACAAATCGTTGGTCCAATTTAAAAACTGTTTTCACATAAAAGATTTGTCACGACGAGACCTTCGAAACTAGATCCCATGTTGGTATATTCCGATGACTTTTTTTTTGGGCTAAAAAGTTATCATGCCTATACCACGTAAGTTATCATGTCCGTGATACATAAGTTATCCTATTACTTACACAAAAAATTACCGGGCATGAAAAATGGCTCCTTTAACCTTCTATTCACATGCACATGCATGCATGTGCATACATTAGAGGGAGAAAAAATTCTGATGTCATCCTAGAGTCTCTCATATTTCGAAACTTCAAAATGTTTTATAGCTCAAATCATCGATAGGACCAAAAAATCGTTGTCACATAAAAAATCCGTCGCGACGAGACCTACGAAACTAGATCCCATGTTGATACGTTCTTATGACCTTTTTTCCGTGTAAATAGTTACCGGCCTGGGCTAAGTAAGTTATGAGCTCCGATGTGTGTACATTATCATACTATTTACGCATGAGTTACCGTTGTATGTTTCAACAAAAAATTTACCAGGACAAACTTATCGCAGTGTTTGTGCGTGAGTTATCACGTATGTGATTCGTATATTACCACGGTATTCACACATAAGTTATCGATGGTATGTTTTCAAACAACTTCATCACCCCACGGTCAAAGTTACCGCGGTGTTTATACGTGGGTTATCACGTTTATGATGCGTATATTACCTTGCTATTTACGCGAAAGTTATCAGGAGAGGTTATGCTTTCAAACTATTTCCTCACCTCCCCCACCCTCAGGTCAAAGTTACTGCGGTGTTTGTGCGTGCGTTATCATATATACGGTAACATGCTATTTACACTAAAGTTATCAGGGGTACGTTTTTAGATAACCCACCCCCAGGTCAAAGGGGTTGTGGTGTTTGTGTGTGAGTTATCAGCTCTGTTGTGTGTATGCTATCATGCTTTTTTAATACAGAATTTTACCATGCCATTTTTGAACAACTCCACTCCACCCCTCCCCCCAAAGTCAAAACTATTACCATGTCTGGGCCAAGTAAGTTACCAACATTGTTGTGCGTATATTACCATGCTAGTACACATGAGTTACCGGGGGAGGGGGGTTCAACAAATTTTTCCCTGGGCAAAAAATTACCACGCTTCGGATAAGTAAGTTATCAGCTCTACTATGCATATATTACCATTTTTCCATATAAGATACTCGTGTATGTTTGTCAACAACTTTTTTCTTCGGTCAAAAAGTTATCACGATGTTTGTGCGTGAGTAATTAGCCATGTTGTGCATGTATTACCATGCATTTACATGGATGTTACCAGGGTATATTCTCAACAACTCACCCACCCCGGGGTGTGTTTAAAAAAATTATTCCCCGATAAAAATTACCGTGTTGTTTGTACTTAAGTTATCAGGTATACGATGCTTATTTTATCATGCTATTTTTGTAGGAGTTGCCGAGGTATATTTTTCAACAACATTTTTTTCTGGGTCAATTTTTTATTGTGTTTGTATGTTTTATTTTTAGAAATTATGGTGTTTGTACATAAGATAACAAGTTTGCAATAGTTTGCGATGCTTACGTTATCATGCTATCCACATGAAGGTTACCGGGTTGTGAACTTTTTTCCTTGGACTAAGTTATCATGATGATGGTACGTAAGTTATCAAGTTACCGATGTGTTTTACAACATTTTTCCTCAGGTTAAAGTTACTGCAGCTTTTTAACCTAAGTTATCAAGTCCACGATGCATATATTATCATGATATTTACAAAAAAATTGTCGGGGGTTATGTTGACAACATTTTTCCCGATCAAAATTACCGCAATTTTTGTACCTAAGTAATCAGGTCTGCAGTGTGTCTATTATCATCATATTTATACAGAAGTTATCAAGGGTGTGCATTCAACAGATTTTTCCGCAAAAACTTTCGCAATGTTTGTATCTAAGTTATCATGTCCATGGTACGTATATTCCCATGCCATTTACACAAAAGTTACTGGCGGTATGTTTCCAACAACTCCCGCCGCTCGCTCAAAAGTTACCGCAGTGTTTGTACCTAAGTTATCAGGTCTACAGTGTGTCTACTACCACCCTATTGACACAGAAGTTATCGGGGGTGTTTGTATTCAATAACATTTTACCCCAGGAAAAAGTTACCTAATGTTTGTTCCTAAGTTATCAAATCTGCGGTATGTACATAGATTATCAGCTCCGCTGTGTATAAAAATTATCATGCTATTTGCACAGAAGTTAGAGGGAGAGGCTCATAAGTTACCAACGGGTTTGTACACAGCTTATCAGCTCTGCTGTGCATAAATTATCTCGTTATTTGTACATAAGTTATCGAGGGGTGTGGGTATAGACAGCTTATACAATAGAATGTCTTTCTAGCTGTCTATAACATTCGAAATGTGAAAAACCGCCACAAATTCAGCTACTAATTATTCCAAATGTAGAACCATCAAGCAAGAAATTTGCAGAGACTCCTTCCACCATGCACAGTGCTGGCTTCATTTCACGTGGCATCCATGAAGAGGAAAATTTGCAAAATTAATCAAGAGAGGAAAATGTAGAGAGAGACGGAGCAAAGAATGGATCGATCCCAATTCCTAGAAGTCCATGCATCACAAGTTGAGCTGACAGTGATTTTGCACATCCTGTGAATCAATTGCTAGCTAGATCAGGATGACAAACTCTGACCTCCGCATGCTCTCCTGGTGGTGCTATGTTGCCTTTTGCCCTCGACGATCACCTGCGCCGGTGACATCCAGAAGCTCCTCATGGACAACTACATCAGGCTCATGTAGCGGCTCGTTGGGCGATGCACATGGTCTCATATTCGCCGCCGGGGACAAGAGGATTGGGATGCTAGATTCTTGCAGAGAGGAAACATCAGGCTTGTGGTTCCAGACGTCCTTGGTCGTTATGCAAGTGATGCTGCGACGGCGCTGCAGGACTAGGGGAGGCCGGCGGGCGTGAATCCGGCGGTGCGGGGGTGCAGGGTGTCGGGGAATGGCCGGATCCGGACGTGGACGAGGTAGGGGAGGTCGAAGACGGCACTGTAGATCGGGCGGCGGCCATGTAACCGAGAGAGAGAGCGAGGGATTGAGAGAAAGAAGAGAAGGGAAGGAGCTGAGAGAAGTAAGGGAGAGGGAAGGAGCAGGGGCATATGGGAGGTGCGGGAGGCGCTTTTGCTAATGCTGCTTGCGGGCAGTGGTGAGGCTCACCGGAGCAGCCAAGGGTGGTGCCAGTTGGCGCCGTCATCGTCCATGGCGCCGTCGGGGGCAGGTGCCGAGAGCAGCATCACCGCGGGCCCGTCATCACTTGTTTTGGGTTCTTGATGACCCACAAGTATAGGGGATCTATCGTAGTCCTTTCGATAAGTAAGAGTGTCGAACCCAACGAGGAGCAGAAGGAAATGACAAGCGGTTTTCAGCAAGGTATTCTCTGCAAGCACTCAAATTATCGGTAACAGATAGTTTTTTGATAAGATAATTCGTAACAAGTAACAAGTAACAAGTGTAACTAAGGTGCAGAAAGGTGGCCCAATCCTTTTTGTAGCAAAGGACAAGCCTGGACGAACTCTTTTATAAAGCAAAGCGCTCCCGAGGACACATGGGAATTATTGTCAAGTTAGTTTTCATCATGCTCATATGATTCACATTCGTTACTTTGGTAATTTGATATGTGGGTGGACCGGTGCTTGGGTGCTGTCCTTACTTGGACAAGGCTCCCATTTATGATTAACCCCTCTCGCAAGCATCTGCAACTACGAAAGAAGAATTAAGATAAATCTAACCATAGCATGAAACATATGGATCCAAATCAGCCCCTTACCAAGCAATGCATAAACTAGGGTTTAAGCTTTTGTCACTCTAGCAACCCATCATCTACTTATTACTTCCCAATGCCTTCCCCTAGGCCCAAACAATGGTGAAGTGTCATGTAGTCGACGTTCACATAACACCACTAGAGGAAAGACAACATACATCTCATCAAAATATCGAACGAATACCAAATTCACATGATTACTTATAACAAGACTTCTCCCATGTCCTCAGGAACAAACGTAACTACTCACAAAGCATATTCATGTTCATAATCAGAGGGGTAATAAATATCATTAAGGATCTGAACATATGATCTTCCACCTAATAAACCAACTAGCATCAACTACAAGGAGTAATCAACACTACTAGCAACCCACAGGTACCAATCTGAGGTTCTGAGGCAAAGATCTGATACAAGAGATGAACTAGGGTTTGGAGAGGAGATGGTGCTGGTGTAGATATGGATGGAGATTGACCCCCTCTCGATGAGAGGATCATTGGTGATGACGATTATGATGATTTCCCCCTCCGGGAGGGAAGTTTCCTCGGCAGAACAGCTCCGTCGGAGCCCTAGATTGGTTCTGCCCAAGTTCCGCCTCGAGATGGCGGCGCTTCGTCCCGAAAGCTCTCTTTTGATTTTTTTTCCAAGTCAAAACCCTCCATATAGCAGAAGATTGGCACCGGAGACCTGCCAGAGGGCCCACAAGCCCTAGGGGCGTGCCCAGGGGGGTAGGGCGCGCCCCCAGGCTTGTGGCCACCTGGTGGGTCCCCTCTGGTATTTTCTTCGCCCAATATTTTTTATATATTCCAAAATAATTCTTCGTAAATTTTTTGACGCCCCCGACTCAATCACGCACTAATCATACACGCAAACATGCACGATCAAGCACATGGACTCACGGGAAGATATCACAACACAACTCTAACACAAATAAACGGAGGTCCACAATATTACAGACCAGGGATCACGAAGATCCGAATACATAAGTCAGTCATACAAATATTATCTGAGTACAGACATAGTTAGAAAAGTTTTGCCTTAAGAAGGCTAGCACAAACAACGGCTCTAGATCGAAAGGCGTAGGCCTCCTGCCTGGGAGCCTCCGATCCTACTCCTGGTCGGCTGGCTCGATCCAGTAGTACGTGCCGTCTGGACCCTCCTGGTAGTAAGCTCCTGCGGTGGCATCTGGCTCCGGGGCTCCATCGTCTGGTGTATCATCAAGTAGGAGAATATGGGGAAAAAGAAGTAACAAAGCAACCGTGAGTACTCATCCGAAGTACTCAACAAGCAAGGATCTACACTACATATGCAACATTATCAAAGGAGAAAGGCTGTATATGTGGACTGGGCTGCAGAAATGCCAGAATAGAGAGAAGGCCTAGTCCTATCGAAGACTAGCATCTTCAAACATCTTCACGAAGCCACCATCTTGCAGCAATAGAAGAGAGTAGAATAGCATTTTATTAAGCAAACATGTTGAAGCAAGCCTAGAGATCCTTCCTCGACTCCCAGCGAGAAAGCGATCTCGAAGCTTCAATTAAGTAACAAGTATCCAGTTCAAGTAGTAGATCGGGATAAACAAACTAAGCGTCCTTTATCATAGGACTGGCTATCGATAGATTATTCTTCCCTGCAGGGGTGCACTACTGTTACCCAACACGCTCGATCAACTCTGGTCGGACACACTTGCTGGGTAATGCCCGGCCTCGGTAGATCAACACGAAGCAACGCCCTACCTAGGCTCAGCAGAGAGGTCAGCACGCCGGACTAACCTATGCACCCAGAGGTCTTGGGCCATCGCCCTGGGCACCCTGCGCGTTGTGAGACTGGCCGGGGTGCAGGCGCGACACTGAACTCGTTAGTGAAGTATCCAGCCCAATCCCGACAATCAGCCCGCATGGTGAACCGTGACATCTGAAGAGCTTTCGGGAGAAACGTACGACGTAGAGGGCCCCATAAACCATAATCCCGTGTGGTGGTAGTGCGTATAGGGCATGTCGACCCACTCAGATTAAACACCCAAATCCGATAGGCTGATTTAGTAACACGCGGAGACGATCAGAGTTTCTGAAACTCTGCCACAATATCACACTCGAGTGCCCTTCCGGCACACCCGACAACATAGATCCCCTGCGGGTACCCATCAGGGTCGACCCGCCTGTAACAAAGGTCAAAGTAACCGTGTGGTCATAACATCAAGGGGGAAAACCGAGGAATCACCCTTGATGGATTCCACTCGACGAAATCATCAGTGTGAACGTATGAGGTATCACCCTCGAGGTTCACACTAAGGGGTTGCACGACAGAGTCGTATCGGAAGTGGAGAAGGAGGAATCACCCTCGGTGACTGAGGGAGTCCTGGATTAAGGGGTCCTCGGGCATCCAGGCCACGTAACGTGGGCCGGACTGATGGGCCATGAAGATACAAGGCAGAAGACTCTCTCCCGTGTCCGGATGGGACTCTCCTTAGCGTGGACGGCAAGCTTGGCGTTCGGATATGAAGATTCCTTTCTCTATAACTGACTTTGTACAACCCTAGTCCCCTCCGGTGTCTATATAAACCGGAGGGTTTATTCCATAGGGGCAATCATAATCAGACATGCTAGACTTCTAGGGTTTCAGCCATTAAGATCTCGTGGTAGATCAACTCTTGTAATACTCATATTCATCAAGATCAATCAAGCAGGACGTAGGGTATTACCTCCATAGAGAGGGCCCGAACCTGGGTAAACATTGTATCCCCCGTCTCCTGTTACCATCGACCTTAGACGCACAGTTTGGGACCCCCTACCCGAGATCCGCCGGTTTTGACACCGACATTGGTGCTTTCATTGAGAGTTCCGCTGTGTCGTCGCTAGAAGACTCGATGGCTCCATCAATCATCCACAACGATGCGGCCTTGAGGGAGGTCTTTCTCCCCGGCCAGATCTTCGTATTCGGTGGCTTCATACTGCAGGCCAACTCACTTGACCACCTAGAGCAGATCGACAGCTACGCCCCTGGCCATCAGGTTAGGTTTGGAAGCTTGAACTACGTTGCTGATATCCGCGGAGACTTGATCTTCGACGGATTCGAGCCCATGGCGGCCGCTCCCTACCACCGCGATGAACATGACCTAAATCTGTCATCGGACCATACCCGGGAGATAGCGCCTGTAACTGCCCTGGCCCTAGATCCAGAGCAGATTGCGCCATCTGAGGACAGGAAGCTCAACCCCGCCACGGAAGCCGCAGACTCAGCGGCGTTGGAGCCGCACACATACCCAACTTCGAACGGGATCTGTGTCACCGGGACCTCGGATTTGTCTCTGGCCACAGGTTCCGAACCGCATGCATCCGCGCCCATCGAGCTCGATCGGGCGCCGATCGTCGAGTTTAGCTCCGCGGACATCTTCCGACACTCACCTTTGGGTGATGTGTTAAAATCATTAAAAACCCTCTCCTTAGCGGGGGACTCATAGCCGAATTAAATCCGATTTGAACTGGAGGCTGATGACGGAGAATTTCGCTTCCCACCCACCGCCCACTTCATTGCCACTGTCGAAGACTTAACCGACATGCTCGATTATGACTCCAAAGACATCGACGGTATGGACGACGATGCCGGAGGGGAGCAGGCCCAAAACCCGCTGTTTACTGGGCGCTGGACAGCCACCTCCTCGTATGACGTGTACACGGTGGATACTCCCAAAGAGAATAATGGCGATAACGAGAAAGATCCAGTCGAGAATAAACCTCCTGAGACACAGCCAAAGCGCCGACGTCAGCGGCACCACTCTAAATCACGTCGTGGAAAAGACAGCAATACCGGCCCCAGAGAAAGCAATACTCCAGACGATGCCGAAGACAAAGAAGATCCCGCCGAGCCGACTTTCGAACAGGATGGTAGGGAAGATGGGCAAGTCAGCCCTGACGAACAGGCCATAAACGAAGACTCGGAGGACAGCAACTATCTTCCGCTCTCCGAAGATGAGGTCAGCCTCGGTGACGAAGACTTTATCGTGCCTGAGGAACCCGTCGAGCAGGAGCGCTTTAAGCGCCAGCTAATAGCCACTGCGAGGAGCCTGAAAAAGAAATAGCAGCAGCTTCAAGCTGATCAAGATCTGCTCAATGACAGATGGACTGATCTCCTGGCAGCCGAGGAATGCGGACTCGAGCGCCCCATTAAAAGTTACCCGAAGCGCAAATTGCTACCCCAATTCGACGACGAGGCACTTGAGCCCATGCCATCAACACGTAATGCGGCTGACCGACCACCACGTGGCCGGGACAAAGCGGCAACTCAAGCCGAACACCTGCCCATACTACCTCGCTGTAAAGGCAAAGACACCACAGCTCGGGAATACACATATGACCTGCGGCAAAACCTGGAGAACAGAGCAGGTCAGTCCAGATCGATCTATGGATCGCGGGGGCATGCCCTGGTGCGCGACGACGGCTATCAAGCCAGACGTACCGAGCATAACCACGTCCGGGCCGGAAAGCACAGGCGTACTACATCCGCATTATGTCGCGACTTGGCCCGATACAGAGGCGCCGCACATCCCCTCTGCTTCATTGATGAAGTAATGGAGCACGAATTCCCAGAAGGGTTTAAACCCATAAATATCGAATCATATGATGGAACAACAGATCCCGCGGTATGGATTGAGGATTTTCTTCTCCATATTCATATGGCCCGCGGTGATGACCTTCACTCCATCAAATACCTCCCACTAAAACTAAAGGGGCCAGCTCGGCACTGGTTAAACAGTCTGCCTGAAAACTCTATTGGCAGCTGGGAGGACTTGGAAGACGCCTTCCGCGACAACTTCCAAGGCACATATGAACGACCTCTGGATGCCGATGACTTAAGTCACATAGTTCAACAGCCCGGAGAGTCGGCCAGGAAATTCTGGACTAGGTTCCTAACTAAAAAGAACCAGATCGTCAACTGCCCGGATGCCGAAGCCCTAGCGGCCTTTAAGCATAGCATCCGCGACGAATGGCTCGCTCGTCACCTCGACCAAGAAAAGCCGAAGTCCATGGCAGCCCTCACGGCACTCATGACCCGCTTTTGTGCGGGCGAGAATAGTTGGCTAGCCCGTAGCAATAACACTGCAAGCGATGCCGGTACCTCTGAAGCCAAGAATAGCAATGACAAGCCCCGACGCAACAGGCACAAGCGCCGAAGCAATGGTGGCACTGCCGATGACACGACGGTCAACGCCGGTTTCAGCGGCTCCAAGTACGGCCAGCTGAAGAAGCCATACAAAAGAAACAATCCGAGCTCATCCAGCTTGGACCGCATACTCGATCGTCCATGTCAGATCCACGGCACCCCTGATAAACCAGCCAATCATACCAACAGAGACTGTTGGGTTTTTAAACAGGCCGGCAAGTTAAATGCCGAAAACAAGGAGAAGGGGTCGCAAAGCGATGACGACGACGAGGAGTCCCGTCCGCCGAACACAGGAGGACAGAAGAAGTTCCCTCCCCAGGTCAAAATGGTGAACATGATATACGCCACTCATATCCCCAAAAGGGAGTGTAAACGAGCGCTCAGGGACGTCTATGCGATAGAGCCAGTCGCCCCAAAGTTCAACCCTTGGTCGTCCTGCCCGATCACCTTCGATCGCAGGGACCATCCGACCAGTATCCGTCATGGCGGTTCAGCCGCACTGGTCCTCGATCCAATTGTTGATGGATTCCATCTCACACGCGTCCTCATGGACGGCGGCAGCAGCCTGAACCTGCTCTATCAGGATACAGTGCGCAAAATGGGCATCGATACCTCAAGGATCAAACCCACAAAAACTACCTTTAAAGGAGTCATACCAGGTGTAGAGGCCCGCTGTACGGGCTCAATCACACTGGAGGTTGTCTTCAGATCCCCGGACAACTTCAGAAGTGAAGAGTTGATCTTCGATATCGTCCCCTTCCGCAGCGGCTATCACGCACTGCTCGGACGAACCGCATTTGCTCGATTCAATGCGGTGCCACACTATGCTTATCTCAAGCTCAAGATGCCGGGACCGCGTGGCGTCATAACAGTTAACGAAAACACGGAGCGCTCCCTCTGTACCGAGGAGCACACCGCGGCCTTGGCAGCGGAAGTACAGAGCGGCCTTGCCAAACAGAATCTTAATTCAGCGGCCAAGCTCCCGGACACTATCAAGCGGATTCGGACTACTCCGCAGCATAACAGTCCGGCTCATCAGGAGTTAGACTAGCAATCCGGCCTCCGTCTCCGTCCCGGCCATATGGCGGCATACGTACCACGTGTACATAACTACGCACTTAAAATACCATGGGCATAGACGGAGGCATAACTAGATTGTGGTCCATAATACGGCTCGACCACCCCTGGACACACATACTTTCACTTTTTCTTTTTTTATCCTTTTCAGGTTTCTTTTCCACAGGCCCCTCAAGACGGCCTGATCATCGGTCCCTTCGAAGGATAGATACACCAAGACAACAAGAAGCATTGAGGTATACGGGAATCTTTAGGAGGTCTTTTTGACGATCACTCCACCTATTCTCAGGACCAGCACACAGCTCTCCCTTGGTCATGGCATGTTAAATAGCCCTGTTACTTATTGCACTACTTATACGCTTTGACGTATCAATTAAATTATAATGAAAACAGTTCGTGGCACTAGCTTACTACTTCATTTTTTCTTGATAATCTTATCAATTGCACCCGTACACTTTGGTACGGCTTAAGTTCGCCAGGGGCTTTATCGCGCCCCACATTATGGCAACAAAGTCCGAACACTTTTTACAGTATAGTTCGGCACCCCGAATTAGCATTATATGCATTGGCTCCGAATCATGTCTTTGGTCAATAGTTGGGTTGCCCGGCTCCTGTGCTTACTACCTTACGTTCCGCTATATCAGCTAGGGTAGTAAATGGAGAACTACTGCGATTGTGCCCTGGTTCATCCGGATGAGCACCTCAGTAGAGAAAGCCGAAAACTGACTGTCATGATGCGGCATGAGCCGGTCAGCTCTTCGGAGGTTATAAATCTTTTGCGATTTTTTCCGCATTATGCGACGAATTGGTCTCTACCCGATCAGGTGTTTACAGCACCCTAGTTCAGACTCACGAATACTAGGGGCTGCGCCTAAATTTCTATTATAAAACTCCTATGGCTAAGTGAGGGTGATAAAGCCACATAGTCCGATTGCCTGGTTCGTTGCGCTAAACACCTCCTTCAAGGACCAAACTTTGGATCAAGAGTGTTTAGATTTTATCCCGAACACCCCCGTACTACCTACGTGGGGGTTGAAGCCGACGACTGGCCAACTCTCAGATTTTATAAAACGGCCGCACAGGAGGAAAAATCTTGATATAAACAACTAATATTATATTTTTGCTCCATTATACAGGACAGGATAACATGAATATATTCATTCAAAGATAACGTCTTTCGCACACTACTCCACTACAATGCGGGATCCCTCCAGGACATCGTCAAAATATCGCTCGGGCGTGCGGTGCTCCTTGCCTGCGGGCGGTCCTTCTGTCGCGAGCTTGACGGCGTTCATCTTCGCCCACTGTATCTTGACACGGGCGAAGGCCATCCGCGCACCTTCAATGCAGACCGACCGCTTGATGGCATCAAGCCGAGGGTAGGCAGCAACCAGTCGCTTCACGAGCCCGAAGTAGCTGTTGGGTATGGCTTCGGCAGGTCATAGACGGATTATCAAATCCTTCATGGCTAATTCAGCCGCCCTATGCAGTTCGGTCAGCTGTTTCAGCTGATCACTGAAGGGCACCGGATGCTTTGGCGCAAGGTATTGCAACCAGAACAGCTTCTCCGTTGAGCTCCCCTCTTTGGCTTGGAAGAAATCCACGGCATCAGCAATGCTGCACGGCAGATCCGCAAACGCTCCTGGAGAACTCCAAATCCGGGTCAGTAAGAGGTACCTTTTCTTCACAAATTTGCTTTGCATTATAAAGGCCTTACCCGCTGTGATTTTCCTGGCCTCTTGGATTTCCTGGAGGGCGCCCTGGGCTTCGACCCGGGCCTCTTGTGTGCTTTGGTGGGCCTTAGCAAGCTCGGACTCTTGATCCGTAATCTTGCGCTCCAAGGACTCGCATTTCTTTACAGCATCCTGGAGCTCTTGTTGGACCACACTGACCCTGGCCTCGTGCTTTTCGCAGATGGATTGTTCCTCCGCCGCTCTCTTCTGGGCCTCAGCCAGCGCCTTTTTAAGGGCCTCCACCTCAGTTGCCGCTCCTACAAATATCATGGCAATCTGGTCAATACAAATCATCTATCCTTTCTGATATACAGAAGGTCATGGCATACCTTGCTTGTCCTCCAGCTGCTTTTTCACACGGCCGAGTTCTTCCTCGGCCCGCTCCAGACTCTGCCTCAGTCCGGAGACTTCGGCAGCATGGGAGGTCGCAGCCAGCAGCGACGCCTGCTTTTTCACATAGACATGTATGGTTAGTCTCCTGCAAAAATTGTTTGATCCTCTGTCCGGCTTTTCTTTTCGACAACCGGACAGTGTCTTAGGGGCTACTGTCTATACTGTGACATTCTTTTTACATAATTGCATTTCATACCTCAAAACCTGTTAGAAGGCTTGTGCAGGCTTCGGTCAGTCCGCTCTTCGCGGACTGAATCTTCTCAATCACCGTACCCATGAGGGCACGGTGTTCCTCTACAATGGAAGCACTTTGCAGCGCTTCCAGTAGGGTGTCCGGTGCCTCTGGTTGGACAGAGGTCACCGGTGAAATAGGCACACCCCCTTCTTTCGAAGGAGGTTGCTTGCCGGATTCCGGAGCCGTATAGGTCTCCGGAACCGTATTCAGCTGTGGGCCGAATTGGACCTGGCCCCCATTGCCAGTCTCCATGGGGATTTGCTCCCCCATGTGTCCGGTGGCCGAGGTTTCACCCTCTGGCGCCGCACTGACGGCCTCCTGCGTCTCTCCCTGCCCTGGGATCCTTCGGGACAATGCCTTGGTGTCATCCATGACCTTGGGAGAGGAGGCCGCCGGAAGGGACCCGCTGTCCATCACCTTCGGGTCCAGCGAATTCCCCGAAGATGAGGATCGCTCAAGGTCGGAACAAGCCGGACTGCAAGTACATGATTCAACATGTTAAAACTATGGAGAAAAGAGGCTGGATATATGAATGCGTCAGGGTCTTTGAGTACTCACGACTCGGCCAGGGGCTTATCTCGGGGGCGCCGCTCTGGGCTGCTGTCGACGTCCCACGCGGAGTTATCCGTGAGGGAGACCTTCCCCTTCTTGGACGCCTCTGCCTCCAGATTTATGGGGGCCGCCCTATTCTTCCTTCCCCTCTCAAGGGGAGATTTGCTTTCCTCCTCCTCCTCATCGTCCTCTGCGGCGGTGGAGTGAGTCTCGGCATCTTCGGACGTCGCGTCCGAAGTTCCCTTGCGACGGAGGCCACTTCTGGTCTCCTTGGCCTTTTTCTTGGCCTTCCGGCGCCCGGTAGGGCACCGGAACTAGCATCTTCGTCAGAAGCGGGATGGCTGGTTCCTCGGGCAGCAGAGCCGGACACTTAATCCGCTCTGCCTTCTTTGTCCAGCCCTGAAAAAATAAATAGGGAGGCTCAGGCATTTTCCCTGAGTAAGCAAGTAATGGATACACCTTGAAGCACGAAAGACTTACCGGACTAGCAGGATGGGCCAGGTCGTGCCCACGGTCCTCGGTCGTCTCCGGCCATTTCTCGTTGGCCTTAAAAAGCATCTTCCAGATGTCTTCGTGCGTAGTTCCGAAGAGCTGTTGCAAGGTCTGGTGCTCGGCCGGATCGAACTCCCACAAATGGCAAGTCCGGCTTTGGCATGGAAGGATCCGGCGAACTAGCATCACCTGGATCACATTGACAAGCTTGATGTTCTTGTCCACCATACTCTGGATACGCGCCTGTAGCGCTGTCAGCTCCTCTGACGACGCCCAATTCAGGCCCTTCTCTAGCCAGGAGGTGAGCCGCATTGGGGCTCCGGACTTGAAATCAGGAGCCGCGGCCCAGGTGGCGTCGCGGGGCTCTGTGATATAGAACCACAGTTGCTACCACCCTTTGACGGTCTCCACAAAGGTACCTTTGGGCCATGTGACATTGGGCATCTTGCTCACCATGGCGCCTCCGCACTCTGCGTGTTGGCCATCCACCACCTTCGGCTTCACATTGAAAATCTTGAGCCACAGTCCGAAGTGGGGTGGGATGCGGAGGAAGGCCTCGCACACGACAATAAATGCTGAGATGTTGAGGAAAGAATTTGGGGCTAGATTGTGGAAATCTAGCCCGTAGTAAAACATGAGTCCGCGGACGAAAGGGTGGAGAGGAAACCCTAACCCGCGGACGAAGTGGGGGATGAACACCACCCTCTCATGAGGCTTGGGGGTGGGGATGATCTGTCCCTTGGCCGGAAGCCGGTGGGCGATTTCCTTGGCCAAATACCCTGCCTCCCGGAGCTTCGTGATGTCCTTCTCCTTGACGGAGGAGGCCATCCACTTGCCTTGCGCTCCGGATCCGTACATGGTCAGAGTGCTTCTGTGAGGCAGAAAAGATGAGAACTTGGGCGCTGGAGCTCAGGAATGGAGAGGCAGAGAAAGAAAAGGCGTGGGTGACAGGGGTGAATCCTTATCTCCTTATAAAGGCAGTGAATATCAAGCGCCTCCCCACTCGCCTTAAAACTCGCCTATTCCCAAGGGCCGTGCAAATGGCACGGTTGGATTACCCACGCCCGTATTGACGAGGATCCCGTAATGAAGGGACATGATCTCTGCTGTGATAAGACGTGCCACTGGAAACCGCATCTTAAAGCGTGGAGCGGGAGACTAAAGAACGGTTCAAAATAATTACCGTGCAGGAACGTGGTGTCGCGTTACAAAAAGCTGCCAGCAGATTGGACTCGTGAAATATTATACTCTCTGCGGTTGTGTGTGGTACTTGTTTTGCAGAGCCGGACACGCTTTCTGTGCTCGAAGTCTGTTCTGGAGTATTCGGAGGAGGAACCCGCCTTGCAATGCCGAAGACAATCTGCGCGCCGGACACATCGTCATTGAAGCCTGGTTCAGGGGCTACTGAGGGAGTCCTGGATTAAGGGGTCCTCGGGCGTCCAGGCCACGTAACGTGGGCCGAACTGATGGGCCATGAAGATGCAAGACAGAAGACTCTCTCCTGTGTCCGGATGGGACTCTCCTTAGCGTGGACGACAAGCTTGGCGTTCGGATATGAAGATTCCTTTCTCTGTAACCGACTTTGTACAACCCTAGTCCCCTCCGGTGTCTATATAAACCGGAGGGTTTAGTCCATAGGGGTAATCATAATCAGACAGGCTAGACTTCTAGGGTGTCAGCCATTACGATCTCATGGTAGATCAACTCTTGTAATACTCATATTCATCAAGATCAATCAAGCAGGACGTAGGGTATTACCTCCATAGAGAGGGCCCGAACCTGGGTAAACATCGTGTCCCCCGTCTCCTGTTACCATCGACCTTAGACGCACAGTTCGGGACCCCCTACCCGAGATCCGCCGGTTTTGACACCGACAGTGACCACGACCGAACAGCTACACTGCAGAGTGTTCCTCAGGAGTGCGTTACGAGGTATCGCCCTCGGCACTCGATAGTAACTAAGCAGAGTCGTACAACTAAGGGGGTGAGGTGATTTGTCGGTCTCTGGTCGACGATCACATTGATCGAGTCATCGATGATCAAGCAGGGGCAACAAGGGTAAGGTGGTGGGGGTCACTGATGGTCCACTACCAACCTATACTAAGCAGTTTAACATAGGCAGGTAAGGTAACAATAAACAGGTTACAAAAGCAGGCTATGCATCAGAATAGGAGCAAACATTTAACAGTAGCAAAATCTAATGCAAGCAGTAGAAATGGAATGGGCGATATCTGGATGCTCAAGGGGGGGGGCTTGCCTGGTTGCTTTGGCAAGAGAGAGGGGTCGTCAACGGGCTGCTCATCTGTAGTGTAGTCGTACCCAGCGGCAACGTCGTCGGTCTCGGCGTCTATCGAGAGAGAAGGAGGGGGAGAGAAACAATAAATTCACGGCAATAATGCAAACAATATGTATGACATGCCTAAATGATATGCCGGGGTGTTCTACTGCCTAACTAAACGATTTAGTTAAATTAGGAATTTAACCGGATTTATTTAATTAAAGTTGGGCACTATTCATTTATCGAAATCGGTCTAAAAGTTCCATGTTCATCTAGCTAGGAGCATCTGACAGGAATACGGAGGGCGTATTCGGGTTCGTATCGAAATTCTGAGCAAGTTTCATATATAAATTATTTTCATCGGAGTTATGGTTTATTTTATATGATTTTCTAAAGATTTAACTATTTTCTGAAATTAATTATTTTCCAGAACAGTGTATGTTGACGTCATCATGATGTCAGCAGTCAACAGGGCAGTTGACCTAGTCAAACTGACGTGTGGGTCCCACCTGTCAGTTTCTGTTTAGGTTAATTAGGGATTAGCTAATTTAATTATTGTTTAATTAAACTAACTAATTAATTAGATTAACTTAATCAGAGTTAATTAACTTAAATTAATTCACTAATTAATTAATTAATTATTAATTTTATTAATTCTTTTTTTAAATCGTTCTAGGCCGTAGGCCCGTTCGGTCAGTGGCACAGGGGGGGTAGGGGCCGGCCGTCAGTGGCCCATGTGGCCACAGCGGGCGCGCGGGCGCATGGGCGCCGGCCAGGGGCGAGCCCGGGCGCTGGCCACGGGCGTGCGCCGGCGCGGGGAGTGGCGAGGCGAGGCCAGCAGGCGACGACGCGAGGGGCCGGTGGCCAGGGGCGGAGCGGCGCCACCAGCAGCACGCAGCTGCGGGGCGAGTGAGGGTGGAGGAGGGCAGGCGCGGGCGGCTGGTGGCATCGAGCAGCAACAGCAGCGGGCAGAGCATGCGCTAGCGCGGTGGAGGGCGAGCGCGGGGCGAGGCCGAAGCGGACGGTGCGAGCGACGGCGGCGCTTGGCAGCAGCAGCTGCAGTGGGCAACGGCGGGCGGTGGCTGCGGCTGCAGCGCTGTGCGAGCAGCAGCGAGGAGCAGCAGGAGCAGGGTAGGCCACGCTCGGGCGGTGAGGCAGAGAGGCCTCAGTGGGGCGAGCCGCGCGGCGAGCGCGAGCGAGCTCGCGGGCTGGGCGAGGTGCGGGCGCGCGCGGGCGCGCATGGACGGGCAGGTGCGGGAGCGCGGCGCGGCAGTGGCCAAAGCAGCAGGGGCGAGCGGGCGCGCGGCGGGACGACGGTGACCGAGGGGAGAGAGGAGGGGCGGGCCGACGGAGGCCGTGGCCTCACCGTGGGTATGCAGGGGCCAAGGCAGCGGGGCGTGGGGAGGTAGACGGGAACGAGGTCGGCGACGGAGAGGGGGAGGCGGTCCGGCGGCGAGGCGATGGCGTCGTCGGGGATCGGCTCGGGGCCGATCCAGTTCATATCTTTGTTTTCCGGGGGAGAGCGGGCGAGGAGTGCGGGTTAGGGTTACTTGTGTGTGTGGGGGGGGGGGTGGGGCAGGCCATATAGGCCAGGGGATGGGCCGGCCTAGCGGCCTGGTGGCCTGGCTGCCAGCTGGGCTGGATGGCCCAGTGGGGGGTGGGTTTTGTTTTTCTTTTTGTTTTGCTTTATTTCTTTTTGTAAATAGTTAGGCCTCAAAATGACTTTTACAAAATTTGTGACCTATCCCATTAGATGCTATGTAATATCTACAACTGCCAAAAATTGGTTTGGAGACAAACGGAGTTCACACAAATTTTATATTAAATAAAATGTATTAAACCTTGCTGTTTTGGTAATGTTAGAGCCACCTAATTAATTTATTAATTATTGGTTACAATTTTAGAATAGTCTCTGGAATACTTGTCACCTAATGAACATTTTAGTTTCTGTGTTTGATCCACTTTTATTTTCCACTTTAATTTAATTTGAATTTTGAGTTTAGGAGTTGAAATGTAATATGATGCAAATGATGATTTGGCACTGTTAAACTTGCTGACTTGTCATTATCAAAACTGATTACTGTGGCTAATGACACGGGGTGTTACAAATTTTCAGGACTTTTGGAGTTGTGCAGAATAGGTCTCACAGATTTGCTCCTTTCTGGTCCAGAATTCCAGCTGCCGGCGTTCTCCCTCTTTGTGTAAACCTTGTAAAATAAGAGAGAAAAGGCATAAGTATTGTACCATAATGTGTAATAACAGCCCATAATGCAATAAATATCAATATAAAAGCATGATGCAAAATGGATGTATCAACTCCCCCAAGCTTAGACCTTGCTTGTCCTCAAGCGAAAGCCGAAATCGATAATCATGTCCACATGTTTAGAGATAGAGGTGTCGATAAAATAAAATACGGACATGACGGCATCACGATCATCTTTAGAACAGCAACATATGTTGTTATATAATTGCTCATGTTAAAGTAACAATTCATTCACAAGGTAAAGTACGAAACAAGAACTTTATTGAAAAACTAACAAACTATGATCTCAGTCATTGAAGCAATTGCAATTTATCATAACATAGGAAAGATTCAATATCAGAGCTTTTCAGCAAGTTCACATACTCAACTATCATTTAGTCTTTCATAATTGCTAAGACTCACGCGATACTTATGAGATCAAAGTTTCAGTCGGACACATAGAAAGATAGGGGCTTATAACTTCGTCTCCCAACCTTTTACCTCAAGGGTAACGTCAACAATAATAGTTTATGAAAATCTACATCCGAGTGGATATATATATCTGGATCTCCCCCCAATATATAGTGCTTGCCAAAAAGAAAAAGTGTAAAAAGAATAGGTGATGATCATCATGACTCTTGCATTAAGGTAGAAGGTAAATAAAAGATAGGCCCTTCGCAGAGGGAAGCAGAGGTTGTCATGCGCTTTTATGGTTGGATGCACAAAATCTTAATGCAAAGGAACGTCACTTTATATTGCCCCTTGTGATAAAGAACTTTATTATGCAGTCCGTCGCTTTTATTTCTTCCATATCACAAGTTCGTATAAAGCTTATTTTGCTCACACTAAAAGATCATACATATTTTAGAGATCAATTTTTATTGCTTGCACCGATGACAACTTACTTGAAGGATCTTACTCAATCCATAGGTAGGTATGGTGGACTCTCATGGCAAAATGGGGTTGAGGGATTTTGGAGGCACAAGTAGTATCTCTACTTGGTGCAAAAGATTTGGCTAGCATGGGGTGAGAAGCAAGCTCAACATGTTGGAGGATCCATGACAATATAACTTCTATTCGGATATAAAGAAACATAACCTATTATGCTGTCTTCCTTGTCCAACCTCAACCTTTTAGCATATAATATTTTAATGAGTGCTCACAATCACAAAAGATGTCCAAGATAGTATATTTATATGTGAGACCTCTCTTTCTTTATTACTTCCTATTAATTGCAACAATGACCAAAACTTTGTTTGTCAACTCCCAACAAATTTCATGCGACATACTTCTTATATGTGAAGTTGTCACTTCCCATAAGATCATTATATAATCTTTCTATTTCTTTTTCTCAAGATCATAGCAAGAAAGCAAAGCCCTCAACTTAAAACTAATCTTTGTTATATAACTCTCGGACTCGATTACATAGAGGGAACAAAAAGCAAAACTCAAAGCTAGATCATACTAAAAACTTTAATCTACTAAACCGAGATATAACCAAAAGGATCGAACTAAGAAAAATGATAAAAGTAAAGATGTGATGGTGATACGATACCAGGGCACCTCCCCCAAGCTTGGCAGCTGCCAAGGGGAGTGCCCATACCCATATATTTAGGTCTCTTTCTTCAGAGGTGGTGATGATGGTGTTGTTGATGATGTGGGAAGCTTATCCTCCGTCTTCCAAGGCATAGGTTCACCATCGTAGAAAGATGAACGAGTCTCCGGGATCCTCAAATCTGCAGCCAAACTCATCCTCTTAAATCTGTATTCATACTCACAGTTTTGGTTTTGCAGGTCATAGATCTGGGCTTGGAGATGCTCGATTTTCTCATGAAGCTTGAAGATGGCCTCCCCAATGTTCTTGGCATCCAGCTTGTGATCATGGGTAAATTCAGCGATCATCAAGTGATTGGCGTTGAGTCCACATTCCACCATCCCTTGGCACTTGAAGACATGCTGCTCCATCGCTTCGAGCCTTGTCTTCACACTTCCGGTCTTCTTCGGCCCTTGAACGTCACGGATGTGCAGCACCCCCTCACGCATCTCAATGGTTTGAGGGTGTTGCAGCACCTCCGCAAGGTAAGGGTTGATGACCTTCTCTAAAAACTTGTCCTTGGGGGTACTTGGAGACGTCATGGCGATCTAGATCTGTCAGGAAAAACAGCTTGAAACAAGAATAGAGGATTTTGTCGTGATAAGGTGGTCAAAACCTTTGGGAGATTATATAATGAATTTTTACCGACCAAAAGGAGTGTACTAAAAGAAAACGGAGTCCGGAGGGCACACGAGGTGGCCACAAGCCTGGGAGGCGCGCCCAGGGGGGTAGGGCGCGCCCCCACGGCTTGTCGCCTCCTCGTGCACTCTTCACACTACTTTTTTTTAAATATTCCAAAACGGAGTAAAATTGCCATTGGAAAAGTTTTGGAGTCGGTTTACTTACCGTACCACATACCTATTCCTTATTGGAGTCTGAAACGTTCTGGAAAGTATCCCTTATGTACTCCTCCGGTGTTATGGTATTAATAATATTGGTTTCAATATTTATGGGTGTACCTGAGATATAATGTTTGATTCTTTGCCCGTTTACCACCTTCGGGTTATTGCCTTCGGCATTGTTGATCTTGATGGCACCGGAACGATGAACTTCCTCGACAATGTAAGGACCTTCCCATTTAGAGAGAAGTTTTCCTGCAAAAAATCTTAAACAAGAATTGTATAGCAAGACATGGTCACCTACATTGAATTCACGCTTTTGTATCCTTTTATCATGCCATCTTTTAACTTTCTCTTTAAACAATTTGGCATTCTCATAGGCTTGGGTTCTCCATTCATCAAGTGAGTTAATGTCAAATAACCTCTTTTCACCGGCAAGTTTGAAATCATAGTTGAGCTCTTTAATTGCCCAATAAGCTTTATGTTCTAGTTCAAGAGGTAAGTGACATGCTTTTCCATAAACCATTTTATACGGAGACATACCCATAAGGTTTTTATAAGCAGTTCTATAAGCCCATAATGCATCATCAAGTTTCTTAGAAAAATTCTTTCTAGATCTATTAACAGTCTTTTGCAAAATCAACTTTATTTTTCGATTGCTCAATTCTACTTGACGACTAGACTGAGGATGATATGGAGATGCAATTCTATGGTTAACATCATACTTAGCAAGCAACTTACGGAAAGCACCATGAATAAAGTGTGAACCACCATCAGTCAGTAAATATCTAGGGACTCCAAACCTCGGAAAAATAACTTCTTTAAGCATTTTAATGGAGCTGTTATGATCAGTACTACTAGTTGGAATAGCTTCTACCTGATAACCCACAAGTATAGGGGATCGTTTGTAGCCTTCTTCGATAAATAAGTGTGTCGAACCCAACGAGGAGCTAAAGGCAGAACAAATATTCCCTCAAGTTCTATCGACCACCAATACAACTCTACGTACACTTGACGTTTGCTTTGCCTAGAACAAGTATGAAACTATTTTGCAAGAATAAAACTATGAGTACTTTGCGAGAATAAAACTACGAATAAATAGCAAGGTAATAAAAGTGGATAGCTTTTGTCAACAAGAAAGTCATTTGTCCCTAGGCAATCGATAACAAGTACCGGTAATCATTCTTGTAATTTTATATGAGGGAGAGGCATGAGCTAACATACTTTCTCTACTTGGATCATATGAACTTATGATTGGACCCCTAGCAAGCGTCTGCAACTACTAAAGATCATTAAGGTCATGAAACCCAACCATAGCATTAAGTATCAAGTCCTCTTTATCCCATACGCAACAACCGACTTACTCGGGTTTAAGCTTCTGTCACTCTCGCAACCCACCATAAGCGAATCATGAACATATTGCAACACCCTACAGCGGGGACCCCTCACGTTTGCATGAGATGAAGGGCACCATAGGACAGCACCATAAATAAAATATACAATCATACCAACCAAGATCACGATTAACCCACAGGACAAAACGGATCTACTCAAACATCATAGGATAACCATAGATCATTGGGAAATAATATATGGAGTTGAGCACCATGTTTAAGTAGAGATTACAGCAGGGAAGAGAGGTGTTACACCGCTGCATAGAGGGGGAGAGAGTTGGTGTTGACGGTAGCAAGATTGTTGATGTAGATCGCCGTCACGATCCTTGCCCCGGCGGCACTCCGGCGCCACCGGGAGAGAGAGGGGGAGAGAGCCCCCCTCCTTCTTCTTCTTCCTTGGCCTCCCCCTAGATGGTAGGAGAGTTCCCCCTCTGGTCCATGGCCTCCATGGTGGCGGAGGGGCGGGAGCCCCTCCGAGATTGGATCTCCCTCTCTGTTCTCTTCTGTTTCGCGTTCCCTGGATCTGGCCCTTCACCATTTCTTATATTCCCGGAGATCCGTAACTCCGATTGCGCTGAAATTTTTACATGATTTTTTCCATAAAATATCTTTCTTGCTCCAGAAGAAGGGCTCCAACCGATGTTCGAGGAGGGCACAAGACACCAGGGCGCGCCTGGGGCCTCAGGCGCGCCCTGGTGGGTTGTGGGCACTGTGGGCCCCCGTTTGCGTTGATTCCACCTCCCAAAATTCACAAATATTCCAAAATAATTCTCCGTAATTTTTATTGCATTTGGACTTCGTTTGATATGGATTTTCTGTGAAACAAAAAACATGCAACAAACAGGAACTGGCACTGGGCACTGGATCAATAGGTTAGTCCAATAAATCATATAAAAAGTTGCCAAAAATATGTGAAAGTTGTATAATATTGGCATGAAACAATCAAAAATTATAGATACGATGGAGACGTATCAGCATCCCCAAGCTTAATTCCTGCTCGTCCTCGAGTAGGTAAATGATAAAAAAGATAATTTTTGATGTGGAATGCTACCTAGCATAAACTTGATCATATGTCTAATCATGGCATGAATATTAAGACACGAGTGATTCAAAGCTATAATTTGACATAAAGACATCAATACTCACGCATCTCAACAAACAATCATGTCTTTCAAAATATCAACACTAAAGAAATCTATCCCTACAAAATCATATAGTCTTGTCATGCTCTGTCTTCTTAACACAAAGTATTTATCATGCACAACCCCGATGACAAGCCGAGCAATTGGTTCATACTTTTTAACGCGCTTCAGCTTTTCCAACCCTCACGCAATACATGAGCGCAAGCCATGGATATAGCACTACGGGTGGAATAGAGTATGATGATAGGGGTAAATATAGAGAAGACAAAAAAGTAAGAAAGTCTCACATCGACGCGGCTAACCAACGGGCTATGGAGATGCCCATCAATTGATATCAACGTGAGGAGTAGGGATTGCCATGCAACGAATGCACTAAGAGCTATAAGTGTATGAAAGCTCAATATGAAAACTAAGTGGGTGTGCATCTAATCCTATAATGAAAAATTCCCACTAGTATATGAAAGTGACAACATAGGAGACTCTCTATATTAAAAACATGGTGCTACTTTGAAGCACAAGTGTGGAACTAGCATGCCCCTTCTCTCATTTTATTTTCCTTTTTTTTTCTTTTTTTTCTTTTCTTTTTCTCATTGTCCGGAGTCTCATCCTGACTTGTGGGGGAATCATAGTCTCCATCATCCTTTCCTCACTGGGGCAATGCTCTAATAATGAATAATGATGATCATCACACTTCTATTTACTTACAACTCGGTACCTATAACAAAATATGACTCTATATGAATGCCTCTAGCAATACCTGGATGTGCAATGATCTAGCGTAACATGTATGAAAAATGATGAACGGTGGCTGAGCCACAACTGCTATGTCAGCTATATGATCATGCAAAGCAATATGACAATGAATGCTCAAGTCATCAAAACGGAGGCGGTGGAAGTTGCATGGCAATATATCTCGGAATGGCTATGGAAAGGCCATAATAGGTAGGTATGGTGGCTATTTTGAGGAAGATATAATAAGGCTTATGTGTGATAGAGCGTATCATATCACGGGGTTTGGATGCACCGACAAGTTTGCACCATGTCTCGAGGTGAGAAAGGGCAATGCACGGTACCATAGAGGCTAGCAAATTGCGGAAAGGTAAGAGTGCGTATAATACATGGACTCACATTAGTCATAAAGAACTCATATACTTATTGCAAAAGTTTATTAGCCCTCGAAGCAAAGTACTACTACGCATGCCCCTAGGGGGATAGATTGGTAGGAAAAGACCATCGCTCGTCCCCGACCGCCACTCATAAGGAAGACAATCAATAATAAATCATGCTCCAACTTCATAGCATAACGAGAGACTATACGTGCATGCTTCGGGAATCACAAACCTTAACACCAATATTCCTACTAACCACAACCATTTACTAGTACCTCCCACATATTACCATCTCTATATCGCAAAACTATTGCAAGGAATCAAACATATCATATTCAGTGATCCATAAGTTTTATGTAGGATTTTATGACTAACCATGCAATTGACCAATTCATGTTGACTCTCTAAATAGATATAAGTGAAGCATGAGAGTTTAATTCTTTCTATAAAAGACCATGCTCTAACAAATATAAGTGAAGCAAAAGAGCATTCTACAAATAACGGTTTTCTATGTGAAGAGAAACAGGCAATCCAAACTTCAAATGATATAAGTGAAGCACATGAAGCATTCTATAAATCAACCATGGACTATCTCATACCAGCATGGTGCATAAAAGAAAAATGAAAACTAAACACAAAAGACGCTCCAAGATTCACACATATCACATGAGCAAAACGAAGATGAAAACATACCGATACTTGTTGAAGAAAGATGGGATGCTTTCCGGGGCATCCCCAAGCTTAGACGCTTGAGTCTCCTTGAATATTTACTTGGGGTGCCTTGGGAATCCCCAAGATTGAGTTCTTGCCTCTCCTCCTTCTCCTCATATCGATACCTCCTCGATCTTTGATCACTTCATCCACACAAAACTCAACAGAAAGCTCGGTAAGATCTGTTAGTATAATAAAGCAAATCACTACTCTAAGTACTGTTGAAAACCAATTCATATTTTGTTTTTGAATTGTAGATACTGTAATATAACTTTTCCATGGCTTATACCACCGATAGAATCGGTAGTTTCATCAAAACAAGCAAAACAATGCATCAAAAACAGAATCTGTCTTAAACAGGACAGTCTGTAGCAATATGAACACCTACCATACTTATGTTACTCCAAAAATTCTTAAAATTTAGGCAAAAATAAAAATTTTGTATATAAATACTGTGCAAAAATTTCAGAAACTTTTGACATTCCAGTAAAAAATGTAAAATCACGCACTACAGCCAAAGTTTCTGTTTCTGCACCGCACATACCAACAAGCCATCTAATCATCCTAAAGGAAAATCTTGGCACATTATTTTTATAATACAATGGATTTGTACAAGGGGATAATTATTTTTATGATAATATTCATGAAAAATTCTACATTGTTTCCATGAGCATGAACACAAGTGTTCAAGGTCGACCCTCACTTCTCCAATGCATCACGTTTCAATCGCTTCACTTTTTGTGAAGTTTTAAGGCTCCCCTCTATATTTTTTTTGTATTTAAACTTTATAAAAGCACTCAACAGAATAAAATGACTCTCTAAAACTTCCGGGTTGTCTCCCTGGCAGCACTTTCTTTAAAGCCATTAAGCTAGGCATAAAGTGCTCAAGTAATGAATCCACCCGGATCCCAAGGTATATCAAAGCCAATTTTAATTAACAATGATTTGGCATTTAGTAGTGAGCACAAAGCAACATAAATCATGCAATGACAAAGTCTAACTCTCTTCCTATGCATCGGCATGTCATACAAGAACAATTCATGCACATCAAGTAATGGCCAATACATAGCATAAGCAGTTTCTTGCATTTTTATCGTGTTGGAAACATAGAGAGGTGGAGATATAGTTCCTCTCTCATAATAACTGCAAGTAGGAGCAGCAAGCATATGCATATTATATTCATCAAAATCATCATGTGTAGCAGTAAAAGGCAACCCATCAACATAATCCTTAATAAGTCCAAACTTCTCCGATATAGTGTAGTTTGAAGAATTCAAAAAGATAATAGGACTATCATGTGTGGGTGCAATAGCAACAATTTCACTCTTAACATAAGGAACTATAGCAAGTTCATCTCCATAAGCATAATTCATATTGGCATCAAGGCCACAAGCATAGCAATCATCAAGTTCATCAAAAAGGGATATTTCAAACGAATCAACGGGATCATAGCAATTATCATAGCATTCATCCTTCGGTAAGAATGAAGGGGCATTAAACAATGTATGAGTTGAAGAGTTACTCTCATTAGAGGGTGGGCACGGGTGATCAATCCGCTCTTCCTCCGCTTGTTCTTCGCTTTCCTCATCATCTTTTTCATCCAATGAGCTCACAGTTTCATCAATTTCTTCTTCCATAGACTCCTGCAAAATATTAGTCTCTTCTTGGACAGTGGAGAAGTCCTCAATATATGGTTTAATATAAGCATTAGAAGAATAATTTTCATAGCAATATTTAAGTATGGCAAAATTTTCAGATTTGTAAAGAGTAGCATCATACTTTTCAATCAAAGAAGCAATTTCATAAGCACCCTTAAAAGCAACAAATTCTTCAATTTGTTCAATATCATAATAATTATAAACACCCTTGGCATAAGAAGATAAAATTCCATTATCTCTAAACTCACATTGATAAGGAAGGTGTTTCTTAGGGTCTTCAGAACAACAAGTAAAATCATGTATTTCTCATAAATTCTAAGCATAGCATTGCATAGTATTAATTTGATGTAGTAAAAGTTTCCCTTTTTGAGATAACGGTGTCGCACAAAACATGCATGCTCATCTAATGATTTTCCCTCAACTAAGCTAGTTGGGTTTTCAGCATGAGCACAAATGGATCGAAGATGATCCAAATAGAAATCTTCAGTTGTATGATAGAATTTGGGTGGTTCTTCAACCATTGGTTTAGTAGGTACAACTAATTTTTTTGGTATTTTACATTTCCGACCCATAACTAAAGATAGAAAACAAGAACACAAAATAAAAATCTACTTAGTGATAAAGCAAAGAAGCACACACGAGAATATTCAGCCCACGCTATTGCTCCCCGGCAACTGCGCCAGAAAAATGTCTTGATAACCCACAAGTATAGGGGATCGTTTGTAGCCTTCTTTGATAAATAAGAGTGTCGAACCCAACGAGGAGCTAAAGGCAGAACAAATATTCCCTCAAGTTCTATCGACCACCGATACAACTCTACGCACACTTGACGTTTGCTTTGCCTAGAACAAGTATGAAACTATTTTGCAAGAATAAAACTACGAGTACTTTGTGAGAATAAAACTATGAATAAATTGCAAGGTAATAAAAGTGGATAGCTTTTGTCAACAAGAAAGTCATTTGTCCCTAGGCAATCGATAACAAGTACCGGTAATCATTCTTGTAATTTTATATGAGGGAGAGGCATGAGCTAACATACTTTCTCTACTTGGATCATATGCACTTATGATTGGACCCCTAGCAAGCATCTGCAACTACTAAAGATCATTAAGGTCATGAAACCCAACCATAGCATTAAGTATCAAGTCCTCTTTATCCCATACGCAACAACCCACTTACTCGGGTTTAAGCTTCTGTCACTCTCGCAACCCACCATAAGCGAATCATGAACATATTGCAACACCCTACAGCGGGGACCCCTCATGTTTGCGCGAGACAGAGGGCACCATAGGACAGCACCATAAATAAAATATACAATCATACCAACCAAGATCACGATTAACCCACAGGACAAAACGGATCTACTCAAACATCATAGGATAACCATAGATCATTGGGAAATAATATATGGAGTTGAGCACCATGTTTAAGTAGAGATTACAGCAGGGAAGAGAGGTGTTACACCGCTGCATAGAGGGGGAGAGAGTTGGTGTTGACGGTAGCAAGATTGTTGATGTAGATCGTCGTCACGATCCTTGCCCGACGGCACTCCGGCGCCACCGGGAGAGAGAGGGGGAGAGAGCCCCCCTCCTTCTTCTTCTTCTTACTTGGCCTCCCCCTAGATGGGAGGAGAGTTCCCCCTCTGGTCCATGGCCTCCATGGCGGCGGAGGGGCGGGAGACCCTCCGAGATTGGATCTCCCTCTCTGTTCTCTTCTGTTTCGCGTTCCCCAGATCTGGCCCTTCACCGTTTCTTATATTCCCAGAGATCCGTAACTCCGATTGCGCTGAAATTTTTACACGATTTTTTTCCATAAAATATCTTTCTTGCGCCAGACGAAGGGCTCCAACCGACGTTCGAGGAGGGCACAAGACACCAGGGTGTGCTTGGGGCCTAGGGCGCGCCCTGGTGGGTTGTGGGCACTGTGGCCCCCCGTTTGCGTTCATTCCACCTCCCAAAATTCACAAATATTCCAAAATAATTCTTCGTAAATTTTTATTGCATTTGGACTTCGTTTGATATGGATTTTCTGCGAAACAAAAAACATGCAACAAACAGGAACTGGCACTGGGCACTGGATCAATAGGGTAGTCCAATAAATCATATAAAAAGTTGCCAAAAATATGTGAAAGTTGTATAATATTGGCATGAAACAATCAAAAATTATAGATACGACGGAGACGTATCACTACCCACTTAGTAACATAATCAACAACAACCAAAATATGTGTATACCCATTAGAGGAAGGAAAAGGTCCCATATAATCAAATCCCCAAACATCAAATGGTTCAATAACAAGTGAATAGTTCATAGGCATTTCCCGACGTCTACTAATATTACCAATTCTTTGGCATTCATCACAAGACAAGACAAACTTACGAGCATCCTTGAAAAGAGTAGGCCAATAAAAACCAGATTGTAATACCTTGTGTGCAGTTCTATCTCCAGCATGGTGTCCTCCGTAGGCCTTGGAGTGACACTTGCGTAGGATCTGTTCCTGTTCATGCTCAGGTAACAACGCCTAATAACACCGTCTACTCCTTCTTTATAAAGGTGTGGATCCCAGAAGTAATGTCTTAAATCATAGAAAAACTTTTTCTTTTGTTGGTATGTGAAACTAGGTGGTATAAATTTAGCAACAATATAATTGGCATAAGCATCATACCAAGGAGCACTACGAGAAGCATTTATGACAGCCAATTGTTCATTAGGAAAGCTATCATCAATAGGTAGTGGGTCATCAAGAATATTTTCTAACCTAGACAAGTTGTCTGCTAAGGGGTTCTCAGCTCCCTTTCTATCAATAATATGCAAATCAAATTCTTGTAGCAAGAGAACCCATCTAATAAGTCTAGGTTTAGCATCCTTCTTTTTCATAAGATATTTAATAGCAGCATGATCGATGTGAACAGTTACTTTGGAATCAACAATATAAGATCTGAACTTATGACAAGCAAATACAACCGCTAAAAATTCTTTTTCAGTAGTAGCATAATTTCTTTGAACACTGTCTAGAGTTTTACTAGCATAATGGATAACATTTAATTTCTTATTAACTCTTTGTCCTAGAATAGCACCAACAACATAATCACTAGCATCACACATAATTTCAAAGGGTAGGTTCCAATCAGGCGGTTGAACAATAGGTGCAGAAATCAAGGCTTTCTTAAGTATTTCAAATGCTTCTACACAATCATCATAAAAAACAAATGGAACATCTTTTTGCAAGAGATTAGTGAGAGGCCTAGAAATTTTAGAGAAGTCTTTAATAAATCTCCTATAGAAACCAGCATGACCAAGCAAACTTCTTATACCTTTGATATCCTTAGGACACGACATTTTTTCAATAGCATCTACTTTAGCTTTGTCAACTTCAATACCTCTTTCAGAGATTTTATGCCCCAACACAATACCTTTGTTAACCATAAAGTGACACTTCTCCCAATTCAAGACAAGATTAGTTTCTTCACATCTCCGCAAAACTCAATCAAGGTTGCTTAAGCAATCATCAAAAGAAGTTCCGTAAATGGAGAAATCATCCATGAAAACCTCAACAATCTTTTCACAAAAGTCAGAGAATATAGCAGTCATACATCTTTGAAAAGTAGCAGGTGCATTACATAAACCAAAAGGCATACGTCTATAAGCAAAGGTACCGAAAGGGCAAGTAAAAGTAGTCTTTTCTTGATCCTCTTTTGACACAGGTATTTGAGAAATACCAGTATAACCATCTAGAAAGCAAAAGTGTGTATGTTTTGACAGTTTTTCTAGCATTTGATTAATAAAAGGTAGAGGATAATGATCTTTTCTAGTAGCTTTGTTTAATTTTCTAAAATCAATAACTATTCTATAAGCTGTAACAATTCTTTGCGGGATCAATTCATTTTTATCATTAGGAACAACAGTAATACCTCCCTTCTTAGGGACATAATGAACAGGACTTACCCATCTACTATCAGCAACCAGATAAATTATACCTGCTTCTAGAAGCTTTAATATTTCATTTCTTACCACTTCCTTCATTTTGGGGTTCAACCGTCGGTGGTGATCAATGACTGGTTTAGCATCAGGTTCCATATTAATTTTGTGCTGACATAGAGTGGGACTAATGCCCTTAAGATCATCTAGAGTATATCCAATGGCTGCACGGTGCTTCTTCAGAGTTTTCAATAATTTCTTTTCTTCATGCTCTGAAAGGTTAGCACTAATAATAACATGATATATCTTTTTCTCATCAAGATAAGCATATTTCAGAGTATCAGGTCATTGTTTAAGATCAAACACAGGATCACTCTTGGGTGGTAGAGGATCTCCAAGAGTCTCAATAGGCAAATTGTGTTTCAAAACAGGCATCCGTTTAAACAAAATCTCATCTAATTCCCTTCTTTCATTCATGAACATATCATTTTCATGGTCTAGCAAATACTGTTCTAAAGGATCAGTAGGAGGCACAACAATAGAAGCAAGACCAATAATTTCATATTTATTAGGTAATTCTTTATCATGGGGTTGTCTACGAAATTTGGAGAAATTAAACTGATGAGACACATCCCCAAAACTTACACTAACAGTTTCCTTCTCACAATCTATTTTAGCGTTAACAATGTTCAAGAAAGGTCTACCAAATATAATGGGACAAAAATCATCTTGTGGGGAACCAAGAACTAGAAAATCAGTAGGGTATTTTATTTTCCCACACAGGATTTCAACATCTCTAACAATCCCAATTGGTGATATAGTATCTCTATTGGCAAGCTTAATAGTGACATCAATATCTTCTATTTCAGCAGGTGCAATATCATTCATAATTTCTAGATATAAAGTAAAGGGAATTGCACTCACACTAGCACCCAAATCACATAAGCCATGATAACAATGATCTCCTATTTTAACAGAAACAACAAGCATGCCAATAACAGGTCTATGTTTATCTTTATCATCGGGTCTATCAATTCTAGCAGCTTCATCACAGAAATAAATAACATGCCCATCAATATTATCGACCAAGAGATCTTTAACCATAGCAATACTAGGTTCAACTTTAATTTGTTCAGGAGGTGTAGGTGTTCTAGTATAACTCTTACGAACCACAGCTGAAGCTTTAACATGTTCCTTTATTCTAACAGGAAAAGGTGGTTTCTCAATAGAAGCAGTAGGAACAATAGGATCAACATTATAAGTAATAGTTTGCTCTTCAGCTTTAATGGGTTCTACTACTTTTACTTCAATGGGAGGATGATATTTAAACCACTTATCCTTAGAGAGATCAACATGAGTAGCAAATGATTCACAAAAAGAAGCTACTATCTCAGAGTCAAGTCCATATTTAGTGCTAAATTCACGAAAAGCATCGGTATCCATAAAAGATTTAACACAATCAAACTTGAGGTTTATACCTGACTCCTTACCTTCATCGAGTTCCCAATCTTCAGAGTTGCGTTTAATTCTTTCCAATAAATCCCATTTGAATTCAATAGTCTTCTTCATAAAAGAACCAGTACAAGAAGTATCGAGCATGGATTGATCATTACAAGAAAGCCGAGCATAAAAATTCTGAATAATAATTTGTCTTGAGAGCTCATGATTGGGGCATGAATATAACATTGACTTAAGCCTCCCCCAAGCTTGAGCGGTACTTTCTCCTTCATGAGGCCAAAAATAATAAATATAATTCTTGATCACGATGAACTAGATGCATAGGATAAAACTTCTGATGAAATTCCTATTTCAATCGGTTGTAGTTCCAAGTCCCAATATCATCGCATATCCTATACCATGTCAATGCCCCCTCATTCAAAGATAAAGGGAAGACCTTCTTCTTGACTTCATCCTCGGGCAAACCTGCAAGCTTAAATAATCCACAAACTTCATCCACATAGATTGGATGCATATCAGGATGTAATGTTCCATCTCCTGCATAAGGATTAGCTAGCAGTTTCTCTATCATACCCGAAGGAATTTCATAATAAATATTTTTAGTAGGTTCAGTAGGTTGAGGAGCAACTTCTTGCTCTACTGGTCGGGGTTAAGATACCCCGAAGAAGCCCCTCAAAGGATTATTTTCCACAGCAACAAGTGATAGTAAATTTCAGCACACTATATAAATGTTTCCTTACCAAATTCCACTTACCAAAGGCGCTTCACTCCCCGGCAACATCGCCAAAAAAGAGTCTTGATGACCCACAAGTATAGGGGATCTATCGTAGTCCTTTCGATAAGTAAGAGTGTCGAACCCAACGAGGAGCAGAAGGAAATGAGAAGCGGTTTTCAGCAAGGTATTCTCTACAAGCACTGAAATTATCGGTAATAGATAGTTTTGTGATAAGATAATTCATAATGGGTAACAAGTAACAAGTGTAACTAAAGTGCAGAGAGGTGGCCCAATCCTTTTTGTAGCAAAGGACAAGCCTGGACGAACTCTTGTATAAAGCAAAGCGCTCCCGAGGACACATGGGAATTATTGTCAAGTTAGTTTTCATCATGCTCATATGATTCACGTTCGTTACTTTGATAATTGATATGTGGGTGGACCGGTGCTTGGGTGCTGTCCTTACTTGGACAAGCCTCCCACTTATGATTAACTCCTCTCGCAAGCATCCGCAACTACGAAAGAAGAATTAAGATAAATCTAACCATAGCATGAAACATATGGATCCAAATCAGCCCCTTACGAAGCAACGCATAAACTAGGGTTTAAGTTTCTGTCACTCTAGCAACCCATCATATACTTATTACTTCCCAATGCCTTCCCCTAGGCCCAAATAATGGTGAAGTGTCATGTAGTCGACATTCACATAACACCACTAGAGGAAAGACAACATACATCTCATCAAAATATTGAACAAATACCAAATTCACATGATTACTTATAACAAGACTTCTCCCATGTCCTCAGGAACAAACATAACTACTCACAAAGCATATTCATGTTCATAATCAGAGGGGTAATAAATATCATTAAGGATCTGAACATATGATCTTCCATCGAATAAACCAACTAGCATCAGCTACAAGGAGTAATCAACACTACTAGCAACCCACAGGTACCAATCTGAGGTTTTGAGACAAAGATCTGATACAAGAGATGAACTAGGGTTTGGAGAGGAGATGGTGCTGGTGAAGATGTTGACGGAGATTGACCCCCTCTCGATGAGAGGATCATTGGTGATGACGATGACGATGATTTCCCCCTCCGGGAGGGAAGTTTCCCCGGCAGAACAGCTCCGCCGGAGCCCTAGATTGGTTCTACCCAAGTTCCACCTCGAGACGGTGGCGCTTCGTCTCGAAAGCTCTCTTCTGATTTTTCCAGGTTAAAACCCTCCATATAGCAGAAGATGGGCACCAGAGACCTGCCAGGGGGCCCACAAGGCCTAGGGGCGCGCCCCCAGGCTTGTGGCCACCTGGTGGGTCCCCTCTGGTATTTTCTTCACCCAATATTTTTTATATATTCCAAAATAATTCTTCGTAAATTTTTAGGACTTTTGGAGTTGTGCAGAATAGGTCTCTCTGATTTGCTCGTTTCCGGTCCAGAATTCCAGCTGCCGGCATTCTCCTTCTTTGTGTAAACCTTGTAAAATAAGAGAGAAAAGGCATAAGTATTGTACCATAATGTGTAATAACATCCCATAATGCAATAAATATCAATATAAAAGCATGATGCAAAATGGACGTATCAGTTCTATCTTTGTAATCGAGTGTGAGAGTTATATAATAAAGATTAGTTTTGAGTCAAGGGCTTTGCTTTCTTGCTTTGATCTTGGAAAAGAATGAAAGAAATAAAAAGATTATATAATAATCTTATGGAAAGTGATGACTTCACATATAAGAAGTATGATAGTTAAAATTTGTTGAAGGATGACAAACATAGTTTTTGTCATTGTTGCAATAAAAAGGAAGTACTAAAGAAAGAGAGGTTCACATATGAATATATTTTCTTGGACATCTTTTATAATTGTGAGCACTCATTAAAATATTATATGCTAATAAGTTGATGTTGGACAAGGAAGACAACATAATGAGTTATGTTTACTTATTTCCGAATAGAAGTTATATTGTGATGGATCCTCTAACATGTGACGCTTGTTTCCACCTCATACTAACCAAAATCCCGCACCAAATAGAGATACTACTTGTGCATCCAAACACCCTTAACCCAGTTTTGCCATGAGAGTCCACTATACCTACCTATGGATTGAGTAAGATCCTTCAAGTAAGTTGTCATCGGTACAAGCAATAAAAATTACTCTTTAAATATATATGATCTATTAGTGTGAGGAAAATAAACTTTATACGAACCTGTGATGGGGAAGAAATAAAAGCGACAGACTGCATAATAAAATTTTCTATCACAGGCAGCAGTATAAAGTGACGTTCCGTTGCATTAAGATTGCGTGCATCCAACCAAAAAGCGCATGACAACCTCTGCTTCCCTCTGCGAAGGGCCTATCTTTTACTTATTAGTACTTACCTTTATGCAAGAGTCATGGTGATCCTCACCATTCCCTATATTTTGCCTTTTTCTTTTGGCAAGCGTCATGTGTTGGGGAAAGATATAGACACATATATCCACTCGGATGTAGGTGATCATGAGTTATTATTGTTGACATTACCCTTAAGGTAAATAGTTGGGAGGAGAAACTATAAGCCCCTACCTTTCTATGTGTCTGATTGAAGCTTTGATCTCATAAGTATCGCGTGAGTGTTAGCAATTATGGAAGACTAAAAGATGATTGAGTATGTGGACTTGCTAGACAAGCTCTTATATTGACTCTTTCCGATTTTATGATAAATTGCAATTTCTTCAATGACCGAGATCATAGTTTGTTAGTTTTCAATAAATTTTTTGGTTTATACTTCACCTTGTGAATGAATTATCACTTTAGCATAAGAAGTTATATGACAATATGTTGTTGTTCTAAAAGATGATCATGGTGCCCTCATGTCTGCATTTTATTTTATCGACACCTCTATTTCTAAACATGTGGTCATGATTATCGATTTCGGCTTTCGCTTGAGGACAAGCGATGTCTAAGCTTGGGGGAGTTGATACGTCCATTTTGCATCATGTTTTTATATTCATATTTATTGCATTACGGACTGTTATTTCACATTATGGTACAATACTTATGTCTTTTCTCTCTTATTTTACAAGATTTATATGAAGAGCAAGAATGCCGGCAGCTGGAATTCTGGACCGGAAAGGAGCAATTCTGAGATACCTATTCTGCACAACTCCAAATGTCCTAAAACTTTACGGAGAATTGTTTTGGAATATACAAAAAATATTGGGCGAAGAAACTACAGAAAGGGACCCACCAGGTGGCCACAAGCCTGGGGGCCGCGCCCTACACCCTAGGGCGCGCCCCCAGGGCTTGTGGGCCCCCTGGCCATCATTTGGTGTCCATCTTCTGCTATATGGAGGGTTTTGACTTATAAGTAATCATGTGAATTTGGTATTCGTTCGATACTTTGATGAGATGTATGTTGTCTTTCCTCTAGTGGTGTTATGTGAACGTTGACTACATGACACTTCACCATGATTTGGGCCTAAGGGAAGGCATTGGGAAGTAATAAGTAGATGATGGGTTGCTAGAGTGACAGAAGCTTAAACCCTAGTTTATGCGTTGCTTCGTAAGGGGCTGATTTGGATCCACATGTTTCATGCTATGGTTAGATTTATCTTAATTCTTCTTTCGTAATTGCAGATGCTTGTGAGAGGGGTTAATCATAAGTGGAAGGCTTGTCCAAGTAAGGACAGCACCCAAGCACCGGTCCATCCACATATCAAATTATCAAAGTAGCGAACGCGAATCATATGAGCATGATGAAAACAAACTTGATAATAATTCTCATGTGTCCTCGGGAGCGCTTTGCTTTATATAAGAGTTCGTCCAGGCTTGTCCTTTGCTATAAAAAGGATTGGGCCACCTTGCTGCACCTTTGTTACACTTGTTACTTGTTACCCGTTACGAATTATCTTATCACAAAACTATCTGTTACCGATAATTTCAGTGCCTGGAGCAAATACCTTGCTGAAAACCGCTTGTCATTTCCTTCTGCTCCTCGTTGGGTTTGACACTCTTACTTTTCGAAAGGACTACGATAGATCCCCTATAATTGTGGGTCATCAGTGTGTACAACAAGGATGATTGTGGCAAACTAAAAAGCAAATAAAGCAAAGAGTCATATCTTACAAGACGCTCCAAGCAAAACACATATCATGTGGTGAATAAAAATATAGCCTCAAGTAATTTACCGATGGATTGTAGACAAAAGAGGGGATGCCATCCGGGGAATCCCCAAGCTTAGATGCTTGGTTGTCCTTGAATATTACCTTTGGGTGCCTTGGGCATCCCCAAGCTTAGGCTCTTACCACTCCTTATTCCGTGGTCCATCGAAACTTCACCCAAAACTTGAAAACTTCACAACACAAAACTCAACAGAAAACTCGTGAGATCCGTTAGTCTAATAAAGCAAACCACCACTTTTAGGTACTGTTGTAAACTCATTCCAATTTTATATTGGCATTATATCTACTGTATTCTAACTTCTCCATGGTTCATACCTGCAACACCCCCAGTGGTTAGTTACAGTGATTCGACATGTTAGTGCCAAGTCACCATGATTAACAATGCTTAATCATCATTGGGATCATATCTCTTTTCAAATTCCAATTTAAACTTCAAATTAAATTAAAGTGAAAATAAAAGTTGTTCAAATCCAGGAACTAAAATGTCCATAATATTGCAAGTAATCCAGAGACAATTCTAAAATTATAATCAACATATACTAAATTAATTAAGTGACTCAAACAGTAAGAAACAGTACCAAAACAGCAAGGTTTAAATCCATTTTATGTAATACAAAATTTATATGAAATCCAACTGCCACCAAACCATTTTCTAACAGTAGTAAATATTGCATAGTATTTATTTTGGCAAGTCTCATATTTTGCGAAAGTCATTTGGAATAAAAAGAATAAAAGACAAATAAGAAAACAAAAATAGAAGAAAAAGAAAAAGGCCCATGTGCCTGGGCCTAAGTGGCTACACGGAGGCCCAGCCCGCCTAGCGCCGTCCCCTACCCCACTGCTCCTCCCCGCTCGCTGTCGCCTCCTGCACGCGCGCGCCTGCACCCTCTCTCCGGCCCCCCTCGCTCTCTGCTCGACAGCGGCCACCCGCGCTCCTCGTGGAGGGGATAAGAACCCCTCCTCCACCTCCAGGACAAACCCTAGCTGCCTCCCTCTCCCTCTTCGTCGCCTTCCTCCCACACCCGAGCGCCGTCATGGACGGCTTCAGCTGAAACACGCGGCCACCGTCGCCCCGACGCCTCGCAGCAGTGCCAGATCGCCCCGCTGTCGCTCGCTGCTTCACCTGCTACCTCAAACCGGAGCTGGAACCCCCTGCCTCGTCGCGCACGAGCTCATCTTCAAGCTTCGGGCGCCGGTGATCGCCGTCACGATTCGCCGCCGCCGCGCTACCCCGAACCCACCTTTGCACGCCTACGGGACCACCGTGAGCACCCCGTCCTCCTCTCTCTCTCTGCGCTCTCCTTCTGTGCCATAGTTGCCGATCCATCGTGCCGAGCCCTCCGCCGCGGAGCTCGATGCCGGCGCCACTTCGGCGACCAAATGGCCCTGGGCTCGTGCCCATCGAGCTCACCGCACCGCGTAGATCACCCCTAGACCCGTCGTTTGCTCGCTAGTGTGCTGCTTCACCGTCCCCATAGCACACCCGTAGCCGCCGCAGCCTCCCGTCGACGCCGTCGCCGATTCCGGCCTTTCCCGGCGAGGCTGACCCCTCCATTGGATGCGCGACCTCACCGCCGTCCGAAAAAGCCTAACCGCGCTGCGAATGAGCTTTTGTGGGCGAAACCCGCAGCTCGCCGGCGTGCTCCGCCGATTTTTGAGCTCGCCGGCGTGCTCCGCCGATTTTTGAGCTCGCCGGAGCCCTCTTTGGCGCCGCCGCCGACGTGGCCGGCCGAGCCCCACCTTAGTCTCGCTAACACTGGGCCCCGCGGGCCCCAGTTGACCCAGTTGACTGAGTCAACTGCTGACTGGGCGCTCTGGCCCACTTACATGCGGGCCCCACCAGTTAAAACATTGTAAATTAAAATAAAATCTGTTAATTAGTTAATTAGTTAATTAAATCACTAATTAGCCACTGACCAGTAGGGCCCACCATCTAATTAAGTTAACCCTGTTAATCATTTACAGAGGCTGACATGTGGGTCCCAGTGGGACCCACCTGTCAGGTATGACTCTGGTCAGCCCCTGTTAACTGCTGATGTCACCAATATGTCATGCTAACGTCATCAGACACTGTTCTGGATAATGTTGATTTAAATTAAATAAATAAATCCATAAAATCAATAAAACTTTGTAAAATCATAGAAATTAAACCGTAGCTCGGATTGAAAAACTTAATACATGAAAGTTGCTCAGAACGACGAGACGAATCCAACCATGCTATCTGTTTTCGTGTCGGGACCCTCTATGGAGGCAAACCCGCAACTTTTAGCCTGTTTTCAATAGATGAATAGTGCATATACGCTGGTTAATAAAACCAACTTTAATCCTAAAATAACTAAAATGACTTAGAAATGCTTTAGGCAACCCTGCACTGCACGTTAGCATGGCCTGCTCTGTGTTGCATATGTTTGCCATGTATTTATTTGTTTCCTCCCCCTCTTCTCTCTTGGTAGACCCCGCTATAGACACAGTTCCCGAGACTGACGCAGCTCAGGAGCCCGACGACACCGTTGACGACCTTGCCTTTGCCACCGAGCAACCAGGCAAGCACCCCCCTTTTGAGCATGCCTATATCGCCGATTCTCTTCTCTCTTGTCCTTGCATTAGAATTGCTGCTGCTGCTGCTTTACCTATTCTGATGCATAGCCTTTTTATTGTAACCTGCTATTGAAACCTTACCTGCTTATCCTAATCTGTTTAGAATAGGCTGGGTAGAGACCTACCAGAGACCCCACTTTGTCCCCAGTTGCTCCGCTGGATTATCAGATGAGTCGATCAGCGGGATCAACAGCCAGACCCCAACACTGCACAACACCCCCCTTAGTTGTACGACAATGCAGCGTCACCATCGAGTGCCGAGGGTGATACCTCGTATAGCACTTCTGATGTTAACTCTGTAGAGTAGCTATTTGGTCGTGGTCATCGAGGGCGATTCCTCCTTATCCACTTCCGATACAACCCTGTCGCGCAACACTTCAAGTGTGAACCTCGAGGGTGATTCCTCCTAAGTTCACCTCGACGATTACATCGAGTGGGCATCCGCCGAGGGTGATACCTCGGATTCCCCTGATGTTTTGGACACACAGTTACTGTGACTTTACCCCTGAACCTTGATAGAAATGGGTCGGCCCCGAGGGCGACCCGAGGGAGTTACTTTTACTGCAGGACTGGAGGGACAGGTGGTACCGCCCAGTAGAGGTGGACCTGAGTTCCCGACAGTCTTTTGTGAGATGGGTTGACCTGGACGGTGCCCGAGTGATGAATACGAGGTGTGGCCGGGCATTCCTGGCCCTTGCCGCAAGTCCTTGAGACGGGGCGACGGGGTCACATTGATCGTGAGTCTCTGCTCGTTACCGCACTACCAACACACTACGATTTGGATATTTGATTCGAGTGGGCCTCTGGCCCGATAGCACGAACCATCACGCGGGAATAAATATGGGTAATCTACATCGTGGCATCAGCCGAAAGCTCTGACAGACGTCCAGTTCAGCATTGTGGCACGGTCGGATCGTACCGACCATCCGAGGCGGTGCTGGTATCCACCCTGCACACAACAACCATGAGTGCACAGGGCGATGGCCCAAGACCCCTGGGCGCTTAGGTTGTAGACTGGTGGGGACCTCTCTGCTGAGCTCTAGGTAGGGTTGCGGTGTGTCGTTTGGCCGAGGTCGGGCATGACCCAGAAAAGTGTGTCCGGCCGGAGTTAAGCGAGCGTGCTGGGTAAGTTGGTGCACCCCTGCAGGGAAGAACTAACCTATGCATAGCCAGATCCTCGGTAACGGACGCTCGGAGTTGTATCCCGATCGATACAACTAGAACTGGATACTTGTGATGAGAAATGGATAGTATGGCTCTGGGATTGCTTTCTCGCAGGGAGTCGAGAAAGGATCTCTGGCCGAGGTTGATACTTAATGTTACTACTACTTTATATTGTGCTAATCTACACTCTTCTAATGCTGCAAGACCGCGGAAGATGCTAGTCTTCGATAGGACTAGGCCTTCTCTCTATTCTGGCATTTCTGCAGCCCAGTCCACATATACAGCCTCCCTTTGATAATGTTGCATATGTAGTGTACATCCTTGCTTGCTGAGTACTTCGGATGAGTACTCACGGTTGCTTTGCTTTCTTTTTCCCGCATATCCTTTTGGTGCAACTAGATGACGGAGCCCCGGATACAGCTGCCCCCGCCAACGAACGCTACTACTACCCCAAGGGTGGCTACTACTACGAGTTGGCTGACGACCAGGGGTAGGTTCGGAGGGTCCCAGGCAGGAGGCCTGCGCCTTTCGATCGTAGCTTTTGTTTTGCCCTGCCTTTCTAAAGGCATATCTATTTCTGTTTCATATCTGTACTCACATATCTGATGCTTCCGCTGACGCTTGTATGCGAGCTTATGTATTCGAGACCTCGAGGCCCCTAGCTTGTAACATAAATCTTGTATGACTTTATTTATGTTTTAGAGTTGTGTTGTGATATCTTCAAGTGAGTCCTTAGGCTTGATCATGTGCATTTGCTTGTATGATTTGTGCACAATTGAGCCGGGGCGTCACAGATTGGTATCAGAGCCGACTGCCTGTAGGAACCCCCCTTTCCAACTCCTTGGCCGAAGTTGAGTCTAGTACTTGAAAACCGTTTTACTAACTTGGTTGTGTGGTTTACGGGCCCACGTTGCCAATTGGATGGGATTAGGATCTTTTATTCCTCGTCTTTACTCTGGGACTCTGATCTCTCTTCTATTCGGGTTAAAGATTTTACTAACCTTGACATTAGGTTCTCGTAACCACTTCATCCCGGAGAGCCCATTCACTACAGATGATCGTCTGCTACATCAGAAGACTCTGAAGATACTTCTCGATGTTTCCCGAGACCCTGTGCCTTCGATGGATAACTACTTACACTCGTCGTTCATATGTTCATTTTAGTTACTCCCGGATTTAATCCGACATATCGAAATACTATCCGACATTTCGAGAATTCCCTGAACCTACTGCCTTGCAGTTCCTTTCCACCTGAACACACCTACGAATAAATCCTCTTACTTACATGGGGTCCATTCATCCCCGGTTATTCAAGTGCTTTCCAGATCACATTGAATTGCTATCTGATCTCCCGAAAATCCTCTGTAGCCGATTGCTCTTGAAATTCTTGCCTGCTGGCCTTGTGGTTAATTCCCTATGTCTAGTAATCTCCGTTGACATCTCTTGTCATTACCATTTTGAGCCCTTGATTCAATCTGCTACGAATACTCGCAATCATCAGTTGTTTCCTACTAATTCATTCTTCCGGCTCTGACATCATTCTGGACATGAGCTGGATCTCGGTAAATCAATTCTTGATTGATTGGCCATCTAATTATATTCAACATATTCATCTTTTTATCAGAGCCTCTGCCTCTGATTCTCTGATTTTGTAATCGTAAACCCCTCGCATTTAAGCTTCGGCTTATTCAGATGTTTCCATAAACCGATTCCTTTGCATCCCTTCTTCTTCTGGTTGAGTACCGATACTCACATCAGATCCATTGAGGACCGCTGAATCCTTTGTTGGATTATTATCCAGCAATGTCCTTCATATTCAAAATCTTATGCGCTCTTCCCCTGATACATATTGCCTTTGGTAAATTGTATCCTCTGCTTATTGTCAACCATGCTCTGTTATTGAGCTGATGTTATATGCTCTGGAAGTTAGTGGTATATGCTCCTAAGATACCCCTATGGGTTGAACCTCTGTTTTCCCTAATCTGTGTGAACTCAAAAGTTATGCGAGTCATACTCTTATGATTCTTCACCAGATAAATCTTCCGCACTACAATTTCTTCGAAAACGAGGAGTAAATGAAAGGTTATGCATTGGGGAAGTGGGAGTCGACCTTGAACTTTGTGTTCATGCCCATGGACACGATGCAGATCTTATCATCGGAGCTTCTCTTAAATTAATTATTCCCTTGGTATAACTTCATCTTATACCTGGGATCTGGTCTTTTGCAATCGTGTTTCCGGCCATATTGATATTCTTTGATTCCTTTTCTTGGGCAAGTTAAAACACTTGTCTTCTGCAGAACAACTGCCTGCCCAACCTCTATATTGATCTATCTTCGAGTATTACCCTCTGGTATCTCGAGAATATCGCGGGACTACATAACTTCTTATGAATTCTTCAAGTATTATTTCTCACCGATTCCAATTTTCCCTGGGTTCTGGGTTGTTTGTCACTCGAAATATCAATAACTGAATTGAGTCCGCACTAAATTCAACAACCCTTTGTAATCTTCATTTCTTACGAGTGCATACTCGACCATGTCTTCCCTAGCTGAATGACTACATCATGATCGTCATGCTAAAGCTTCGAGCTTTCAAAATCTTATCGTTTGTCTTGAAAGGCAACTCTGACTTTGAGCTTACAATCTTACATGTGGTTCCGATAACCTTTCGCTTCATCATTCCTTTTGCTCGATGTCATCGATGATCAATTACATCTTCAAGAAACCTCTCGACAAATGTGTTGTGATCATCGTCAACATTTTAACTTCTTCCGAGATATCAATTGAATTCATGTCGAGAAATATTGTCCTTTCACCTTGATAAATTGTGTTGTCATTGACAACAACCATGCCTCCCTTCCAACACTGACTTGGTCATATTTCGTTTATACCTTGTTTTCCTTGCTATTCCTGAAATTGTCCCTTGTGTATTTCTGGTGATCTTCAGACCCAACCCTTACTTAAACCACCATATCATTACTACCTCAAAGCATGACTGTGGTATTCTGAATACCAGCAAGAACATTGGTAGCGCAATGCTAAATGTTTCTTAATCGATTATTCAAACACCATTGTCTGGGTAACATCATGAGTTTCCTCGCCCTTTTCCCTAGATGGTTATCTACTTGCAGTCCTGTCATGATTTTCCCACTCTGCTTGCTCTTGGGAAGGAGATACACATTTTCCTTTCCATTGTTTTGTTTAACCTTTCTTGTGATCTTTATGATATAAGCAGTAATATTTTCCTGCTTATGTAAACACCTCGGTGTATAACTTTGTCATTCAAAACCTGTTACTATTGTTGATAACGTTTCGGTAACCACCGATGGACGAGAACTTTGCCGACAGGTCCGCCTCATTTCAATGAGCAGGAAGATGGTTCTCTTCATCCCTTGCCCTTGGTACCGACGATTGTTGCCAAAATGACTGACAGGCTAGCCTCTAACATACCTTGCTATCGTGGCCGTGCAAGATGTCAGCACCCTTTCTACTTTTAACCCACATGGTGGGCCCATAACCCACAGGTCCCAGGATTGAAACCTGACTCTCCTGTACACCCCTGTTTTCAAAGTTATTCCTCACACTTGGCTTCGTATGTAATTCACGAGCCATCTTTCGAGAGATGATATATTCTGGTATCATATGCAATACTTATTCCCGTTGCTCGGAACCCCTTCACACTCTGTTTCAGGCATCGAATGATTGCCTGCCCACTTGAAACTTCTCATGCCTTCTCTTACTGCACTTGATGATTTTCCTGAGTTCCAAAACTCGAGAGATACCTATGTGTTTCGCTCTTGAGTTAACCCCAGCTGATTTCCCCTTGTAAAATTCCATCATTACCGAGATACCCATTATCCTTTCGTAAGTACGATGAAGATTACGAAGGAAGAATGACAACTTCGTCAAGACACCCCGATGTAGAGAAGTGAAGACATCAAGGTAGGGGATCGACCTCTTCGAGAAGAGCAACCAAGGCCGAGCAGATTCATTAGAATTTCGTAACCCGACCTTTCCCCCTTACTCCACCTCTTAAATCTTGGGACGAGATTTCTTGTAGTGGAGGAGATTTGTAACACCCCCAGTAGTTAGTTACAGTGATTCCACATGTTAGTGCCAAGTCACCATGATTAACAATGCTTAATCATCATTGGGATCATATCTCTTTTCAAATTCCAATTTAAACTTCAAATTAAATTAAAGTGAAAATAAAAGTTGTTCAAATCCAGGAACTAAAATGTCCATAATATTGCAAGTAATCCAGAGACAATTCTAAAATTATAATCAACATATACTAAATTAATTAAGTGACTCAAACAGTAAGAAACAATACCAAAACAGCAAGGTTTAAATCCATTTTATGTAATACAAAATTTATATGAAATCCAGCTGCCTCCAAACCATTTTCTAACAGTGGTAAATATTGCATAGTATTTATTTTGGCAAGTCTCATATTTTGTGAAAGTCATTTGGAATAAAAAGAATAAAAGACAAAATAGAAAACAAAAATAGAAGAAAAAGAAAAAGGCCCATGTGCCTGGGCCTAAGTGGCTACAGGGAGGCCCAGCCCGCCTAGCGCCGTCCCCTACCCCACTGCTCCTCCCCGCTCGCTGTCGCCTCCTGCACGCATGCGCCCGCGCCCTCTCCCCGCCCCCCCCCCCCCTCGCTCTCTGCTCGATAGCGGCCACCCGCGCTCGTCGTGGAGGGGATAAGAACCCCTCCTCCACCCCTAGGATGAACCCTAGCTGCCTCCCTGTCCCTCTTCGTCGCCTTCCTCCCACACCCGAGCGCCGCCATGGACGGCCTCAGCTGAAACGCGCGGCCATCGTCGCCCCGACGCCCCACAGCAGTGCCAGATCGCCCCTCCGTCGCTCGCTGCTTCACCTGCTGCCTCGAACTGCAGCTGGAACCCCCTGCCTCGTCACGCACGAGCTCGTCTTCAAGCTTCGGGCGCCGGTGATCGCCGTCACGATTCTTCGCCGTCGCGCTACCCCGAGCCCACCTTTGCATGCCTACGGGACCACCGTGAGCACCCCGTCCTCCTCTCTCTCTCTGCGCTCTCCTTCTGTGCCGTAGCTGCCGCCCCATCATGCCGAGCCCTCCGCCGCGGAGCTCAACGCCGGCGCCACTTCGGTGACCAAATGGCCCAGGGCTCGTGCCCATCGAGCTCACTGCGCCGCGTAGATCACCCCTAGCCGCATCGTTTGCTTGCTAGCGTGCTGCTTCACCGTCCCCGTAGCACACCTGTAGCCGCCGCCGCCTCTCGTCGACGCCGTCGCCGATTCCGGCCTTCCCCGGCGAGGCTGACCCCTCCATTGGATGCGCGACCTCACCGCCGTCCGAAAAATCCTAACCGCGCCGCGAATGAGCCACTGTGGGCGAAACCCGCAGCTCGCCGGCCTGGTCTGCCGATTTTAGAGCTCGCCGGGGCCCTCTCTGGCGCCGCCGCCGACATGGCCGGCCGGGCCCCACCTTTGTCTCGCTGACACTGGGCCCCGCGGGCCCCAGTTGACCCAGTTGACTGGGTCAACTGCTGACTGGGCGCTCTGGCCCACTGACATGCAGGCCCCACCAGTTAAAACATTGTAAAATAAATAAAATCTGTTAATTAGTTAATTAAATCACTAATTAGCCACTGACCAGTAGGGCCCACCATCTAATTAAGTTAATTAGTTTAAGTTAACCCTGTTAATTATTTACAGAGGCTGACATGTGGGTCCCAGTGGGACCCACCTGTCAGGTTTGACTCCGGTCAGCCCCTATTAACTGCTGACATCACCAATATGTCATGCTGACATCATCAGACACTGTTCTGGATAATGTTGATTTAAATTAAATAAATAAATCCAGAAAATCAATAAAATTTTGTAAAATCATAGAAATTAAACCGTAGCTCGGATTGAAAAACTTAATACATGAAAGTTGGTCAGAACGACGAGACGAATCCAACCGTGCTATCTGTTTCCGTGTCGGGACCCTCTACGGAGGTGAACCCACAACTTTTAGCCTATTTTCGGTAGATGAATAGTGCATATACACCGGTTAATAAAACCAACTTTAATCCTAAAATGACTTAGAAATGCTTTAGGCAACCCTGCACTGCACGTTAGCATGGCCTGCTCTGTGTTCCATATGTTTGCCGTGTATTTATTTGTTTCCTCCCCCTCTTCTCTCTCGGTAGACCCTGCTACACATGCAGTTCCCGAGACCGACGCAGCTTAGGAGCCCGACGACACCGTTGACGACCTTGCCTTTGCCGGCGAGCAACCAGGCAAGCACCCCCCTTTTGAGCATGCCTATATCGCCGATTCTCTTCTCTCTTGTGCTTGCATTAGAATTGCTGCTGCTACTGCTTTACCTATTCTGATGCATAGCCTTTTTATTGTAACCTGCTATTGAAACCTTACCTGCTTATCCTAAACTGTTTAGTATAGGCTGGGTAGAGACCTACCAGAGACCGCACTTTGTCCCCAGTTGCCCCGCTGGATTATCAGATGACTCGACCAACGGGATCGATAGCCAGACCCCGGCACTGCACAACACCCCCCTTAGTTGTGCGACAATGCAGCGTAACCATCGAGTGCGGAGGGTGATACCTTGTATAGCACTTCTGATGTTAACTCTATAGAGAAGCTATTTGATCGTGGTCATCGAGGGTGATTCCTCCTTCTCCACTTCCGATACGACCCTATCGTGCAACACTTCAAGTGTGAACCTCGAGGGTGATTCCTCCTAAGTTCACCTTGACGGTTACATCGAGTGGGCATCCACCGAGGGTGATACCTCGGATTCCCCTGATGTTTTGAACACACGGTTACTGTGACTTTACCCCTGAACCTTGATAGAAATGGTTCGGCCCAGAGGGCGACCCGAGGGAATTACTTTTACTACAGGACTGGAAGGACAGGCGGTACCGCCCAGTAGAGGTGGACCTGAGTTCCCGACAGTCTTTTGCAAGACGGGTTGACCTGGACGGTGCCCAAGTGATGAATATGAGGCGTGGCCAGGCATTCTTGGCCCTTGCCGCAAGTCCTCGAGATGGGGCGACGAGGTCACATCGATCGTGAGTCTTTGCTCGTTACCGCACTACCAACACACTACGATTTGGATATTCGATTCGAGTGGGCCTCTGGCCCGATAGCACTAACCATCACACGGGAAAAAATATGGGTACTCTACATCGTGGCATCATCCGAAAGCTCTGATAGACGTCCAGTTCAGCATTGTGGCACGGTCGAATCGTACCGATCATCTGAGGCGGTGCTGGTATCAACCCTGCACACATCGACCCGGAGTGCACAGGGCGATGGCCCAAGACCCCTGGGCGCTTAGGTTGTAGACCGGCGGGGACCTCTCTGCTGAGTTCTAGGTAGGGTTGCGGTGTGTCATTTGGCCGAGGCCAGGCATGACCCAGAAAAGTGTGTCCGGCCAGAGTTAAGCAAGCGTGGTGGGTAAGTTGGTGCACCCCTGCAGGGAAGAACTAACCTATGCATAGTCGGATCCTCGGTAACGAACGCTCGGAGTTGTATCACGATCGATACAACTAGAACTAGATACTTGTGATGAGAAATGGATAGTATGGCTCTGGGATTGCTTTCTCGCAGGGAGTCGAGAAAGGATCTCTGGCCGAGCTTGATACTTAATGTTACTACTACTTTATACTGTGCTAATCTACACTCTTCTAATGCTGCAAGACTGCTGAAGATGCTAGTCTTCGATAGGACTAGGCCTTCTCTCTATTCTGGCATTTCTGCAGCCTAGTCCACATATACAGCCTCCCTTTGATAATGTTGCATATGTAGTGTAGATCCTTGCTTGCTGAGTACTTCGGATGAGTACTCACGGTTGCTTTGCTTTCTTTTTCCCCCATATCCTTTTGGTGCAACCAGATAACAGAGCCCCAGATACAGCTGCCCCTGCTGGCGATCGCTACTACTACCCCAAGGGTGGCTACTACTACGAGTTGGCTGACGACCAGGAGTAGGTTCGGAGGGTCCTAGGTAGGAGGCCTGCACCTTTTGATCGTAGCTTTTCTTTTGCCCCGCCTTTCTAAAGGCTTATCTATTTCTGTTTCATATCTGTACTCAGATATCTGATGCTTCCGCTGACGCTTGTATATGAGCTTATGTATTCAAGCCCTCGATGCCCCTGGCTTATAACATAAAGCTTGTATGACTTTATTTATGTTATAGAGTTGTGTTGTGATATCTTCAAGTGAGTCCATAGGCTTGATCGTGTGCATTTGCGTGTATGATTAGTGCACGATTGAGCCGAGGTGTCACAATACCCCCTGATACTACCCATAGATTCATCAAAATAAGCAAACAACGCATAGAAAACAGAACATGTCAAAAACAGAATAGTCTATTGTAATATGGATTTTAACCAAACTTCTGTAACTCCAAAAATTCTGAAAAATTAGGGCAACGTGGGAATTTTGTATATCAATCTTGTGTGAAAACATTAAGTATTTTTTCACGCTCCAACAATTTTTGATAATTCTGCTACTGGATGCAAAAGTTTCTGTTTTTTTAGCAAAATCAAATCAACAATCTTCCGAACCATCCCAAAGGTCTTACTTAGCACAAACACTAATTAAAACACTATTACAAAATTATTACAGAAGTAATATTGAATATTTATTAACAAAATAAGCAAAAACATAAAACATAAAACATAAAATAAAATTGGGTTGCCTCCCAACGAGCGCTATTGTTTTACGCCCCTAGCTAGTCATATTGCATAGATCTAGGTATTGTCATCTTTGGTATTCAATCCATAAGTGGCCCTCATAATAGATTCATATGGCAACTTAATTTTGTTTCTTCAAAAGTGTTCCATGCCTTTCCTTAATGGAAATTGAAATTTAATGTTTCCTTCTTTCATAAGGCAAGGTCTACCAAGAATAATGGGGCATGTAGGATTGTAATCAATATCAAGCAAAATAAAATCTACGGGCACATAATTCCTATTTGCAACAGTAAGAACATCATTAATTCTTCCCATAGGTTTCTTAATACTGGAATCCGCTAAGTGCAAATTTAAAGAACAGTCATCAAGTTTATGGAAACCTAGCACATCACATAAAGCTTTTGGAATAGTGGAAACGCTAGCACCCAAATCACATAAAGCATAGCACTCATAGTATTTAATCTTAATTTTAATAGTAGGTTCCCATTCATCATAAAGCTTTCTAGGGATTGAAACTTCCAACTCAAGTTTTTCTTCAAAAGATTTCATCATAGCATCAACGATATGTTTAGTGAAAGCCTTATTTTGATTATAAGCATGAGGTGAATTAAGCATGGATTGCAACAAGGAAATACAATCAATCAAAGAACAATTATCATAATTAAAGTGCTTGAAATCCAAACGAGTGCGTTGTTCACTAATTAAAGTTTTGACCTCGCCTAACCCACTTTTATCATTTTTTTCATTAAGATCTTCAGCCTCCAAATTATTGGGACGCCTTCTAGCTAAAGTTGACTCTTCTCCAGTCCCTTCTTTATCAATTTTTATATTAGCAAACAAAGATTAAATAGGATTCACACCAATCACTTAAAATCTTCATCATGATTATCGCAAAAACTAGAAGAACATGCTTTTTCTAGCCATTCTCTCTTAGTTCGCATCCTAGCGATTCTCTCCCTACTTTCATTAATAAAAATTTGAATAGATTTCAGAGACTCATTAATATCAAGCTTGGGTGGCATAGATCTAATCTCAAAGGAATCAATCTCATGAGAAATTCTATCAACGTTTCTAGCCAAAACATTGATCTTAAGCATTTTTTTCTTGTACCATAGCATTGAAAATCTTTTGAGAAATAATAAAATTTTTAATATTATTCTCATGATCAGAGGGTATCTTATTATAATTTCCATAAGAATTGTTGTAGGAATTACCATAATTATTAGAGGAATTACTAGGAAACGACCTAGGATTAAAATTACCTCTATACATGTTATTAACAAAATTGTTCCTACCAACAAAATTCACACCCATAGATTCATTATTATTCTCAATCAAAGTAGACAAAGGCATATCATTAGGATCAATATGAGCACTTTTGCTAGCAATCAATTTCATAAGTTCATCCATCTTTCCACTCAAAGTATTAATTTTTTCAATCGCATGCACTTTTTTATTAGTAGAAGATCTTTCAGTATGCCATTGAGAGTAATTTGCCATAATATTATCTAGGAATTTAGTAACTTATCCTAATGTGATTTCCATAAAAGTACCACCCACGGTGGAATCTAAAAGATTTCTAGATGCAAAATTCAATCCAGCATAATTTTTTTGTATGATCATCCATAAACTTAAACCATGAGTAGGGAAATTTCTTATCATCAATTTCATCCTCTCCCATGATTGTGCAACATGTTCATGATCAAGTTGCTTAAAATTTATTATATCGTTCCTAAGAGAGATGATCTTAGTGGGAGGAAAATACTTGGAATTAAAAGCATCCTTACACTTATTCCATGAATCAATACTATTTTTAGGCAAGGATGAAAACCAAGTTTTAGCACGATCTCGTAGTGAGAACGGAAATAGCTTCAATTTAACAATATCATTATCCATATTTTTTTTCTTTTGCATATCACACAATTCAACAAAAGTATTTAGATGGGATGCAGCATCTTCATTAGGACTACTAGAAAATTGTTCTTTCATAACAAGATTCAACAAAGCGGCATTAATTTCATAAGATTCCACACTAGTGGTGGGAGCAATCGGAGTACTAATAAAATCATTATTATTAGTGTTGGAAAAATCACACAACTTAGTATTTTCTTGAGACATCATGACAAAGCAAGCAATCTAACACACAAGCAAACAAAAAGAAAATGAAAAGGCGAACGAAAAGAAGGCAAATATTTTTGTGTTTTAATAAAAACTTTTTAGAAGTGGGGGAGATGAAAACGAGAGGCAAATGACAAATAATGTAGATGCAAGAGATGAGAGTTTATGATAGGTACTTGGTAGGCTTGATGTAGATCCTCCCCGGCAACGGCGCCAGGAATTCTTCCTGCTACTTCTTGAGCTTGCGTTGGTTTTTCCCTTGAAGAGGAAAGGGTGATGCAGCAAAGTAGAGATAAGTATTTCCCTCAGTTAAGAATCAAGGTATCAATCCAGTAGGAGGAACACACAAGTCTCCAATGATAGCACCTGCACAAACAAACAAATACTTGCACCCAACGTGATAAAGGGGTTGTCAATCCCTTCATGGTTACTTGCAAGGATGAGATCTGATAGAGATAGGTATAAAAGATAAGTAAAAGTACAAAACAAAGTAAAGGTAAATAAATTGCAGCAAGGGATTTTTGTGTTTCTGGTTTTATAGATCTGAAAATAATATGGTAAAAGATAGACCCGGGGGCCATAGTTTTCACTAGAGGCTTCTCTCTTGAAAGAACGCACACGGTAGGTAAACAAATTACTGTTGAGCAATTGATAGAAAAGCGCATAGTTATGATGATATCCAAGGCAATGATCATGAATATAGGCATCACGTCTGTGACAAGTAGACTGACTCCTGCCTGCATCTACTTCTATTACTCCACACATCTAGTGTATTAAGTTAACAAGAACGGAGTAACGCCTTAAGCAAGTTGACATGATGTAGAGGGATAGATCCAAGCAATATGATATAAACCCCATATTTTTATCCTTAATGGCAACAATACAAATACGTGTCATGTCCCTTTCTATCACTGGGATTGAGCACCGCAAGATTGAACCCATTACAAAGCACCTCTCCCATTGCAAGAAAAATCAATCTAGTTGGTCAAACCAAATCAATAGATCGGAGAGAAATACAGAGCTATCTTAATCATGCATAAAAGAGTTTAGAGAAGACTCAAGTAATATTCATAGATAATCTGATCATAAACCCACAATTCATCAGATCTCAACAAACGCACCGCTAAAGATGATTACATCGAATAGATCTCCAAGAACATCGAGGAGAACATTGTATTGAAGATCAAAGAGAGAGAGAAGAAGCCATCTAGCTACTAGCTAATGACCCGTATGTCTGTTGTAAACTACTCACACATCATCGGAAGGGCAGTAATGTTGATGTAGAGGCCCTCCGTGATCGAATCCCCCTCCGGCGGAGTACCGGAAAAGCTCTCCAGATGAGATCTCACGAGGACAGAAACTTGCGGTGGCGGAAAAGTATTTTTGGTGTGCCCTCGGGTATACGGGGAATATTTGGATATTTATAGAGCAAAGATTAGAGTTAGAGGAGCATCAGGGGGCCCATAAGCTTGGGGCACCCCCCCTAGGGCGCTCCCTTCGAGCTTGCTCTAACTGGTGTCCCCTCTGACCTCTTCCCGAAGGTTCATAGGTGTCTTCTGGTCCAAGAAAAATCCCCAAAAAGTTTCGTTCTGTTTGGTATTGATTTTCTGTAGAAGACAAAAACAAGGAAAAAACAGCAACTGGCACTTGGCACTAGGCTAGTCCCAAAAATGATATAAAATAGCACCGTAATGCATATAAAACATCCAAGATGGATAATATAATAGCATGGAACAATAAAAAAATTATAGATACGTTGGCGACGTATCAGCACATAATAATGTTGAAGGGAGGAACATTTCTTCCTCCCAATTTTTTTACGTCGTGACCCCTCCCTACGTACACATGCATGACCCAAAGCTTATAAGGTAACAGAGGCAGATTCGGACTTGAACATGGCCTCGGTGCAATGTCTCAGTCTCGATCAACATAAACATAAAGAAGGCAGACCCCCCTCCCCGCCGTCTCCATGATCCACCCTCATGCACACCTGCATCGATCGCAACTGCAATCATCTGGCTCGCGCCTCCCTGTCGTTTTCGGAGGATAGCAGGAAGAAGGACATTATCGTCTCCACTAAATGTGACGTAGCTCCGAGGAAGGGGGCTCGCCCCCTTGCCATCACCCAGGAGACCCCCCCCCCCCATGAGGGAACAACACAATGCACTGGCGATGCACCTCATGGCGTCACTCAACATGTCATCCTCGGAGGCCCATCATGAAGTCGGTGAAGGGGGATGATGTGGTGCTTTGGAAGAGGACGTCGGAGCTAGCCGTGTCCAAGTCGTCATCTGTCGACGGGGATGGGAATGTTGGGGAACATTGCATGGAAAACAAAAAAAATTCTAGGCACACGCAAGATCTATCCATGGAGATGCATAGCTACAAGAGGGGAGAGTGTGTCTACATAACCTCGTAGACCGTTAAGCAAAAGCATTTATCAACGCGGTTGATGTAGTCATACACCTTCGCGATCTGTTCTGATCAAGCACCGAACGCACGGCACCTTCGCGTTCAGCACACGTTCAGCTCGATGACGTCCTCACCTTCTTGATCCAGCAAGACGGGCGAAGTAGTAGATGAGTTCCGGTAGCACAACGGCGTGGTGATGGTGGTGGTGTAACTATCTCCGTAGGGCTTCGCCGAGCACTACAAAAATTATGACCGAGGATGAACTAGAGGGAGAGGGGCACCGCACACTGCTTGGGGATCGTGGTGTGTCTTGCCCCTCTCCTCCTCTCATATATATTGGTGGGGGGATGAGGGGAGGCAGCCTAGGGCGCCCCCAAGAGGGCTGGCAGCCGCCCTGGGCTCCTGCCCTGGCCGCACCCCCTTCCTTTCTTGGGGGTGGAGGAGAAGGCAGGAGGGGGGCTGGCGGCTCCCTTGCCTTAGGCGCCCCCCTTTTCCTTCCCAAGAGGGCCGACGGCCAGAGAGAGGGTGCGCCAGCCCCTTGTGGGCTGGTGTGTTCCTCCCCTTGGCCCATTAGGCCCGTAAACTCCCCTTAGGTCTCCCAAAACCCCTTCCGATGACCTGATGAATACCCGGTGCATTCCGAAACCTTTCCGGAGACCAAATAGTATCATCCTATATATCAATCTTTACCTCCGGACCATTCCCGAGCTCCTCATCATGTACGTGATCTCATCCGGGACTCCGAACAACATTCGGTCACCAATTCACATAACTCATATGATACTATATCATCAACGAACGTTAAGCGTGCGGACCCTACGGGTTCGAGAATAATGTAGACATGACCGAGACACCTCTCCGGTCAATAACCAATAGCGGGACCTAGATGCCCATATTGGTTCCTACATATTCTACGAAGATCTTTATCGGTCGAACCTTTATGACAACATACGTAGTTCCCTTTGTCTGTCGGTATGTTGCTTGCCCGAGATTCGATCGTCGGTATCTCCATACCTAGTTCAATCTCGTTACCGGCAAGTCTCTTTACTCGTTCCGTAATACATCATCTCATAACTAACTCCTTAGTCACTTTGCTTGCAAGCTTCTTGTGATGTTGTATTACCGAGAGGGCCCAGAGATACCTCTCCGTCATACGGAGTGACAAATTCCAATCTCGATTCATGCCAACTCAACAGACACCTTTGGAGATACCTATAGAGAATCTTTATGATCACCCAGTTACGTTGTGATGTTTGATAACACACAAGATATTCCTCCGGTATCCGGGAGTTGCATGATCTCATGGTCGAAGGAATATGTATTTGACATTAAGAAGGCAGTAGCAATAAACTGAACGATCATATGCTAAGCTAACGGATGGGTTTTGTCCATCGCATCATTCTCCTAATGATGTGATCCCATCATCAAGTGACAACTCATGTCTATGGTTAGGAAACCTTAACCATCTTTGATCAACAAGCTAGTCTATAAGAGGCTCACTAGGGCACGGTATTTGTTTATGTACCCACACATGTATTTAAGTTTCCGGTCAATACAATTCTAGCATGAATAATAAACATTTATCATGATTAAGCTAATATAATAATAACCATTTTATTATTGCCTCTAGGGCATATTTCCAACAGTCTCCCACTTGCACTAGAGTCAATAATCTAGTTCACATCGCCATGTGATTAACGCCCAATGAGTTCTAAGGTGTGATCATGTTTTGCTTGTGAGAGAGGTTTAGTCAACGGGATTGCCACATTCAGATCCGTATGTATTTTGCAAATTTCTATGTATACAATGCTCTGCATGGAGCTACTCTAGCTAATTGCTCCCACGTTCAATACGTATCTAGATTGAGACTCAGAGTCATCTGGATTGGTGTCAAAGCTTGTATCGACGTAACTCTTTATGACGAACTCTTTATCACCTCCATAACCGAGAAACATTTCCTTAGTCCTCTTTAGGTACCTAAGGATAATTTTGACCGTTGTCCAGTGATCCACTCCTGGATCACTATTGTACCCCCTTACCAAACTCATGGCAAGGGACACATCTGGTACACAGCATGGCATACATAATAGAACCTATGGCTGAGTGATACGTCTCCATCGTATCTACTTTTCCAAGCTTTTTTGCCCTTGTTTTGGACTCTAATTTGCATGATTTGAATGGAACTAACCCGGACTGACAATGTTTTCAGCAAAATTGCCATGGTGTTATTTTTGTGCAGAAATAAAAGTTCTCACAATGACCAGAAACTTCACGGAGAATATTTCTGGAATAAATAAAAAATATTGGCGAAAGAATCAACCGAGGGGGACCCACCACCTATCCACAAGGGTGGGGGGCGCGCCCTACCCCCTGGGCGCGCCCCCCTGGCTTGTGGGTCCCATGAAGCTCCACCGACCTCAACTCCAACTCCATATATTCACGTTCGGGGAGAAATAAATCAGAGAGAAGGATTCATCGCGTTTTACAATACGGAGCAGCCGTCACCTCCTGTTCTTCCTTGGGAGGCCAGATCTGGAGTCCGTTCGGGGCTCCGGAGAGGGGAAATCGTCGCCATCATCATCATCAACCATCCTCCATCACCAATTTCATGATGCTCACCCCCGTGCATGAGTAATTCTATTGTAGGCTTGCTGGACGGTGATGGGTTGGATGATATTTATCATATAATCGAGTTAGTTTTGTTAGGGTTTGATCCCTAGTATCCACTATGTTCTAAGATTGATGTTGCTATGACTTTGCTATGCCTAATGCTTATCACTAGGCCCGAGTGCCATGATTTCAGATCTGAACCTATTATGTTTTCATGAATATATTTGTGTTCTTGATCCTATCTTGCAAGTTATAGTCACCTACTACGTGTTATGATCCGGCAACCCCGGAGTGACAATAGTCGGGACACTTCCCGGTGATGACCATAGTTTGAGGAGTTCATGTATTCACTAAGTGCTAATGCTTTGGTCCGGTTCTCTATTAAAAGGAGGCCTTAATATCCCTTAGTTTCCATTAGGACCCCGCTGCCACGGGAGGCTAGGACAAACCATGTCATGCAAGTTCTTTTCCATAAGCACGTATGACTATATTCGGAATACATGCCTACATTATATTGATGAATTGGAGCTAGTTCTGTGTCACCCTAGGTTATAACCGTTGCATGATGAATGCCATCCGACATAATTATCCATCATTGATCCATTGCCTACGAGCTTTTCACATATTGATCTTTGCTTCGTTACTTTTCCGTTACCACTGTTATGATTGCTACAAAACTGCTACTATTACTTTTGCCACCGTTACCGTTACTTCCATACTACTTTGCTACTGAATACTTTGCTATAGATATTAAGTCTTTCAGGTGTGGTTGAATTGACAACTCAGCTGCTAATACTTGAGAATATTCTTTGGCTCCCCTTGTGTCGAATCAATAAATTTGGGTTGAATACTCTACCCTCAAAAACTGTTGCGATCCCCTATACTTGTGGGTTATCAAGACATTTTTCTGGCGCCGTTGCCGGGGAGCATAGATCTATTCTCTGAGTCACTTGGTATTTATATTTGTTGATCACTATGAGGAATTTGAAAGATACTAGAATCAAGTTTTTCCCTCTACTACGAGGGGAGGTAAGGAACTGCCATCTAGCTCTGTACTTGATTCACCTTCTGTTTTGAGTAAGCTTGCAACACCTACACCTGCTAGTAATTCTGAAATGTCACAAGTAATTGATGATGCCACTTCTGCTATGCATGATGCTTACGATGATACTACTGCTTTGCTTGATAATACTGTGCCACTAGGTGAATTTCTTGATGAACAACTTGCTAGGGTTAGAGAAAATGAAATTACTGAAACTGATGATATTATTGAAACTGAAGATTATGATTCTCCCCCTAGATATGAATTGCCTGTTGTACCTGAGGGTTATATTATGGATGAATAAACTGCTAGAGACTTTCTTGCTTGCAATGATAGAGATGATCTTAAGAAACTGTTAGCTAAGCTGAAAGAAAAGTCTTTGAATGCTAGAATGCAATATGATCCTAAGTTTGCTACTTCACCTATCTTTGTTACTGATAAGGATTATGAATTCTTTGTCGATCCTCAGTTAATTACTTTGGTTGAATCCGATCCTTTCTACGGTTATGAATCTAAAACTGTTGTGGCACATCTTACTAAATTGAATGATATAGCCACCCTATTTGCTCATGAGGAAAAAATCCGCTATTACTATATTCTTAAATTGTTTCCTTTATCGTTAAAGGGTGATGCTAAGTTATGGTTTAATTCTCTTGCTCCTGGTTGTGTGCGTAGTCCCCAGGATATGATATATTACTTCTCTGAAAAATATTTCCATGCTCATAAGAAACAAGTTGCTTTAAAGGAAATATTTAACTTTGTGCAAATTGAAGAAGAGAGTCTCCCACAAGCTTGGGGGAGGCTTCTCCAGTTACTTAATGCTTTGCCTGATCATCCTCTCAAGAAAAATGAAATACTTGATATCTTTTATAATGGACTAACCGATGCTTCTAGGGACCACCTAGATAGTTGTGCTGGTTGTGTTTTCAGGGAACAAAGTGTTGAGCAAGCTGAATTGCTATTGAATAATATATTGAGTAATGATAATGATTGGACTATTCCCGAACCACCACCTAAGCCAACTCCGAAGAAAAGAGGTATTCTATTTCTCAGTCCTGAAGATATGCAAGAGGCAAAGAAATCTATGAAAGAAAAAGGTATTAAAGCTGAAGATGTTAAGAATTTACCGCCTATTGAAGAAATACATGGTCTTGATAACCCGACACAGGTAGTAGAGGTAAACTCTCTTTATAGATTTGATGAAGGTGATATTCCTCATAATAAGTCTGCTAGTCAATGCTTGGATGAGTTTGATAATTTTATTGTTAAACAAGAAAATTTCAATGCTTATGTTAGTAGACAATTGAAACGTAATGCTCACATGCTTGACCACTTGGGTTATTATATGAGTATAACTATTAATGATCTTAAGCTTATTAGTAAACATTCTTCCATGATTAGAACTCAAGTAGAACAAGTACTTAAGGCATATGATGATTTGCTTAATGAGTTGAATAGTAAGAACAATGATAATGCTGTTAGGGTTATGACTAGAGGTGGTAAAATGACCCAGGAACCTTTGTATCCTGAGGGTCATCCTAAGAGAGTTGAGCAAGACTCTCAGAGAATTAATACTAATGCATCTAGTCCTAGTAATAAAAAGAAAAAGAAAACTGATAGGACTTTGCATGCTTCTAGTGAACTTGTTATAGACACACCTGAGAATCCAAATGATATTTCTATTTCTGATGCTGAGACACAATCTGGTGATGAACATGAACCTAGTAATAATGCTAATGATGATGTTCATGTTAATGCACAACCTAGTAATGATAATGATGTAGAGATTGAACCTGCTGTTGATCTTGATAACCCACAATCAAAGAATCAACGTTATGATAAGAGAGACTTCGTTGCTAGGAAACATGGTAAAGAAAGAGAACCATGGGTACAAAAACCCATGCCCTTTCCTCCTAAACCATCCAAGAAAAAGGATGATGAGGATTTTGAGCGCTTTGCTGAAATGATTAGACCTATCTTCTTGCGTATGCGTTTAACTGATATGCTTAAAATGCCTCCTTATGCTAAGTATATGAAAGATATTGTTACAAATAAAAGAAAGATACCTGAAGCTGAAATTTCCACCATGCTTGCTAATTGCACTTTTAAGGGTGGAATACCAAAGAAACTTGGGGATCCAGGAGTACCAACTATACCATGCTCCATTAAAAGAAACTATGTTAAAACTGCTTTATGTGATCTTGGAGCCGGTGTTAGTGTTATGCCTTTCTCTTTATATCGTAGACTTGAATTGAATAAGTTGACAACTACTAAAATCTCTTTGCAAATGGCTGATAAATCAACTGCTATACCCATCCGTATTTGCGAGGATGTGCCTGTTGTGGTTGCAAATGTTACTATCTTAACGGACTTTGTTATTCTTGATATTCCCGAGGACGACAGTATGTCGATCATCCTTGGTAGACCCTTTTTGAATAATGCAGGGGCTGTTATTGATTGCAATAAAGGAAATGTCACTTTTCATGTTAATGGTAATGAGCATACGATACACTTTCCGAAGAAACAACCTCAAGTTTATAGTATCAATTCTATTGGAAAAATTTCAACTATTACTATCGGAGGTTTTGAATTTCCTCTCCCTACTGTCAACAAGAAATATGATATTCTTATTGTTGGGGATATGCATATCCCCGTTGAGGTAACCTAGTGTTATTCAAAAATTCTCCGATTTCATGTTATTCGAAAGAGGTTTGTTAATAAGACTTGATCAACCTTGTTAATGGATTCCTTTTGATGAGCATGAGATGGATGAATTTAGAAGGCACAACTTTCTGTACTTACTTTTTACTTTCTGTTATTTAGAATAAATAAAGCAAAAATAGTATTATCTGTCTGTTTTCTGAATTATCCGTGCAATAAAAAAATGTCCCAAAAATAAAAGTTCTCCAAATGCCCTGAAAATTTAGTATGATTTTTTATAGAATATTTTAGAATCTCTGGCACTGAGATTGCACCAGGGGGCTGCACTAGTAGACCACAAGGGTGGAGGGCGCGCCCTACCCCCTGGGCGCGCCCCCTGCCTTGTGGGTCCCACGTAGGCCCTCCTCACTTATTCCAGCACCCATCCACTTCGTCTTCCTCCAGAAAAAATCATTCCGTAGCTCAAACCCGTGTTCTTGCTCATCTTGCTGCCATTTTAGATCTCCTTGTGTAAAGCTCCATTTGCAAAACTGTTTTGGGGGATTGTTCTTCGGTATGTGACATCTCCAATGGTCCAATTAGTTTTTGTTCTAGTGCTTTATTTATTGCAAATTTTTGCTGCTGTGGTGACCTTGTTCTTGAGCTTGCATGTCAAATTTATATGGTCCAAAGTAGTTTTGATGCATGATTTAGCCTCTAGACACTTGTGGGAGTAGTTACTATCAATTTTGTTGAGTTTGGTTCACTTTTATTTTGAGTCTCTAAAAATTTCAGAAATTTTCAGAGAAAATGATGAGGAGATTGTTAACAGGCTCTTCAAGTCGGGGTTCTAAAGAAAAGGAAAATGGAGAGAAGAAGAAACCCAAGTACAACCTTCCTCGCACCGCGGAAGTTCGGCCGTGTGAATGGCCATGTGATGCATTCTTGGAGGAGGCCAGAATTTATGAGGATTTCTATTATTTGGCTGGGAATGCAGGCATCACCGACTTTCTCCACGATAAGTGTGATCAGTACCTCTTACTCACTAATACTTTCGTGCAAAATTTCACTTTCATGCTAGGAGATCACCACCCACGGTAGAATATTATTTATATGATGAGCATAAGGAGATGACGCTTTATGACTTTTGTGAGGTTTGCAAATTACCTTATGAAGGTAGCGTCGATGAGCCACGTCCTAGAGATGTGGAAGATTTTATTGATGAAGTTACCGTAGGGGATAGGAGAAATGTGTCGGAAGCCAGAGTGGCTAGTTTACATTTTCCCTATTTTGTGTTATTACTCATTATTTGCGGGGATATGTTTAATTGGTCACGGGGAGAGTGGAGGCCTTAGTGCTCCTGGCCTTGCTATTTTGCGCCATGCTTTACTTTGCGATAGAACTTTTAGTTTAGGTGCTATGGTTGCTCGACGGTTGAGTTTAAACCGTATGAAGGGTCCTATCTTTGGAGGTATCTATGCCTCCCGCCTTGCTAAACGCTTCAAGATACCCATTAGGCATGATGAGGGAGAGGAGAAGCTGATGCCCACTATATACTTAGATTATGACAGTATGGTAGCACGTGATTTTATTAAGAAATACGATGACAAGAGACTCATCTATAACCTGGTATTTAGCGAGAAGACTTGTCAGATTATTACCTTGCCTGCACCTTCTTTGTTCGATATTCATTCAGGCAGGTACTTCATCATGCCCGCGGACATTTACGCATACTAGGAGGGGACGCGATCTCCAGTTCCTGAGCCAAAGCCATCACCTGATCTGTATCAAGAGTATATTTATAAGTGGGAGCCGCAGGAGCTCGCTAACCAGTGGAACCTCCAGGATCCTCCTCAGTACACCGGAGAGGGTCACTTTGATCCATGCGCCTAAACCAACTTAGGCCAAAAGCCTAAGCTTGGGGGAGTACGTATTTCTCACCGACATTACATTCATGTTCACACACTCATTCCAGTTGTCGATGTTCATACTTTTTCATTGTATTATCCATGTTAGTTTACTTTCTTTTTCCCGCTTTCTTGTTGTGTGTTTGAAAAAACTTTGAGAAAAACAAAAAAAATAGTTATAGCTTATTTCCCTACCATGCTTAGTTGTAGTATTAGAGAAAACCCAAAAAGATTTCTCGTTCTTCTTTTGCTTGTTGGGAGCTTTTCCGTGTAAATAGTTTTTCTTGTTCATGTTTTACTTTCTTCAGAAAAAAAACTCCAAAAACATTTCAGTGTGTTTCTTTGAAATTCTTTTCTTTTCTTTGGGGGTCGAGAGGAGAAGACCACGATGAAAATGATGAGTGGCTCTCATATGCATTATTGTTGATCTAACGAAGAGCCCATATTACCTTGTCTTCTCCTTTGAATAAATGTTTGCAAATTCCAGCTTAGTCCAATGCACATGCACTATTATTATTATTCACATCATTCGGTCGTGCAAGTGAAAGGCAATAATGACGATATATGATGAAATGATTGGGATGAGGAAAAGCTGGTATGAACTCGACCTATCTTGTTTTTGTAAATATGATCAGTTCATCATTCCTGATTCAGCCTATTATGAATGAAACATGTTTGCAATGAAAATTAGAGATTATAGTTACTCATGCCATGCTTAATTAGCTAAGAGTTTATAATGGTTTACCTTGCGTGCCAACATGCTTTTAAAATGGTTGTGATTTAGTATGATAGGATGGTATCCTCCTTTGAATGATTCGAGTGGCTTGACTTGGCACATGTTCACACATGTAGTTGAAAACAAAATCAACATAGCCTCTACGATATTTATGTTCATGGTGATTTATATCATACTCATGCTTGCACTCAATGTTGGTTACTCTCAATGCATGTTTATGACTGTTGTCGCTCTCTAGTTGGTCGCTTCCCAGTCTTTTGCTAGCCTTCACTTGTACTAAGCGGGAATACTGCTTGTGCATCCACTTCCATAAACCCAAAGTTATTCCATATGAGTCCACCATACCTACCTATATGCGGTATTTACCTGCCGTTCCAAGTAAATTTGCATGTGCCAAACTCTAAACCTTCAAATGATAATATGTTTTTATGCCCGAATCGCTCATGTGGCGACTAGGGGCTGTCAGTATCTTCCATGCTAGGTGGGTTATTCTCATGATGAGTGGACTCCGCTCATCATTCACGAGAAAATGGCTGGTAATCAGGATGCCCAGTCCCATGCTCAAATCAAATCAAAATAATTTAAAACAAAACTCCCCCAGGATTGTTGCTTGTATGGACGGTACCCGTTGTTTTGGACCAGCCGTGGAGTGTGCTTGTTGGTTGAGGGGGAGTAAAAACTTTACCATTCTGTTTGGGAACCGCCTATAATGTATGTAGCATGGAAGATATCGAGATCTCTTGGTGGTTATGTTGACAATGAAAGCATACCGCTCAAAATTATATTCATCTCTGTTTCAAAAAGCTCGAGCTCTGGCACCTCTGCAAATCCATGCTTCCCTCTGCGAAGGGCCTATCTATTTACTTTTATGCTGAGTCATCATCCTCTTATAAAAAACACCAGTTAGAGAGCACCACTGTCATTTGTATGCGTTGTTATTAATTGATATTGAGTATGACTGTGACTGGATCTCTTTTACCATGAATTACAATGTCTAGTCAGTCCTTGATCTTCAGGGGTGCTCTGCATTTGTGTTTTGCGGTCTCAGAAAGGGCTAGCGAGATACCATCTTGTTATATCATATCACGATTGTTTTCGAAAAGTGTTGTCATCCGAGATTTATTATTATTACTCGCTAGTTGATTGTGCCATTGATATGAGTAAACGTGAGACCTAAATGTTATTGTGAATGTGGTTAGTTCATAATCTTTGCTGAAAACCTGAATGCTGGCTATACATATTTGCAACAACAAGATCAAACAGAGTTTGTAAAAGTTTTTCTTTATCACTTTTAGTTTGTCAACTGAATTGCTTGAGGACAAGCAATGGGTTAAGCGTGGGGGAGTTGATACATCTCCATCGTATCTACTTTTCCAAACTCTTTTGCCCTTGTTTTGGACTCTAATTTGCATGATTTGAATGGAACTAACCCGGACTGACGCTGTTTTCAGCAGAATTGCCATGGTGTTATTTTTGTGCAGAAATAAAAGTTCTCGGAATGACCTGAAACTTCACGGAGAATATTTTTGGAATAAATAAAAAATATTGGCGAAAGAATCAACCGAGGGGGACCCACCACCTGTCCACAAGGGTGGGGGGCACGCCCTACCCCCCTGGGCACGCCCCCTGCCTTGTGGGTCCCACGAAGCTCCACCGACCTCAACTCCAACTCCATATATTCACGTTCGGGGAGAAAAAAATCAGAGAGAAGGATTCATCGCGTTTTACGATACGGAGCCGCCGCCACCTCCTGTTCTTCCTCGGGAGGTCAGATCTGGAGTCCGTTCGGGGCTCCGGAGAGGGGAAATCGTCGCCATCATCATCATCAACCATCCTCCATCACCAATTTCATGATGCTCACCGCCGTGCGTGAGTAATTCCATTGTATGCTTGCTGGACGGTGATGGTTTGGATGAGATTTATCATGTAATCGAGTTAGTTTTGTTAGGGTTTGATCCCTAGTATCCACTATGTTCTAAGATTGATGTTGCTATGACTTTGCTATGCCTAATGCTTGTCACTAGGGCCCGAGTGCCATGATTTCAGATCTGAACCTATTATGTTTTCATGAATATATTTGTGTTCTTCCCGGTGACAATAGTCGGGACACTTCCCGGTGATGACCGTAGTTTGAGGAGTTCATGTATTCACTAAGTGCTAATGCTTTGGTCCGGTTCTGTATTAAAAGGAGGCCTTAATAGCCCTTAGTTTCCATTAGGACCCCGCTGCCACGGGAGGGTAGGACAAAAGATGGCATGCAAGTTCTTTTCCATAAGCACGTATGACTATATTCGGAATACCTGCCTACATTATATTAATGAATTGGAGCTAGTTCTGTGTCACCCTAGGTTATAACTGTTGCATGATGAATGCCATCCGACATAATTATCCATCATTGATCCATTGCCTATGAGCTTTTCACATATTGATCTTTGCTTCGTTACTTTTCCGTTGCCACTGTTATGATTGCTACAAAACTGCTACTGTTACTTTTGCCACCGCTACCGTTACTTCCATACTACTTTGCTACTGAATACTTTGCTGTAGATATTAAGTCTTTTAGTTGTGGTTGAATTGACAACTCAATTGCTAATACTTGAGAATATTCTTTGGCTCCCCTTGTGTCGAATCAATAAATTTGGGTTGAATACTCTACCCTCGAAAACTGTTGCGATCCCCTATACTTGTGGGTTATCACTGAGACATAGGGACTCATTTTCATTCTCTCTCGATCTTCTGCTGAGGTCGGGCTTTGAGTCTTACTCAACTTCACACCTTGCAATACAGACAAGAACCCTTTCTTTGACTGATCCATTTTGAACTCCTTCAAAACTTTGTCAAGGTATGTGCTTTTTGAAAGTCCTATTAAGCGTCTTGATCTATCTCTATAGATTTTGATGCCCAATACGTAAGTAGCTTCACCGAGGTGTTTCATTGAAAAATTCTTATTCAAGTATCCTTTTGTGCTATCCAAAAATTCTATATCATTTCCAATCAGCAATATGTCATCCATATATAATATCAGAAATGCTACAGAGCTCCCACTCACTTTTCTTGTAAATACAGGCTTCACCATAAGTCTGTATAAAACCATATGCTTTGATCACCTCATCAAAGCATATATTCCAACTCCGAGATGCTTGCGCCAGTCCATAGATAGATCGCTGGAGCTTGCATACTTTGTTAGCACCTTTAGGATCGACAAAACCTTCTGGTTGCATCATATACAACTCTTCTTTAAGAAACCCGTTATGGAATGCAGTTTTGACGTCCATTTGCCAGATTTCATAGTCATAAAATGTGGCAATTGCTAACATGATTCGAACAGACTTAAGCATCCTACGGGTGAGAAAGTCTCATCGTAGTCAACCCCTTGAACTTGTCGAAAACCTTTCACGACAAGTCAAGCTTTATAGACAGTGATATTACCATCAACATCTGTCTTCCTCTTGAAGATCCATTTATTTTTCAATGGTCTGCCGATCATCGAACAAGTCCACCAAAGTCGACACTTTGTTCTCATATATGGATCCTATCTCAGATTTCATGGCCTCAAGCCATTTATCAGAATCTGGGCTCATCGTAGCTTCTTCATAGTTTGTAGGTTTGCTGTTGTCTAACAACATGACTTCCAGGACAGGATTACCATATCACTCTGGTGCGGAACATGTTCTGATCAACCTACAAGATTCAGTAGTAGCTTGATCCGAAGTTTCATGATCATCATCATTAGCTTCCTATCTAGTTGGTGTAGGCATCACGGGAACGGTTTTCTCTGATGTGCTACTTTCCAATTCGAGAGAAGGTACAATTACCTCATCAAGTTCTACTTTCCTCCCACTCACTTCTTTCGAGAGAAACTCCTTCTCTAGAAATGACCCATTTTTAGCAACAAAGATCTTGCCATCGGATCTGTGGTAGAAGGTGTACCCAATAGTTTCCTTAGGGTATCCTATGAAGACGCACTTCTCTGATTTGGGTTCGAGCTTATCAGGCTGAAGCCTTTTGCTATAAGCGTCACATCCCCAAACTTTAAGAAATGACAGCTTAGGTTTCTTGCCAAACCATAGTTCATACGGTGTCATCTCAACGGATTTAGACGGTGCCCTATTTAACGTGAATGCGGTTGTCTCTATTGCATAACCCCAAAACGATAAAGGCAAATCGGTAATAGACATCATAGAACGCACCATATCTAAATAAAGTACGGTTACGACGTTCGGACACACCATTACGCTGTGGTGTTCCAGGTGGCGTGAGTTGTGAAACAATTCCATATTGTTTTAAATGAAGGCCAAACTCGTAACTCAAATATTCACCTCCGCGATCAGATCGTAGAAATTTTATTTTCTTGTTACGATGATTCTCCACTTCACTCTGAAAGTCTTTGAGCTTTTCAAATGTTTCAGACTTGTGTTTCATCAAGTAGATATACCCATACCTACTCAAATCATCTGTGAAGGTCAGAAAATAACGATACCCGCCGCGTGCCTCAACACTCATCGGACCGCATACATCAGTATGTATTATTTCCAATAAGTCATTAGCTTGCTCCATTGTTCCAGAGAACGGAGTTTTAGTCATCTTACCCATGAGGCATGGTTCGCAAGTATCAAATGATTCATAATCAAGTGATTCCAAAAGTCCATCCACATGGAGTTTCTTCATGCGCTTTACACCAATATGACATAAACGGCAGTGCCACAAGTATGTTGCACTATCATTATCAACTTTGCATCTTTTGGCATCAATATTATGAATATGTGTATCACTATACGATCAAGATTCAATAAGAATAGACCATTCATTAAAGGTGCATGACCATAAAATATATTACTCATATAAATAGAACAACCATTATTCTCTGACTTAAATGAATAACCGTTTCGCAATAAACAAGATCCATATATAATGTTCATGCTCAACGCTGGCACCAAATAACAATTATTGAGGTCTAAAACTAATCCCGAAGGTAGATGTAGAGGTAGCGTGCCGACGGTGATCACATCAACCTTGGAACCATTTCCGACGCGCATCGTCACCTCGTCCTTAGCCAATCTTTGTTTATTTCGCAGCTCCTGTTTCGAGTTACAAATATGAGCAACCGAACCAGTATCAAATACCCAGGCGCTGCTACGAGCATTAGTAAGGAACACATCGATAACATGTATATCAAATATACCTTTGTTCACTTTGCCATCCTTCTTATCCGCCAAATATTTGGGGCAGTTCCGCTTCCAATGACCATTTCCTTTGTAGTAGAAGCACTCAGTTTCAGGCTTGGGTCCAGCTTTAGGCTTCTTCATAGGAGCGGCAACTTGCTTGCCATTCTTCTTGAAGTTCCCTTTCTTTCCCTTTCCCTTTTTCTTAAAACTGGTGGTCTTGTTAACCATCAACACTTGATGCTCTTTCTTGATTTCTACCTCCGCGGCCTTAAGCATCACGAAGAGCTCGGGAATTGTTTTCTCCATCCCTTGCACATTATAGTTCATCACAAAGCCTTTATAGCTTGGTGGCAGTGATTGAAGAACTCTCAGCTGGAAGATCAATTCCCAACTGAGTCAAGTGGTTGTGGTACCCAGACATTCTGAGTATGTGTTCACTGACAGAACTGTTCTCCACCAACTTACAGCTAAAGAACTTGTTGGAGACTTCATATCTCTCAACCCGGGCATTTGCTTGAAATATCAATTTCATCTCTTGGAACATCTCATATTCTCGGTGGCGTTCAAAACGCTTTTGAAGTCCCGGTTCCAAGCCGTAAAGCATGGCACACTGAACTATCGAGTAGTCATCAGATCGAGCTTGCTCGACATTCATAACGTCTGCATTAGCTTCTGCAGTGGTCTGTCACCTAGCGGTGCATCAAGGACATAATTCTTCTGTGCAGCAATGAGGATAATCCTCAAGTTACAGACCCATTCCGTGTAGTTGCTACCATCATCTTTCAACTTAGCTTTCTCTAGGAACGCATTAAAATTCAAGGGAATGGTAGCATGGGCCATTGATCTACAACATAGATATGCAAAAAACTATTAAGACTAAGTTCATGATAAATTTAAGTTCAATTAATCAAATTACTAATGAACTCCCACTTAAATCAACATCCCTCAAGTTGTCTAAGTGATACATGATCCAAATCAACTAACCCATGTCCGATCATCACGTGATATGGGGTAGTCATCAATGGTGAACATCTCCATGTTGATCATATCTACTATATGACTCATGTTCAACCTTTCGGTCTCCAGTGTTCCGATACCATGTCTGTACATGCTAGGCTCGTCAAGTTTAACCCAAGTATTCTGCGTGTGCAAAACTGGCTTACACCCATTGTATGTGAACGTAGAGTCTATCACACCCGATTATCACGTGGTGCTTCGAAACGACGAACTTTAGCAATGGTGCATACTCGGGGAGAACACTTTTATATTGAAATTAAGTGAAGGGATCATCTTATAGTGCTACCGTTGTTCTAAGCAAAATAAGATGCATAAAGGATAAACATCACATGCAATCAAAATATGTGATGTGATATGGCCATCATCATCTTGTGCTTTTGATCTCCATCTCCAAAGCAACGGCATGATCTCCATTGTCACCAGCGCAACACCTTGATCTCCATCTTTGCGTCGGGGTCGTCACGCCAACTATTGCTTCTACGACTATTGCTAATGTTTAGCTATAAAGTAAAGCAATTACATGGCGCTATAGCGATTGACACGCATGTCATACAATAAATTAAAGACAACCCTAAGGCTCCTGCCGATTGTCGATATTACAAAACATGATCATCTCATACAACATCGTATATCACATCACGTCTTGACCATATCACATCACAACATACCCTGCAAAAACAAGTTAGATGTCCTCTACTTTGTTTTTGCAAGTTTTACGTGGTTGCTACGGGCAACTAGCAAGAACTATTATTTCCTACGCATAACCACAATGGTGATTACCAAGTTTGCTATTTTAACCTTTTACAAGGACCGGCCGTAGTCAAATTCGATTCAAAGTGAGAGAAACGGACACCTGCTAGCCACCTTATGCAAAACAAGTTGCATGTTAGTCGGTGGAACCGGTCTCATGTATGTGGACATGTAAGGTTGGTCCGGGCCGCTTCATCCCACAATACCGCCGAATCAAAATAAGACATTGTGAAGGAAATATGCCCTAGAGGCAATAATAAAGTTGTTATTTATATTTCCTTATATCATGATAAATGTTTATTATTCATGCTAGAATTGTATTAACCGGAAACTTAATACATGTGTGTATAAATAGACAAACAGAGTGTCACTAGTATGCCTCTACTTGACTAGCTCGTTAATCAAAGATGGTTGAGTTTCCTAGCCATGGACATGAGTTGTCATTTGATGAACGGGATCACATCATTAGAGCATGATGTGATTGACATGACCCATCCATTAGCTTAGCACGATGATCGTTTAGTTTGTTGCTATTGCTTTCTTCATGACTTATACATGTTCCTCTGACTATGAGATTATGCAACTCCCGAATACCGGAGGAACACCTTGTGTGCTATCAAACGTCACAACGTAACTGGGTGATTATAAAGATGCTCTACAGGTGTCTCCGATGGTGTTTATTGAGTTGGCATAGATCGAGATTAGGATTTGTCACTCCGATTGTTGGAGAGGTATCTCTGGGCCCTCTCGGTAATGCACATCATATGAAGCCTTGCAAGCAATGTGACTAATGAGTTAGTTATGGGATGATGCATTACGGAACGAGTAAAGAGACTTGCCGGTAACGAGATTGAACTAGGTATGATGATACCGACGATCGAATCTCGGGCAAGTAACATACCGATGACAAAGGGAACAACGTATGTTGTTATGTGGTTTGACCGATAAAGATCTTCGTAGAACATGTAGGAGCCAATATGAGCATCCAGGTTCCGCTATTGCTTATTGACCGGAGATGTGTCTCGGTCATGTCTACATAGTTCTCGAACCCGTAGGGTCCGCACGCTTAACGTTCGATGACGATCGGTATTATGACTTTATATGTTTTGATGTACCGAAGGTAGTTTAGAGTCCCGGATATGATCACGAACATGACGAGGAGTCTCGAAATGGTCGAGACATAAAGATTGATATATTGGAAGGTTATGTTTGGACACCGGAAAGGTTTCGGATAGGTTCGGGCATTTTTCGGAGTACCGGGGGGTTATCGGAACCCCCCAGGGGGTTAATGGGCCTTCATGGGCCTTAGTGGAAGAGAGGAGGAGGCGGCCAGGTGGGGGCGCGCGCCCCCCCAAGCCCAATCCGAATTGGGAAGGGGGCCAGCCCCCCTTTCCTTCTCCCCTCTTCCTCCTTCCTTCCCCTCCTTGTTGAGCAAGGAAAGGGGGGAACCTACTCCTAGTAGGAGTAGGATTCCCCCCCTTTTGGGCATGCCCCATGAGGCCGGCCGGCCCCCTCCTCCACTCCTTTATATACGGGGGAGGGGGGCACCCCATAGACACACAAGTTGATTGTTTAACCATGTGCGGTGCCCCCCTCCACAGATTTCCACCTCGGTCATATTGTCGTAGTGCTTAGGCAAAGCCCTGCGTCGGTAACTTCATCATCACCGTCACCACGCCGTCGTGCTTACGAAACTCTCCCTCAGCCTCAGCTGGATCAAGAGTACGAGGGACGTCACCGAGCTGAACGTGCGTAGATCGCGGAGGTGTTGTGCGTTCGGTACTTGATCGGTTGGATCACGAAGACGTTCGACTACATCAACCGCGTTACTAAACGCTTCCGCTTTCGGTCTACGAGGGTACGTAGACACACTCTTCCCGCTGTTGCTATGCTTCTCCTAGATAGATCGTGCGTGATCGTAGGAAATTTTTGAAATACTACGTTCCCCAACAGTGGTATCAGAGACAGGTCTATGCGTAGATGTTATATGCACGAGTAGAACACAAAGAGTTGTGGGCGATAATAGTCATACTGCTTACCAGCATGTCATACTTTGATTCAGTGGTATTGTTGGATGAAGCGGCTCAGACCGACATTACGCGTACGCTTACGCGAGACTGGTTCTACCGACGTGCTTCGCACACAGGTGTCTAGCGGGTGTCAGTTTCTCCAACTTTAGTTGAATCGAGTGTGACTACGCCCGGTCCTTGTTGAAGGTTAAAACAGCACACTTGATGAAAAATCGTTGTGGTTTTGATGCGTAGGTAAGAACGGTTCTTGCTCAGCCCGTAGCAGCCACGTAAAACTTGCAACAACAAAGTAGAGGACGTCTAACTTGTTTTTGCAGGGCTTGCTGTGATGTGATATGGTCAAGACATGATGTGATATATTTATTGTATGAGATGGTCATGTTTTGTAATAGAGTTATCGGCAACCGGCAGGAGCCATATGGTTGTCGCTTTATTGTATGCAATGCAATCGCCATGTAATTGCTTTACTTTATCACTAAGCGGTAGCGATAGTCATAGAGGCAATAAGTTGGCGAGACGACAACGATGCTACGATGGAGATCATGCTGCGGCGCCGGTGACGATGGAGATCAAGCTGGGGCGCCGGTGACAATGAAGATCATGACGGTGCTTCGATGATGGAGATCAAGAGCACAAGATGATGATGGCCATATCATGTCACATATTGAATTGCATGTGATGTTAATCCTATTATGCATCTTATTTTGCTTAGTACGGCGGTAGCATTATAAGATGATCTCTCACTAAATTTCAAGGTACAAGTGTTCTCCCTGAGTATGCACCGTTGCTACAGTTCGTCGTGCCGAGACACCACGTGATGATCGGGTGTGATAAGCTCTACGTTCACATACAACGGGTGCAAGCCAGTTTTGCACACGCAGAATACTCGGGTTAAACTTGACGAGCCTAGCATATGCAGATATGGCCTCGGAACACTGAGACCGAAAGGTCAAACGTGAATCATATAGTAGATATGATCAACATAGTGATGTTCACCATTGAAAACTACTCCATCTCACATGATGATCGGACATGGTTTAGTTGATTTGGATCACGTGATCACTTAGATGATTAGAGGGATGTCTATCTAAGTGGGTGTTCTTAAGTAATTTGATTAATTGAACTTTAATTTATCATGAACTTAGTACCTGATAGTATTTTGCATGTCTATGTTGTTGTAGATCAATGGCCCGTGCTACCGTTCCTTTGAATTTTAATGCGTTCCTAGAGAAAGCTAAGTTGAAAGATGATGGTAGCAACTACACGGACTGGGTCCATAACTTGAGGATTATCCTCATTGCTGCACAGAAGAATTATGTCCTGGAAGCACCGCTAGGTTCTAGGCCTGCTGCAGACGCTACTGATGATGTTAAGAACGTCTGGCAGAGCAAAGCTGATGACTACTCGATAGTTCAGTGTGCCATGCTTTACGGCTTAGAACCGGGACTTCAACGACGTTTTGAACGTCATGGAGCATATGAGATGTTCCAGGAGTTGAAGTTAATATTTCAAGCAAATGCCCGGATTGAGAGATATGAAGTCTCCAATAAGTTCTATAGCTGCAAAATTAAGGAGAATAGTTCTGTCAGTGAGCATATACTCAAAATGTCTGGGTATCATAATCACTTGACTCAGCTGGGAGTTAATCTTCCGGTTGATAGTGTCATTGACAGAGTTCTTCAATCACTGCCACCAAGCTACAAGAGCTTCGTGATGAACTATAATATGCAAGGGATGGATAAGACAATTCCCGAGCTCTTCGCAATGCTAAAGGCTGCGGAGGTAGAAATCAAAAAGGAGCATCAAGTGTTGATGGTCAACAAGACCACCAGTTTCAAGAAAAAGGGTAAAGGGAAGAAGGGGAACTTCAAGAAGAACGGCAAGCAAGTTGCTGCTCAAGTGAAGAAGCCCAAGTCTGGACCTAAGCCTAATACTGAGTGCTTCTACTGCAAAGGGACTGGTCACTGGAAGCGAACTGCCCCAAGTATTTGGCGGATAAGAAGGATGGCAAAGTGAAACAAAGGTATATGTGATATACATGTTATTGATGTGTACCTTACTAATGCTCGCAGTAGTGCCTGGGTATTTGATACTGGTTCTGTTGCTAATATTTGCAACTCGAAACAGGGACTACAGATTAAGCGAAGATTGGCTAAGGACGAGGTGACGATGCGTGTGGGAAATGGTTCCAAAGTCGATGTGATCGCCGTCGGCACGCTACCTCTACATCTACCTTCGGGATTAGTTTTAGACCTGAATAATTGTTATTTGGTGCCAGCGTTAAGCATGAACATTATATCTGGATCTTGTTTGATGCGAGACAGTTATTCATTTAAATCTGAGAATAATGGTTGTTCTATTTATATGAGTAATATCTTTTATGGTCATGCACCCTTGAAGAGTGGTCTATTTTTGTTGAATCTCGATAGTAGTGATACACATATTCATAATATTGAAACCAAAAGATGCAGAGTTGATAATGATAGTGCAACTTATTTGTGGCACTGCCGTTTGGGTCATATTGGTGTAAAGCGCATGAAGAAACTCCATACTGATGGACTTTTGGAATCACTTGATTATGAATCACTTGGTACTTGCGAACCATGCCTCATGGGCAAGATGACTAAAACTCCGTTCTCCGGAACAATGGAGCGAGCAACAGATTTATTGGAAATAATACATACCGATGTATGCGGTCCGATGAATATTGAGGCTCGCGGCGGGTATCGTTATTTTCTGACCTTCATAGATGATTTGAGCAGATATGGGTATATCTACTTGATGAAACATAAGTCTGAAACATTTGAAAAGTTCAAAGAATTTCAGAGTGAAGTGGAAAATCATCGTAACAAGAAAATAAAGTTTCTGCGATCCGATCGTGGAGGAGAATATTTGAGTTACGAGTTTGGTATTCATTTGAAACAATGCGGAATAGTTTCGCAACTCACGCCACCCGGAACACCACAGCGTAATGGTGTGTCCGAACGTCATAACCGCACTTTATTAGATATGGTGCGATCTATGATGTCTCTTACTGATTTACCTCTATCTTTTTGGGGTTATGCTTTAGAGACTGCTGCATTCACGTTAAATAGGGCACCATCTAAATCCGTTGAGATGACACCTTATGAACTGTGGTTTGGCAAGAAACCCAAGTTGTCGTTTCTTAAAGTTTGGGGCTGCGATGCTTATGTGAAAAAGCTTCAACCTGATAAGCTCAAACCCAAATCTGAAAAATGTGTCTTCATAGGATACCCAAAGGAGACTATTGGGTACACCTTCTATCACAGATCCGAAGGCAATACATTCATTGCTAAGAATGGATCCTTTCTAGAGAAGGAGTTTCTCTCGAAAGAAGTGAGTGGGAGGAAAGTAGAACTTGATGAGGTAACTGTACCTGCTCCCTTATTGGAAAGTAGTTCATCACAGAAATCAGTTCCTGTGACTCCTACACTAATTAGTGAAGAAGCTAATGATGATGATCATGTAACTTCAGATCAAGTTACTACCGAACTTCGTAGGTCAACCAGAGTAAGATCCACACCAGAGTGGTACGGTAATCCTGTTCTGGAGGTCATGTTACTTGACCATGACGAACCTACGAACTATGAGGAAGCGATGATGAGCCCAGATTCCGCGAAATGGCTTGAGGCCATGAAATCTGAGATGTGATCCATGTATGAGAACAAAGTGTGGACTTTGGTTGACTTGCCCGATGATCGGCAAGCCATAGAGAATAAATGGATCTTCAAGAAGAAGACTGACGCTGACGGTAATGTTACTGTCTACAAAGCTCGACTTGTTGCAAAAGGTTTTCGACAAGTTCAAGGAGTTGACTACGATGAGACCTTCTCACCCGTAGCGATGCTTAAGTCCGTCCGAATCATGTTAGCAATTGCCGCATTTTATGATTATGAAATTTGGCAAATGGATGTAAAAACTGCATTCCTGAATGGATTTCTGGAAGAAGAGTTGTATATGATGCAACCCGAAGGTTTCATCGATCCAAAGGATGCTAACAAAGTGTGCAAGCTCCAGCGATCCATTTATGGACTGGTGCAAGCATCTCAGAGTTAGAATAAACGTTTTGATAGTGTGATCAAAGCATATGGTTTTATACAGACTTTTGGAGAAGCCTGTATTTACAAGAAAGTGAGTGGGAGCTCTGTAGCATTTCTAATATTATATGTGGATGACATATTGTTGATTGGAAATGATATAGAATTTCTGGATAGCATAAAAGGATACTTGAATATAAGTTTTTAAATGAAAGACCTCGGTGAAGCTGCTTATATATTGGGCATCAAGATCTATAGAGATAGATCAAGACGCTTAATTGGACTTTCACAAAGCACATACCTTGATAAAGTTTTGAAGAAGTTCAAAATGGATCAAGCAAAGAAAGGGTTCTTGCCTGTGTTGCAAGGTGTGAAGTTGAGTAAGACTCAATGCCCGACCACTGCAGAAGATAGAGAGAAAATAAAAGTCATTCCCTATGCCTCCGCCATAGGTTCTATCATGTATGTAATGCTGTGTACCAGACCTGATGTGTGCCTTGCTATAAGTTTAGCAGGGAGGTACCAAAGTAATCCAGGAGTGGATCACTGGACAGCGGTCAAGAACCTCCTGAAATACCTGAAAAGGACTAAGGATATGTTTCTCGTTTATGGAGGTGACAAAGAGCTCGTCGTATGTGGTTACGTCGATGCAAGTTTTGACACTGATCCGGATGACTCTAAGTCACAAACCGGATACGTATTTATATTGAATGGTGGAGCTGTCAGTTGGTGCAGTTCTAAGCAAAGCGTCGTGGCGGGATCTACGTGTGAAGCGGAGTACATAGCTGCTTCGGAAGCAGCGAATGAAGGAGTCTGGATGAAGGAGTTCATATCCGATCTAGGTGTCATACCTAGTGCATCGGGTCCAATGAAAATCTTTTGTGACAATACTGGTGCAATTGCCTTGGCAAAGGAATCCAGATTTCACAAGAGAACCAAGCACATCAAGAGACGCTTCAATTCCATCCGCGATCAAGTCAAGGAGGGAGACATAGAGATTTGCAAAATACATACGGATCTGAATGTTGCAGACCCGTTGACTAAGCCTCTCTCACGAGCAAAACATGATCAGCACCAAGACTCCATGGGTGTTAGAATCATTACTGTGTAATCTAGATTATTGACTCTAGTGCAAGTGGGAGACTGAAGGAAATATGCCCTAGAGGCAATAATAAAGTTGTTATTTATATTTCCCTATATCATGATAAATGTTTATTATTCAAGCGAGAATTGTATTAACCGGAAACTTAATACATGTGTGAATACATAGACAAACAGAGTGTCACTAGTATGCCTCTACTTGACTAGCTCGTTAATCAAAGATGGTTGAGTTTCCTAGCCATGGACATGAGTTGTCATTTGATGAATGGGATCACATCATTAGAGAATGATGTGATTGACATGACCCATCCGTTAGCTTAGCACGATATTCGTTTAGTTTGTTGCTATTGCTTTCTTCATGACTTATACATGTTCCTCTGACTATGAGATTATGCAACTCCCAAATACCGGAGGAACACCTTGTGTGCTATCAAACGTCACAACGTAACTGGGTGATTATAAAGATGCTCTACAGGTGTCTCCGATGGTGTTTATTGAGTTGGCATAGATCGAGATTAGGATTTGTCACTCCGATTGTCGGAGAGGTATCTCTGGGCCCTCTCGGTAATGCACATCATATGAAGCCTTGCAAGCAATGTGACTAATGATTTAGTTACGGGATGATGCATTACGGAACGAGTAAAGAGACTTGCCGGTAACAAGATTGAACTAGGTATGATGATACCGACGATCGAATCTCGGGCAAGTAACATACCGATGACAAAGGGAACAACGTATGTTGTTATGCGGTTTGACCGATAAAGATCTTCGTAGAATATGTAGGAGCCAATATGAGCATCCAGGTTCCGCTATTGGTTATTGACCGGAGATGTGTCTCGGTCATGTCTACATAGTTCTCGAACCCGTAGGGTCCGCACGCTTAACGTTCGATGACGATCGGTATTATGAGTTTATATGTTTTGATGTACCGAAGGGAGTTCGGAGTCCCGGATGTGATCACGGACATGACGAGGAGTCTCGAAATGGTCGAGACATAAAGATTGATATATTGGAAGGTTATGTTTGGACACCGAAAAGGTTTCGGATAGGTTCGGGCATTTTCCGGAGTACCGGGGGGTTATCGGAACCCCCCAGGGGGTTAATGGGCCTTCATGGGCCTTAGTGGAAGAGAGGAGGAGACGGCCAGGTGGGGGCGCGTGCCCCCCCCCCCCCCCCAAGCCCAATCCGAATTGGGAGAGGGGGCCGGCCCCCCTTTCTTCCTCCCTCTTCCTTCCTTCCCCTCCTGTTGGACTAGGAAAGGGGGGAACCTACTCCTAGTAGGAGTAGGATTCCCCCCCTTTTGGGCGCGCCCCATGAGGCTGGCCGGCCCCCTCCTCCACTCCTTTATATACGGGGGAGGGGGCACCCCATAGACACACAAGTTGATTGTTTAACCGTGTGCGGTGCCCCCCCCCCACAGATTTCCACCTCGGTCATATTGTCGTAGTGCTTAGGCGAAGCCCTGCGTCGGTAACTTCATCATCACCGTCACCACGCCGTCGTGCTGACGAAACTCTCCCTTGGCCTCAGCTGGATCAAGAGTACGAGGGACGTCACCGAGCTGAACGTGTGCAGATCGCGGAGGTGCCGTGCGTTCGGTACTTTATCGGTTGGATCACGAAGACGTTCGACTACATCAACCGCGTTACTAAACGCTTCCGCTTTCAGTCTACGAGGGTACGTAGACACACTCTCCCCGCTTGTTGCTATGCTTCTCCTAGATAGATCTTGCGTGATCGTAGGAAATTTTTGAAATACTACGTTCCCCAACACGTTGGTGGTAAGCAGTATGAACATCACCGCCCACAACTCCTTTGTGTTCTACTCATGTATATCATCTACGCATAGACCTGGCTCATGATGCCACTGTTGGGGAACATTGCATCAAAAACAAAAAAATTCTACGCACACGCAAGATCTATCCATGGAGATGCATAGCTACGAGAGGGGAGAGTGCGTCTACGTACCCTCGTAGACCGTTAAGCCGAAGCGTTTATCAATGCGGTTGATGTAGTCGTACACCTTTGCGATCCATTCTGATCAAGCACCGAACGCACGACACCTCCACGTTCAGCACACGTTCAGCTCGATGACGTCCTCGCCTTCTTGATCCAGCAAGGCGGGCGAAGTAGTAGATGAGTTCCGGCAGCACGACGGCGTGGTGACAGTGGTGGTGTTACTATCTTCGCAGGGCTTCGCCGATCACTACGAAAATTATGACCGAGGATGAACTAGAGGGAGAGGGGCGCCGCACACGGCTTGGGGATCGTGGTGTGTCTTGTCGCTCTCCCTCCTCTCATATATATAGGTGGGGGAGGAGGGGAGGCAACCTAGGGCGCCCCCAGGAGGGCCGGCGCGGCTGCCCTGGCCACGCCCCCCTTCCTTTCTTGGGGGGTGGAGGAGAAGGCAGGAGGGGGGCCGGCAGCTCCCTTGCCTTAGGCGCCCCCCTTTTTCCTTCCCAAGAGGGCCGACGGCCAGGGAGAGGGCGCGCCAGCCGCTTGTGGGCTGGTGTATTCCTCCCCTTGGCCCATTAGGCCCATAAACTCCCCGTAGGTCTCCTGAAACCCCTTCCAGTGACCCGATGAATACCCGGTGCATTCCGAAACCTTTCCGGAGACCAAATAGTATCGTCCTATATATCAATCTTTACCTCCTGACCATTCCGGAGCTCCTCATCATGTCCGTGATCTCATCCGGGACTCCGAACAACATTCGGTCACCAATTCACATAACTCATATGATACTATATCGTCAACGAACGTTAAGCGTGCGGACCCTATGGGTTCGAGAATAATGTAGACATGACCGAGACACCTCTCCGGTCAATAACCAATAGCGGGACCTGGATGCTCATATTGGTTCCTACATATTCTACGAAGATCTTTATCGGTCGAACCTTTATGACAACATACGTAGTTCCCTTTGTCTGTCGGTATGTTACTTGCCTGAGATTCGATCGTCGGTATCTCCATACCTAGTTCAATCTCGTTACCGACAAGTCTCTTTACTCATTTCGTAATACATCATCTCGTAACTAACTCCTTAGTCACTTTGCTTGCAAGCTTCTTATGATGTGTATTACCGAGAGGGCCCAGAGATACCTCTCCGATACACGGAGTGACAAATCCCAATCTTGATTCATGCCAACTCAACAGACACCTTCAGAGATACCTGTAGAGCATCTTTATGATCACCCAGTTACGTTGTAACGTTTGATAGCACACAAGGTATTCCTCCGGTATCCGGGAGTTGCATGATCTCATGATCGAAGGAACATGTATTTGACATTAAGAAAGCAGTAGCAATAAACTGAACGATCATATGCTAAGCTAACGGATGGGTCTTGTCCATCACATCATTCTCCTAATGATGTGATCTCGTTATCAAATGACAACTCATGTCTATGGTTAGGAAATCTTAACCATCTTTGATCAACGAGCTAGTCTAGTAGAGGCTCACTAGGGACACGGTATTTGTTTATGTATCCACACATGTATTTAAGTTTACGGTCAATACAATTCTAGCATGAATAATAAACATTTATCATGATTAAGGAAATATAATAATAACCATTTTATTATTGCCTCTATGGCATATTTCCAAAAGGGAATGCATTGAGGAAGAGGATGAAGGAGCTAGTGGTGTCCAGGCCATCGGTTCCACCGCATTTTCAACGCATGAGCTCACTTCCAGCTTTGTCAAGCCCAACCCAAAAACCAGCCAGGCCCGGGATAAGATCATGTTTACTCCATGGTGCAATTCTCGCCCCATTCATCGCCTTCTATCCCTAACCGGATTGAGAAATTATGATACGAATAATTGTGCTCTATTTAGTCAAAATGGGGTGTACCCTCGGATCCAACCGGGATTGAACCCCAAGTTTAACATGGGTGTATCATTAAGGTGGAATATTTTTTGTAGAGGGATATGACGTTCTTGACACAAGCAAGACATACAAGATGACTTTATACTTTATCAGTCTAATTTATTTGAAGAAACTTAAAAAAAAACTAGCCCAACAGGGAAGGAGCCCGTGGTATTTTAATTAAAAAGGAGGGTGTCGGACACCAAATTTTAATCTACGAAATAAAATTTCGCCCACGAGATTCAAACTCGGGTCTGCCAAGACACACCACAGCGCACGTGGCACTGTGCTAGAAGCCCATCCAATTTACTACTCCCACCGTCCAGAATTACTTGTCATAGAAATAGATGAAAATGAAAGTACTTATAACTAAAATACGTCTGGATATAACCATTTCTCGTATAAGAGTTTTTTTGGACGATGCACAGACAGAAAAACAATAATACTCCCTCCGATCCAAATTAATTGACGGTGGAGTAGCAAAAACTGTTGTTTTTCGTCAGATTGTAAAAACGTCAATGCAAAAACCGTTTTGTTACGGCTGTTTCTTCTCTCTCGAAAAAAGAGAGAGGAGAAAAACAGGTGTCCGGTAGCTAGGCAGTTGAGCGACGAGCAGCAACACCCTGCATGCCCGGCGGTTTGCAGCCGCGATCACACGAGTCCCTCCCTACCACCCAGTTTTCCTCCCCGTTTCCCCCGCCCCTAGCTTCGCCACGACCCTCTCCCGCTCCGAGAAACCAAAATTTTCCCTCCACGACATCCTCTCGATCAAAGCGGCGGCAATGCCGTAGCCAGCCACGTACGCCGTTAGAATGCCGGCCAAGCCATGGTCGACGTCTCGCGCCCTCACACACCGGACGACGTGAACCGCGGCGATCGACAGGAAAGGTAAGATCGATCGATCTCGATCTCGATCTCGACAAGGAAGCGCTTCTCTGATTTGGCATTGTCTTCCTGCTCCCAGCGCATCACCATGTCCAACATCTTCGGCAAGAAAGGGAAGAGTTTCGGCGGTCCAGGTTAGAGATCAGCCCCCCATTCAGATTCATCCGGCATTTTCTTCTTCCTCCTAACCTTACCACCTTGCAACTTTTCGATACAAACGTAACCGACATTCATTCGCAGATTCGCCGCGTCGGAGCGCAGGCCGCGTGCGGTTCAAGAGCGCGAGCCTGAATTGCGTCGACTCGCCCAAGAAGCAGAATGACGACACCTGCAAATACAGGTAAAGTTGGATTGACTCTTTGACAGTCCTCAGTTTGTTGATCTGATCTCTGAACCTTGGTCTCGGTAAATATTTTTCTATTCGAGATGTTTGTGAGAATTTACCATATGCAAATATTGCACGCAGGGTGTTCGTTGGTACGTGGAACGTGGGAGGGAAGAACCCGAACGACGGGCTCAACCTGCAGGACTTTCTGCAGGTGGACGAGTCCTCCGACATCTACGTCTTAGGGTAATGCGCGCCATGGCACTTCCTCGTGTTCGTGTGTATTGATTTGTGAGCTTGATGGTGCAATGGCGATGTATGTATCATCGCTTTGCCATGTTCCATGGCGTACGTGGGGTTCTGAGTTCTGACTGATGGTGTCTGAGTAGGTTTCAGGAGATCGTTCCCCTGACCGCCGGCAACGTGCTGGTGCTGGAGGATAACGAGCCGGCGGCGAGGTGGCTGGCGCTCATCCACCAGGCGCTCAACCATCCGCAAGAGCAGCCGGACAGCGACGAGCCGCCGCAGCAGCCGCCCGAGCCTGGCCCCGCCGACGCCGCCCGGCAGCAGAACCGCCGGCGCGACGCCATGGCCACCAGGTCCTCCAGCGGCAACCTCTTCTTCCAGACGCCGTCGCTCAAGCTCCTCAGCAACAGCTACCGCGTCGACAGCGCGCTCGTCAAGACCTGCAACTGCTCCGCGGAGGCGTCCTTGCTGCGCCGCCGCGCCACGGAGGTGCGCGAGTCCGTGTACCGCGCCGCCGAGACGCCCTCCGCGAGCACGGCCGCCGAGGCGGCGTCGACGGCGGCCGGCGGCTGGGACGACGACGGCGCCGCCGCCTCCACGCCGGGGCAGTGCGAGCCGTCGGCGGCGGACGGCGGCGGCATGAGCTACTGCCTGATCGCGAGCAAGCAGATGGTGGGGCTGTTCCTGTCGGTGTGGGTGAAGAAGGAGCTGGTGGAGCACGTCGGGCACCTCCGGGTGGACTGCGTCGGCCGGGGCATCATGCGCTGGCTGGGCAACAAGGGGTGCATCGCCATGAGCATGACGCTGCACCACACCAGCCTCTGCTTCGTGTGCAGCCACCTGGCCTCCGGCGAGAAGGAGGGCGACGAGGTCCGGAGGAACGCCGACGTCGCCGAGATCCTCAAGAGCGCGCACTTCCCCCGCGCCTGCAAGGCCTCCGCCGCCCAGCGCGTCCTCCCCGAGCGGATCCTCGAGCACGAGTACGTTCTAGCTATCTCGTTGACAATCTTCACCATTAATCTGGCTCTGACAAGCAAGCATTCTCCGATTGATTGATGCGCAACAGCAAGATGATCTGGCTCGGGGACCTGAACTATCGGGTCTCCCTGAGCTACGAGGAGACGAGGACGTTGCTGGAGGAGAACGACTGGGACGCTCTGCTGGAGAAAGACCAGGTACTGTACTACAGTCTGAATCTGAACTGCAAAATTTTCTTCAGAAACTGCACACTTATCTCTGCTCAATGACCGGCCTCGTTGCATTGCAGCTGATGATCGAGAGGGAGGCGGGGAGGGTGTTCGGGGGCTGGAAGGAGGGAAAGATCAGCTTCGCGCCGACGTACAAGTACACGCAGAACTCCGACGCGTACGCCGGAGAGACGGTCAAGTCCAAGAAGAAGCGGCGGACGCCGGCATGGTACGTACTCCCTGCGAACGCCGCCGGCGGTTGTAAAAGATTGTTGCTGAGGACTTGCATGCCAGCGTAGGTGCGACCGGATACTGTGGAACGGCGATGGCATCGAGCAGCTGCAGTACCTGCGGGGCGAGTCCAGGTTCTCCGACCACCGGCCGGTCTGGGGCGTGTTCGCCGTCGAGGTGGAGGCCGGCGGCGGCAGGATGAGGAACTGCTACTCGATGTCCGCGCGGATCGGCCACGACAAGCCGGGGTCGCCGCAGAGGCACGGCAGCTCCGTCGAGCCCTCCTCGTAGCTGCGTCCTTGTAGTTGTACTTGTATGTATGATGTAGCTTAACTGCTAAAGGGTCAGAAAAGATTTGGAGGCACCATTGACAGGTTGAGATCGCAGCTCGATCTTGTCAGGCTAATGTATGTTAATACTAACTGAAAACTAATAAAGGGGTCTAACTATATTAACAATCTTGATTTAAGGGTAGCTGAAGTATAAGGGAAAATACACAGGAGCTCCTTAAATTAAAAAAGTACCAGGAAAAAAAAATAAAAACCCAGGAATTTTGGATATCAAACTTCGGTGCCCAATCTACTCCCGTGTGAAGTTTCGTAAAAAAATACCAGGAAATGTATCCTGGACGAGAAAAAAATACAATCTGACATATGATCCATCCAAACTGTTTTTTCTAAGAATACCACGGATGTCATTTTTTTATAAAACTTCACACGTGAGTAGATTGGCACCCTGGTTTAATATTCTAAATTCCAAGTTTTTTTTGAATTTATTATTATTATTATTTGATTTTCATACATGGGGGTGGAGCACCCAGGAGCTCCAAATCCTCTTCCAAGTATAAGCTCAAAAAGTCTCATATCACGATTTCCCTGACACATTCCATCTTGGAACAGTGGTATTAATACATGGTTCCATTAATTCTTGAAATTAAGCAGACCTGGATTAGAGAATCAAATTGCATGCCCACCACAAATGCATTATGCATATACTTCTTCTGTTCAAAAATAAGTGTCGCTGATTTAATATAAGATTGTACATTTTGGGACAGAGGGAGCCGTTTGTTTATTTGTGTGCGCTTTAGTGAGAACGACACGAGTTTGTTCATTAAATAAGCAAATTGAGCTAGATGGAAGAAAAACTAAAGCACATTGATAAAGAAGATCACTGAGACAATTAAAATCTACACCAAAATTGTTTGAAGTCGTTGCCTCAAGCTTCATTTTTTACATTTTCACTTCTCCTCCAGGCTCCGCTTAAAAAGATGCATAAGCTAAACTAATCGCAAAGGTTTTAAAAGTCACATGAGTTGCCAACCCTAATTGATGAGGACCTAAGATCGTTCAATGCAACGTGCCTAGGGACAACCATTGCAAGATTGACTGTCGAACCGCTGTTTCGTGCTATATCATCAGAAACACAAAAAGTGAAACAAAACAACCACCGACTAGATCAAACTTGACCTTAGATTTATCTTCACCACCGCCTTGACAAGCCAAAGCACTGGAGGATAACCCACCGGATCTAGGTACGACAAGATGCGGGACAAAAACATCATAGACTCCCCGATGAGTTTGTTATTAGGGACGATGAGTACAACAAGATGACAATAGAGCTGTGAAACTTTTATTCCGTGCGACGTTGCCTCTACCGTTGACATGTTGCCACCATGGACAACAAACTAATACCGAGAAAAGAAATTTTGACTCGGAACAATGATTTATGGTTCCGCACGCCTCCCAGTGCCAAAGTAGCGGTAAAATGGAGCTCATGTCTCTCCGGCGGCTAGATATAATTTGTAGTTTGTTAGGTATCCACCAATAGTATTCGTAAAATCGAACACGGTTTGTTAAAATGTAAAAACAGTCTTGGTCCAAATATTCTCTGTCTAAAAAAAGCCTTCCAAATACGTCTTTGAAGTTTCTTTGTAGTTTTTTTTTTTTTGCAAGATCTTTCGTGATTTCTCTTATGCGATAGTTGCCTGCAACCATTTGCACTCCCGTGCAAATTCAAATCTGCCTAACTTAACATACTGTACTGACATGGTTTTACATACTGTACTGACATGGTTTTCCTGTAAATTTTGAAAATGCCTAATTTATAAACTCATGAATATAGACCAATATGTAGCAATTGCACTGAATATAGGACAGTGGTGTTCCCAGCCCACCAGAGTTCAAGTCCTAAACTTAACATTGGTGATCCTATTTTTCTGGATTTATTTCAGGTATTTCGACGATGTGCGTTCAGTGGGAGGAGACATTCCCATCAATTATGAAGCGTCTATGGTGATTTCGTCAATCTCAAGATGATGGGTTGGCTCGGTCTCTCGGAAGTGCTCATAGGGATAGAGTGTGCATGCGTGCGTTCATAGAGTAAGTGTATATGCGTATGTACGAGCGTCTGTACTGTGTTAAAAAAATTGCACGGAGTTTTGTGGTGCACCCGGTACACCCAATATTAATGCTCTTGACCAGAGGTTATAAAAAGTTCTTAAAAATTTCGCAAACTATTCTTAGCGCTCTGTCGATGCCGAAAACCAACACTTATGCTAGAGAACAATTTAATAACATGGTGACCATTTCTTTTAATATGCATGAACAAATTTATTTAATCAAATGAGGAATGAGGTTTTCCTAGTCTAAAAAACTGTATTAATTTTTGTTCTGTTCCTGGACAATGAAAAATATCCATCTCCAAATGCATACAGCTATTTAGCATATTATTGGCATGAGGCCAGTAGTCCAGTACCATGGTGTTTAGATAAAGAACGTTCTGGTTTATAGTAGTCAAGTTATATTACATATCCGTTTTCTGTAAACACCGATTACAATTTACAACATGGATACACACATGACCAATCACATTTCTAATCATCTAACCTTTCGTTCTTTATCGCTTCGCTAATAATTATTCGGAAATGATAAATCCCGAACGTTCAGATTTGACCATAGCAAATCAAATGTTTTTTATGACAACTTTAGTTGATACGAGGATGACAGGTTTAGTTGGCAAGCCCCGCAATTTCTGGACTTGGAAGCGTCGTCTTGGAGGTGTGCTCCTCCTCTTCACCGCCTTGGCTCCGGAGGGAAACCTCAGATCAGCTAGATCGGGCAATGGAGGTGTCTTCGTGTCTTTCTCCTCCTTGGGGGCATCGTCTCGGAGCCGGCTACGACTGGGAGACCGATGGATGGCGGCATCTTCACTGCGTGGTTTGCTGAGGTGGGGCGTTGGTTTCTGTTCTGGCAATGATGGCATCGAGAGGAACTTGGGGCGCGACGTGGACTTCGGTAGTCGGTTCTTCCCGGCGTGTCCGAGGTGCCCTTCCGTTGGTTGCTTGGTGGCTTTGAAGTCGGAGCTGCGGTGGAGCGAGTCCAGGTGGTGACGATGACAGACACTCAGTGGTCGTTTGCGGAGGGCATGGTCGGCGCAAGTCCTGCATATTTCCCTTGCGATGCTCTTCGTCAAAGTCGGAGCTGTCGGTTGTTTGTGCGTGTGGCCAATCGTTGGCATGTGCCGTCGTGGCTTCTGCAGCTGTGCAGGTTGGCTTCGATGATGGAGCTCTATCGTGAAGTCGGAGTCGCCCGTTCGAGGCAACCGGTGATGACGATGACGCTTGCGACTCCTTGGCGGATGTCTTTCTTCTTTGCAGCTTCAGGTTTCATGTCGGTGGCCAGGTTGGCCGGTGGTGCCTATGTCATATGGGTTGGGTTGAATCGGTTTTAGCCCGGTTTTCCGTCAATTAACCGAGCAATTCTCTTCTTCTTAATAAATGAAAATGGCAAGTCTTTTGCCTCGTTTCAAAAAAAAAAACTGAGGGCAGAATAGTTAGATTGTAGAAATAAATATTGCAAATTCTTTGGACAAAGCTGGAACTACTATTGAGCGTTCAATGCAGCTACTGATCTCAGCCGTTGAATGTTCGATCGTGTGGCTGGGAGAAGGAGATGAAAACCCCGGGGAAGAACCTGTCATGGTCAATTACCGCCGGTCAAAACTCGCCGCCAGAAATAAACAAGGAAAATAGCCGCGTCATGGCCGGCGACGACCAAACCGAAGCCCCGGAGCTACTGACCTCGCTCTCGCTTTCCTCGCGTTATCCCGACCTCGCCGGCGATGGCGGCGTGGCCCAATCCGTGGCTGCCGCTCCTCCTCGTCGCCGCCCTGCTAGCCTTCGAGGACTGGCTCTCCACGCCCTCCTGCTCCGGCGGCTCGCCCGCCCCCGACCTCGCCGCCGGAGACCTCAGGGCGATGATGGTTGCCGACCTGATGCTCCTCGGGTCCGACGCCACCTACGCCGACCGCTTCTTCCGGGACCACGTCACGTCCAAGCTTTTCACTGTAAGTGACGAGATTCAGATGCGAGCGAACCCAAAATTTCTTCGAGTCTTTGAGTTCTTAGGAGTCTGGTGATGAAGTATCGACAAATTCCTGAAGTCTATGCCATTTTTAGACTATTATATAGGCTGAGTTTCAGGAAATTGGGTCTTTCCATACCTATTCACGTGGTTCAGGCAATTGGTAATGGTAAATACACTGGAAGCTATTTTCACTTCAGTCATATAAATATTATCTGATAGAAGATGCATCTCTTATTGGCAAGTGTAAAGGCTAAGTAATGTCAGTTACGAGCTCTTTTTTGGATATTGTTCACACTTATGGTTAATACTAATTTGCTATGTTTATGTCTTCGTCAGAAATCTATTCAAACAACGAATCCAGATATGATCATAGTCCTTGGGGACATCTCAGCAAGGGGTTCAGAGCATAACGAGAGCAAATGGATAGCTGTTCTTGAACAGTTTGAGGGAATATTGGGGCAGTACTCTTCCCTTCCTCTTCATATCGTGTTAGGTGATAAAGATGTTGGCGGATGTTCGAGTTTGGATGGTAAATTGGTGCACCGTATGGCCAAGCATTTGCCAGGATTAGATTCAAGTGGCTGTGGCGCGTTTGAGATTAGTAATACCAGTTTTGTATCTCTAAATACGGTGGCACTGCTCTGTGGTGACAACACGTTGCGGTTCAATGTCGAGAAGGTTTTGGAGAGGGAAAGCCATCATTTCCAAAAGAAAAGGTTAAATGGAGCAGATCATTCTCCTCTGGGAAGTGAAAACGGACAAGGTGTCGGTGCCCACAGTTGGAGGCAAAACAGCATGACGTTGGGATCAGGTCCTGTCCTTTTGCTCCACATTCCACTACATAAGTCCCAAAAGTCTGACACAGGAGTCATTGGTGTTCCCATGTTTCCAGATGGAACTGTCTCAGATCATCCTTTGGTTTCCCCGAGTTCAAAGCAAAGGTAAATCTTGTATAGAGTGTATTGTGAACATACTTTTTTGTTGAGTCATAACTCCTGCTCCATACCAATGCTATACATTTCTGTGGATACTTAGCAATTACATGTGAGCTTTACTTGTTGATGTTTTTTTAATATCGCCTAACTTGAATTTTGGAACATTAAATGACGTAAAATATGCATTTGTGTATCTTTGTGTTGCCTTTGTTATCAGTGTGATGATTATATACTGACGTGCTAATTGGACCCTGCAGCGGAGTTGATGGCAGGAGGCTATATGATCGATCGCATACCCTCCCTGCAAATTCAACACAATATATTCTTCAAGCCCTTAAACCAAGGTTAGTCCTCCTAGCGCATATTTTGGCAAATGTATAGTTGTGAATTGAATTACTTAGACATGTTGATGATGGTCCTTTTGCACTTTTGCTTGCTGCAATTTTAAACCGTGTGTGATACTTTGGTAAAAGAAGTTCTTGTACACACAAATTCTTATTGAGTCTGTTCCTCAAGGATGGTACTTGAAGGCCTACTCTCATTTTTCTTTCCACAGGATTATATTTAGTGCTCATGCTGATAGCTTCTCAGACTACACCCATCCTGATGGGACAAGGGAAGTAACAGTACCAGCTATGACGTGGAAGAAAGGAGGAATGCCAGGTTTTGCCATCGCTACATTTGGACAAAAAGGCGTTCTATCTGTAAATTGCTGTTGGCTAGTTCAGGAATGGTACATAATGACGGGATATTCAGTATTTTTGTTCTTGACAGCTCTTGCAATAAGATGGTCACACTGGATATGAAATGGAATTATATAATTTTTTTCAAGGTATGATTGGTGACTTATCTTACGTAGAATGTGTTCTACATAATTTCATTTGTCGCATGATGGCTGTCTTGAGTATTAGGTTGATACTGAAGTTACAGCATTGTATACACTAATGAACTGTGATTAAACGAAGCGAACCACAGGTCGGAACCGAGAGCCTGACGGATTCGGTCACCGGTCTGACTTTTGAAACTCTATGGTCTTGATTGATCCATTTCCCTGTTTCCTTCTTATTTTGTCGTCATCTTTTTTTTTCCAGTTGCTTTTGCCTTTAATTCTATCTTCCGTTTTCCCATCTCTTCCATCCCTTTTTTTTTCCAACTTTATTATTTTTTGGGGTTTTTCTTTTTTTCAGTTTTATGTTCTTACTTTTTTTAACTCCTCCTTGGACTTTGAACATTTGTATACCCATATATAGTGTGTACCAGACCATTCGTCAATGAGAGTTTTCTTGTTAAGTGGAATGAATGGAAACTTGTAGGTAGCATGCGGTGGAGATTGCTTCATCCCAAAAACGTTTGCCCATACGAGCGTTGGACACCATCCGGCGAGCATGGAAATGATGGTTCTGTTCATGCTCTCAGCCCCATCATTCTGTCGAGTGTATGGTATGGTGTAGGAGTGTACGGTATGGTGTGGTGTCTGACAATGCCTAAGTTTCTGCAATAATTGTTAAAAGCTTTTGAACGGAGTTCCATACCATTGTCAGTACGAAGTATTTTTACCTTCCTCTCAGTTTGCCTTTGTATCATAACTTTCCATTCCTTCAAGGCATTGAAAACATCATATTTATGTTTCAAAAAATAAGGCGGCGTTTTTCTTTTCTGGAGTAATCATCAAAAATTGTAAGCATATAACGAGCACCAGCTAAAGAGGGTTTACGGGAAGGTCCCCACAAATCAGCATATACATACATATTACAATATACCTTCTGTGGTATGGACGGAAACATTGAATTTTTACCCTCATGTGCTTACCAAAACAACTCACTCACGTTGCACTCTTGGTCAACTTTGCCATGCCAAGTTTACTCATATGCCTAAGGCGCATATGCATATGCCAAAGATTAGTTTTACTGGATTTATCAAAACTAACAACAGCAGTACCCATGATAGTGCTTCCTCTATGGACATATAATTCATGTCACCTACCATATGAATGAGAGAACCTTTCGATAAACTCCACCTGAACTGGAGTGTTTGTACCCTTTGATGTCAACTGTGGTAAGCGAGATGAGGTTTCTCTCCATGTGTGGTATGTGTCTCACATCTGTTAGCGTGTGTATCATGTCATCATGCGTCCTGATGCTGATCTGGATAGAATCAATGCCCATAATCTCACGTGAGTTGTCATCTCCCATACGCACACCATCTTCACTCTACAGTGCACAAACTCATAAATACTAAACCAATCTTTGTTACAACATATATGAAATGAATAGGTAGAAACAAGTTCCGTTCACCATGACAAGAAACACAACCAACAAAAACAATATGAGCATCTTCTAAATCAGACTTTTCACCAGATGTAACACGGACCTTACTATCACCATCAGATTTGTTTTTAGGTTTATACACACCATTCCTTTTTCTCCTTATTCAACAGTTTCCAACAATCATTGATGAGGTGACCCTCTTTCTTACGGCCCTGCCCTACTTGCTTTTATCACTGTTGTTGATGATTCCTCATATTGCAACATATCTTTCATCGTTTCCTTCTGTTGAAGGGACTCATATACTTCCGCAACAATTAGTTCATCATGACTATATAATATGGTATCTCAGGAATTTGCAAAGGAACTAGACAGCAAGCACAAAATTAGAAGACCTCTTCATCATCATACTTTACCTCCCTTAGATTGTAAGTTAGTAACGATGTCCTTGAAGATTGGTAAGTGGTTCAGCACTGTACCACCTTCTTGCAACTTGTGGGTCTTCATGTGCACCTTACTGGTCAGATTCTTGGACATGCAGATCGACTCCAGTTTGAGCCACACGGCTGCTGCAGTTTTATCCTCCAACACCTCTTGCAAAATATTATTAGATGGATGAAGGCGAATGAGAGACATAGCTTACGTCTTCCTGCTTCTCTTAATCGGTCCATGTCTTTTGTTCTTTGTCATTGAAATCATCTAGCGCCTCATCCATATCAGGATGTGCCAGCACTGCCCGCGTCTTCACTTGCCATGGGGAAAACCTTGTGTTGTAATCCAACAACAACAGATCGAACTTCATCGATGACATGTCGTTGAAACCCTAGACAGAATCAAGGCCCTCATGCCACTTGTTAGAGATACGAAACGCAATATAGAACGAGGAAGAACGAATAAACACAAGATTTTAACGCGGAAAACCCCTCCAACACGAAGGGGAAAAAACCACGGGCGCCAATTAACTAATTTGACTATATCGTGAGAGATTACAAATGTCGGGGATTTACAACGGATCCCATGTGGTGGCTTACAAAGGATATAAATAATAGAGGTGATCTAGGTCGATACTGATCCATAACGACGGCTCTGGGGTGGGGGGGGGGGGGAGGGGGGGGGGGGGGGGGGGGGGGGGGGGTCGCCCCGTCGCACCTCCCCAGGCGTCCGTGGCACATGGCGAGCTAATATGGGCTAACTTCAGACTCCGCTCGGCTACGACCCTAGCCTCCTACAGACGGACCTCCGTTTCACTCTGCTTCGTCAAAAGTTGGCCTATATACTTTATATGAATTTGAATCACAACTTAAAATTGATGGTGGAGATCAACCGTGGTGAGGCACTGAAGCATCTGAAGGCCCTTCCCAACCACCAGGGTGGCTCTGACAAGAAGTTGAAGGTCCCCTTGGTGTTCTTCATCCTCGTGGTTGCGGAGGTCACGCGCTTCCCTCCGATCAGAGTTGTTGTCTTCAATCGCATGGACACCGTTGTTCCTCGTGCCATCAACGACTTGCTCCTTGTGAAGCCCAAAGTCTATGTCCTCGATATGGTGACAAGGTGGCGCCTCTTTTCTTGCGCTTTACTGAGCTGGCATGTGCATGGATAGACCAGCGGCGCCTGGAACAAGAATCATGAGGCGAAGGAGATGAGATCCTTGGGTGTTGCAAGTGCAGAAGATGCAATTTCAAAGGTTAACCCAATCCTTCAACCCTCCGAATGCAACTGGACCTAGTACTTTGAGTTGTGTTGTGAGTTTGTGGCAGTTGTAGTGTCAACTGTGTTGTGAGTTTGTGGTAGTTGTAGCGTCAACTACGTGAGTTTGTGGCAGTTTATGCCGAGTTCGTTGTGGCTTTGAGTAAATTTGAATGAATAAAATAAAATGGCGGGGGTTACAAACGTCGGGGATTTACAACGGATCAGCTTATCCCATGTGGTGGCTTACAAAGGATATAAATAGTAGAGGTGACCTAGGTCGATACTGATCCATATGGCGGGGGGAGGGGGCATCGCCCCCCTCACACCTCCCTAGGCGCCCGTGACACATGGCGAGCTAATATGGGCTAACTTCAGGCTCCGCTCCGCTACGACCCAAGCCTCTTGAGACAGACCTCCGCTCCACTCTGCTTCGTCAAAAGTTAGCCTATATACTTTATATGAATTTGAATCACAACTTAACACTGACTGTGGAGATTAACCACAGTGAGGCACTGAAGCATATGAAGACTCTTCCCAACCACCAGGGCGGGCCTGACAAGAAGCTGAAGGTCCCCTTGGTGTTCTTCATCCTCGTGGTTGCGGAGGCCACGCGCTTCCCTCCGATCAGAGCTGTTGTCTTTGATCGCAAGGACATCATTGTTCCTCGTGCCATCAACGACCTGCTCCTGGTGAAGCCCAAAGTCTACGTCCTTGATATGGTGACAAGGTGGCACCTCTTTTCTTGCGCTTTACTGAGATGGCATGTGCACGGATAGACCAGCGGTGCCTGGAACAAGAATCACGAGGTGAAGGCTATGAGATCCTTGGGCGTTGCAAGTGCAGAAGATGCGCTTTCAAAGGTTAACCCAATCCTTCAGCCCTCCAAATGAAGCTGGGCCTAGTACTCTGAGTTGTGTTGTGAGTTTGTGGCAGTTGTAGTGTCAACCGTGTTGTGAGTTTGTGATAGTTGTAGCGTAAACTACGTGAGTTTGTGGCAGATTGTGCCGAGTTCGTTGTAGCTTCGAGTAAAACTGAATGAATAAAAATAAAATGATCATTCTCTGTCAAATTTCATCATGTTCATCATTTGTTTGTTCCCACTTTCACTAATCCCCATGCAATAATTGGTGCAATGTTTGTGCTTACACTAACAAGCCTGTTTGGTGGAATGTTTGTGCTTACACTAATGAACCTGATTGGTGCAATGTTTATGCTTACACACTGACGAACCTGTCTGCAAACATCGTCCCGGCAATAGTACTGATCCCATGGTTCATGATGAATTAAATCCACTCTAACCATTGGAAAATTTACCATAAATCAATCGCATGTGCATTGGGTGAATCACAAGGTGCATGCAGTGGCAACTTTGAACTATTAATTTTCTTCTTGAGGTGAAACTTTAAAACTGTTGGCAAGGAAACTCTATCTTGCCGGCCTATTACTAGGCCAAAGCTACAAATATAATTGACAAGGTTTGCTGAACGTACGTAGCAGCCCAATTGCATTGTCGCTCTACACAAGACACAACTATGTACAGTGTGAGAAATACTCAAAATCAGATTTAGTAGTACTATGTGATATGTCAGTTTTAGTGGCAACTTTAGATTGCAATGGGGAGGTTAAACAACACATGAGCAGCACATTTACGGTAACTGATTGTGCATCATGGACATTTCATAAGCATCATTTTAAACCTTAAATAATGATTAAATCAGCCCGCATGTTTTTCTTAAAGGTCAAAACCATATTTTTTTGTCAATTGTCCAAAATGTCGTTGTAAGCCTTAATATTTTTTTATCAATTGTCCAAAATGCCCTTGCTAAAGAATTGAGTGGGAGAACAGTACAACTTGATGAGATTAGTGAATCTTCGGTGAAAGTTAGTTCGATTTATGAACCAGAGGTAGTTCCGTAAGTTATCCCTACAACAGAAACGGAAGTTACTCCCATCAATTGTAGAAACTCCAGTTAAGCTTGTTACTAAACCGCGCAGGTCAGGAAGAGTTAGTGAACCTCTTGAGTGGTTTCATAATAAAATATTCATCTTAGAAGAAGGTAAACGTGCACACTACATAGAAGCGATGGTTGCGTCCATCTCAAAATAATGGCTCAAATACATGAAATCCAAAATGGAGTCCATGTACAAGAATCAAGTTTGAAACTTGGTAGCGCCTACAGAGGGTGTGAAACATATTGATTGTAAATAGATCTTCAAAATAGAGACGAACGCAGATGGTAATCCTACTATATATAAAGCAAGGCTTGTCTCAAAAGGGTTCGGGTAAATCGAGGGAGTCGATTAAGATGAGACTTTCTCGCCCATAGCAATGCTGAAGTCTGTGAGGATTATGTTGGCAATTGCTGCCTATTTCGACTATGAGATATGGCAGACGGACCTTATTATCACCATCAGATTTGTTTTTAGGTTTATACACACCATTCCTTTTCTCCTTATTTAACAATTTCCAACAATCATTGATGAGGTGACCCTCTTTCTTACAGTAGCTTGAGAATTTGTCCTTTCCTCTAGACTTTGAATGGCCCTGCCCTACTTGCTTTTATCACTATTGTTGATGATTCCTCATATTGCAACATATCTTTCAGCGTTTCCATCTGTTGAAGGGCCTCATATACTTCCGCCACAGTTAGTTCATCATGACTATATAATATGGTATCTCGGGAATTTGCAAAGGAACTAGACAGCAAGCACAAAATTAGAAGACCTCTTCATCATCATACTTTACCTCCATTAGATTGTAAGTTAGTAACGATGTCCTTGAAGATTGGTAAGTGGTTCAGCACTGTACCACCTTCTTGCAACTTGTGGGTCTTCATGTGCACCTTACTGGTGAGATTCTTGGACATGCAGATCGACTCCAGTTTGAGCCACACGGCTGCTGTAGTTTTATCCTCCAACACCTCTTGCAAAATATTATTAGATGGATGAAGGCGAATGAGAGACATAGCTTACGTCTTCCTGCTTCTCTTAATCGGTCCATATCTTTTGTTATTTGTCATTTAAATCATCTAGCCCCTCATCCATATCAGGATGTGCCAGCACTGCCCGCGTCTTCACTTGCCATGGGGAAAACCTTGTGTTGTAATCTAACAACACCAGATTGAACTTCATCGATGCCATGTCGTTGAAACCCTAGACAAAATCAAGGCCCTCATGCCACTTGTTAGAGATACGAAACGCAATATAGAACGAGGAAGAGCGAATAAACACAAGATTTTAATGCGGAAAACCCCTCCAACACGAAGCGAAAAAACCACAGGCGCCAATTAACTAATTTGACTATATCGCGAGAGATTACAAATGTTGGGGATTTACAACAGATCAACTTATCCCATGTGGTGGCTTACAAAGGATATAAATAATAGAGGTGATCTAGGTCGATACTGATCCATACGGCAGGGGGGCGTCGCCCCCTCGCACCTCCCCAGGCGTCCGTGGCACATGGCGAGCTAATATGGGCTAACTTCAAACTCCGCTCGGCTACGACCCAAGCCTGCTGCAGACGGACCTCCAATTCACAATGCTTCGTCAAAAGTTGGCCTATATACTTTATATGAATTTGAATCACAACTTAAAATTGATGGTGGAGATCAACCGTGGCGAGGCACTGAAGCATCTGAAGACCCTTCCCAACCACCAGGGTGGCTCTGACAAGAAGCTGAAGGTCCCCTTGGTGTTCTTCATCCTCGTGGTTGCGGAGGCCACGCGCTTCCCTCTGATCAGAGCTGTTGTCTTTGATCGCAAGGACATCATTGTTCCTCGTGCCATCAACGACCTGCTCCTGGTGAAGCCCAAAGTCTACGTCCTTGATATGGTGACAAGGTGGCGCCTCTTTTCTTGCGCTTTACTGAGATGGCATGTGCACGGATAGACCAGCGGTGCCTGGAACAAGAATCACGAGGTGAAGGCTATGAGATCCTTGGGCGTTGCAAGTGCAGAAGATGCGCTTTCAAAGGTTAACCCAATCCTTCAGCCCTCCAAATGAAGCTGGGCCTAGTACTCTGAGTTGTGTTGTGAGTTTGTGGCAGTTGTAGTGTCAACCGTGTTGTGAGTTTGTGATAGTTGTAGCGTAAACTACGTGAGTTTGTGGCAGTTTGTGCCGAGTTCGTTGTAGCTTCGAGTAAAACTGAATGAATAAAAATAAAATGATCATTCTCTGTCAAATTTCATCATGTTCATCATTTGTTTGTTCCCACTTTCACTAATCCCCATGCAATAATTGGTGCAATGTTTGTGCTTACACTAACAAGCCTGTTTGGTGGAATGTTTGTGCTTACACTAATGAACCTGATTGGTGCAATGTTTATGCTTACACACTGACGAACCTGTCTGCAAACATCGTCCCGGCAATAGTACTGATCCCATGGTTCATGATGAATTAAATCCACTCTAACCATTGGAAAATTTACCATAAATCAATCGCATGTGCATTGGGTGAATCACAAGGTGCATGCAGTGGCAACTTTGAACTATTAATTTTCTTCTTGAGGCGAAACTTTAAAACTGTTGGCAAGGAAACTCTATCTTGCTGGCCTATTACTAGGCCAAAGCTAGAAATATAATTGACAAGGTTTGCTGAACGTACGTAGCAGCCCAGCTGCATTGTCGCTCTACACAAGACACAAGTATGTACAATGTGAGAAATACTCAAAATCAGATTTAGTAGTATTATGTCGGTTTTAGTGGCAACTTTAGATTGCAATGGGGAGGTTAAACAGCATATGAGCAACACATTTACGGTAACTGATTGTGCATCATGGACATTTCATAAGCATCATTTTAAATTCATTTTAAACCTTAAATAATGATTAAATCAGCCCGCATGTTTTTCTTAAAGGTCAAAACCATATTTTTTTGTCAATTGTCCAAAATGCCATCGTAAGCCTTAATAGTTTTTTTTATCAATTGTCCAAAATGCCCTTGCTAAAGAATTGAGTGGGAGAACAGTACAACTTGTTGAGATTAGTGAATCTTTCGGTGAAAGTTAGTTCGATTTATGAACCAGAGGTAGTTCCGTAAGTTATCCCTACAACTGAAACGGAAGTTACTCCATCAATTGTAGAAACTCCAGTTAAGCTTGTTACTAAACCGCGTAGGTCAGGAAGAGTTAGTGAACCTCTTGAGTGGTTTCATAATAAAATATTCATCTTAGAAGAAGGTAAACGTGCACACTACATAGAAGCGATGGTTGCGTCCATCTCAAAATAATGGCTCAAAGCCATGAAATCCAAAATGGAGTCCATGTACAAGAATCAAGTTTGAAACTTGGTAGCACCTCCAGAGGGTGTGGAACCTATTGATTGTAAATAGATCTTCAAAATAGAAACGAACGCAGATGGTAATCCTACTATATATAAAGCAAGGCTTGTATCAAAAGGGTTCGGGTAAATCGAGGGAGTCGATTAAGATGAGACTTTCTCGCCCATAGCAATGCTGAAGTCTGTGAGGATTATGTTGGCAATTGCTGCCTATTTCGACTACGAGATATGGCAGACGGACCTTACTATCACACTGGTACAGCGATGTGCTATACAAACGGTTTTTAACCCCTTTCCGCGACGGTATTTGGAACCATCGCCTAGTGAGTGACTGCGATAGGGGGGTCCTTCCCACACGACCCAGAAACCGTTGGGGATATGCCCTCCTGGCACACACGCTCGGCAAAATGAGGTCATGTGTGACCGGCGAGCGATCAAATATAGTTATACGTACAGTAGTGCTAAAAAAAATACAATTATACAGGCGAAATCGTTTCCGGTCGTAAGTACATCCCACACAGTCAGTCCCCGCTAAACGTTTCCGTTCGTATGTACATTCCACACAGTCAATCCAAGGAATACTTTTCCGTTAGTATGTACATCACACATGGTGCGTGGAAGAAACTGTGTGGCAAAGGCTGTCCATCACACACACTTTTTATATGGTAATCGTTTGCGCAAGGTGGCCTAACGCAAACAGTTTTCAAGAGGATGTCATGTGTGATTGTTCATTGATCCAACATGGTTTATTCCTAAAAACTGTGTGCGTTGTCTGAGGTCATCACCCACGGTGTTTTCTCAATAACCGTTTGCAATAGAAAAACCCAATTAGCAGGCTAATTATCCTATTATTATTAATCCATTTATTAATCTAATTGATATTTCATATTAAGCACACAATATATTTCATTTCCATATTAAGAAAGCAGGATTTCATAATTGAAATACATCAGAGTACAACATCATATAGCTTCAGCACTCAGCTACCCCATTACACAGCTGCACCAGCACCAAGTTTCAGATGCAACATCTACAACCTTTCAAAATTAGCATCATAGACGGAACATAGACAGATGAATATCATCTGGAAAACTGCTGAAGCGGAAGGCGAATATTGAGCCTTCATTGATGTTGAAGGTCTTTGCAACTTTAGGCCAATGCCTATGGATGATTGACCGTCCATCCTTCGTCCTCTTCAGGAACACTTCAATATTGAACCGTGGGTGTTGTATGAAAACCTTCCTCGCCTCCTGACCATACAGGTGGTTTGAGAGGTAGTCATCAGTGAACTGCTTTGGAAAGGCCTAAAAACAAGGGTATGCATAAATATCTTCTCCAGATTTGAAATGGCGCAAAGGAATTAAAAAGACAAGGTATAACAGTTAGTACCATCCTGTAGTGAACTGATGTCTTCTTCATTGTGCCGACAAAGATCTTGTTGTTTTTTGTCGCTAATTTCTTTATCGTAACAATCTTTCTGAGTGTCTTGACTTGACTGATATTAATGGACAACTCATTTCCACATATGCAAAAAGGGTCAAACAGTGGGTCAAAACCTCTGACAGCAGGACCTACATGTGCAAGACCAAATTGTTAAAAACCTAATATTTAAAAACAAGAAGTGGAAAGGTGTGTTATTAACAACAGGCCTAATATTTAAAAACAAGCAAACGTATTCATTCAAACTTGTATTGTGCAGGTCTAAGTACGCTAGTTATTGGCCCTGTTTGGATCCATGGGTTAGAGTTAGTTTGAGTTAGTTTGGGCTCAAATAGCCCTAAAGTATCCAAACATGAGGGCTAGTTTGAGCTAGTTGCGTCAAACTCACCCAAAACAACTATCCCACCCAAAAGGTGTTGATTGGGGCTAGTTCTCCTAGTGCATTTATTGTCAATCTAACACTGTCATCCAAACACCTTTTTGGCTAGAGTTAGTTCAGGGTTAGTCATTGTTGAGTATCATTGTTATTTAGGAAACGTAGGATAGCGTAGGATTTATTCTACCTTGACTTGTACTCCAAGATGACCATGTACTCCTATATATATGCCCACGAGGCTCAAGCAATACAATCAACTATTCCACCAATCTCTCTCTCTCCCTTTTAACTGTCATGAGCTAGAAACTAACTCTAACCTCTAGCTAAGTTAGAGTATCCAAACAGTGCCATTGTTAAATCAAATGGAAAGGCGTGTTCAATACTCCCTCCGGTCCTTTTTACTCTGCATATAAGAATTGTCTGAAGTCAAACTTCATAAAGTTTGACCTTATTTATATGAAAAAATATCAACATCTAGCATGCTAAAGTTATACAATATGAAAATTTAAGTCATGACACATGTATTGATATTTATTTCATATCACTACAGGAATCAGGAACTTTGCCGTCTGCCATGGCTGACGGCAAAGGCATGCCTGGCGGACGGCAATGGCCTTTGCCGTCAGCCAGCTGACGGCAACACATCCGGCTGAAAAGACTACGAC